>CM076578.1:853488913-854114314 GCA_034641835.2 Pinus albicaulis | reverse complement strand
GTTTTGGTCTTATTTTTGCTCAAAGAAACTTACTAATCCATCTATTTCCCATCCATTTTCCCTTAATTTATTCCATTTTGATGTATATTTAATATCCATTCAGGTATTTAATTTTAATTTTTCAATTTCTAAAGTTTTTATGAAAGTTTGGTTTTTAGTGCAAAATTGGCAGATTCAGAAATTCCCGTAATAGCTCTATGGTTGATGTGGTTGCAGAACACTTGGGCACGAATTGAATGCATGGATGGACAGCTTGGAAACTAGGATTAAGCCACCTATGCTTAGTTCGAACAGAACAAGCTTTATTAGGTCCATTTGATGCTAGTCAATCATGACTAGTCATTCAGAAATCCCATAGAAATAGGGCAGTTTTGAGATTCTATGGGATTGGTCATATTTCTTGGGATAAGAATAATGAATTCGACTTAGATAGGTGGATGAGAGTAGATGGGTTTTTTTGAGTGAATATAGATCAGTTTGTTTCATGAGACTTCTTATTTAAAGCCAAAACTTTGATGGCTTATGTATTGACTTATTATACTTTTATGCTGTGACACCTTTGGATTGAGGAGCTAATTTGAAGACTTGTGTTATTATTATTTTTCTGTTCAATGCTATGGATGTGTAACTGAATTTAAGCTTCTGAGATCACCTATCAAGTGTGCAAGGCAAGGGTGGAAGGGCCCCCATTCCAAGCTAAGTACACTTTCTTGTTAACTAGTTTTATTTTCTTGTAATCTGATTATTGTAGAACTGGTTTTTCAAAGCTTTATTTCAGATTGCTTCATGGTTCATGCATAATGATTGATTTCATTAGTTCATAGCTTATTCATCACTTTATCAAGTTGGAAAAACAGGTGTTCAAGTTGAGCATCCCTTCTACTAAAATGATGAATTACAACTAGTTTCTTTGTTTGTATGCAAGTAGTTTCTTATTGAGATTTTGATATTGAGATGAATGAATTATGATGGAATACCTTATGTGTCTCTTAAGTTAAGAGTTTATTTCATTAATAATTTATCCATCTTAAGCTCTTGGTTTTAATCTATGATTAATTAAGTGGTAATTGAGGTGAAAATGGACTTCTTGAGTCAAGAATCATTTCAATATTCTTCCTCTTTTAAACTAATGAATTAGAATTATAGGATGTATTACTTTCAGCTTTTGAATAACTTATCTTTCAAGGTTTGATTACATCTGATCTTCACATATAGTGAACTTGCCTCAAAGCATAAACAACCCGGATTGATAATAAATAATTGTGTTAGTTTAGGTACATAAATTAGCTCAACATTTTGGCGCCGTTGCCGGGGAGGCAAATATCGGCATAGTCAATAGAAAGATAAAAAAAAAAAAAAAAAAACAGTAGTTACACTTTTTAGTTATGTTTCTTTATGCCTAGATATAGAGATCCTCAAGGTAGATTTATTAAAAACCCCCCACAAATAGATATAGGATCATCAAACACCCCAGTTACTGGTAATCCAATAATTGAGGAATTGGCAGAAAAACAAAGAAGTGGACAAAGATTAACTTTGATTGAGAGGCAAACTTTGTTAGCTTGGGAAGAAAAGCAAAAACAATCTTCAATTTCTGGAAAACAAAAAGAAATTATCAAAGGAAAACAATCTGTCTTTCCATCCATAAATCCTCCTATCTTCCAGCAACCTGAAACTCCACTCAAAATTGAAACAAATCAACCAATGGCAGAAGAGGGACATGGATCTGTTATTTTCACTCCTGAACAACGAGCTGAATATGAAAGACAACAAATAGAATGGAGAAGAAAGAGAGAGGAGGAGGCAAAACAAGAAAATGATAGAAAAATAGAAAACGATCGGAAAAGACAAGAAGATGGTAATGATCAAGAGACTACCTTTGGCTTTCCAATAATAGATACAAGTGCAATATTAGGAGAAGAAGTGAAAATGAAAAATATTCCACCTTCTGTATTGCCAAATTTTTATGGAATGTCCACGGAAGATCCTGATGCATTTATGTTTGAATTTGATATTCTATGTAGAACATATGGATACACTGATGACATTCATAAACTTCATCTTTTCCCTGCAACATTAAAAGCAGCAGCTTTGAAATGGTTTATAGGTTTAGGAGAACAAACAATAGCTTCTTGGGATGATATGAGATCAGTCTTCCTTAAAAAATATCAAGCTTATTGTAGATCTAGAGATTCAAAGGAAGATGTTTTCAGAATGACACAACAAGAAGATGAAAGTTTAGAAGAATATTTGGAAAGATTTGCATATAATCTACAGAAATCTAAACAACACTCTCTAAATCAAGAAACCATTCGAACAATCTTTCTCAAGGGTGTAAGGGATGAATACCTTGACATTTTGAATGTGATGGGTAAAGGAGACATTTCAAACCTACCATTCGAAGAAATTGTTGAGTTATGTCAAAAATATTCTAGAGGAAGATCAAAAACAGGAAGAAGAGAAGTAAGTTCAAAAGCAGCAAAGTCAGCTGCAGGAGGGATAACAAGAGCTGAAATAGGAAGCTTATTGGAGAACTTCAAAACAGATCTCTTGAGTACATTAGGGACACAAGTAGATGTGCTAAAGGAAAACAAGAAGAAAGAAGAACAAGAACAAGCTCTAGAAATCTTTTGTCCCAAATGTAGAAAGAAACATCCATTGAGAGAATGTCCTTTGGATAGTGTCCAGGTTTGTGGTCTTTGTACAGAAAATCATTCCACAGAAAATTGTCTAAGATTGAAAGAATTACAAATGAATTCAATGGAAGAAGTGCCAGGAATAGAAGGTTTTTATTATGTAGCACCACGAAGACCATGGCAACCTAGGATGCCTCAACAAAATCAACAACAATTCCCTCAACAAAATTACCTCTATCCACCTCAAAATCCTTGGACCCCTCCAATGCCATGGCAAGCTTGGCCTCCACAACAATATCCACAACAACCTGAACAAGGTTGGAGAGGATATGGTTATGGAAACCAGCCACCTCAACAGTATCAACAACAATACCAGCAACAATACCAACAACCATTTACATATCCACAATATCCACAATCCATACCATTTCAACAACAACATTCTGCATATCCACAATCCATCCCATTTCCACAGCAGAATCCTCCACCGTTGTTGACCCAACCACAACAGTTACAGCTACCCACAAATCAACCCAGACCGACTCAATTACCAGCCCAACCAATGACAAATCCGAATAATAAGGTGGACAAAGCTGCATACACTGTAGAGGAAGCAACATGTTTTCCCACATATTCAATTCTTCCTCTTAATGAAGTCCATCTAAGGTCTGGAAAAGTGCTTAAAAAGGATTCTCCTCCAATCATAGAAGAACCAACTGAACAAGGAGAATCACCTAAAACATCACAAACTGAGATACAAATTCAGAAAGGAACAAACATTACAACACAAACACCACCTTATCCTGAAAGGTTAGTCGAACAACAAAAAGAAATAACCCTTCCCGAATTTGATATTTTAGATGAGTTAAAAAATGCTTATGTAAAAATTCCTTTGTTGAAGGCAATTAAAGAAATACCAATATATGCTAAAACAATAAAGGAATTGTGCATTAAGAAATCACAAAAAAAGAAGAAGGATCCTACTACAATCCAAGTCATTGGTAAACTAGCAAGCCTCATGTCTACACAAACCATAGTAGAAAAATATATTGATCCTGGTATCCCTATGGTTACTATATCAATAAATAATTTCTCAGTACCAAACACATTAATAGACTTGGGAGCAACTATAAATGTAATGACAATGGAGACAATGAAAACTTTGCATTTGAACAACATTAGATCAACCTCTACAATCTTAGAACTAGCAGACAGATCTAAAGTTGTTCATGAAGGAATATTGGAAGATATCATAGTCTCTTTGGATTCATGGGAGTATCCTGTTGACTTCCTTATCTTGCAACCAAAAACAAATTTGGGAGGACATCCTCTAATCTTAGGCAGACCATGGTTAGCTACCGCTGATGCCTTCATAGGATGCATATCAGGAAGCATGATTATTTCACATGGAGATGAAAGGAAACACATTGCTCTTTATTCACCTGCACAATCAACTTCTTTAGAATCAGTGCTTGAAGCTCAAGAAAAACAGCAAACTAAATCAGTTTTAAGTATAAATCAATTCTTTGATTTGAGATAAGAAGAAGAGAATGAAGACTTAATGGATCTTTTCATTTCAGAACCAAGTATTTCAGAGCAGCTTAGAGAAGTCCAATATGAAGCTGCAAGTAACCTTTTGAATCAATGCTTTCAGGAAACTTGTATTGTTCAAACTTTGCGGAAATCTTTTATAGACATCTTTCCTATAAACACAATCTCCAATCCAACAATAAAAACAATTGAGGTAAATCCTGGAAAACATTTAAACATTGGAAACGAGTTGCAATCAGCACAAGAGCAAGAGGTAATTGCATTATTACAGAAATATTCAAAATCTTTTTCCTGGGATTATACTGACATGCAAGGAATCCATCCTAGCACATGTGTCCACCACATCTATACATATGATCAACTCAAACCTGTAAGACAACCTCAAAGACGAATGAATCCCATGATGAAAGAAATAGTGAAAGAGGAACTGCAAAAATTGTTAAATGTTGGATCCATCTATCCTATTTCAGATAGTCAATGGGTTTCTCCACTGGTTATTGTACCAAAGAAAAATGGAAAGTGGAGGGTATGTGTGGACTATCGGGAACTAAAAAAAGCTACACTAAAAGATCATTTTCCTCTACCATTCATTGATCAAGTGTTAGACTCATTAGCTGGAAAAAAAAAATTCTCCTTCTTGGATGGGTTTAGCGGATACAACCAGATAAGAATAGCAACAGAAGACCAAGACAAGACAACATTCACTTGCCCATGGGGAACCTATGCATATAATGTTTTGCCATTTGGTTTATGTAATGCACCTGCAACTTTTCAACGAGCAGTGCTTGCAATCTTTGCTGATCTAATTCATGAATGTGTAGAGGTTTATATGGATGACTTCACAGTTTATGGAAACACATATAATGATTTCCTAAATAACCTTGAGAAAGTTTTAAAACGATGCATTGAAACAAATTTGTCATTAAGCAATGAGAAATGCTATATGATGTTGACAGAAGGAATAGTTCTGGGACACCATATTTCTGCTTCAGGAATTAAAGTGGATCCAGCAAAAATCCAAGTCCTAGTAAACTTAATGCCTCCTACAACACGGAAAGAGGTAAGAAGTTTCTTAGGCTATGCAGGCTATTATAGACGATTCATTGAAAACTTCAGTAAAATAGCCCAACCTCTGTTTAAACTATTAGCAAAAGATATTGAATTTCACTGGACAAATGACTGTCAAAATGCATTTCAAAATCTGAAAGAGAAATTATCGGTTGCACCCATTCTCCGTGGGCCAAACTGGTATTTTCCATTTCATATATCAACTGATGCATCTGATACTGCGATAGGTGCCTCTCTTGGACAGAAAGAGAACTTGTTCAATTATGCAATATACTTTATAAGCAAGAATCTAACACCTGCAGAATTGAACTACACAGTCACAGAGAAAGAAATGTTAGCCATTATACATGCAGTAAACAAATTCAGACACTATATAACAGGATATCAAGTTTTCATTCATACAGATCATTCAGCAATCAAATACTTGATGAATAAACCCATCACCAATGGAAGAATAACAAGATGGTTATTGTTATTGCAAGAATTTAATATCACAATACAAGACCGGCCAGGCAAGGAAAATCAAGTGGCTGACTTTCTGTCCCGCATACATTCACCCAATGATCCAAATCTGGTTGCAGATAACTTTCCCGATGAACACCTGTTTGCCATCACAGTAAGAACACCATGGTTTGCGGACATTGCAAACTATTTATCTTCTGGAAAGTTTCCAACTCAATTCACTAAAAAGCAAAGACACAAAATTGTTAGAGAAAGCTCTAGGTATAGTTGGGTAAATGGTGATTTATTTTATACTGGTTCAGATTTGATAATTAGAAAATGTGTGCGAGAAGATGAAATATTAGACATTCTAAGAGCATGTCACGATGAACCATGTGGTGGCCATTTTGCAGAAAAACGAACAACATATAAGGTGCTGCAACTGGGCTACTACTGGCCATCCATCTTCAGAGACTCTAAGAAATATGTCAAGCAATGTGACAGTTGCCAGAGAACAGGGAGACCAATCACAACAGATGAGATGCCGCTGAATCCACAGGTCCTCATAGAACCATTTGAGCAATGGGCACTTGACTTTGTTGGACCCATCAATCCACCATCAAATGGAAAGAAGTACATCTTAGTATGTACAGATTATGTAACCAAGTGGGCAGAGGCTAAAGCAGTGAATAGAGCAATAGAAGATACGGTGGTCACCTTTCTTTTTGAAGAAATCTTTGTCAGATATGGAGTACCTAGACAAATTGTAACAGATCAAGGAACACAGTTTACATCAAAGATGGTACGAGATCTAACAGAGAAATACAAGATCAAACACAGGAAATATACACCATATCATCCTCAAGCAAATGGGCAGGTTGAATCGACAAATAAAGTCCTAGAAAATATCATGACAAAAACAGTACAGCTGAACATAAAAGATTGGTCTGAAAAATTAAAAGATGCACTATGGGCCTACAGAATCACATGGAAGAATACAACTGGTTTTAGTCCATACCAGTTAGTATATGGGAAAGAGGCCTTATTGCCTATAGAGTTTCAAATACAAACATACAGACTAGCAGCTGAACTAGGACTAGACCTGACAGAAGCACAACAGCAGTGGATCATGGAACTGAATCAATTGGATGAGCATCGTCAACAAGCCATAGAACATACTACATTGGTGCAACAACAAAGAATGAAGTGGCACGACAGATATATCAAAACAAAGACATTTCGCAAGGGAGATTGGGCATTACTTTTTGACTCCAAATTCAAAGACTTCAAAGCAAATTTCACAACACACTGGCTAGGGCCATATGAAATTGACGAAATCTTTGACAATGGAGCAGTAAAGATCAAGACAATCGACCAGGACTCCACCTCCTTTATAGTGAATGGACATAGGCTCAAAGTTTATAATAGGCCTATCAGTAAAGAAGCATTTATGAAACAACTGATAGAAGATACAGAACTGGAAGTCATGGCACACCAGACTCAGCCATCTTCCAGTCTTGTAGTTGAATAAAAAAAAAAAATAATAATAATAATAATAATAATAAAATAAAATAAAATAAAAAAATAATAAAAAATAATTTGTTTGCTAGTGAAAACCAGGCAACTGGCACTTAGAAAACATGAATTCATAGGGGAAAACTAGGGCAACTTGGACTCTATGAATTCCTTATTCTTGTTCTACTGTTCTCACAGGTACTCTCCACCAACATCTGACTTGAGGACAAGTCACATCTTAAACAAAGGGGAGACTTGCATCAGATCTTTAGCTGGAAAGCTGAAGTATAGAAGGAACTTGTATTTTCAACAGAGGGACCTGAAATAAGAAATCATTACAGAGGGACCTGAAAGACCTGCCAATGTCAAAACAACATGTGCATATTCTGTAAGCAGTGCAGAGGGACCTGAAACAAAAAAAAATCATTACAGAGGGACCTGACTAACAATTCAAGAACCAGAGCACGAAGAACAAGGAGCAGCAATAAAGTTTACTTTTTGATCCATCTACAACATCTGATCAATTTATTTCATCCCACTTGTACAGACATCATCCAGGGGAGTATATGTATAGTCATTTTGTGCTTGAAAATTCAAATTTTTCTTAGAAATTTTTAGTTTTTGTTAAGTCGAAATTAGTACCTGAGGATATTCATTATCATTTCATATCCTATATTCCCTATACATACCCTATAACCCTTATACATCATATTCCATTTCATTTCCATACATATTCCCTATTTTCATTAACCCCTAAGTATTTTTCTTTAAGAGCTTAAAAGATCAAACTGGGACAACTTTTCAACCTGCACATACAACTCAAGCATTAGTGATGGTGATAATTTTAAATATGACCCAAGATGGTCATTTTAAAATTATAAAGATATGCTATATAATCCAAACAAAACTCATGCGCTATATGGAAATCAAAGTAAATATATACCATATCAAATTATATACCATAGTCCAAATGGTGTGCATGCGCCATAGTCATATATATATATATCATAACCCAAAGCGCATATGATATAATGGTATAAAACATATGGTATATGATATAAGTGAAGGCATATGGTATAAACTTAGGAAAGGGCGCATATGATATAAGGAATGGTGGACGGCCGCGCGCAAACTATATGGCACGACTGTGCATATAAGTATTGCGGCGGGGTATTGTCAAATGGTAATTGCATACACACTCATTGCAATACAAACAATCCTGAATATCATTGCACGCATGAGGAGCACACGACGGTGGCAATAATGTTATGCGCATACCATTCAAAATAAAACGATGATTTGGCCATCCTCATGACACAGTCGGGTGACTGGTCAAACAGGACGGCCATACCAACCACGCACTGTAACACCAATGAACGAGAGGCGTACACCCATGAAACGGTCATGAATCGACCGAGTTCTTGATTGTTTAAACCTCAGTCCTCATTGCCAAATAGCTCAGAGAGATGGTGTTTGAAGCTGCAAACTAGTGAAAAGAAGGGTGAAGCGAGTTTGGGCGGATTTAAGAAGGAAAATCATCCCGGTTTTAACGATCAGTGATCACCGATTTTTGGGATTCAATCAGGTAATGGGATAATTGTTTAAGCTCGGAAAACAGTGGAAGTATACGTTGTGAACTATCTGTTATTAATGGTTATGTTACTCTGCTCTTGCCACCAGTCAATTGAACGGTTGAACAGGGATTTGGAGCGCCGAATATTCCTCAAGCGCTCGTTGACAACAGGTAATGCCGAAACCACAGCACTAAATCAGTTGATTCACTGCGTAAATCATGGCATAAACTACTAGTGAATCGCGCAGCATTTAAATGTGAATTCATTGCATGGATAACACGTTAGGGTCTGGCATTATATGTGGAGTATTAACGATGTGCCGTGTTCATAACGAAGTCTATGAACAGAGGAGGCACCGAAATATGATTGTTATGGCGTGTTTATGCTGCATGGCGGTATTTGTTGATTGAATTGTGCGCGCTATTGGTTGAATGCGCACTGCGCTTTGTTTTGATTGCACACTTTATTGTGTTGCACGCTGATTCCATTAACACTTCAACAACAGTCAATCCCTAACGTATCATATGCATGAAAACGCCATATGTCTCTGTTATGAACCCTTGCTTCCTGCGCGTTTTTGTTTTTGTTTTAACCGAAACAGGGGATTGAAGTTTCTAAGGGCCGAACGAGCCATGCCATGTGCGATTTTTGGTTGCCAAAGGGAGTTCGATTGCCGAGCCATTTAAAACTCAATTTAAATGCGCGTGTTTTTTTTTATCATTTGTGTTTTGAGGCCGAGAGCCATATGCATGCGCTGTAGTCAAAACACTCCTTATTTTTCTTGATTGTACATACACAGTGAACCTATGGTTTGATTTTGGCAACAGTATAAGGCGATGAGCATACATGGAACATTGTTTGCATATGTATTTTGTTTTCAAGAACAGAGATTAGCATATTGACAGGGGTATACAGGTGTTTGCTTGCTTGAACAGGGAACTAAAACAGTGCTGCTGCAGAGAAAAGAGTAAACAGAGGTTAAGAAAATCAGAGTTAAATTGTTGAGAGGAGGAAGGTAAGCTTCTTTGCTTTAAAAATTTCGTTTTGAAAACGAACAATAGTTATATTTTTATTGTCAAGATGAAATTAGTAACAGCAGAGGCATTCATTCAATGGTTTTCAGAAACAATGTCAGTTAGATTAGAGCCAAAATTTCAGATAGAGAGCTGGGGGAAGGAAACTATAGAAAAACTTTACCAAGCAGGGATGATAAGCTTTTTACAAAAATTTGATGGCCACTCTGAACAGATAACCAGGGACTTTATAAATAACTTCAGTCAAGACCAAACACGGGTAGGAGATTTCATTATTCCTGTAACCCAGGAATATCTTTCCCAAGCTTTAGATCTACCCATGATAGGTGAGAAGTATTACAAAGGCCTGCACTTCAAGGAGAAAGCTTGGACTTTCTTTCTTGAGAAGAACCGGAAAGGGACTTTTGATAGAACAAAAGGGATACCCAGGGAATGGTTCAATGAACCATGGGGTGAGTTGCTTTTGGTCATCCAGAAGTTTTTGACTTGTGATAGAGGATATAGCGTTGCCCACTTGTATCATGTCAGACTTCTACAGCATATTAAGGGAGAGGATAGGATTAACTTGCCTTATTTCCTATATAGGAGCCTCTTGAGAATGATTGAAACAGTAAAACATGAACACAGGCCTAAAGCAGGACAGATTTACCATCAAGGATTGATCAAAATCCTAGTTGAGTATCAGGTGAGGTCACGGGGCATAGTATGGAGAGAGTTCATGTCTAAAAATTAGTTCATTGAACAGATTAAGGAAGTACAGGATAAAACAGAGCAGGAAAACAGAGGATTGATGAACTCACCCTTGTATCCCAGAACAAGAGCTAAACAGCAGAATAACATGGCCATGCAGGAAAATGAAACATCTGTTATGTCTATTCCTAGAAGATTTAGGAATAAAAGTCCCATTGACTTAGACAAGGAAGTAGAAACATATTCCCCAAGACAACAAGAAGAAAATGACATTGCACAAGAAGTATTTGAGAGGGATTCTTCATATGATGATGCAGCAACAGCATCACTAATGAAAACAACACAAAATTTTGAAAAAGAAATCAATTTTGGAAGAATCAGGGATCTAACTGACCAATTGGAAATTAGCAAAATCTTGGAGAAACAATTAAAAGAGGAAAACAAGGCAAATAAGAAAGATAATGCTAAATTGGTTAAGGCAAATGAAAAATTAAATGAAGAATTGGGGAGACTGAAACGGAAAAATGATCTACTTTCTAAGCAAGCATTTAAATGGTTAAAGGAAAAGAATATGCGGCAGGCAAAGTATGAAAAACAGAAGGTCAAAGCAGCTTTGTTCAGGGAAAGACATGACACAGGTTTGGATTGTTTGGTCAGGGCAGCACAACAGGAAGCATCTAAAGGTACAACATCTACTACAGAGAGAAGAAGGTCAAAGAGGAATAAGCAAGCATGGGGACATGCTTGATGATAAGCAAGGGAGAGATGTTGGGCCTTAGTTTTGGTCTTATTTTTGCTCAAAGAAACTTACTAATCCATCTATTTCCCATCCATTTTCCCTTCATTTATTCCATTTTGATGTATATTTGATATCCATTCGGGTATTTAATTTTAATTTTTCAATTTCTAAAGTTTTTATGAAAGTTTGGTTTTTAGTGCAAAATTGGCAGATTCAGAAATTCCCGTAATAGCTCTATGTTTGATGTGGTTGCAGGACACTTGGGCACGAATTGAATGCATGGATGGACAGCTTGGGAACTAGGACTAAGCCAGCTATGCTTAGTTCGAACAGAACAAGCTTTATTAGGCCCATTTGGTGCTAGTCAATCATGACTAGTCATTCAGAAATCCCATAGAAATAGGGCAGTTTTGAGATTCTATGGGATTGGTCATATTTCTTGGGATAGGAGTAATGAATTCGACTTATATAGGTGGATGAGAGTAGATGGGTTTGTTTGAGTGAATATAGATCAGTTTGTTTCATGAGACTTCTTATTAAAGCCAAAACTTTGATGGCTTATGTATTGACTTATTATACTTTTATGCTGTGACACCTTTGGATTGAGGAGCTAATTTGAAGACTTGTGTTATTATTATTTTGCTGTTCAATGCTATGGATGTGTAACTGAATTTAAGCTTTTGAGATCACCTCTCAAGTGTGCAAGGCAAGGGTGGAGGGCCCCCATTCCAAGCTAAGTACACTTCCTTGTTAACTAGTTTTATTTCCTTGTAATCTGGTTATTGTAGAACTGGTTTTTCAAAGTTTTATTTCAGATTGCTTCATGGTTCATGCATAGTGATTGATTTCATTAGTTCATAGCTTATTCATCACTTTATCGAGTTGGAAAAACAGGTTTTCAAGTTGAGCATCCCTTCTACTAAAATGATGAATTAAAACTAGTTTCCTTTGTTTGTATGCAAGTAGTTTCTTATTGAGATTTTGATATTGAGATGAATGAATTATGATGGAATACCTTATGTGTCTCTTAAGTTAAGAGTTTCTTTCATTAATAATTTATCCATCTTAAGTTCTTGGCTTTAATCTCTGATTCATTAAGTGGTAATTGAGGTGAAAGTGGACTTCTTGAGTCAAGAACCATTTCAATATTCTTCCTCTTTTTAAACTAATTGAATTAGAATTATAAGATGTATTACTTTTAGCTTTTGAATAACTTATCTTTCAAGGTTTGATTACATCTGATCTTCACATATAGTGAACTTGCCTCAAAGCATAAACAACCCGGATTGATAAGAAATAATTGTGTTAATTTAGGTACATAAATTAGCTAGGCTAGAAATCTTCCTGCCTTCAATTATTCCAGGTGCGTACTCCATTACTCATCTCGATCTCTACAAGCTTTAACTCTTGGATTGTTTCATTGAATAAGTTAGACGTTTGATCTAACCGTTTGACCCCTCCTCATTTTCCCCCCAAGTCCCGGATGAGATTAGAATCTCCATTGATGATCCATCCAGTTTCATCAATGATTTATTTAATTCTACAAAGGTCTTGTAGGATATTTTCTTTACTTTCGGTGAAATGCAAACCATATACGACCGATAAATAAATCCACTCCCGAGAGCCAGTGCATCGGAACTTACCTGTCAGGCTATAGGTCGAACCCTGCCAGTCTTGGAAAGTGACCCTCCAAGGGTCCCATAGAACTGCCAATCCTCTCCTTGTGCCATGAGCATCCACCACCATGGAAGAGCTACCTAGCCGACATATAACTATTAGTTGCTCTAATTTTGCACTTGAAATTTTGATTTCCTGTAGCAGAATAATCTTTGGGTGTTCTTTTTTAATTTTTTCTTTGAGATGCCAGAGCTTACCTAAGTAATTTAAGCCCCGAATGTTCCATGAGACGATATTCATCGGATTACTAATAGAGTGTAGGGGAACATGTATTAAAATTTTATAATAAAAATACCAAAAGAAAATCAATGTAATCAAATCCCATTTATTTGAGCATTTGTATGGTTGTTTATGTATTAAAATTTTGTTTATATCAACATTCAAAAAATTAAAGATAAACATAAATTAAAAATAAAATACAAACATATTTCTATGTATGATTTATCATATAAAGTTTCAGAATTAGTTTAATTGGTTGAGTTATATTAGAGGAATTTCCCAATAATAATTTTAAGAAGTCATTACTTAAAATTTGTTTTGAATTTATATATATATATATATATATATATATATATATATATATATAAATTTGTTTTGAATTTATATATATATATATATATATATATATATATATAAATTTGTCAATTGGGTAGGAATTTAACCTAATCATAAATTTGAATACTAAAGACTCTACCTCTAAATACTCAAAAAAAAATTATACCACTGAGTATATATATATATAATTGCCTAAAATTATTCCACTAATTCCAAACCAAGAGTCCAAATAATTAAACAAAACCATTTCAAAATCCACGCATTAACCCTATTTGATGTGAGTTGGTACTACACGGCTCTTTGCGCAATTAATATGGAACGTGCCTTTGTTCCTGTTCTCATGATTCCGTGATCATTTCAACTGTTCATCGCATGACATTTTGGAGGAAAACAACAAAACTACGCATATGCGTGGATACGAGGGACCTCACATTTTTTTTTGGCCTTTCTTGAATGGATGATTACGAGGGACCTCACTTATCAAAACTTCATATAAAGTCTTCGTTCTTTAGTTCGAATGGCTCTCCTTTAGAATCTCACGCTTGGAATACTTAAAAAACATGAAAATTAAGGTATAAATCAAAAAATCACATCCTAAAGTTTATTTCATGGCAATTTCCCAATGGAAATTCCAAAACCCACGCATTATCGTAATACACGGAGTGGGAAATTTCAAAACCCACGCATTATCGTAATACACCGACCCATTATCGTTCTAATAATACGAAACATCTTCTGAGAAGACGATTTCATAGTCTCTGTCGATCTTTACATCCATTATCCTTCACACATGATGGTCTAAAAATGAACTGGAATATCCGAACGACATCCATTATCCTTCACACATGATGGTCTAAAAATGAACTGGAATATCCGAATATCCTGGAAAAGAGTGTCGTAGTGGCTTTGGTGGTGATAATATTCTTTCATGGTGTCAAAATGGTTATCAACAACCACAAACATACAATCTCGTTATCATGTTTGGTGGAAGGTGAACTTGATGTGTAATGCATGAGACTAACGGCTAGAGCTTGACTTGGGTAGGTAAAGTACTACATACATGGTTGGTTTAGCAATGGAAAAGTAAGTTCACGATTGATATATTGGTGGAAGTTTTATCGAATTTTTGGTCTGCATAAATACTTGTAAAGTACTGCTATTTTCTTCGGCACACCAAAGTTCCATGCCACGTAACTGTATCATCACTTGTATCATCAATGGAAGGGATAAAAATGTAGCCTAAGTAGCACAAAAATGCATTCTAGAGGTGGAAGTATGAAGTTTTTTTTTTCAGATTCATTATTGTATAATTGTGGCCAGTCAAACGTCCGACTCCCATAAGAGTCAACAATTATGGTTAGTGCCACAATTAGGAGCGAACTGAGCCACTCTGTAACATGATTGGTGTTGTCCTTCTTGTACATGATATTTAAGTAGAATTGTTGCATGTGAACCATTTTTTATGGTAGTGATTCTATACATGTCCTTGTGTTTGCATGAATTGCAGAGGCCTGTGATTAATGTAGATGATCATCTCCTTCCCACGTCTCCTTGTCATAGGTGGGGCATCTTTAGATAGTATTAGAGAGTGTTTCACTGTGATAGGACACTGAATTTCCTTATCGAGTGAGGACTACACCAATATCGTAGTCAGAGACATTTATTTCAATCTCAAATCACTATTGCAATTCTAACAAGGTGAGGCTTGGTGTGGAGCAAAGGAAGTGGTTTAGATCTTTGAATGCTTTTGGTTGTGACTCAGTTTAGGAATACTTTTATTTATCTCCACCCTTGTTCACTTAACTTAAACATGAAGAGATATGAGAGAACACAAACATGAACCTTTTGTAGAAATTAATATGACCTAAGGAGCTACAAAGCTTTGTTAGAGTCATTGAGGCTGACCAATCTTGAATGAATTGGATTTTAAATGGGTCCACCTAGACCCCATGTTCATCCATGATGTATCTCAAATATTTAATTCTCTACATTCCAAATGAGTATTTCTCCAAATCATCATACAACTTGTGTTGTCATGGTGTGCTAAGGACTTGTTGAAAGCGTCAGACTTGTGGAATGTGCTAAAAATGTTAATCCCAAGTTATGCCAAAGTTGAGGTTATCATCTAAAAATAAAACCATAAAAATTTTGTGAATGACCATGGGAGATCTTCTATGATCTTCATGAATGTCGATAAACCAACCACTCAAAATGGCCTTTGTGAAAAATTCACTACTTAAATTATATTGCAAAAATTGGAATAAATTCTTCTAACTGTAAATTAATTAATAGTTTATTTTCTATGAAAAATATTGAATAAATCACACTGTAATATTCACAAGTAAAAATATTGTGGAAGATAAAGTGGAAACTAATAAAATTTCAACACGCACACAAACACATAAATATGACACTGTTATTTTTGGACAAAAGTCCCCAGAAAAACCCAACTTTGGAAAATTAGTGTAGTAAATGAGGGTTTTTATTATTAAGCAGTAATGAGAAATTATGAGTACAATAAATATTTCCAAACTAATGAATCTATCCAAAATAAATACTAGAAAAAATTATCTGAGGTATTTTACCCTCTCTCCGAGCAATCCCAGCACATCACTGCCTCTGAAAATCTAGTCATCCAACCATCTCTATGCAAGCCTTGCATCACCCTAGCATATTCCCTCACACACTTTGCTTGAATCAGTTGTCAATCTAGTTGTCCTGCTTGCTGCTGACTGAGAAATTTTCTCCGACACTCTGGAAAATATTTTCAACCTCTGGAACGAAGAAGGAGCTCCTCTTCAGCTGGATCGAATTTCCCTCTTGAGGCTATGTGTTGCCTCTATGCAACCTCCTAGAGAAAATATCATCCTCCCTTTTCTCACTCTCTGGAACTAGAATACTTCCTTCAGACTACTTGTCTCTGTCCCTCTTTGTCTCTTCTTCCCTTTTCTAGCTCAAACTCTTCCGACAACTGTTGCTACTCTCTGAAAAATAGAACTACCCAAGGAAATTGATCTCAAGTGTCACAAATGTGTTCCTCGATCTACCCATCAAATTCTTATAATATTACCGTCAGACTCCAATGACCAAGATTAAATCTTAATCAATGGTTGAGATTGTTTCTAAGTTGATCCGTGTTCTAGATTATTCTGACCTTTCTCAATTAATACTTATTGATTATCTGGTTTTCCTAAGTTTAGACTTACGAAATATTACAAATTGGTTAATAATCTAATAAAGACATTTCTAGGTGGAATTTCTACAAATGATTTCTAGGTTATGGAGAACTCCTGTGTTTTAGCCTCTCCACAAATTCTTGAGAATAGAACACTTCCGATGCTACAAAAATTAACAACCTTATTTATATTTTAAGGTTTTCTTCCAGACATGTGTTTTTTCTATTGGAGCTTGGGGGTATCTTGACTTCATATCAATATTACTAAAGAACATGGCACCCTTAAGTTGATCAAGAAGATCGTCAATATGAGGGATTGGATATCTTTTCTTGACAATGATTTTATTTACGGATCTATAATCAATATAAATTCTCCATGTTCCATCCTTCTTCAACACCAATACAATTGGGCTCCCACAAGGCAAGGATATTTTTTGAATATGACCCTTTTCAATGACCTCATGAATATGAAATTTTATTTCCTCATTTTCCAAGAGAGAGGATATATATATTGGGTCGTGGGGTAAATGAGCACTACATATCAAGTCAATTAAGTGTTTGACATAACAATGCATAGGTACCCCCATAAGTGAAGTGAATATATCTTTATATGTCACAATTATCTTGTCCACCTACTTTTGATATGTAGAGAGACCCCATGTGATGCAGGGGCATTAGACACTAGCCAACAATGTAGGAGGTTTTTTCCACATGTTGTGGCTAGGAGGGTTCGGAAACAATTGAACTGTAACAACTAGGTGTCAATACCTCAGCTGACTGTTTCATTTAGATTAGTTAGAGTTTGTAGAAGTCGAATAGTTCAGTTCAGTCCATTTGTCATATTTCAGTTAGTTGAATTATTGTAATTAGGCTTTTGATTTTCTAAACAGTCCTCACAGAGGAACCGAAGAGACACATTGTAATGTATATAAATTGTATCCCTCGGATGCATAGAGAGGGGAGGGAGGAGATTTCTGCAATAAAAGATTGCGTGTTAAGTAATTTCTTCCGGTTGAATGAATTTCAGTTCCTGTTGATTATCAAACTGTCTTGAATTGATATTGTGAGGAAATTTGTTTAACTGTGAGGCGATTGAACTTTGAGCATATATAATTGGGAAGGGAACTGTTGCACAGTTTCCGCATCCTTCTGTCTACTATTTCTCTTGCATTATCCGAACAAACCCGAATTAATCCCACCCGCAGGCGAGGTCTGTGTAGAGAAATCATGGTTGTTGAACTCTGTTTGATGATAGTGCAAAACCCGCTTACGCAGAGACATAATTGTTTTACTATCGGGATCCTGACCCGAGGACTGACCTGAGTTAACAAACGGAGAGCATAGGAAGGTAGGCGATTAACCGTGGTCAATCACTGTTCCAAATCCGTGAGCGGATTTGCGAAACCGGACTTCCATATCGCATCGTTTTTGTGGAGTGAGCGGTATTTCAAAGTTGGGAGCGATTCCATTTAATGGTCGACAGGTAGTACACGGTGGGACCACGGAAACTGCTTTTCCGAGCGCCATCGCACGCTAACGTTCGACCAGGGAGGCCGCGTGATATCGTTGAACACCGTCGATCTGGAAGGAAGCCATCGGACGGTGGTCACATTCGGAAGATGCACGAGGGATAACCAAGGTATGGTGCGAGTATTTGATTGGGTCATCGATTATATATGTGGGGCCGGAACCAAAGGTCCATTATAAGTCATTTGTTTAAAAAGCGTCGGGTATTTATATAAGGTTCGAAGGATTAAACCCTTGGTTATAAGGTTTAGCGGTGGAATATAAGCCCGAGAGATATATTTTAATTTTCAAAGGTTGTTGATAATGTTTATTTATCAAATTCCTCGAATTTGATAAATAAAATCAAAGAAGTTGGGGTAGACCACGTGGAGGAAGAGAACGGGGTTCTAGCAAAAAATGTTGACAGAGCTACGAAAATAGACCAGCTCTCCTTAGGGGCCGAGTTTCAGTTTTTTTGCTGCCATTTGTGGTATCAGAGCATTTTTGAGTTGTTTTTACACAGAGCTAACATGGCAATCCGAATTGGTAGAGGTGCTGGCAGAAGGAGACCTATTGCTAATGCAGAGGTGTTGGGGATTTTGCAGAGGTTCGAGGCCAGAATGGATGCCATGGAGCGAAGAAAACCTAGAGATCCTGAAGACATCAGTGAACCTGAAACAGAATAAGCGGAAGAAAATGTTGAGATTCCTCCTGAATTGAGGCTCCTCAGAACTGTTCTGGGGTCTGCAGTTAAGCCCAAGATTGAAGTATCAAATTTTGCAGGAGGATTGAATCCAGAGGAGCTGGTGGACTGGATAAATGAAATGAACAAGTGCTTCGACTATGAAGAAATAAGTGAAGATAAAAAGGTCAAGTTTGCAGTGACAAAGTTGAAAGTACATGCTGCACTCTGGTGGGATGGAGTGCAGGCAGAAAGGAGGAGAGTTGGCAAGCAGCCTATCAAAAGCTAGACCATAATGATGGTTAAATTAAAAGGTAAATTCTTGCCTAGTGATTATTTGCTGACATTGTTTAGGAAAATGCAGAACCTGAGACAGAGGTTGCTGACAGTAAAGGAATACATAGAGGAATTCTATAGAGTAAGCATAAGAGCTGGGCAATTCTAAGACACACCGGAGAATACTGCCAGATATGTGAATGGTCTCAAGCTGGAGATCCAAGATGAGATTGGTTTTCTGTCTCCTAAGACAGTGGAAGAGGCCTACCAGATGGCCTTGAAAGCAGAGGAGAAACTCTTGAGGAAATAGTCTGCCAAGAAGAGAGGTACTTTCCGTGGAAAGGGAAGTCAGGGTGGTAGAGGAAAGCCTACTACACCCAGGGATGGAGCTAACAGTAGCTCACCTTAGAATGCATCTATAGAGGATGATGCAAGGGGCAGAAGGGGTTCTTACAGAGGAAAAGGAAGAGGAGGCAGAGACAGAGGCAAAGGTAGAGAGTTGAGGTGCTATAGATGTCAACAGGTGGGACACAAGCACTATGAATGTCCAGAGAATGTGGGTGCTGGTCTAAGAAACGTTGTTGTTGCCCAGGTTGGAGAAGAGGCAGAAATTGAAGAATAAATTCTACCAGAGAGGGAAGAGTCCTTAGTGGTTAATAAGGTCCTGTTGAAACAAACCAAAGAGGTCACTGAGCTTGCACAAAGGAAGACTTTGTTTAGGAGCATATGCAAAGTCCAAGGGAAATGCTGCCAGCTAGTCATTGATAGTGGCGGCACAAACAATCTGGTTTCCATTGAGGTGATAGAGAAGTTGAAGCTGAAGACAAGGGAGCATCCAAATCCCTACAGGGTGTCCTGGCTGCATAAAGGACACCAGATGGTTGTAAAAGAACAGTGTGAGATAGAGCTGCAAATGGGAAAATACAAAGATAAGGTCCTGTGTGATGTAATGGCCATGGATGTGTGTCATATACTGCTGGGTAGACCTTGGTAGTTTGATAGAGCAGCAGTGCATGATGGCAAGAAGAACACTTACAAGTTCTTCAAGGATGGGGTACATCATACATTGATACCCATGGAAGAAGGAGAGCCATCCAACAGAGTGATTGATCCAAAGACCTTGTTGTTGAGCGGGAAGGAATATCTGTAGCAGATAGAAGAAGAAGAGGTAAGTTTTGCTTTAGTTTGCAAACCTAAAGTAGTTCTTACTTCTACAAAGATTTCTGATTTGCCAATAGAAATCCAAGAAATGTTAGACAATTATTGTGACATTGTTGTGGATGATTTACCTGATGAACTGCCACCTGTGAGAAACATCAACCATCAGATAGATTTTATCCCTAGTTCAAATCTGCCAAATAAGGCAGCCTACAGAATGACTCCCACAAAAAATGAGGAAATCAGGAGACAAGTACAGGGATTGGTGGACACGGGACTGATCAGAGAAAGCTTGAGTCCATGTGCAGTACCAGCAGTATTGAGCCCAAAGAAAGATGGAGGCTGGAGGATGTGTACTGATTCCAGAGCAATCAATAAGATCACAATCAGGTACAGATTCCCTTTGCCCAGAGTTGAGGATTTGATGGACTGTTTGAGTGGTGCTAAATATTTTTCAAAGATAGATTTGAAAAGTGGATATCATCAGATTAGAATAAGAGAGGGTGATGAGTGGAAAACTGCCTTTAAAACAAATGAAGGACTGTATGAATGGATGGTAATGCTGTAGAAATTTGAATAATAGCTGAATTATTCACCGAGATTATCCCGATTACACACTATTTAAGCTTCATGCATAATACATAACCTCTTCTACAATTTATCATCAATTTGCGGAAATAGAAGCAGTCGCATGTGCACATTAAAACATAATCAAGCACACATATAACACAGTATGTAATGGGGAAAGCTTACAGCTGAAAACCCCCAACTATCTGTATATTATAATGATAGAGAACATGTAGCAATACATAGCACAAAGCTCCTCACAACTCTCAGCACTATCTCACATGCTACACACAAACTAGCTCAGATATGAACAAGTCACAAGTTCAAATCTCTTCCACCTCTCTGCCTGCCTCTACTGCGCAATCCAAGATGAATAATGATGAGATCCAAGTTCGAGTCCCACCCTCCTTGACTACGCAATCCTCATTAGAAATCTCAATCAATGTGTGTGCAAATCTCATGCACAGCTATAGTCACAACTGATAGTAGACTCACCCTTTCACCCACCTCTAACACTAGTCTCCACTGAACTGTCCATGCATTGCAGTTAACTGATGTGTTCTTTAGTTGATTTATGAGTTAAAAATTAGTGAATTAGTTAATAATTAATTCACACCACTCATCACTAGTGTATTTATCAGTTAGACTAAATACAACTAGTTCAACTAAGTTAAACCGAACACAACTCCACCAACCGTCTCATCAACTCCACCAAACTCTGCCACATGAGTTCTAACTGAAGTCAACCATGCAATAGCTCAACTAACCCTTAGGAAAAGCGTATTTCCTTCTGTCAGCTGCATGTGCCACATCCAAGCATCAAACTCAAGTGCTCCAAGAGGATAAGATAATGTTTATAGTCTAAATATTATTAAGGGTTAATAATATTTGACTGTTCTATTTTTAGCCCGGCAGTCTAAAAATAGATTCCACCCAATGTCTAAAAATAGAGGTCCATCTATTTTTACCAACTCGACCAATCATCCATAAATAGCATCCTGCAACTCATAGACTATGATCCATATGTCTAAAAATAGACATAGTCTAAAAATAGACTTTGCGCCAAAAATAGCCTGCGGGCCCACTTAGTGAAGGCGACTTCATTTCACTAAGCTCCATCATCTTGTTGCATTCTCAACACTCCCTCTCAACAAGATATGGATTATCTGCAACCCTTATCCTACCTCTCTAGTATTCGAATTTGCTCCTGGTGAGCGGCTTCGTCAAGATATCAGCATCCTGATCCTCCGTGGGAATGTATGAAAGTGACATGATTCTCCGTTGCACACAATCTCTGATATGATGATACCGGATGTCAATGTGTTTGGATCTATCATGAAATAATGGATTAGCTGATATTTTAATGCAACTCCTGGGTTATCACAATAAATCACAAGCAGGGCTCCAAGTGCCAGTGAAACAACCCTAATTTCAGATCTTCCTCATCCATATAGCTCTGCATGCAAACCCAAACTCGCTGCTACACTCGTCTCACGACCGAGTGCCGCGTATCTCTCGCTTCATGCTGTACCTCAAGAAAATCGTCAAGCCGACCCGATACTGAAGATCCCTCCAGATGTGCTCTTTCTGTCCGTTGGGCTCCCTGCCCAATCTGCATCCGTGAAGCCACATAGCTTCACCTCATCCTCCTGTCTGTACCACAATCCATATCCCGATGTGCCTCTAAGATAACGCAATACATGCTTGACTGCCTTCCAGAAGAGCTTGGTAGGCTTAACCATAGCTTGTGACAGCTGGTTAATAGCATAGCATATATCGGGTTGTGTATTGACCAGATACATAAGCGACCCCACCAACTGTTGATAAACAGTGGCATCCACTACCTCTGCTGAAGTAGCATCCTCCTTCCTCCAACCTCCAGGAAGAGGAGTATCAACAGGCTTGCAGCCATGTATGTTGAACTTCTCCAATATCTCCCAGGCATACTTACCCTGAGAAACAAACAGTCCATCACTGCGCTGCCAAATTTCCAATCCCAGAAAATAATGAAGGAGGCCCAAGTCCTTCATCTCAAACTCTCTAGCAAGATCCTCCTTGCATGAAAGTATCAACATATCATCACCCGTCAAAATCAAATCATCTACATAAAGTAAAATGATCAACAACTTACCCTCCACCACAATCTGGTATAGGTTAGGATCCACCTCACTCTTGGAGAATCCAAGTCCGGTGAAATAACTGTCTATCCGTGTGTACCAAGCACGAGGTGCTTGTTTCAACCCATACAACGCTCTCTTGAGTCTGCACACATGAGACTCACTGCTGAAGGTCTCGAAACCTTCGGGCTACTCTATGTACACCTCCTCCTCAATGACTCCGTTGAGGAACATAGTCTTCACATCCATCTGATGAATGTGCCACCCCATCTGCGCTGAGAGAGCAAGAATCGTCCGTATGGAAGAATACCTTGCGACAGGTGCAAAGGTCTCCTCATAATCGATCCCCTCTATCTGTGAGAAGCCTCGGGCAACAAATCTTGCCTTGTAATTCTCCACACTCTTGTCAGCTGCTTGCTTCACTTTGTAGATCCATCTCGAACCCACCACTGATTTCCCCTCCGGTCTCGGGACAATCTCCCATGCATTGTTTTTGACAATCGAATCATAGTCTTCCACCATGGCATCTACCCATGCGGGGTCCTCCACAGCTTCCTCGAAAGAGGATGGCTCTTTCTAATACTACTTTCACAAGAGCTGTGCATCCAGCTGTACCGGTTCGTGAACGTTCGTCTCAAGGCCGTGGATGTAGGTAGCAGAGAACTCCTTTTGCATCTGAGCTAGTTGCTCACTGCTGTGCGCTTCCACCCTCTCGATGGTTGGCGATTGCATGAGAGTGGTCTCTTTTCCCCCATGAACTCCTCATATTGTGGCTGATCCACATCCTGAGACTCATCCTTAGGAACTAATAGCTCCTCCTCTGCATGCAAAGGGTTCTCCTGCCAACACTCATGGCTTTCCTCCTCAAATTGATATCCGCTGTAATAAATAGCCTCCTAAGTAACGTCTGGAAGAGACACGATAGTTGTGGGGCGTATCAGTGTACCCCACAAATATCCCAACCTCTGCGGTCGGCTCCAGCTTCTTCCTGGCATCCTTCGTCACATGAATGTAAACAGGTGAACCAAAATCCTCAAATGGGAAATATCAGGCTTCTTACCAGAAAACGCCTCCTCGGGTGTACTCATGCCAAGTATCCTGTGAGGACAACGGTTCTGCACATATACTGCAGTATTGCATGCCTCCGCCCACAAGTGAATGCGTAGGCCCTGATCATGCAACATCGCCCGTGGCAAGACCCACGATAGTTCTGTTTCTTCCACGCAACCCCATTCTCGTTGTGGGTTATGAGGTGCTATGAGCTTCTTCTTCGAATCCCTTTGCCGCAAAGTCCTTGAATTTGCCAGAGATGAATTCACCACCATTGTCGCTCCTAAGAGCCTTCACATGCTTCCCCGATTCCTTCTCAACCAGCACCTTGAACTCACAGAACTTTGAGTATGTCTCACTCTTCTTCTGCATGAAGAAGATCCAGCACTTCCGAGAATAATCATCAACAAAGATCACATGGTACCTGTGCTTTGCTGTCGAAGCACTTAAGAAAGGTCCATACACGTCTATGTGAATTCTCTCAAGGATCATCATGGCGCGACTATCCTTCTCATGAAAGGTGGCTTTCACAAATTTTCCCAAGGTACACCCCTTGCATTGATCTGACTCCGCAAGAGTGCCCTTAGGAATCCCAGTAGAAATTTGCTGTAGTATCTTCAAAGCTCCATGGTGAAGGTGGCCCAATCTCCAGTGCCATAGCTCGCCATCATCCCAGCTCACCACTCCTTCTACCTTGCATGCCATTGCTGCACAGCCATCTACTTGCAATTGATAAAGGTTCTTGACTCGAACCTCTATCTTCTGGATTTCTCCAGTTGTCTTACTGCGCAGGAAAGCCTTTCCCTTGCTGAAGACAACATCATATCCCTTGTCTTCCAACATTGCCACAGAGATAAGATTCTTCTTCAATCCTGGAACATGCATCACTTCCTTCAATACGAAGGGTTTACCAGACTCCCTCTCAAAGGAAATGGTACCGAGCATCGTCGATCAGATCTACTATCATCGCGCTTCATCTCTGATGTGTAATTCCAAGATCTTCTCATCCAGATCGTAAAACAACAGATCTTGATCTCCTATCATGAAAAAGACGCACTAAAGGTCTAAGAACCAAATCGATGGTCTCATACACTTGATACCAAGCATGCGATCTATTGAAGTATCACTAAACTGCTGAGAATTTTGCCTCTCCCGCTAGATTGAACAACCGCTTTTATTTTTCTTCTTTCTCTCTCGTGGACAATTTGTGGCATAATGTCCATACCGTGACAGTTGAAAGCACTTCACCTTGACATGTCCCGCTTTACCTTTCAGACTGAATGAGAGAAGATTTCTCGCTTCTTTGCTTTTATGTGCCTAAAGCAATTTTTCTAACATGCTTTGATGAAGATCCGTCCCTGGTACTCTACCTTATCTCCTCTTGCACAAGATCTGACCAAAGTCGCTCCCATCCTGGCAATTTCTCCCGACCATTGACAGAATCCTGATAGGCATGCCAACTCTTCGGAAGACCAAGGAGAGCCACGCTCACTAATTCCTCATCATCTACAGTCACCCCCACACTTCCCAGCTCATCCCTGCACTGGATGAACTTCATGAGGTACTTGGGCATACTGTCGCCTTTCTCCATCTTTATGTGTCTGATTTTATCCTTGAGCGCCAACTTCCTCTGGTCGCTCTTGCTTTGGAATAAACCTGTCAACGCTTTCCACATCAAGTATGGAGAAGCTTTTCCATGTAGGCTAGATACAATGTGATCCTTCACGCCCTCCAACAGAATCCTTCGACGCTTTGCTGTCTTCTTTTGCCAAGCCTCAACTTGAGCAGCATCAGTAGGCTTTGGGACTTTAGCATCTATGAACTCCTTCAGCCCATTGTCATCTAACACCGCCTCCATCCTATCTCTCCATGAAATATAATTCGAGCTACCTTCAAGAGCATACTCCAATCGCAATCCGTTGAAAGACATTTTGACTTCGACACCAAGAAAACACTGTTGCAAATTCGAATTCCACCAGCCCAAAACTCAACCGCTTCTGATCTGTGAGAACAAGGTATTTCTAGCACAGAGATCGACTGTAGGGGAATTTACTAGATATATCACCTTTCAAATAAAGGATGGATCCAGAGGCTACCTGGCCCGCTTACAGACTCTGTCTACCGAAATAAATTGTAATCACCGTAATACATCCGATGATCAATTTCTCTCTGATACCATGTATAAATTTGAATAATAGATGAATTATTCACCGAGATTATCCTGATTACACACTATTTAAGCTTCATGCATAATACATAACCTCTTCTACAATTGATCATTAATTTGCGGAAATAGAAGCAGTCGCATGCGCACATTAAAACATAATCAAGCACACATATAACACAGTATGTAATGGGGAAAGCCTACAGCTGAAAACCCCCAACTATCTGTATATTATAATGATCGAGAAAATGTAACAATACATAGCACAAAGCTCCTCATAGCTCTCAGCACTATCTCACATGCTACACACAAACTAGCTCAGATATGAACAAGTCACAAGTTCAAATCTCTTCCACTTATCTACCTGCCTCTACTGCGCAATCCAAGATGAATAATGATGAGATCCAAGTTCGAATCCCACCCTCCTTGACTGCGCAATCCTCATTGGAAATCTCAATCAATGTGTGTGCAAATCTCATGCACAACTATAGTCACAACTGATTGTAGACTCACCCTTTCACCCACCTCTAACACTGGTCTCCACTGAACTGTCCATGCATTGCAGTTAACTGATGTATTATTTAGTTGATTTATGAGTTAATAATTAGTGAATTAATTAATAATTAATTCACACCACTCATCACTAGTGTATTTATCAGTTAGACTAAATACAACTAGTTCAACTAAATTAAACCAAACACAACTCCACCAACTGTCTCATCAACTCCACCATGAGTTCTAACTGAAGTCAACCATGAAATAGCTCAACTAACCCCTAGGAAAAGTGCATTTTCTTCTGTCAGCTGCATGTGCCACATCCAAGCATCAAACTGAAGTGCTCCAAGAGGATAAGATAATGTTTATAGTCCAAATATTATTAAGGGCTAATAATATTTGACTGATCTATTTTTAGACTGGTAGTCTAAAAATAGACTTCGCCCAATATCTAAAAATAGAGGTCCATATATTTTTACCAACTTGACAAATCATCCATAAATAGCATCCTGCAACTCATAGACCATTATCCATATGTTTAAAAATAGACATAGTCTAAAAATAGACTTTGCGCCAAAAATAGCCTGCGGGCCCACTTAGTGAAGGCGACTTCTTTTCACTAATCTCCATCATCTTGTTGCATTTTCAACAAATGCCTTTTGGGTTGTAAAATGCACCTAGCACTTTCATGAGACTTATGAATGAAGTATTGAAGGAATTCATTGGTAAATTTGTGATAGTGTATCTGGATGATATATTAGTTTTCAGCAGAACTAAAGAAGAACATTTAAGGCATCTTAATTATGTCTTGAAGAAGCTTCATCAAGAGAAAATGCTGATAAATTTAAAGAAATGCTCATTCATGAAAGAAGAGTTGGTGTTGGGAAAAATGCTGAGAGGGGGTGGGTGAATCAGTATTTAGTGTTGACTGAAAACTTTTTAACTTTTTCTTGCTTTTAAACCCATACGCTACTTTAATGAACACAACTCGCGTATGCACACGGATATCCTTAAGTAAACTCGCGTATGCTCAGAGATCTAAATATGCATTTAATTCTTAACTTAGATCATTGCATCATTCATTCATCAGATGTTTAGTATGCAGTAAACAGGTGCAGTAAGAACAGAATAAATCACCACACATAAGCAACACACATGAACACTAGGATTTAAGGTGGAAACCCAATTCAGGAGAAAACCACCGCTGTCATCATCTCAGTCTTCAATATTTATTATATAAAGAAAACTTCTTAAAATCATGTACTGGCGCAGACTCATACCAGCATGCAGGCACCCACCTGCAGAAAGCTACAACCTTCTCTTGTTTACCAGCCTCTCCTGGAAGGGAGCTACAACCCCCTGCTCTTGTTTACCAGCCTCTCCTAGAAGGGAGCTACTACCCCGTGCTCTCGTTTACCAGCTACCACTGGAAGGGAGCTACTACCCCCTTACTAAAGGCTTCAACTCTCAGCACTACTGCCGACCACGTTTCATCAATTTTCAAACTGGATAAAACAGCTTCAACACAACCCTTCACTTATCAACAAATATACTTCGCCAGTTCAAACGAATAGTGATATGCAGAATATCGGAAGATAGCCAGGACGAATAGATATGCAAAAACACATTCAACCTTGAGCAATCATTAGTTCAAATACCATATGCGCTTTTATTTAATCGGACCCGCGTATACACGTGCTTTTCATGAAACGAACCCGCGTATACATCTGTGCATTTTTCAGAAAACCCTAACTGCACATACGCGCTTTTATTGAATCAGATCCGCGTATACACGCGCTTTTCATGAAATGAACCTGCGTATAGATCTATAAAAGATAAACTTTGCAAAACAGATCAGATCTATGAACTTACCCATATTTCTTCAATTTCTTTATCAGATTTGTGCCAGGTCTTCATCACTTCTTTTCAGATCATCCTAGAGATTCATCATTTCTAGAACTAGAGATCTTGAACCTTCATCATATTCATAGGTGCATCATAGATTCAGATCTATCAATTAAGAACAGAGTTCAACCATGCAAATATACTTCAGAGTGAAGTATTCATTAATGCCCAAACACTTGCACACCACCTTGCACTATGATTTTCTTCTCCTTAAATAGATTTGGCCTTTATCAATACCATGAGTCAAAACCACTCAACCACTGATGGTATTCTTGGACAGGATCAAATAGATAATCAAGCGCTCAATACTTTGGGCCAATAGTAATTCCCCCTAGTTTTATAAAAATAGAGCGCAAATTGGCATACGCGACTTGGCACATTCATTTCCGCATACATACGCGACTTCTCCTTAATAAAACCGTGTATGCCTTGTGACATACCTTGTTCAACATTATTCTGGCACTTTCTGAATTTCTTTCTTCTACTACTTCTGAACGGATCTGTAGATACATCATATTTACATCATTTCCATCAAGGACAACTTCATCAAGCAGGTTCCATCAACTTTATCAAGTAGGTTGCCATCAAGGACAACACTCTACATCATATTGCCAACAATCTCCCCCTTTGGACTTGATGGCAACCATGATGGTGTTTGATCATCGCAACAGATAGATACATTGTTTATAATCATTATGCAAGCACCATGATAAACAAGTCAAACACCATGATAAACACCATGATACTACTCTCCCCCTTTGACATCGAGAGCAAAGGGCAGATGAAAACCAAAAGAAGGTTTTTCTTCTTATGTAGAAAGAAGAGCTCTTTAGATCTAATGTGCACTGAAGTTACCATGCTCCCCCTAAGTTCATGCTGAATCTTCAAACATATTTTTCAATGAAGTACATGACTCTATAACCAAGGACTCATACTTACATCAAAGATCCAACCAAGTGTATTTACATATATGACTCATGTACCCAACCTAGTGGGTTTACACAATTTGACTCAACTACCCAACCAAGTGGGTTTACAAATTTGACCGAGCCCTTTACATGACTGAATATTACAATTTACATCATAGGTCATAGCCTTTTCATCAAATTACACATATGACTTTTTATAACCAATATAAAAAATACCTCAAGAGAGATCATATTTCAGAATCATCATAATGCCAACAATGCATTACATTCAGCAAGGCTAATGCTCCCCCTGAAACTGTGCATCCAATGCATCCTTTCCATATGACCAAAACTCCTCCTTAGCTTGTGCAACCTGAACACTTTTAACAGCCAATAATCAAGGCATATTTACCAAAAATCAGAGAATGAAATAGAAATATAAGAGCTGAAACATCATTAGAGATACCATACAGCATCAGAGATACCAAACAGCACTGCAGCTGTGCTGAAGAATGCTGACCCCAAGTAAAATTTGTCAGCAACTAACCATACGCGGTTTTCTTTGTATAAACTCGCGTATATACACGACTGTCTTTTAGGAAACCCGTGTATCCAATTTAATCTTCTAAATTTAAGGAGTTCCGATTTTCTGCATGGCAGAGACTACTCCCAGCTTCTGTCTAAGATATTCGAACGCTTCCCTGGGTAGAGGTTTGGTTAGTATATCAGCAACTTGTTCTTTGGAAGGAACATACTCCAACTTCACCTTTTGTTCAAGCACTTGTTCATGTAAGAAGTGATACTTGATGGGAATGTGCTTGGTCTTGGAGTGCATAACATGATTCTTTGAGATACTGATGGCACTTGTATTATCACACATAATGGAGACAGGAGGAGAACATTTGATTTGAAAGTCTTGTAAGGTTTGCATCATCCAAAGAAGTTGAGTGCAACATGATGCGGCAGCCACATATTCTGCTTCATGTAGATAAGTAATAGCTGCAATCTTCTTGTTGAACTACCAAGATACCAACCGGGGCCCCATATAGAATGCACCACCACTAGTGCTTTTCCGATCATCAACATTTCCAGCCCAATCTGCATTCGTGTAAGCATGAAGAGTAAGATCAGCATTCTTTGGATACCATAGTCCAAAGTCTTGAGTTCCTTGTAGATATTTGAATATTCTTTTGACAGCCTGAAGGTGAGACTCTTTTGGATTAGCTTGGAATCGTCCAACAATCCCAACTGCATGCATAATGTCTGGTCTAGTCCCAGTGAGATAAAGTAGACTTCCTATCATAGATCTGTATTCTGGTTGATTCACCGTAGGAGAATCATCATGAGAACTGAGATTACATCCGGTTATCATTGGTGTACTTATAGGTTTGCACTCTTCCATGCCATACTTCTTTAGAATTTTCTTAAGGTATTTTACCTGTGATAAGAATATGCCATCTATAGTTTGATGCAATTGCAAGCCAAGAAAGAATGTTAGTTCCCCAAGTAAAGACATTTCAAATTCTTGCTACATAGCAGAAGCAAATTTCTGACTCATAGATTCTTCATTGCTTCCAAAAATGATATCATCAACATATACAACCACAATCAATAGTTTATCATTTTCAGTTTTTGTGTATAAATTTCTATCAGCATACCCCTTTTAAAATCCTTGTTAATGAAGATATTTGTCAAGACGATAATACCATGCCCTTGGAGCTTGTTTGAGACCATATAGAGCCTTTTTAAGTCTGCAAACAATTTTTTCATCATTTCCCAAAATGAATCCTTCTGGTTGTTCTATATAAACTTCTTCTTCTAGATCACCATTGAGAAATGCAGATTTAACATTCATTTGATAAACTTTGATTTGTTGGAAGCTTGAAAAAGCAAGAAACATTCTTATGGCTTCAAGTCTAGCTACAGGAGCAAAAGTTTCTTCAAAGTCTATACCTTCTTGTTGAGCATACCCCTTGCAGACAAGTCTAGATTTATTTCTTATAACCTCCCCATTCTCATTTAACTTGTTTTTGAATATCCATTTGGTTACAACGACATTTTTGTCATGAGGTCTTGGTGCTAATTCCCAAGTGTGATTCTTTTCGATTTTATCAAGCTCTTCATTCATGGCTTGAATCCAACATTCATCTTTGCTAGCTTGATTGACATTGTGTGGTTCAATAGTGGATAGAAATGCCAGATAGCTAGAAGAGCCCATAAGAGTCCTTCTTGTTTGTACACCTGATCCTTTATCTCCCAAAATTTGAGATTCTGGATGATTCTTTTGAACATATCTGGATGGAGCTTTTTCAGATAACTCATCTTCAGGTTCTTCATTGGGTTCATTGTCTATATCATTGCTATTTGATGTAGGAGGATATATGTCACCATCGTCTTCATTTGTTATTTGTTTTTCTTCTTTTGGGGTTGCAGGAGACTCATCAATAACAACATAAATACATTCAATAATCTTCCGAAGTCTTTTATTGTAACATTTATATGCTCTACTCCTAGAGGAGTAGCCAAGAAGTATTCCTTCATCTGCTCTGGATTCAAACTTGCCAAGTTTTTCATCATTATTTTTGATAAAACATCTACTTCCAAAAACTCTAAAATGCTTCATAGTGGGAGGATTACCATACCAGAGTTCATATGGAGTTTTATCACTATTTACTCGAACATGTGCCTTGTTAAGAATATTTACCGCTGTATGTACTACTTCTCCCCAAAAAGTGTCACATGTTCCGGAGTCATCAAGCATAGCTCTAGCCATTTGTTGAACTGTTCTGTTCATTCTTTCTGCTACGCCATTTTGTTGTGGAGTGCCAGCTATTGAAAATTGTCTTTTTATGCCATGTTGTTCACAAAATTCATTGAATTCATTTGATGTATATTCTCCTCCTTGATCAAATCGAAGACACTTGATTTTCAGATCTAATTCATTTTCAACTAGTGCTTTGAAGGTCTGAAATTTCTCAAATGCTTCATATTTGTGTTTAAGCAGCACAATCCAACACATTCTAGAGAAATCATCAATAAATAAGATATAGTATTGTTCACCATGTGGTGAATTTTTCCTCACAGGTCCACATATGTCAGTATGAATAAGTTCAAGAGGCTTACTTGATGATCCTTCCTTGGCATTAAACTGTACTCTGGTTTGCTTACCAAATTGGCAAGATTTGCATATGATATTTTCGGGTGGAGTAATATTGGGAAGATCACGGACAGCTTTAAGTATGCTTGATTTGTTCATCTGAGAGAAGCTCAGATGCCCCAACCTTCTATGCCATAGCCAGTTTTCTGCAGATTTGCTCAAGTAACATTGTTCTTTGCAGTTCTTCAATACATACAGGTTGCTTGGAGTTCTTTTTCCTTTTATAACTGTTTTACTTGTATCAAGATCACGTACCACACATTCTTTTGAACTAAAGACAACTTTAGTTCCTTGATCACACATTTGACTTACACTTAACAGGTTATGCCTTAATCCATCCACATACATGACATCATTAGCTTTCACCTTTTCTTTTAGAAACACAGACCCTTTTCCCTTAATTACCGCATGAGTATCATTTCCAAATGTAACCTTCTTTTCCTTTTCTAGAGCATTATATGTAAGAAGTTTGTTTTTGTCACCTGTCATGTGTCTTGAGCATCCACTATCAATGTACCATTGATTTTCTTCACCTTCTGCAAATAACGCTATGCCACAATTTTCAACCTGTAATTCCTTCTTTTTCCATACTTTGGAATTTGAAGGATAATGCTCTTTTGGCTGAATTTTTCTCCTGCATTCAGATTCTTCATGCCCAAAGTTATTGCAATAAGCACATTCAACTTCATTTAGAAGAGGAGAAAAGTTGTTATAGGTATTCTTCTCAAATTCAATCCTTTTCTTTATTGCTTCTCTAGTCATGATGGTTTTATATGCAACACATTGAACAACTTTATGACCAAAATTGTGACATCAGAAACATTGTCCATTGAAGAAGAAATTTCTGCGATCATGAAATCTTCTACTTGAATTTACCTGTTGATTGGTGTTTCTTTGAGAGATATTCCTGTTAGTGTTCTTTGAATTGAGATGATCATGCTTTATCTGTAATGATTCTTTATTCCCTTGTTGAGTGGCAGAATTTTGTAAACCAGTTGTAGCTGCTTTTAGATAATTTGTTGTTGAAGCCTAAGACGATTCTCCGGTATATCCAAGACCTGTCCTTATAAGAGGAGAACGTTGTACCTTGATAATCTCATTTAAGTTTTCAGATCCTTTAGCAAATCTAAGATTCAGAGTCTTTACTTTCTCAAAATCTTTTCTTAGACTTACCACTTCACATTCTAATTTCTCAATGTGTTTCTTTGCTTCTTCAACTTGATTTTCCATAGTATCTATGGTTATTTTCCTTTCTTCTAGGAGTATTTTACTTTCTTCTAAGTGTATTTTGAGTTGATTGTTTTCTTCATGAAAATCATTGTCCTCTAGAGCATCCACAAAAGTATCCTTTTCTTCTCTAGATTCAAATGCCATGAGAAGTCTAAGATCTTGTTCACATTCTTCCTCACTATCAGATAACCCATCACTGTCTTCATGAGTATAGTAACTTTTTCTAGTGTTAAACCGATTCTTATTCATTCTTGCTACTTCCTTCCCTTTTGCAGGTGTTTCTTTATGAGGACACTTAGCAGCATAATGACCAACTCTTCCACACTCAAAACATTTGAAAGGAAGCTTACCTCTGAACCGTCCTGTGCCAAGTTGGAGTTTCTTTACAAAATTTGCCTCATCTTCTTCTGAGATATATCCCGATCCTTCTGCTTCTTGTACTTCTTTCCCTTTTGTAGAAGCTCTGAAGACAACCTCTTTGACTTCAGATGGTCCTCCTCTTCTCATTTCATATGCGGTTAGTATGCCATGAAGTTGTACCACAGTAAGATTTTGAAGATCCTGTTTTTCTTCAAGAGCAGAAACTTTTGACTCAAATTTTGCTGTTAGCAATCTTAAAATTTTCTCAACCAAAGTAGATTCGGTTATTGTTTCTCCCAGATTTCTCATACGATTTACAACATCATCAACACGTAGAAAGAAACTGGCAATATTCTCATCATTATGCATTCTTAAATTTTCATTTTCAATTCTGAGAGTTTGAAGTTTTTCACGTTTTACCTTTGCATCACCTTCATAACTTAGAATGATTTTGTCCCATATCTCCTTTGTTGTATTCAACTGCATAACTTTGACAAATTCAGAATCAGTTAGACTTCCTGTTAGACCATTGACTTCCTTTGCATTTGTTTCATAATTCTTCTTTTCAGTCAGATCTGTTGGTACTGCAACTGGATATTGATATCCTCGTTCAACAATGGCCCATACATCTGCTCCCATAGACTAAAGATAGGATCTCATCCTTATTTCCCAGAATATTAAATTGCTTCCATTAAAGAGCGGAGGCTTGATAGATGTTGTTCCATCTTGATTTCTCATCTTTCTTGATCTTCCTTCTAGCGGCTAAGCCTTTTCAGAAGGACTTGCTCCGATACCAATTGTTGGGAAAAATACTGAGAGGGGGGGGGGTGAATCAGTATTTAGTGCTGACTGAAAAATTTTTAACTTTTTCTTGCTTTTAAACCCATATGCTACTTTAAAGAACACAAATCTCGTATATACGCGTATATCCTTAAGTAAACTCGTGTATGCTCAGAGATCTAAATATGCATTTAATTCTTAACTTAGATCATTGCATCATCAGATGTTTAGTAAATAGGTGCAGTAAGAACAGAATAAATCATCACACATAAGAAACACACATGAACACCAGGATTTAAGGTGGAAACCCAATTCGAGAGAAAACCACCGCGGTCGTCGTCTCAGTCTTCAATATTTATTATATAAAGAAAACTTCTTACAATCATGTACTAGCGCAGACTCACACCAGCATGCAGGCACCCACTTGCAAAAGGCTACAACCTTCTCTCATTTACCAGCCTCTCTTGGAAGGGAGCTACAACCCCCTGCTCTCATTTACCAGCCTCTCCTAGAAGGGAGCTACTACTCCCTGCTCTCGTTTACCAGCTACCACTGGAAGGGAGCTAGTACCCCCTTACTGAAGGCTTCAACCCTCAGCACTACTGCCAACCACGTTTCATCAATTTTCAAACTAGATCAAACAACTTCAACACAAACCTTCACTTATCAACAAATATAATTCGCCCAATGCTTCAAACAGAACAGTGAAACCACTGTAACCAGAATATCAGAGATAACCCAGACTTCATAATAGATATGCAGAAACACATTCAACCTTGAGCAATCATTAGTTCAGATACCATACGCGCTTTTATTTAATCAGACCCGCGTATACACGTGCTTTTCATGAAACGAACCCGCGTATACATCCGTGCATTTTTCAGAAAACCTCAACTGCCCATACACGCTTTTAATGAATCAGATCCGCGTATACATGCGCTTTTCATGAAACGAACCTGCGTATAGATCTATAAAAGATAAAATTTGCAGAACAGATCAGATCTATGAACTTACCCAGATTTCTTCAATTTATTCATCAGATTTGTGCCAGGTCTTCATCACTTCTTTTCAGATCATCCTAGAGATTCATCATTTCTAGATCTAGAGATCTTAAACCTTCATCATATTCATAGGTGCATCATAGATTCATATCTATCAATTAAGAACAGAGTTCAACCATGCAGATATACTTCAGAGTGAAGTATTCATTAATGCCCAGACACTTGCACACTACCTTGCACTATGATTTTCTTCTCCTTAAATAGATTTGGCCTTTATCAATACCATGAGTCAAAACCACTCAACCACTGATGGTATTCCTGGACGGGATCAAATAGATAATAAAGCTCAATACTTTGGGCCAATACCATGGTAATGCCCCCTGGTTTTATAAAAATAGAGTGCAAATTAGCATACGCGACTTGGCACGTTCATTTCTGCGTACATACGCGACTTCTCCTTAATAAAATCACATATACCTTGTGACATACCTTGTTCAACATTATTCTGGCACTTTCTGAATTTATTTCTTCTGCTACTTCTGAACAGATCTGTAGATACATCAGATTTACATCATTTCCATCAAGGACAACTTCATCAAGTAGGTTCCATCAACTTTATCAAGTAGGTTGCCATCAAGGACAACACTTTGCATCATATTGCCAACAATTATAAGGTTCTAGCAGTGTAATATCACATCAAGCATCAACAAGAAGTTCTCCAACTCTTAAAGGATAACCTAAATTTGGCACAAAATCGAATGAAACAACAGGCAGATCAACATCACAGTGAGAGAATTTTTTATGTAGGAGACTAGGTATTTTTATGGCTACAACCATACAAACAAATGTCCCTCAAGCAAGCTAATAATGATAATAGATTATCGCCAAAGTACTATGGCCCTTACAAGGTGTTGCTAAATACTGGTATTATGGCATAAAAAATGGATCTTCCTGCTTCTTCGCAAGCGCATCCAGCTTTCCATGTTTCATGTTTAAAGAAGGTTATAGGTGACAAACTTCTGGTTCAAACAATATTTCCAAAACTTGATGAGGAATTAAAAATCATATTGGAACCTGAAGCAGTCACGGAAACAAGAACTCGACATCTACGAAAACAATCAATTTTAGAGTATCTCATCAAGTGGAATAACTTACCCATTGAAGATTCTACATGGGAGGATGAGAATTTTATACAGAAGCATCTGGAGCTACTCAAGCATTTAGGACAACACTTTTTTGAAGGATAGGGGCATGTTAGGTCCCTATATTACTAGTATAGTCCCTTATTTTTGTTAGTGTCACCCCCTTATTGTTATTGTTGTACCCCTGTAACCCTAATATTGTTATTATTGTTCCCTTGCATTATTATTGTTAGGTCGGCTAGGATTATATTGTGACCTCGTGGAGTCCTATATATAGAAGGAGGTTTTTTCATTTGTATCATCCAAGAATTGTTCATTTATCTAATGTATTGGAAGTTTCCCCCTCGAAGTGGTTGAATTCTAAGCCTTTGATCTCTTTTTTCTTCTATTTTTGGAGTTGGTTTCATAAAATAGTTATTTGTGTTGATGATATCATATTTGGTAACAATGTTGACTCAATGAGTCAAGGGTTGGCAGTAGCCATGCAATAGGAATTTTAAATGTCCCTATTGGTGAGCTAACATTGTTTCTTGGATTATAGGTACATCAAACTAAGGATGGCATCTTTCTTTCTCAAACTAAATATCTCAAGGATATATTAAGGAAATTTGGGATGGAATATTATCAACTTGTTTGTACACCCATTGTAATAGGATGTTATCTTAGCAAAGATGATGATTCTACAACATTCAATAAATTTGAATAATGGTATATGATTGGAATTTTACTTTATCTTACAAGTATTAGACCAGATATTATGCATGCAGTGGGCATATTCAGATGCTTTCAAGTAAATCCTTAGTAGACTCATGTCAAATAAGTCAAAATAGTATTCGAGTATTTGTAGGGAACTCTAGACCTTGGACTATGGTAACTAAAGAATAAATTTTTTACACTTAAGTGTATACTGATGCAGACTGGGCTGGAAGCACTGAAAATTGCAAGAGTACCAGTGGTGAAGCCTTATTTTTGGGACAGTTCTTAGTTTCTTGGTTTAGAAAAAATCAGATCTTTATTTCCTTATCAATGGTTGAAGAAAAATACATTGTAGTTACAACATTTTGTAAATAAATACTTTGGATGATTGAAACTCTGAAGGATATTCAAGTTAATTGTTCAAAATTTGTGTCTATTTTTTGTGACAAATCTGGTGAAATTAGTATATCTGAAAATACATTTATGCATTCGAAGACTAAACACATTCCAATTAAATATCATTTTCTCAAAGAGCAGGCCTTGGATCAAAAATTAAAGTTGGAATATGTCCCTTCAAGTGAAAAAATTACATATATATTTACCAAACCTATTCCCCATGAATCCTTTTAATATATTCGACAATGATTGGGGATGATATCTTCTTCTTCTCTTTCCTCATTATCTCCAGCAGAATGTTCATATCAAGAGGAGCATATGGCAATAAGACAAAGAAGAGGAAAAGGTAGTGTGGCCTCAGGGGGAGGTCATTGTATGATGATACATTTTGGTTTATCTATTGCATCGAATTGACATAATTATAGTCTTTGGCTCAATAGTCCATATATATGTCATGTAAAACACATATATGTGAAATGTTGTGGCCCTATAATTTATTGGTGTTGACAATTATCTAATGGTAAAATAGTTCGTGTGCATGAGATGAGCATGTCATAATTGCTGATATATTTTTGGTTCAAAACATTAGTTATTTAATTTCATGATGTAGCCTTGTATTGGCTTGAATATCATTGGTACCTTCTTAGATATGGCAACAAGGATAAGGTAGTGTGATGTGTGCATCATATTGAATTTCCACTCCATGTTCATGGGGAGCTTCATTAGCAATACCAAAAGCGTGGTATGATAGCATGGGGCTTCTATAGCTTAACCCGCCATTTTCCATTGATGTCAAATGGGGAGGACACCATTAATTTCACCTGTATAGAAGAATATAAGGTTTAAATTAATGCCAAAGGGGAAGAGAGTTTCTAGCATGGTGCTAGTTAGGTTGGAATTTATGTCAACAAGTCACTACGCTTGTGCATGATGGTCAAAGGATGTTGTATAAGAGCTTGCGATGATGCTTTGATAAGTGAATGTTGTAAATGAGCGCAGAGGTTGGACAAGATTTGGAAAAATTGTATGTTTCTAAAGGATTATTTCATGTACTTAGGATTCATAATTTCCAAGGAAGGTTTGAATATGGATACTAAAAAATTAAAGGCCATTTGGATTGGGAAACACCTAAGTGTATCTTTAATGTGAGAAGATTTCATGGTTTAGCGACCTTCTATAGGAAACTTGTCGTGAAATGTGATATTTATGCACCACTTATAGAATGTATGAAAAAAAAGAATTTTCCAATGGATTATAGTGGTCATCAAATCATTTTAAATTTTAAGAAGAAGGTAACCGAATAGCCATTTTATCACTTTTGTATTTTAATAAGGTGTATCAAATGGATTTTGATGCTAGTGGTTCAACGATTGGAATAGTTTTGAGTCAAAAAATGAAAACCATTTGCATTATTTAGTAAAAAATTGAATAATTCTAAGAACCAATATTATGTCATTGATCAAGAGTTCTTTTCTATTGTACAAACTTTGAAGAAATGGTGACTTTACTTTCTAATGAAGGAGTTTGTATTATTTATTAATCATAAGGAACTATAATATATCAACATTCAAGTTAATCTTAATCAAAAGAATTCTGTATGGATAAATTTTTTGCAAATTTTTATGCTTTTTTTAAAGCACAAGTCTATAAAATTAAATAAGGTTGCAGATGCATTAAATCAATGGGTAATGTTGTTAATACCTTGTAAACTAAAGTTTTGATCTTGGAATGTATGAAGGAGTTGTATGAAGAGGACACAAATTTTGGAGAATCCTGGAAGGCATGCAACAAACCTTATATTATTGATGGACTCCATATTTTCATTCATACATCCAATAGGTATTGTTTAATAATCATAATTTATGCATTCCACTGATATTTTTTCTCTTGAATCTTGTTAAATAGTTGCATGGTGGAGTTTTGGGTATATATTTTGGTGTCAACATGACCACAACATTAGTAAAGTAAAGATGATTTTATCCCAAGATGAACAAGGATCTTAAAAATTTTGTTGTGTTATAGAGTTTTTCAGTTAGTGGAAGGAAGGAGTCAAAACATGGTGTTATATACACCATTTCCAATACCTGAGAGGTCATGGGAAGACGTAAGTATGGAATTAATTTTAGGACTTCCTAGAAAATAGAGAGTTCACGATTCTATGATGGTTGTAGTAGTAGAAGTTTTTTAAATATGGCACATTTCCTACTTTTATCACCAAAATCGTACCTGATTGGCTACTGATCAGACAACTTTAGTGTAACTATTTCAAACCAATCTTATGACTAAGGCTTAGTCTCCTCAATCTGAGAGGGCTCTCTCAAGGGTTGATGATATGGAATAAATATATAGATGGCTAACTCTATTTAGGAAATAAACAGGTTATGATGAATGTAGGTTGAAAAGATCAGAGCTTAATACCATTGGGCTATGGAGTCAGTGAAAGGGATATCAATAACAAGGCTTTCCTTGTGGAAGTTGAGGCTTGTAAATATTTCAATGAAATAGCAAGACATACAGGATGTTTTCAATAGCTTGAGGCTCAAAGGAATTCAGAGTGTATGATACATGAATTCTAAGTAATGAGACATCAAGACATTGGAAGAAAACAATTAAGAGAGATAAATCATGGCTTAATACTTAAAGGAAGTCAGAGCATGAAAAATCATGAGTTCTGAGTAATAAGCATTAAGAAATTGAAGAAATCCTTTCAAAATATAGGACAAAAAATCATTGAAATAATCTCAGGTGAAGAAAAGTTGTGTTGTTACTGTATATAGCAGAAACTCCAATAGCTTTACAATCAAATAGTCTTCTGAGATAACATCTCCAACCTGATGAGTGTAGATTGAAAATAATAATAGTATGTAGGCATTGGCTTATGGAGTCAAAAAATTTAGTGATTCAGTGAGTTACTTGACATGGAAGTTGAGGTTGTTCAGATTTTCTAGAAGTAGGATACACACAAATAAAACATGAGTATACACAATCAATTCACATATAAAGGAAGTCAGAGCATCTCATAGATGAATTCTGAGTAATATAAGTGAAAACCACTACAAGTGAGATATATAAGAGGTAAAAATGGAATAGGAAAGAACTAAAAAGTCCTTCAGAATCTCAAGCTGTTCAAGTAACATATCTCTTAATTAGCTGAAACAGTCCATTACAATAAGTTGCTATTTTGCCAAAAATCTTCCAACCCCTGACAAATTAGACCCATTGGCCTTTAATAGACTTCTTACATCATCATATGATCTACCTCTAGTCTAGGTACATCGAATTTATGTCCAATGACACCTTACATAACCATAAAACATGAAATTTATTACAAAAAGACACCTATCCTACTTCACAGTCCTATTTCAAAAAGGACTCAAAATCCTTATTACTATCTATAATAACCTTATCTATTTTAAATTACATCATCGAAAAGCGTATCATCACATGGTAAAATTTGGATAATGGCATTCAGTTCTTCATGACCACTTAGCTGACCTCCTCAAAAATAGGAAACAAAACCATGTTTTTCAGGCAAAGGATATTTTTCCTTATTTGAACATTCTGACTATCATTTAATCTCGATTTCATGGTCCTTGGCTGTTGAATGTTGGATTAACATGTCCCATAACTCTTTCATATCCTCCAGCTGTATAAAACTACTTCAAAAACTTTTCAAAAGGATGTAATGTATTGCGCTACGAAAATACAACAGTTCAGTAGCACTTTCTGTAGCGTTGCCGTTACAAGCCTTTGTCCTCAAAAAATTCGACTCTTTCCTCTTGCATCATATTTATCACCCTTCAACACATATTTCATAGAAATTTCAGCTCTTAAATCAGCCCTTAACGCCTTTAATACCGAACAAAAGAGGAAAAAAATGCAGCTATAGCAACTTCGTAGCGCTTTTTAGCTTTTTAACCCTGGAGGCGCTACGAAACTGCTGAGTATGCAGATTTTTTCATAAATTTGTCAAATTAAAACTATAGTTTCTCAAAAAAATAGAATTTAATTATTCATCATCTACAAAGTATAAAAACCATAAACCAACTTCATTTTAGTTTCCTTGAGGCATTTCTTCTTCATTATTTAAGACATCCTTGCAATTTTTTCCTGTCTTTTCCTGAAAAATAGGTCTTGGAATAGAGCCTATATCTCCTAATCCATGAAGTATTTTGTGAAAATGAAGGAATTTATTGTATACCATTATGTATTTAATAAAATCCTTTCTTTTTTTTTTGAAACACATCTCCTGTTAACCAGAAACTGCATTTTCAAAACATGTGTAAAATAGGAAAACTTTGTTTCTGAAGATAGGGATTTAATGAAATCCATGTATATCCCAAATGATAATACCTGTGAGAACATTGAGAGAGGTTTTTATATTTTGGGTTGTGATAAAGACAAACCTCTTTCATAATTTCAAAAAACGTTTTCATTTTTCCAGAAACAGAATTTGAAGTTGACTGCTAAAAAGTCATGTACAGGACAGTTTAGTAACAGCAGTTTTGTAGCGCATTTTAATTTAACAATTTTTGTCACCTAATAATGAATTTGGAGAAAATGAGAGAGATTTTTATATTTATTTCTTTTATGAAGAAAAACCTCTTTCATATTTCCAAAATTCATTTTCAGCTGCTCAGAAACCGCCTTTGAAGTTGACTTCTCCAAACCAGAAAATAGAGAAATGCTTCACATTCGCTATGAAACTATTAGCTAGTTTCGTAGCATTTTCTGCCTATTTTACATTGAATGCACTATGAAAGTAGGGATTCTTGGCTAAAATGTAATTTTCAGTACAAAAATCTTGAAAATTCAAATGAGTCAGAAAATGATGAGTGATGTGACATGAGGGAGTTTGAAAGTGAGTGGGTTTAGACCTTAGGGTAAGATTTGAACAAGAAAAATTCAAAATTTCCCTTGACCAAATAATGAGAAATGAATTATATGACCCTAACATTGACACATGAACCTCTAGGACTTTGTCAACTGATCCTTCATTTTTATGAGTGATAACACCTACCATGCAAGAAAATAAATGATTCTACTAAAGTGGTTTTTTTGTTCTTCCAAGAAATTTTGCAATTAGATGGACTAGCAAGGATGTCACTTCCTATTGAGATAAAATATTCCTTAGAAAATTTTAGAGTGTTATTTTGAAAAAAATGGGCTCCAATTTGTTATAAAATTCCACATACTATCCAAAAATGGTTAGAAAGACCAAGGTAGTTAATCGAAGCATTGGGAGTGTGTTGAGTTTGAGTGGAGAAAAACAAGGATAATGGGATTTTGTTTTTTCTTAAGCTAAATTCACTTACAATGATTCAATCAATAGATATGTTGGAATGATTTGATTTCAAATTATTTATGGAAAGTTGACAATGTGAGTTATGTAATTCATTAAGTTTCCAAATCTAGAGGATAGAAGAGTGTCGATGCAAGTGATCTTGCAAAGGACATGCAAGAAATGCATGACTAGGTTAAACTAAAGCTACAAAAAGAAATATTGGATACAAACAAGGGGCGTATTTGTGAATAATACAAAATTATTTTGAAGGATACCTACTAATGGCACATTTAAAGAAATAAATATTTCCTAGAGGTACATATAGTGAACTCGACTACAAGAAAATAATACCATGTCACGTCTTGAAAAATATTTTTTTATCATGTCTATAAATTGGAGTTACAGGATAATTTTGTATTTTCCTAACATTCAATGCTACCGACTTGTATGAGTTTAATGAAGGAGAAGGGGATGATGAATAAGGTTCCCTTTATGAGTGGAAGAAACAATTTCTCTTTATACTAGCTAAAGAACTAAAGGAAGTCTTGGAAAAGAGAGTTAGTAACAGGACTTGGAATAATGTGTTGAACCCTTAGTTAAACTGAGAGGGGGGAGGGGGGGGTGAACTACGTTAACACATTCATGGACTTTTAAATCTTTTTCATAAAACTTACTTACACCTTCATTTCATATTCAACTTAATATGTGATTAGTCTTAGAATGTGAGCAGCAAGTATTAATATAATATAACAGCAGACTTAATATGAGAGTAGCAAGTATTAAACAGATGATATAAACAAGATCAACACATAAAAATCATGCACAGAGACACCAGATATAAGTGGAAACCTATAAATGGAGAAAACCACATCTTATTATTGTTGTGATGTAAAGGCAAGCTCCAACTCCCTCTCACCACTATTTTTCTGTAAGCACCAACCTACAGGAGGCTCCAACCTCAAATTCTGCAAGCTAAAACTTGCAAGGAAGCTTCAACTCCCTCTTTTTCATAAAGAAACATTTGCTGATTTACCTTGGATATCAGCTCTATTCTGTACCTTTGATTTATTTTACTGTACTTCAATCTTCATATCTGCTTGATTATTTCTTTTTCTTCAATTCTGCATTCTCTTCTATTTTATCAATTTACTCGAAAAAAAAATGTACCATTTCAACTTTACAGTGGGATTTTATCTTTCTCCAGAGACTTGCCAATTACATCACAAACAATATAAACAGTTAAAAACATTCATTCAATTACAGTGTATATTTCGAGTAGCACTCCTCTCTTCCTCTTTTCCTTCCTCATTCATCCAACCTCACTCTCTTTTTCGTTTTCTCTTTTATTCAGTTCCCTGTTCATTGCAGTTATATAACCGCTGTATGTACAATTGCCTTTTAATATAACTGCTGTGCAATTTATCATTCTACTGCTGAACTGGAAATTTCAATAAACATATCTGGATACTCTAGAACTATGCGGAAGCTTTGATAGTTTCTCATTCATCTATGGTTATGCAACCATATTATAAACGTAATATACCCATATATTATACATTTTTCTACCAGTGTTTCGAAATGCTACATAGTATCCTTGACTTTGGCTTAAACCCCGACGCATCAACTTTATATATATACGAACTTAGATATACTCTTACATGCTCATGATTTCCTCGTAAAATATATTCCCCACTTCAACTGTTACAAACATTAACGCATCGCTGACTTATATTAAAACCCAACAGTAATATATATCCATCTAAACTTAGTAGAACAGTCCCAATCAATATAATTTAGCCTAGGGCCCACATATATAATCAACGACCCAATCACATACTCGCACCGTACCGTGGTTATCCTTTGCACACCTTCCTCATATGGCCACCGTCCGATGGCTCCCCTCTAGATCGACGATGCTCAACAATATCATGCGGCTTCCTTGATCAAACATTAACGTGCAATGGCGCGCAATGATGGCGGTTTTGCAGATTCGTTCAGGGACGCGTGTCGCTCATTCTATGGAATCGCTCCCAATCTCTTGAATACCACTTGCCCGTCAAAGGTGGTACGATGAAAACCACCAGTTCGCTCTAAACCACATCCACTATTCCTCCTTCGTGGTTCTGCCCCTTAGCTCAAGGTTTCGTCAATTTATATTCTAATCTTTGGTCCATCAATGTTTCAACACAACTCCTCCGCATACTATAACGCACTGCTTCGTCAGGTTATACATTCCCCATTGCTCACTATATCGTGGCCTTAGCAACCTAATATATATGAATCAATTGTTCGGAAATTCATTACATGGAGAGAGATACTAGTATCAGTTGGAATTCTGGAAAAAATTCGAACCCCTTCACCCAAGTTAACCCATATTCAAGATTCAATGAGCAATAATTCGTGTAATCGATAACGATTTGTCCAATAAATACTCCTCAAAATTACCTTATACAGATTCACGAATCTACTTCTTCCACAGAGCTTATGATGTTTACATACCATGAGTAACAAATTCACGCTTTCACAATAAATTCAAGCAGTCTACATAGGCATAATCCCATCTGTCAGTAACACAGGGTTTCATAATTTTCCACAGGGACTCAAATATCCTTCCTACTGAATTCAATCAAGAATATACATATAATTCACAGAGAATTTAGAAGCAACCCCTCATCATTATATAAAAATGTAACCATTTACAAGAACATTCACTTATTCTTCTCAATTGGCCAGATTTTCTATTCGATGGCCTTTTTCTCCTACTCTGTCTCTGGACAACTCTGCTTCAATTCACTGCTTGTCTCTGCTTCAATTCACTGTTTCCTCTGCTCCTTGACTGATACTACTCCTTGCTTCTTTTTTTGCTGCCTCGGCTACCTCTCTGCTACCTTGTTGTTGTTTCAGGTACTCCTCCTTTTTCATTTCCTTTGCCAGCTCCTCCTTTTCCAACTCCTTTTCCATCAATGACAACATTTCCAATAGTCTCCCCCTTTGGCATTGATGGCAATAACCTCTGCTTTATTTTTAGAAGCACTTTTTTGCTTTTCCTCCCCCTTTGACATCAATGGAAAAGGGTTGCTCATTTCCTAGTTTGCTTTCTGCATTTCCTCTCTCTAAGTTACATTTAGACCCTTTTCTGTTGACTTTGTACCTTGCTTCTCCAAACTTTGGATTTAATCTTAAAACACTGACTCTTTAGCATTTTCATTGACTCTTTTATGCTGGATGTACTCTTTCCAGAAGCTTTTGATATTGAGGACATGTTTTATGCTTTCCTTACTGGTTGATCTTCCCCTGGAATGATATTGTCGTTTCTATTCTCCCCCCGAAACTGTGCTTTCTCTTCATATCAGAGAGTATCATCTACAGATACTACCCCTATTCTATCTCTCAAATATTCAAATGATTCTCTAGCAAGAGTTTTTGTAAATATATCTGTTGTCTGTTCTTTTGTTGGCACATATTCCAACTTTACTACTTTTTGAGCTACTTGTTCTCTGAGAAAATGATACTTGATTGGAATATGTTTAGTTTTTGAATGAAGCACGGGATTTTTAGATATACTTATAGCACTTATATTATCACATTTGATTGAAATATGTTCATCAATGCTTACCTTCATGTCTTGGAGAGTTTGCTTCCCCACATGACTTGTGTACAACATGCTGCTGCTGCTATGTATTCTACTTCTGCTGTGGATAGAGAAATAGATGTTTGTTTCTTGCTTAGCCATGCCACCAAACTCTCTCCTAAATAGAATGCACCTCTACTTGTGCTTTTCCTGTCATCAACACAGCTGGCCCAATCTGCATCTGTATATGCTGTCAAAATGAAGTTTTTTCCTTTTGGATACCATAGTCCATAATGTGCAGTCCCTTGTAAATATCTGAATATTCTTTTAATTTCTAGTAAGTGATTTTGTTTTGGTGTTGCTTGATATCTTGCCACAAGTCCTACAGCCAGCACAATGTGTGGTCTAGAAGCTGTTGGATATAACAGACTTCCAACCATGGATCTGTAAAGTTTTTGATCTACATCAGTTGTTCCATCATCTGCACAAAGCTTGCATCCAGTAGTCATGGGAGTTGAAACAGGTTTGCAGTGCTCCATTTTAAATATTTTCAGCATCTCTTTTAAGTATTTTTCTTGTGAGATAAATGTTCCTGTGCATTTTTGTTTAATTTGTAGTCCTAAATAGAAGGTAAGCTCTCCAATCATAGACATTTCAAATTCGGATTTCATCTCTTCAGCAAATCCTTTTGTTAACTCATCTTTGTTGCTTCCAAACATGATATCATCTACATACACTACTACAATCAAAAGTTCATCTTCATTTGATTTTATGTACAAGTTGTTGTCTACTCCCCCTTTCTTGAACCCTTGCTTTTGCAAGTATTTGTCCAGCCTTGAATACCATGCTCGAGGAGCTTGTTTCAGCCCATATAATTCTTTCTTTAATCTGAAAACATAATCTACATTATCTGTTAAGGAGAACCCTTCTGGCTGCTCCATGTAGACTTCTCCCTCTAAATCTCCATTCAGGAAGGTAGACTTCACATCCATTTGATATACCTTGAAGTCATGATAGCAAGAAAAAGCTAAAAACATTCTGATAGCTTCCATTCTAGCTACAGGGGAAAATGTTTCATCATAATCAAGTCCTTCAACCTGTGAATATCCCTTGCACACAAGTCTAGCTTTATTCCTGATTACCTTTCCTTGTTCATTCATCTTATTTTTGAATACCCATTTTGAGCCAATGACATTTTTCTCACTGGGTCTTGGAACTAGTTCCCAAGTGTTGTTCTTCTCAATTTGGTCCAATTCTTCATTCATGGCATTTACCCAATGTTTTTCTTTGATGGCTTCTTCAAAATTCTTTGGCTCTATTTGTGAAAACATTGCGAGGTATACCTCTTCAGTCTATTCAGTTAGTTGTCTTCTTGTCTATACACCTACACTCTTGTCCCCAATGATTTGATGTTCTGGATGATTCTTCTGAATGTATCTTGAGGAGCTTTTTGACCTTAGATCTGTATCTTCTATTGGCTTGTTTATTTCATCATCATCTTGATTCTCTTCTTCATGAACTTCTGGAGGATTTTTGCAATCTATACTTCTTAACTTGTCTGATAGTTCTTCATCAAATCTTACATCAATACTTTCTACAATTTTGTGAAGTATTTTGTTGTAGCACCTGTAACCTTTACTCTTAGATGCATATCCTAAGAATATTCCTTCATCTTCTCTTGCATCAAACTTTCCCAAATTTTCATCATTATTTTTTATAAAACACTTACTTCCAAAAACTCTAAAATGCTTGATTGATGCAGGTTTACCATGCCATAATTCATAAGGAGTCTTGTCACTGTTTGGTCTTAAATGCGCTTTGTTTAGGATATGCACAGCTGTGTGTACTGCTTCTACCCAAAAGGTTTTAGGAATGTTACTTTCTTGCATCATGGCTCTGGAAATATGTTTTACAGACCTGTTCTATCTCTCTGCCACTCCGTTTTGCTGAGGTATTCCTGCAATTGTGAGTTGTTGCTTTATCCCATGCTCATTGCACATATCTGCAAAATCATAATCTGTAAATTCACCTTCTCTGTCTGATCTGATGCACTTTAGCTTGCATCCTGTTTGATTTTCTACCAAAGCCTTGAATATTTTGAATTTCTCAAATGCTTCTGATTTGTGTTTGAGAAATGCAACCCATGTCATTCTAGAAAAATCATCTATTATTAGCATGAAATAGGATTCTCCACTTCGTGTTTTAGTTCTCGAAGGCCCACACAAATCCATGTGAACAAGTTGAAGAGGTATTCTTGTAGATAACTTCTCTTTGGTTTTAAAGGATGTACAAGTCTGCTTACCTAGCTGACAGGATTTACATATAGTATTTGAAGGCTTCTTGATGACTGGCATATCTCTGACTGCATTCTTTTTGCTTAGACTTATGATATGATCAAAGTTTAGGTGTCCCAACCTCCTATGCCATAACCAATACTCCTCAAATTTCCTAAGATGACATGCTTCATTTTCTTCTTTTACTACATAGACATTGCTTTCCGTTCGAACACCTTTGAACAGGGTTTTTCCAGTGGTGCTTGATCTTACTTCACAGTCTTGAGCTCTAAAAATAACTTCACAGCCTTTATCACACATTTGACTAACACTCAATAGATTTTCTTTTAGCCCATCCACAAATATTACATCCTGGGCTTTTCCTCTACCATTGTCCAGACTAACTGAGCCTCTTCCTTTGATCTTTCCTACTTTATCATTTCCAAAAGTAACATTTCCAGATTTCTTTTCATCAAAGGTTATAAACTTGCTTCTATCTCCTGACATATTCTTTGAGAAACCGCTGTCCAAATACCACTGGCTTTTTAGATCTTGAGCTATTAGAGCCAAGTCACATTTATTCACTTTATTTTTCCATTGCAAGCATCCTCTTGTTTGGTATATTTTCTGAGATGATGAACTAAAATCTCTTAGAGAACATTTGGAATACACATGTCCACTTTTATTGTATACACAGCATTTGGATATATCCTTAGCAGGATTATAAGTAGGAATAAACTCTCCATGATTCATAAACCTTCTTGAGGTTTTGAACAATAGTCTTTGTTCATATTTCCTGCATTCTATGATTTTATGGCCAAAATTATTACAATAAAAATAGTATCCATAAAAAAAATTTGCATACCTGATAAAAGGTTGTCTTCTCCATCTTCCTGCTTGAGTAAAATTTTTTACTGTTTGCATCCTTTGCTGGCTTGTATTTATTCTTCTTGTATAACAATATGAAGCAATGTGTCCTAATTTGTGACAGGAATAACAAGTAGCATTTTTCATAGAAGGAAAAAATCTCCTTTGATGACTTCCAAATTTGACATATTCAGGAGTATGCAAGGTTTTTTCAGTTGTCAGTTTATTTATTTCATCCTTTGTCATTTGAGCTTCCTCCTGATTTTTATCTACTTTATTGTAGGATTCTTCTTCCTTTGAAATCTTCTGAGCTGCTTGGATATTCTCATCTTCTTTTACAAAAATAATATTTTTGTTTTCTTTTTCTTTGCCTTTTCTTGATTCTCCTTCATAGCCTATCCCAGTTGTTATCAGAGGTGACCTTTGTGCATTTAGAATCTAGTCCAACTGTCCAGAGCCTTTCATTAGAGGTGTATTCATTAATATTTCTCTTTGGCCTTTTTATAAGTTCTTTCTTAGACTCACTACTTCTTCTTCCAACTTCTCTTGTTCCTGAGTTTTATCCTTGATCTGCTTAAGTAAAATATCCTCTACCTTCTTGGCTTCTTCAAGCTCTACTTTCAACTGAATGAGGGCTTCTGAATTTTGTTCCTCTCTCACGTATTTGAGAAGAATGTCTTTCTGTTTTATGCACTTTAGTTTTAGTCTGTCAATTTCCTCCAAGGAACTTCTTAGCTCCCCCTCAAGGTCCACTTCACCTTCTTCCTCATCTTCTAAAAAAGATTCTTCCAGCTCTTCTATAGCCATAAAAACAAATTCTGATGTTCCTTCTTCACTTGAGAATTCAATTGAGTCTTCTGATGCACTGCTGTCTTGCTGAGCATAGAAAGATTTTCTATTGAATCTCTTCCCTTTCTCCCAGTTCTTAGATATGGTCTTCTCTGATTCTTGAGCCTGATTCTTTGTTTTCTTATATTAGGAAATTTAGAAGCATAATGTCCAACTCTTCCACAATTGAAACATTTAAATGGAAGTTTACCTTTATACTTACCTAAGCCTTTATCCAACTTCCTGATAAATTTGGCCTCTTCTTCATCAGAACAGGAGCCTATCTCATCTTTTTCTTCTTTCTTCTTCTCTGCCTTAAAATTTTCCTCCCTTACATTTGACTTCTTCTGTGGCAGCCTCATCTCATACGTTGTTAGTTTTCCAAGAAGCTGATTCATGGTCAAGGTTTCCCAATCTGCTATTTCTTCTATGGAAGAGACCTTAGGATTAAACCTAGATGGCAAAGATCTTAGAATATTTTGAACAATTACACATTCTTGCATGGTTTCACCTAGTGCTTTCATATTATTGACAATTTCTGCAACCCTTAAAAAGAAACTAGCAATATCTTCATCATCATTCATCTTTAAATTTTCAAACTGGGCTCTATAGACTTGAAGTTTAGCAGTTTTCACCTTTTTTTCTCCCTCATGAATATTTTCTAGAGTTTCCCACATTTCTTTGGCATTCTCACTGTGCATTACTTTGATGAATTTTGCCTCACACAGTCCATTCAATATTGCATTCATTGCCTTTGCATTAGCCACAAAATCTTATTTGGCTTCTTTCTCTGAGACATTTTCCTTAGAGTCATATCCAAATTCCATAGCAGCCCAAACTTCTATTCCTAAGGACATTATGTATGTTCTCATTCTGATTTTCCAGAAGGCATAATTTGCACCAGTGAAAAAAGGGGCTTTGTTCATTGAGGATCCTTCTTGACTAGCCATCTCAAGAACCTAAGATCTCCTTTCAGTTGTTAAACTGCTACAAAAAGGAACCGGCTTTGATACCAATTGTTGAACCCTTAGTTAAACTAAGAGGGGGGGTGAATCAGTTTAACACATTCATGGACTTTTAAAAAAATTTCATAAAACTTACTTACACCTTCATTTCATATTCAACTTAATATGTGAGTAGTCTTAGAATGTGAGCAGCAAGTATTAATATAATATAACAGCAGACTTAATATGAGAGTAGCAAGTATTAAACAGATGATATAAACCAGATCAACACATAAACATCATGCACAGAGACACTAGATATAAGTGGAAACCCATAAAGAGAGAAAACCACATCTTATTATTGTTGTGATGTAAAGGCAAGCTCCAACTCCCTCTCACCACTGGTTTTCTGTAAGCACCAACCTACAGGAGGCTCCAACCTCAAATTCTGCAAGATAAAACTTGCAAGGAAGCTTCAACTCCCTCTTTTTCATAAAGAAACATTTGTTGATTTACCTTGGATATCAGCTTTATTTTGTACCTTTCATTTATTTTACTATACTTCAATCTTCATATCTACTTGATTATTTCTTTTTCTTCAATTCTGCATTCTCTTCTTTTTTATAAATTTACTCAGAAAAAAAAATGTACCATTTCAACTTTACAGTGGGATTTTATCTTTCTCTGGAGACTTGCCAATTACATCACAAACAATATAAACAATTAAAAACATTCATTCAATTATAGTGTATATTTCGACTAGCACTCCTCTCTTCCTCTTTTCCTTCCTCATTCATCCAACCTCACTCTATTTTTTGTTTTCTCTTTTATTCAGTTCCCTATTCATTGCAGTTATATAACTGCTGTATGTACAATTTCCTTTTAATATAACTGCTATGCAATTTATCACTCTACTACTGAACTGGCAATTTCAATAAACATATCTGGATACTCTAGAACTATGCGGAAGCTTTGATAGTTTCTCATTCATCTATGGTTATGCAACCATATTATAAACGTAATATACCCATATATTATACATTTTTCTACCAGTGTTTCGAAATGTTGCATAGTATCCTTGACTTTGGCTTAAACCCTGATGCATCAACTTTATATATATACGAACTTATATATACTCTTACATGCTCATGATTTCCTCGTAAAATATATTCCCCACTTCAATTGTTACAAACATTAACGCGCTGCTGACTTATATTAAAACCCAGCAGTAATATATATCCATCTAACCTTAGTCGAACGGTCCCAATCAATATAATTTAGCCTGGGGCCCACATATATAATCAACGACCCAATCACATACTCGCACCATACCGTGGTTATCCTTCGCGCACCTTCCTCATATGGCCATCATTCGATGACTCCCCTCCAGATCGAAGGTGCTCAACAATATGGCGCGACTTCCTTGATCGGACATTAACGTGTGATGGCGCGCATTGATGGCAGTTTTGCAGATTCGTTCAGGTACATGTGTCGCTCGTTCTATGGAATCACTCCCAATCTCTTGAATATCGCTTGCCCGTCGAAGGTGGTGCGATGAAAACCACCGGTTCGCTCTAAACCGCATCCACTGTTCCTCCTTCGTGGTTCTGCCCCTTCGCTCAAGGTTCCGTCAATTTATATTCTAATCTTTGGTTCATCAATGTTTCAACACAACTCCTCCACATACTATAGCGCGCTGCTTCATCAGGTTATACATTCCCCATTGCTCATTGTATCGTGGCCTTAGCAACCCGATATATATGAATCAAATGTTCGATAATTCATTACACGGAGAGAGATACCAGTATCAGTTGGAATTTTGGAAAAAATTCAAACCCCTTCACCCAAGTTAACCCGTATTCAAGATTCAATGAGCAATAATTCGTGTAATCGATAACAATTTGTCCAATCAATACTCCTCAAAATTACCTTATACAGATTCACGAATCTACTTCTTCCATAGAGCTTATGATGTTTACATACCATGAGTAACAAATTCACACTTTCACAATAAATTGAAGCAGTCTACACAGGCATAATCCCATCTGTCAATAACACAGGGTTTCATAATTGTCCACAGGGACTCAAATATCCTTCCTACTGAATTCAATCAATAATATACATATAATTCACAGAGAATTTAGAAGAAACCCCTCATCATTATATACAAATGCAGCCATTTACAAGAACATTCACTTATTCTTCTCAATTGGCCAGATTTTCTATTCGATGGCCGTTTTCTCCTACTCTGTCTCTGGACAACTCTGCTTCAATTCACTGCTTGTCTCTGCTTCAATTCACTGCTTCCTCTGCTCCTTGACTGATACTGCTCCTTGCTTCTCTTTTTTCTGCCTCTGCTACCTCTCTGCTGCCTTGTTGTTGTTTCAGGTACTCCTCCTTTGTCATTTCCTTTGCCAGCTCCTCCTTTGCCAACTCTTTTGCCAGCAATGACAGCATTTCCAACATAATGAGTGTTATCAATACTTGGTCAAGTTGAGAAACATAGGTTCCAAGGATGCATCATGGGTTTATAAAGAAGAATTAACACTCCTACAATGGCCTTCCTCCTTTGAAACATTTATAGCTACACCCACATGAGCTCAAATCCTATGTTTTTTGTACCAAGGATGTATGATGAAGGATAATATTTTTCCTTAAGCAATCCAAATCAATCAATTTTAGTTAGTAGTTATAGGATGGAATAAGATTTTTGTGAATCCACCATTGTTGTTACAATGTTGTGACTCTTCCATTGCTAAGGCAATGATGTGACTCTTTCATTGTTCTTATATTGTTATGATTATGCCATTATTTTTATATTTTTGCAACTCCATCGTTCCTATTAAAGTGTTGCAAGTCCACCTTTTTGTTACAATGTTGAAACTCTTCCTTTCTCTTGTAGTATTTTAACTCTACTACAACACTATGTCTCATGTCTTGTTGAAATTACACATGTCCTCATGGGACTTTATGAAAACATAGTTGGCCACTTTCATTACCTTAGGGCCTCTTACAGTCATGAGGAAGTTTTTTGTGTGCACCGCGATTCCTCGAGCATGTGGCACCGATGTGTTTTCCTATGTCACAATGAGTACAGAGTTAATTCAACCATATTATACCTAATAGTAAGTTCATTGATATAATATCCATATCGTTAGTTACTTAGAGGAATATCGCAACTATTTGATATAGTTTAAGCAATCTTAATATCACTTCTACTTCAGTTATATTTCTATTCAGAAATATATGAGAATTATATACAAGATATCAATTCACCATTAACGTCATCATACACATGGACAATATTTCACAATGGAAGGGCCCTCTAGCCTTTTTATTTTATTAATAGAATACAAATACAAGATGTCCCATCGATAATGGCTTGGTTAAGAAGAATACATAAGATATTTACCACACAACCTTAACCTTTGTTTGAGTCATCAACACCCTACGGGTCACTTTAGTACCTTATTAGAAATCTACCACCCTAAGAAGCCCTTTGAGGTTTAGTTCTTCTCTCTTTATTATATCTACATGACTTCAATCCCTTGGGCTCCCTTCTCAACTCATTCAAACTCTTTCCTTTTCCTTCACACCATTCTAAGTCTTCATGAGTGAAATTGGTTGGGTTCCTTCTTATGTTTGGCTCTTCTCTGATGTATTTCCTTATTATTCCTCTTCTATTCTAAAAATCCATAATACTGACCCCAAACACTTATAGTCGGTATGATGAGGTACTCCTTACTTAACTTATTGAAATCATTTGTCTTTAACTAGATTTAAGTGTATTTTTTAGGTTATGTTGCTAATTATGGAAATTTAGTTCACTTCCAGTATTAGTACAAGGATTCTAGTACCAAGGGAACCATGAGGTTAGTGCTCATCACATTTGTGGCCATCCATGTAAGGATCTTACTCATATGTTTAGACAAGTACATGGCAGCATGGCATCCATCATCCTAGCACACATTTAAGCCCATTCCAACATCCCCAAAGTGAAATCAAAGATTTGATGGTTCCATAATGCGTCTATCGGTAATGAAGCCACAAAAAAACCCTATTTTTTCTCTTAACTATTACACATATTGGATTTGGTCAATATCACCACATCAGTAACAATTTTGGTGAAGGTTACAGGGGTAGAATAAGATATCTTGTTCAGTGTTTTTGCTATTACAAGGAGCCTTGTTCCTAAAACAGAGGATTAGTTATTATCTTTGTATTATGGAATCTTGTAGGAAAAATCTAGATTTAATGTTTATCAACACAACTTGACATTGTAATGTTGAATTCGCTAGTCGATACTCAAATTTTGATATTTCTTCTCAAATTCTATGGAATCTATGTAAAATCCATGCATTAGCAGGCCTATTGTAATTTGATTTTGATTAATAGAATATTGGTTCAATCCATGATTTAATTGTGATTTCTTATATTTCTTGATATTAATATAACTAGGTGTTACCTGTGGGAGGGGCCATCACAGTTGCGTACGCGATTTGTAAATGGTATTGTTTTTATTTATCCACGTATAATCTATAGCTCCTTTATATGCATGCATTTTTTGTTAAAGTGTTTTAATGGTTGATGCATTAATAAATATTGTGACTACTGCTATGTAGATTACATATAGAGTAACATTGTGTGAATGAAGATAACTACCTCAGCCCAGCTCTGATTTTAACTTGCTTTATTTCAATAACTGTGATATGTAGTATCGTAGAGATATGTGTTTGATCTAATATTTTTTTTTTTAATTTCCAAGTTTGAATCAATCATTTTTCCTCAGAATATTTTTTTATATTTCATCGAGGTATCGAGATCAAAAATCTTGTTTTATCCCATTTTAATCTAACTATTTTTCCTATGATTTAGAATCAATATGATATCGTTATTTGGGGAAGCATGCTCTGTCACACTCTGTGACAAGAAACCTCATCCTAATATGATTTTTCTAAGTTTAAAAATAATATTATCTCTCATATTTTTTAAAAGGCCAATCTAAGTTCCAAGAACTGATTCGACATCCTTAGCTTATGGTTTTTCAAACTAATTGATCAAAATACAAGTTTGGCTTTTGATTTGCATAAGCATATGGTCCAAGTTTAAATATATTGATTTGAATTTTGATTCATAGTTTAAGAATACACTCAACATTTATTAATGATATGGAAAACAATATAAATCTCCTTTTTATGGCTAGGGTTTGAATCATTTTCATGTTGTTGCTCTGTAATACATATGTATATATTGATTCCATCTGAGTAATATGCATATATTGGTGTGTTTATGGATTGAATTTATAAGTGTGATTGATTGTTACTAAACACATTAGTTTCTCATTATGTGTATAATATGATTTTGTTCCTTACTTTGATTTTATGCAAACTAGTCAGAATATTACACTAGAATCATTGCTCGAGCAAAAAACTAGTTCAACCCAAGAAATAGTTTTGTTATTATTTTAATCTAGCACTTTGATTTATGTTTCAAAGCCTTGATTTTTTTATTTCCGGTATTTGATTTTCAAGGAACTGAGAACCATAACTAGAATAATTTATCCTTCAAATCCAAACTACAATTGAGTACATGAATGATATCCTAAATCAATGAAATATTTTATTATGAAGCCAATCTAGGGGATTTACAATAAAGACTAGCTAGATGAATTTTATACTTGTGCATATTCTGTTTCAGTTTTCACAGTTTTCTTTGTATATTTATCACTAGATACGAGTGTATATTATTATTTTTGGATTATATTAGAAGTGATTATTTTAGTTATTTTAGGAAATATAATAGTTTTTACTTTTCTTTCACATATGGTGTTTACATATCATAAGCTTACATCCTAGATGGACTTGTGAAGGGTTTTATTTGTGACATTAAAGTAGCCCAATATTTTTGACACCATTTTTGAGTTTTTTTAAAAAGGTAACGACATATAAGTAGATTTATTTTCTTGATTTCTTTTTATTTAACTTTTTTCATGCTTTAGATTGGAGTAGGAGAGATAGTAAGACAAAAAGATGCCTATTTTCATAAATCTAAAAGGAAGGTTCTAACATGTCGCATTTAGTTTAGTGGGTCTTCCCAAACCCTTTTATGTTTAAATGGTTAATCTTAGAGACAATAAAGGTAGGTTTCTCAAATCAAATTCTGAAATTCTAGCCAATTTATTTGGTAGTCATAGGGAATAAAGGTAGGCTTCTCAAATCAAATTCTGAAATTCTAGCCAATTTATTTGGTAGTCATAGCGCTGATCACCCCTCCTACTAATCTAGCTAAAAGATACATACGTAAAACTCAAAAGGAAGAAGATTCCACACATAAATAACCTCATGCTCTTAATCCTCCATAATATAAATCTAAATTAAAAAAGGAACAAAATGAACAAAATAGAAAGAAAATTAAAGACAATAAAGTTAAAGAATTAATTCTTGTGACTAAATTGGTACTAAATTAGGAAGTATCTCTAGAATGCATCACTATATTTCTTGGGACTCCACGAGACATTGGTGTATCACAATTAGAGATTTTTATTGTATTATAAATACCATAGATACATGTTGAATACATATTCCTCATCCACCAAAATCTTATTTTTGAGCCACCCTCATCACCAAGCTCCATTAATTACAGTTTATTCAACAACATGGCAGAAGAACACATGAATGAAGAAGCTCAGAGTGAAACCATTTTTGGGTTTCCTATTCTTGACATGACACAAAATGTAAATTTGAAGAAAATTTATCATTCTGTTCTACCCAATTTTTTAGGTATGGCTACAAAGGATCCCAATGCATTTGTATTTGAGTTTGAAATTTTGCGCCATATTAGTTATAAATATGTGAATGTTGTTCATAAACTAAATTTATTTCCTACAAAATTAAAATACACCACTTCGACATTGTTCATGGGAATAAAAGAACATATCATTAATTCTTGGGATGATATGAAAGTCACTTTTCTTTAAAAATACCAAGATTAATGTATAATTAATGACTCACGAAATGATATCTTTAAGATGCAACAATAAGAAGAGGTGAGGCTTGATGATTATCTTGAAAGGTTCATGCATAAATATTACAATATTAAACTTGGTTCTCTTAGTGGTGAAACAATTAGCAGTATTTTTCTGAGGGGGATACAGGATGAATATATAGATATGCTAAATTTGATGGTTTTTGGTGATATTTATTTTATATAATTTAATGGAATTTGTGAATTTCCCAGGAGGTATTCATTAAGTAGAGCTAAGACTGGTAAAGTAATAAGGGACCCTTTCTATAAGATAATGAAATATACTATAGGGGGAGTAACAGAGGTTGAATTAGGAAATTTGTTAGAAAATTTTAATATTGAAATTCTTGGCACTCTTAGCTCACAATTTGACACATTGAAAATTAAAAAGAAGTAAGAAGAAGAAATTAGCCTTTAGCTATTTTTTGTTGTCAATGTAGAAAAAGACATCATTTGAGAGAGTTTCCATTGAATAACATTTATAGTTTTGTTACTTGTGCATAGAACCACAGTTTGGAAAACTTCTCCTCACTTCTAGGATTGAAATATATTTATAAAGGAAGCGGTGATGTGATTGAAACATCATTTTGAATTACACCAAGAAGGTATTGGTAGCCACAAAAGCAAGGTATGGCACATGATCCTTCCTCTCATTTTTTTCCAGCTTGAAAGGATAAAATTCCCTAGTAGCATACATGGCATCAATAACAAAACCAGCCCTAAAAATAACAAAATTGGCAGGGGAATATCTATGGTAACTTACCCCCATAATTGGTTCCTATGCCTTATCCTCAATACCCACAATATACTCCAAAAAATACACAATAAAATCCTTATATACAACCATAAATTAACAAACCTCCTCAACCTACAGTGCCTCTGTTACCACAATTAATCACAAACCAAGACCCCCCTATACCAAAATTTATTTTACAGTTGACTCCTAACCCAAATAATAAGCCAACTAAACCTATTTAAATTTTAATTTGCATTGCTTCTCCACATACGTAGTCACTCCTATACCATTACAAGGAGTACAATTAAGATCAAGAAATTTTCTTGAACATAAAACCTCTCATTTCATCATTGAATAGGAATCAGAAGGCTAGGAAACTCCAAATAAAATTAATCATGGCAACCAACCTTAGACAGTAAGTGTTCCCACCACTCATCCATATTCCACCTCACAATTAGAAAAAACTCAGGCACCCAAAACTCCACCTTTTCTAGAAAGATTGGTGATAGAAAAACCTGCTATCCAACCTAAATTCAATTTTGGAAATATATATGGGGAAAAAAAAATTGTGTGAAAATTCCATTACTACAAGCCATAAAGGATGTGCCAATATATACAAAAATTATAAGGGAATTATGAATTAAAAGACCTAGAAGGAAACAAAAAGAGCCCCCATGATTCAAGTAATAGGTCAACTAGCTGAGTTAATCAAAAGAAATTCTTTAATGGAAAAATACATTGATCCCAAAATCCATGTAGTTATTGTTTTCATTAAATATATTCCTATATAAAACAACTTAATTGACCTAAACATCATGATTGTTACCACAATCAAAATTTTATAGTTAGAGAATCCTCGGCCTGCACCTACGTTGCTTGAACTTGCTAATAAATCTTGATTCAAGCCCACTGGTGTCTTAGAGGATGTTATTGTGACTTTGGATTCATGGCAATATCTTGTGGATTTCTTAGTAATTCAACAAAACATTACCATGAATGGCAAACCCTTAATCCTTGGAAGGCCTTGGCTAGATATGGTAGATGATTTCACCAATTGTGGATCTAGAGAAACTACCATTTCTAATGGAGCCACCATGGAGAAACTTATTTTATATCCACCCAAAAAACCCCTAGTAGAAAATTATTTATGGATAGAAGATCCTTATGGAAATGGAGGAAATGTATGACCAATTTTGGTCCGAATGGAAAATGGAATCCACCCATAGTATTCATCTACCCATGTTATCCATCCACCCATGGAATTTACCCATGGTATTTTAAATGCCATCAACCCATGGTATTCATCCACCCATTGTATTTATTTTCCCGTGGTATTGTAAGTGACATCTATCAATGATATTCATTAACCCATGGTATGTATCCACCCATGGTATTCATCCACACACAGAATTTACCCATGGTATTGTAAGAGGTAAGTACCCAAGGTATTGACCCATGGTATTGTAAGTGGTATCTATGCATGGTATTGACTCATCATTTCGACCCATGGTATCCACCTATGGTATCTACGCATGGTATTGCAACTCAAAAAAGACTATAAATAATAAGCCTCAGTTTGTAAAAGGACAGATTTTCCACCACAATGTAACTTCTATAGTTATTCTTTGTTTTAATAAAACAAGTTTATTTGTGGTTTTATTTGCTTTGTGTTCTCTCTTTTTTTTCTAGCATTCTAATTTTTCTTAACTTGTCAAATCGATTTCAATTTTTTTTAGATCTTGGGGGCCTCCCCCCAAGATCCGGATCAGTGGTATTAGAGTGGTATGTTTTTTCTCGATCCTTCTTTGCATGTCCCCAACAAGGTCAGGGTATAAGGATTAAGGGCTTGATCTGGTGGAACCTTTGCAAGATCAGCCTCGAAAACTCCGACAGACACCCATGGGGAAAAAGAGAAAGATGAGGGAGCAGGAGATCCTATCAAAATATTCCTTGAGGAGGCGCTCGAAAAATAAAGGAACACGATGATGGATAACTTTGCCTAGATCCTTCAACGACTACCCACCGGCGCACATCTGCATCCAGCAGCAACTATGGAGGTGCAACTCCCTTTAAGGTACAAGTAAAATTTGACATTCCCATATTTGAGGGTCAAATAGATGCATATTTCGTAGATAAATGGTTGAATCTATTAGAAGGATATTTCTCAGTTCATGACTTTTCCGACCGGGAGAAGATTATTTTTTCACTCCTCAAAACTACCCCCCATGTCAAGGACTGGTGGGAAAACTACTGTGAGAAAAAGGACAAGACAGAACCCTCTCTGTTCTCAGTCGTACCCACTTGGAATTCTTTCCGAGATGCCACCAAGGAACAATATTATCCTGTGGGGAGCTTTGAGGGCAAGTACATACAATGGACCACGCTACGGCAACAAAGGGATCAAGATGTGCATGAGATAACGAATATGTTCCATACCCTACGCACAAATTGGTATCAGATTCAGGTTACGAATCCATGGGAATGAGGGTTTGAAGCATATTTCAGTTTCAATTTTTGGCAGCAATCTTCAGCAAACTCCATGAATTTCTTGGGCGGCGAGTTTGAAGATCAGATCTGAAAATTTTGGTGAAAATTTTACAAAATCGAAGGCCATATCTAGATTCCTTGCAAAAAAATACCAAAATTCAAAAAAAAAAATTGGCCGAATTGGAGTTTGGATGAGGGAGATATCGCTGATTCTAAATCAGCAATGTTGCAGCAAATGTTCTGATGACAATTCATGGACGGCGCCTCTCCTGTCATTTTTTGTAGTTTTTAGTACAAAATTTCAAATAAATGGTCATAGATCTGAGCTCCCCTTGAAATATCACCCAATTTCAAAAAAAAAAATGGTCGAATCGGAGTCCGGATGTGGGAGTTATTTTTTATTTAAAATCAATTATTTTTTTTCAGAAATTTGTGACGGCGAGACAGTTCCAGCGCAAATCTGAGAGACTAGATTCTCCAGATAGCGGTTTCAAACACATACGAAGATGCAGAATGAACATTCCATTTCCAAAAATAGGATAAATAAATATTATGAGTTATATTGACCGAGTTATGCTCATTTTAAATCTGGAGCAGCATTCAGAGCGGGTTCCCTTTGGAGATGTGCCCTCCCACCCCGCTTTAGTAGGCACCTACTTCACATTCATCAGTTTCAGCATAGTAGCATTTGTCTTGGATTATTTAGAGATGTTCCCTACCACCCCAAGCTATGTAGGCATCTGCTACTTCATCAATAATCAACATCACAGTTATGGGTCAACGCACAAAATCTTTCTCATCGAAGTCCATTTTCTAGGCCGCACACTATTACTAACACAGTTGGTCACAAGCATTACAGGGTATCTCTATCCTTGGTCCTTGGATCTTCATTTTTCAATGTTTTAGTTCATCCACAAACCCACACTTCATCGAATTCCATTTGCTCGGCCGCACACTGTCAATATCACATTTGGTCACAAGCATTACAGGGTCTCTCTATCCTTGGATCTTCGTTCATCACAGTTATGGGTTAAATACACAAAACCCTTCTCTTCAGTGGCTCTTCATATTCAACAAAGGCTTCTTGAGAGGGAAATTTAGGCAATGGGGACCATTGCTTCTTAAGGAGGGAGGAATTATCCGAATAGAAAATGGCATCCACCCATGGTATTCATCTACCCATGTTATCCATCCACCCATGGAATTTACCCATAGTATTGTGAATGTGATCGACCCATGGTATTCATCCACCCATTGTAATTATCTTCCCATGGCATTGTAAGTGACATATATCCATGATATTCATTCACCCATGGTATGTATCCACCCATGGTATTCATCCACACATGGAATTTACCCATGGTATTGTAAGGGGTATCTACCCATGGTATCCACCTATGGTATCTACGCATGGTATTGTAACTCAAAAAAGGTTGTAAATAACAAGCCTCAGTTTGTAGAAGGACAGATTGTCCACCACAATGTAGCTTCTACATTTATTCCTTGTTTTAGTAAAACAAGTTTCTTTGTGGTTTTATTTGCTTTGTGTTCTCTCTTTTTTTTCTAGCATTTTAATTTTTCTTAACTTGTCAAATCCATTTCAATTTTTTTTAGACCTTGGGGGCCTCCCCCCAAGATCCGGATCAAATTTTTACCATTAAACACTCAAGGGAGTTAAAAGAACCAATCAAAGAAAAATTATTAAGTCAATTTCTTTCTAATACAAACTACACTCAATATCTGGAGTTGCCTTAGTATTTAGAGATTTTAAGGAATATTATGATTTATAAAATTCATTGTATCTTCTCATGTAAGTCATTTAATAAACTTATATTTCAATATTATTCCTATTGAGATAAGTATAGTAAAGTAAATATACATTAATCTTAATCTTATTCAGAAACAACAAGAGCAATTAATTCATCTACTGGAAGAAAAGTATGGTGCATTTGCATAGGAATATCAATACATGCATGGAATTCCTCCTACTTGTATACAAAATATCTATCTTCAAGAAAACACTAGACCTATTAGGCAGCCCCAACGCCACATGAATCTCTATTTAAAAGACATTGTAAAGGAAGAAATACAAAAACTATTAAATTCTAATTTCACATATCCTATATCTAATAGAAAGTGTGTTTCTCCACTTGTAATCATGCCTAAGAAAAATGATAAATGGAAAATTTATGTCGACTATTAGGAAATAAACAAGGCTACTCTAAAGAACTATTTTTCGTTACACTTTATTGATCATGTACTAGATTCTTTGTCAATAAAAAAATACTTTTCTTTTCTAGGTTTCTTTAGTTGGTACAATCAAATCCATATTGCACCTAAACACTAGGAGAAGACCACATTTACGTGCCCATGGGGGACATTTGCATATAGAGTTTTACAATTTGGTTTATGTAATTCCCCTACTACTTTTCAATGTGCAAAGGTATTTTCTTTAACTTAGTTCATGAATGCGTAGAGGTCTATATGGGTTATTTTTCTATTTATGGTAACATTTTTAAAGAAGCACTCGATAACCATGAGAAAGTGTTGACACGCTACAAATAATCTATCTCCGATTTGAGTAATACAAAAAGTAAATGTTATTAACAGAGGAGATTGTTTTTGGGCATCATATTTCTCATGTAGGTATCAAGGTGTATCCAACAAAATTCAAAGTTATCATGGATCTTTCCGCACCATGAACACAAAAAGAGGTAATAATTTTCTTGGGTCACACTGGTTATTATAGGCATTTTATTCAAAATTTTACAAAAATAATTGTGCCTATGGTTAAATTCCTTCTAAAATATGTTGATTTTTATTAGGACTTAAGTTTTCAAGTTGGTTTTGAAGCTATTAAGGAGAATTTTTCTAGGACGCCAGTGCTTCGAGGGCCAAATTGGTCCCTCCTATTCCACATTTTTACAAATGCTTTAGACACAACCCATGGAGCTATTTTGGGCCAAAAATAAAATAATTTATCTTATGTTATTTATTTTATAATAAAAAATTTAACGCTAGCAAAATTTGATTATACAGTTACTGAAAAGGAATTTTTAGTTTCTGTACATGCCATATATAAGTTAGGAAATTAATAACTAGTTATAAATTTTTCATACATATTTATCATTTTTCCATCAAATTTTTTATGAATAAAAATATCACTAAAGGTAGAATCACTAGATGGATGCTATTTCTATAGGAATTTAACATTACTATTATAGGAAGACTAGGATAATAAAATTTGGTAAGATATTTCCTCTCCCGAATTCATATTAGTGATGCAATTAGTCCTATGGATGATGGTTTTCATAATGAACATTTATTTTTTGTTGTAGCTAACATACTGTGGTTCATAGAAATAGTTAATTATTTGACCATAGGTAAGTTGCTTGAACACCTCTCCCCACGAGAAAATCAACAAATTGTTAACTCGGTGCTACTTACTCACGGGTCAGGGGATATCTCTACCAAACTCGACCAAATCTGATTATTTTGCGATGTGTCCAAGAATATGAGATGTTTGACATTTTTGGGCTTGTAATAATGGACCTTATGGAGGTCACTTTTTCAAGGATAGGACTGCCTATAAATTTTTCCAACAAGGTTATTATTGGCTAATGATTTTAAATATGCAAAGGACTACATTCGCAGATATAACGGTAGTAAAAGGATAGGAAGCCAATACAAGATGATCAAATGCCTTTAAAACCCCATTTTTTTGTCAAACCTTTTGAAACATGGGCTTGGAATTTTTGGGGCTAATATCTCCAATGTTGCGGAAAAAGAGGTATATTTTAGTTTGTATTAATTATGTTACAAAAAGGATAGAATCAAAATCTCTTTATCAAGTTAGTGACAAATTAGCGGTTGATTTTCTTTTTCAAGATATGTTTACCCATTTGGGTGTTCCAAGAGAGATTGATAGAGATCGTGGAGAACAATTTGTATTAAATTCAAGACAATTTATTGTTCAATACTACCATATAAAGCATTAGAAATCCTATCCATACCACCGAAAGGTAAACAAATAGGTATAATCCACAAACAAGGTGTTGGAATCCATCCTAACCAAAACCATATACTTACATCATAAATATTGGGAAGATAGGCTTCCAGAGGAACTTTGGGTTTATAAGACTGCATGGAGGACTACTACATGGTTCACACCCTATGAGTTAGTATATGGAAAATAGTTTCTCCTTCCCATGGAATTCCAAGTAAATATTTGGATATAGATTTGTCAAAATCTCAAAAACAGAGAGTTACTCAACTTAATGAGTTGGATGAAATTTGACAAGATGTTATCCAACACATCATTCTTGTCAAAGAGCATCAAATTAGATAACATGATAAATTTACCAATAAGAAGAACTTTGAGGTCAATTATTTTTGGCTTGACGGGTCCTAACTCCTAACCCAGGTTCAAATTTAAGCTTAACCAACAAAACCCTCTTATTACTGGCCCTTTCGGCAGTGACTTACTTCCGTAGGTCAAATTCTCACCCGAAGTAGTATGGGGGGCTGTTGGAACTAGGTTTCCACACCCGAAGAGAGATTAAAATGATTCGGGTGTCTTCAGATCTATAATAATACCAGACTGGCCTTCTAGGAACCCTAACCATAAACCCTAATGAGGCAGATCTAGGTCAACTTACGCAGGCTACCCTACGCGCACACAGATAAGGGCTTCACAATTCCTTCAAAAGTCTTAGTAAAGTGAACTTCAGGTCTTATAGTAATAGATCTATGCATTCAATGTTCATATAATATGGGAAAGAAGGTACGCAAATGATCCAAACATAGATAATATACTCAATGCAGTAAACGAAAATAATACATTAAAATCGATCATAAAGAAAAACACAGATGCATTTGATATTCGGAATTATCCCAAAACACTTCTTTGTTCATTCATAGTTTGTAATGTCCTTACAAACTTCAGTTCTACCCACGCACATAGCCAGTAGGGTTTGCACATAGTAGGACTAAGGTCTTTGCACACACAGCCAGCAGGAGCCTTCTATACCTAGACATAAACATAGACTTATCTAAGCGATCTATCACTCATCATGACTTACTTAGAACTATCTTATATGACTCAATCTATACTTATATCTATATCTTTATCCTATGCTCATATAAGGTCCGAAAACTGTGGTTTGTGGCCCTAGTTCTACCCTTTTTCCCATTACAACTCATGAAAGGGATTTTACCCTCTCCAAATCCCCTTAACCTGTGAATTTATTAGAGTGCATGACTCAAAACTAGAAAAATACTATATTTTTATCAAAATTGTGGTCCTAAGGGACCCCGCTACAATAGGCCCCCAACACAATCTTGTGACTCACCCCAAATCACAGTGGTAATAGGTTCTTCATCTTTGTCTGCAGATCCTCGATGGTAGCAATGAAGGGCGCTAGGACACTCGCGCTCTAATCAGCTGCAATCTGTATCACATCCACCAATTTCTACAAAGTCAGCCCTTCTGCAATGATGTTGATTCTTTGATATGTCTGGTTCAAGTTCTTCACGGCAGCATCTAGATCCTGTGACAAGTTCATCATGCAAGATCTAAATTGTCTGCAAGGCCATGCGATGATCATGTACAAAAGTAGGCAGTGCCTCCTGAAGGTCATCAAATGCCTACTCCTTGGCATGAAATTCCTACGAAATATTTCTGACCAATGGATCTGTCTGCATGGACATCCATAGGCCCATAGCTATTTCTAGCAGTGTTGTTCTCTTGTCGAATATGGTGGAAATATCTGTCGAGGCTTCTTTGAATTGGGCAGCGCGCTGCGCTTGCACCTCTGGTAGAGTTTTTGGCTATGGCTTGGCTTGCAATGCCCCTATCTGTTGCTTGAAATCTACCTTTACTGCATGTACTTCTTATTGGTAGGCTTTTAGCGCTACTACAATACTTTCAATTTTAACCTACGCCACGGTGGAAGCAGGAATGGATACCTCTAGTAGGTCACCACAGAGTCTATCGATCAAGTGTTCCAATTCGGCTTGTTGTGCTACGATTGCTTGTTGCGTTGCTTGAGCCGAGAGAGACTCTTCAACTTTTTTTGTGATCTTCTACTCAGCTTCACTTAGATGTTGTTACACGCGTGCCTCCCTGAACTGTAGCTCATCTATGATAATTGTTTGAATTGAATGTAACTTACCACTGGGCAGCATCAACAAGTCTATCTCAACTTCCACGCAGGTTTGCACCTACACACATAGTTCAGGTTGTTCTACAACGACTACTGCTCTCCAGAAGGGGAAAATCATATTGTCTATTGTGCTAATGATCAAGCTTCTATGCTCACTCACTTGAATCGGTCTCGCTTAATTCATGCTCGCCTGGATGTTGTCGGTTTTTAGCTGCAACACCTGTAATCCAACCTGTAATGATTTGAATACAACCTTGTACTAATATTCCAACGCAATCCACCTATCTTCGGAGGTAGATGCAATGACATATGTGATCTTTTAAAGTTCCTCCTCTGTCAAAGTGACATCCTCAGTGCCTCCAGACTTGGAACCCTTCCTCTTCTTATGCACACCCTTAGGGGTCTCAGCATCGCGCTTAGTACCTCGGGGGGACTCAGCTCCTGTACCATCCACACCATCTAAGCCTCAAAGATCTTTGGGATCCTACTTTGGCTCTTTCTATACTTCTTTGTTTGTTTCCTTCTCTGCTTCCTTTTCTGCATCCTTCTCGGTGTATTTTTCTATGTGCTTCTCAACTTCTTTTTCCTTTCCAGTAGTTCTTGTGTCCTTGCCGGACGTTGAAGCTATGACGGGTTGGGTGGGGTCGAGCCCTACCTTCCATAATACTGGCCAGGTTGTGATGACCTGGTCAATCTCTGCCTCTATCGCCATAAACGGAAATTTTTACCATACAGGGTCGTTGCGTACCTGGATTTGCACAATGTGCATGGTCACCTGAAAATATGCAATGATGCAGTACTTCTCATCAGCAGCAGGGGATAGTCTGGGCCACGAGTGTATAGTTGTTGCCAGCGCACCCTCAAACAAAACCCAGAATATATTATTTTCTTTGACCCTCTTATGGTCTGGTGAATCCCAAAGATTGGTGTAGCACACCCTTTCGTACACACCAGGTTCCACCTCTGTGAGGATTGCGCCCTATGGTATCTCCCATGCCACCAAATAAATTAGAAAAAGTAACCATAAATAACAAAATTTCTTTCCTTCATTTTTCACCTCATGCACGTTATCCAAAAACTCCTGGAAAAATTACTGCGACCAATTGTAGCTTACCCCCTTCTCGCATTGGCCCGCTAGCGTGATGATGTGCACAGGGACTACCTTGGCGCAACGCTTGCGCATCATCTTGCACCCTAAGACTAGGGTTCCAAGGCATACCGCTGGGTCTTCAATCTGCTATATAAGGAATCCCCTAGAGTCTCGCCCAACTCTGTAGTCATTCATAGCCTTGGTAGCGACCTTCATCTCCTAACTCTTCTCCTATTGGGCCATGGGATGGGGCCCCTTTTTGGGCAAGGTAGTGATTCGGTGGATCAGCACAGCATCTATAGGAATTATGTTCTAGATCCATAAGCACCCATCATGCACCAGTTCCAGCAGTTGGCGTAGGCAGACCATCGTCATGAGATACCTCCCAAAGTGAGGGATCTTTAGCAAATTGAGAATCTCAGTGTTGCTCAGCCCACGTGCCCATGGAATCATCTCTAATTTCATGACATCATAATATAGTACACTTTCTAAGTAAAATTCAGGCGCTAGCTCAAGGACTGTTTCCTCGTTCACCAGGTCATAATCATCAAACTTAACCAAGGGGATTTTTTCGAACATATCCCCGTTAACTGGGACTGCCTGCAAGATCAGTGGCATCTAAAGATAGTCGCACTACATTAACATCCTTCAGGACTCGCACAGAGGGTATGCATAGCTTGACGTACTTTGGGCGCCATGAAATTGGCTCTACAAGCACGACCTCGTTAGTGGCACTCATGGGTATTTTCGTCGAATTACCGATAGGAGACCGATCCTTGGTTGCCTGGTGTAGGGATGTAATAGTTCTAGGGGATGTCCTTGGCTTTGAGGTTGAGCCCTTAGTCACCTTGCCATTTCCTTTGGCAGGTGTCATTACTACCTCATGTACTTCAGGGATTACTTCATGAACATCATCAGATCCTGTCTCTGTAGACGTTGTGATCGGCATAGAGTGTTATTTAGATGGTGCACTCTCAAGGTTTGTGGCCATCATTCTCGGTTTGAAGAAGAATTTTGGGCTAACCACATCATATTTGAGGGTCTCATGGCCAGACATACAGTGCTTAGAGACAAATTCATGACACAATTCACAAATAAGATCAAGGAGCAAGATACTCAGATAACAAAGGAACTAAATGCGACTGGCACCCTCACTTTTATATGTGATCCATGGTAAAAATGGTCATATATTCATTAACTTTACCCTATCCCCGTAAAAACGATAAAAAATACCATAGGATCTCCTCATTAAATGAAGGAAACCCACTCCATTCAATGGTAAAATCACTTTTTCACCCAGATTTATTGTTCCAAAGGCTAGTTTCTTCTATCATGCACTACCCATGTGCTACTGTTGCACCTTTCTGCACAGGTCCTCTGTGCAGTGCGCGGACAAGTGGATTCCCATTCTCTAGCCTTATATTTATTTGGTAGGCACAGGGTTATCCCTATATGACTTCATTCATCTTTCGTTAACATCCCCAGGAAGAATTTCTCCACACAACGTGTCCAAGCGTACCAAACCTCCATTAGTGATCTCTTTCAGAATGTATGCCCTATCCAATGCTTCCTAAATTTTCCTGGGTGGCACGCAAATTGACTGCCATTCATCATAACCAAATCTTATTCTTTAAATTCCTTCTCTCGAATGTGTCTATCATGCCAGGTTTCCTCACATACCTGCTGCACTTGCTGATGAAAATTACCAATGAACAGATCCACTTTTAAGGCAACCAATTGCGTTAAATGTTCCTCCATGATGTCTGGCTCAACCATATTAGTGAATGTTGCGATGCGTAGGCTTGGAATAATATATTCCATTGGCATGATTTCTTCTTGTCCATAAACCATCCTAAAATGTTTTTTCCCAATCAACTTCTTGCATGTGATCCTATAAGTCCATAACACAGAAGGGATGCACACGTCCCAATCATTCCAATTTGCATTACAGATCTTTATGAACACATTCTCCAAAATTTTGTTAAAAGCTTCTACTACACCATTTTCATGAGGGTGATAAGGAGTAGTTTCTAGTGATGGATCTGAAATTCCTCCTTTAGAGCTTCAATGGTTTCATTAACAAAGTGTGTACCCCTATCACCCATTCATATTTTCGGACAACCAAATCTAGTCAATATATTTCAAAGATGAAATGTGCAGCAGTATCTATGGTAAAATCCTTGACTAGATTATAATCTATCCATCTGGTTACATAATCTATGGCCGTGATGATATAGCACGCACCAATCTTCTTCCCAAGAGGATTGATAGGTCCAAAAAAATCTATAACCCACTTATCAAAAGCCTATAGGGTCATTTTTTTTTGCAGTGGCATCTCATATCTACACGAAGGCTTCCCTATTCTATGTCAAGCATCACAAGCTCAACAATACACATGTGCAATGCTATGGAGTGTGGGTCACCATAACCCAGCACGTAGCACCTTCTGCATAGTAGCCTTCCCTGCATAGTGGCCTCCTACCACCCCTCCATGAGCTTCAGCCAAGATGTCCTATCTTTCATGTTCCAAAACATATCTTCTTAGCACTTCATCAGCTCCCAACTTGTATAATTGATCAGCTCCTTTTTTTGTTGTACCGAGTATTCAATAGGACCACTTCCAGTTGTCAGAAAGTGAATGATTTCTACAAAGTGATCATCAACCACCTTAATAGAAAAGAGTTGCACATTAGGCAATCCCTCCTCCAGAATGGTTCTTTCCTCCCCATTCTCAATGTGTGGGAGGTGATCTGGTCCAGCATTCAATATACTAGGCTTCACAATGATTTCAAAGTCATACTCCTGAATGAGAAACAACCATCTACAATCCCCCTCAACACATGGTTATTGACTAGGTATTTCAAAGAAGAGTGGCTAGAAAACATCTTGAAGTGCCCTCCTAGTAGGAAATGCCTATATTTCTATAGAGCATAGACCATGGCTAATCCTTCCCTTTTTGTGGTTGAGTAGTTGTGCTCTGAACTAGAGAGCTTCCTACTGCAAAAGGCAACATGGGTATCAATGTCTCCTTCTCTTGGCTACGTTAACACAGCTCCAAGTGCAATTTCAGATGCATCAACATGGACATGGAAGACCTTTGAACAGTGTAGGAATATCAGAATAGGTGCAGTAACCATATTTTCCTTTAGCAACTCAAATCTCTTTTGACATTCCTCATCCCAGAAAAAGGACACATCCTTCTTCAACAATTTCTCCATGGGTGCAGTGATAATAGCATAGCCCTGAATGAATTTTATACAATACCTCAAAAATGGTAGGGATTGCTAGCGCAATTGTTTCTCATTGGTAGGGATTGCTAGGTTGATAATAGTTGCAATCTTGGTCGGATCTACCATCAATCCTTGTTGAAAAAAAATGTGGCCCAAAAATATTCAAAAAGGTACGTGGAATATACATTTCTTTAAATTAAGATAAATCTTATGCTTCCTACAAGTGTCAAGCATCATGCGTGAGTTGGACACATGCTTCTTTACCAGCCCAAACATATTCTAGTCATCAAAATATACCTCCAAGAACTTGTGCATGAATTCTTTGAACACAGCTACTACTATGCGCAAGAAGATAGCAGGTGCACTCTTCAACTTGAAAGGCATGACCATGTATTGGAATGAACCCCATTCTGTTGCAAAAGTGGTCTTGCTTTGGTCTTCTGGCAAATCCTAATTTGATGATATCCCGAGAATCCATACGGGAAAGAGCAAGCCTCTTTCCCCCCCACATTGTCCAAGATCTCATCTAAAAATGGAGTAGGGAAGGGGTCATGTACACAGGGATCATTTAGTTTTTGAAAATCCATACAAATCCTTATTTCTCCTTTAGTATTATTTTCTTGGACAACCATTGGGCTCACCCAATGAGACTGCTCCACAGGCTCAACGATGCCTACAACAACCATCTTCTCTAATTCCTCTTTCACTTTCTGCTATTACTTGGGATTTAATGGGTATGGTCATTTCTTGACAAGGCATGCATCTAGTTTCAAAGTTATCTTCATAACTCCTATATCTCCTACAATTCCCTTGAGCCAAAAGAACTTTGTGGTAAACGAGCCCTGATACTCTTTAAATAGCTCCGCAAAATTTCCTACTGTGTCATCATCCCAATAATCTCCTATCTTGGCCAACTTGGGTTGTTCCTCTGTCCCAATGTTGAATTCCTTTAGCTTTATAGGCTTAGTTACACCCACCATCACTAATAAGGGCCCTACAACTATGCGATCCCCTTCATAATTGGGGATGTTGATATTCCTTGGATCTTCCTCGTTATCTTCTACTGACAGGTTCTTGTAGTTGACAATGTCTTACATCTGTGCTTCCCATATTGGTGCAAAAAATTATATTCAATGCCTAGAGTCATCAAAGACAAGTGCTTCTATATCCTACAGAGCTTCATCCAGTTCCTATGAACCTCTGACCAAGCTAAAGGTTGATAAGAAATTGTCAGTCATTGTAATCCAATGTCGAGTCCCTCGGTGCAACTCTGTTTCAAACTACCATGTATTAGTTATTGGCCCCAACGAATGGACAAAAATGTGAACCCATTCGGTCCAGATCTTCTTGTTCCAAACCTCCATCCATGTAGCCATGTGTTTGCGCAGATCACCTTGGCCATAAAATAGCTCAGTTGGTGGCGTAGGAGACTGCTAAAAGTGCAACATCATCATCCTGTTGCATTCCTCCCCATACTTAATTCTCCCTTTGTGTGTATCCCACCAATGTATTGGAGTTGCATGCATGGCAAGATCAAGCACTCAAACCCTCCTCTCTTCTGGGACATCCTTCTCAAACTTTTCTAAAAATAATACAACGCTATGAGAACCATCAAAATAAGGTAATTCTCTTACCTCTGAGGAGATTCATTGAAAATTTTTAGTAATCTTGAGGCAGTGCAGTGCGGACACATCATGTAGATGATTCTGCCATTTTTTCATTTCCCCATTCGAATCTGAGAAGCATGAGCTATCATTTTCCGAATTCAGCATTCCGTCAACGGTAGGGTTAATCCAATATTCATCCTAGAAATTTATCTTGTATATATGGTCGAAATCATCTCATTTGCACACAGGTTTTGTGTATCTTTATCCTTCATTCAGATCAAGAGGTACTATTACTCGATTACCAGCATTCTCAAAGATCATGCTTCTGTGCTTCAAGTTGATGAAGCCTCCCATATCGATGGCCCACTCCAGTCCTAGTAGCGTAGGGTAGGGGTTTGCATCATCAGTAATTTGTATTACCTCAAAATCCGCGCATACCTTTACCACAACAATGTCTACCAGAACTTGTGGGACCCTTCCAAGTGGCATGGTCTTCGACTGATTAGCCATGCATAGCTGAATGGTGGACCACTCCAACTTTGGTTTGCCCATATTTTTCCATGTCTACTTAGGTAGAAAATTTTCATCATATCATAGGTCCAAGATGACCTGATCCATTTCATACTCTCTAATTTGCATGGTCATGTGCATCTCTCGACTCGTTCTCTTCTTGTTATTATAGATTTTGTTTGCAACCTTAATCTCAGTTAGAGACAACTCCTTGCATATGAAACTATCTATCAGAGCCTTTATATTGTCCACTTCTTTTGGTTACACAATAACTTAATGCAGGCTTGCAGGAAATGCTTGACTTCATCGTCAATCTTTTCTTCCATGATTGATTTGGATGTGGACAAACCTGTAGCAGCAAAATCCTTCCTAGCTTCTGCAAAGATTTCCTTTTCCTTCTGTAGGTTGAGTCCTTCCTTATTTTCTAAGGCCTTTTCCAGCACCCTGAGATAGATTCAAATGATGCGGGTGTCTTTAGATCTATAATAACACAGGACTGGCCTTTGCAACATGAACCCTAACCAGGCATATCTATGTCAAATTATGCGGGCTAGCCTGCGCACACAGAGATAAGGGCTTCACAATCCCTTTAATATTCTTGGTAAATTGACCTTCAAGTCTTATAGTAATACATCTATGCATTCAACATTCATATAAGATAGGAAAGTAGGTACGTAACTGATCCAAACACAGATAATATACTTGATGGAGTAAATGGAAATAATACACAGAAATAGATCATAAAGCAAAACACGGATGCATTTGATATTCAAAATTATCCCAAAACACTTATTTATTCATTCATAGTTCGTAATCTCCTTACAATACTTCAGTTCTACCCATGCACATAGCCAACGGGGTCCGCACACAATAGAACTAAGGTCTCTGTGCACACAGCCAACAGGAGCCTTTTATACCTAGATAAAAACACAAGCTTATCTCCATGATCTATCACTCATCAAAACTTACTTATAAATTTCTTATCTGACTCTGTCTAGACTTCTATTTATATCTTTAGCCTGCGCTCACCTAAGGTCCACAAATTGTGGTTTGCAGCCCCTAGTTCTACCCTTTTTCCCATTACAACTCATGAAGGGGCTTTGACCTACCCCAAAGCCCCTTAACCTGTGCATTTCTTAAAGTGCACGACTCAAAACTACAAAAACACTATATTTTTATCAAAATTTTGTCTAAGGGACCCCGCTCCAACAATTATTTGGCCCTTTGTTTTTACTCTAAATCTAAAAGCTTCAAAGGAAATTTTACAACACAGTGGATGGGACCTTATGAAGTTGAGATTATTTTTTATAACAGCTCAACTAGAATCAAGACCATTAGTGATGAATGGGCTTCCTTTGTGGTTAATGATAATTTATTAAGGTTACATCATAAGCCTATATCTAAAGAAATATTTGTTCAAGATTCCATGCAACAATCAAATATGGAAGTAGTGATTAGGGAGCCTTCCACTCCCTCTTTCACCTTTACTTGAATTTTCTTCCCATTTTTTGATATATGGATATGAAATAAGTAAATAAATAAGTATATGTGAAAATTTAAAAAAACTAATCTAGTTATGAAAATTGGCTTATTAATATAGCTAGACATGGGCTTGTTGGTACAATAGCCCGTGTTGAATTTTGCATATTTTTGTTAAACTTTTTATTATTATTATCTTAAAAACATTGTTAGTTTTCTCATTTTGGATGATAAGGGAGTCACAAGGGCATTCCTTCTAATAAGTTTCCCCCCCATCAACTTCAACACATTATTTGGGGTCAAAGTTATAAGCCTTTTCTATCACTTGGAGGTTTGCATACATCAATGGCATACTCTCTCAATCATGAAAGTGGGGATTCCACAATGCTCCTTGATGATCATATCTTGCAAGAGATTATATGGCATCAAATATATTCATCTCTAGGAATTTGTACCAAGGCACTTTAACACTCATTAACATCAAAGGTGAGTGATATTGCATTGGTTAACACCTTTCATCATTGTCTTGTAATCCAATAATTTGCTTCTATGTTCAAATTTGGAAAATATTTTCACATAGATTGGAATCATGCATAGTTGGGTTGTAACTAATATCATTGATTCTAAAATTTATAGTAGTTGTAATCTTCAACACGGTTTGAATAAAATAGGAATGGTATTCAAGGCGGTAGGGACAAATTGATTGTTTTCAAAAAGATGAGGTTGTCTAGTATCCTTGGGAGGCTTTACATTTAAGTAACCTAGATTTATTCTTCATTCCAAAGCTTGAAATGCAACATTGTCCTTTTCTACTCATCTCCTTTTTTATTATTCACGTTGTAGTTATTTTCTATACGCTCACCATTTTTCAGTATTGGATAGATCTCTTTGAGTTTTTAGATTGATTTTATCCTATTATAACAATAAAAACTTAATCTAGTACCAGAACAAAATACGTGGTACCAAAAGACCTGTAAGTAGTCTTTTTGCTTCTCAACACAATTGATTCAATATTTCTTCATCAAAATATTTGAAAAAAAACTAGCTATAAAGAGGTATTGGTAATTGGATTGATCTTGAGATAAAATTTATCTCTGATTCACTTTATCTGTTAAGAAATGAAAGTATTTCTATTTATATGTAATCAAAGTCCTCTCATAATTATTATTTCATCTTATTTCTTTTCCTTCTTTATATACTTTATTCTTAGTTCTATGTTGCATACCTCTATCTAAACTTATTCTATATCGCCTTATAAGCTTGTCAATTACCATCCCTTAGTTGAAATAATGGGTGTTAATATGTTAAGTGTCTTATTATACCTCGTCCAAATTCACATAACACTTGTGTTTTTTCCCCTTCAATATGTACATTAGGAAAAAGGTGTACCAATAACCTAACATAGAAATGAATGGGAAAATCCATTGTTTATTTTATGAAAGTTCTTTACCTATAAAGGAATTTATTACCTTACATTACAATATCATATGTGTATCCTTTTACACTTTCAGTCTGGTAAAAAGTTGAATTTTCCCTATTACCTATGGAAGAGTCTTGGAAATATGGAAAGCAAAGTAAATAAAAATAAAAATATCCCTCTTGTGATATTACATCACCATGGTATCGCTAAAATTTTAATTTTAGAAGAGATCAAAGATCAAACAATCCCTAGGAGATTTTCATAGCTCAGAATGGATTTGTGATGCAACCATAGGAGAATTTAGCAAAGAAATTCCCTGAACTAGGGTGTCTTGATGTTAGCCATGAATATAATCTAATTCAAACCAAATCCAAGACTGCTAACCCTCCTTAGTGTAACTAAAGAATAAGGAAGAGTAATGCATTAAAGGGTATAAAGTCCCCTATACCTAAATAAACTACTCGTCATGTCACTTGAAATATGTCTAAGTAAAAAGGCACTCAAAGACCCATGTAGCCATCAACTTTTCCCACACCCCAAGAAACGATATAAATCCATGTTTGCATTGGCAACGATTATGGACAAATTTTGGAAGAGATTTTTAGACTGAAGAAGAAGAAAACAAGTCAACCCTCAAGTTCACCAAATAGGATTTCTCATGAACCACCTATTAAAGGGCCCGCTAAGAGAGGTTCCAAGCATGATTACCCTTCTCAATCATTTCACAGTGGATATGTTGATCATGTCAAGCCTAATCCTCTATCGGATGAGTTTGTGTTTCACTAAACTCCAATAGACCCATTGGTCAAGAAGCTAAAATGAAGGAATAAAAAGAGCAATAATTTGAAAGAGGAGATCATGGAACTCATAGGGCTTAATCAATAAATGTAAAAATACAATGATTAGCTAAGAACCTAAAGTTATAAATGTCAGGAAGAGATCAAGGAGTTACAACTAGAAAAAAAATGGTTACAAAATATGCTTTTGGACTCCAATGCATCCACATCCTAGGGGTGGCAGATAGAGAGAGTGGAAAAGAATGAAGGAGGCCTTGGAATTCTCATAAATGTTGCAGGGCTCTCCTAAGTAGATTGTAGATTGATAAGAAGTTTTAAAAATTTTGATTTTGCAAATTTTGTGTGTTTTGCATGAGGACATGTAAGAGGATTGGAGTGGGTGATATGTTGGCCCTCAACATTATCATATTTAGCCAATGTTTTCCTATATTATCCCTTTTCTAATTATGCCTCTTCTTTTCTAAAATCCCATAATACTAACACCAAATACCTATAATCAGTATGATGAGGTACTCCTTGCTTAAGTTCTTAAATTCTTTTGTTTTTAACTAGATTTAAGTGTATTTTTAGGTTATGTTGTAATTATGGATATGCATATCACTTCAAGTACTAGCACAAGGATTTTGGTACGAAGGGAACCATGAATTCATTTCTCATCACATCCATGGTCATCCATGTAAGGTTCTGACTCATAGGTTTGGATAAGTACATGCCAACATGGCATATTTCCTCTTGGTGCATGTATAATCCCCTTTGAGCAGCCCCAAATTCAAATCGAAACGTCAATATTTCCATAGTGCATTAACTAGTAATGAGGCCACAATGAATCCTTATTTTTGCTCTTTACTAGCGCACATCCAAGATCTTGTTGTTGTAATTTTGCTAGTGATGAACTTTGCAAAGTTTAAAGGGGAAGAAGAAGATATAATGTTTAATATTTTTTCTATTAAAAGTAGCCTTGTTCCTAGAATAGATAATTATATATTATATATGTATTATGGCCTCTCATAGGAAAAATCTAGATGTGATTCTCATAAATAGAACCAGATATTGTAATGTTTGGTTAGCTAGTCGATACTCAAATTTTGATCTTGTTTATATAACTCTATGAAATTTTTTCATAAGCCATGCATTAGCAAGCCTATTGCAATCTAATTGTAACTAATATAATACTGGTTTGATCCACGATTTTTTTTCTTGTCTTTCTTTTAATAATCAAGATTAGTGCTACCTATGAGAGGGACACTCACAACTGTGTATCTGATTTGTAATGTATTGCTTTTATTTATGCACATATATGTTGTATTTCTTTTATATTCATATATTTTTTCTCAAAGTGTTTTAATGCTTGATGAATTGATAAATATTATGACCATTTCTACGTATATTGTGTACAAAGTAACACTGTGTGAAAGAAAATAACTATCTAATCATAGATCTGATTTTAGCTTTCTTTATGTTAATAATTGTGATATATAGTGTCATATCACTCTATGTTTGATTTTATATTTCATTTATATTTAAAATCTAAATATTAATTTTTGTTGAAATTTGCAACAAGAAATAGTGAAATTGGCATTTAGAAAGGACAAATATTGACCACATAATTGGTGTGGGATTCTAGTCACACATGAGTGAGGAATTCATTTACACACTAGCACTAAATTTCGGCATCTAATTTTTTTATCTTTTAAATAAACTGGAAATTAAATTGTAATTTCCTCTCATAACAACTTGTATCAGTTAACTAAGTCAGAAAGACTGAGTTAGATCAAGAAATTCGAGTTGAGGGTCAAAGGTGAGGTATGTAGAGCGATTCTATTATTTTCAAGGTCCAGTTGCAGTTAATGCATTATTTTAGTGCATTTGTAATCATTTAACTCAAATTAATTGAGTTAAAATCCTTTTAACTAGTTCTAACTAAGTGATGAGCTAGTGAGAGGTCAAGTGAATTAAATTAGATTTAATTCACAAGTATTGATCTATCAAATAATGGAAGATTTGCTATTATTATTTGCATGCATGTAAATTCTCATGACAACCTAGTTGAGACATAGGTTAAAGGGAGGTTAACTATCAGTTGTATTATTAGCGAATTTCCTAGGCACAATTATAAAGTTAGATGAAGGCTCACAAAGGATTGCACGGTCAAGAAAGGTTGATTATCCTATTTAATAGGGATTAATTTCCTAGGAAATGAGTGAGAAAGGTTGGGCTAAGCAGAGGCTGAGAATTGTCTAAGTGTTGGTCAATATTTCCTAATAATTGCTAGTCAGTTTTGTGCAGGATCAGGGTGATACGATCGGTAGAGTACAAGATTTTCTTGATGTGAGAAAGCATTGTATGGTTTAATGATTATTTGAATTTGTACGATATATGATAGAGGGGTTTTGAGCAGTTTCTTTCCCCAGATACATCTTTTGTTGTGTGATAATTTCCTTCTCTTACTTGCATATAAGTAAGTGATTGTGTTTTATATTACACAAATATTGTAGAAGGATTCACTATCTTGTTTTAGTACATTACATGATTGGATTGAATCCATTGGTATAAGGATTCTATATAATTTATACATGGTATCATAGTGCCACGAATCACAATAGAAGGGAAGAAATATATTTTTTCTTGAACAGGTTCAAATTTGCATATTTATTCTTCAGAATCCAACAGTAGATCAAGATGTCTTTCAATGGCTTGAGACTCAAATATGCACTCGAGGGAAATTCAAATTATATTACATGGAAGGACAGGATGGAGGTAGTGTTGGAGGACAGTGGGTTGAAGGAATTTAAAGATACTGATATTCTGAAGCCCGCAACAGCATATGCCCAACTTCTTGATGCATGGAAGAAGAAGTTAGCAAAGGCGAGAAGGATCTTGTTGGAGGGATTTTGAGATAATATTGTCTCAAATCTCCATGGGAAGGCGCCTCCATATGATATGTAGAATGCCTTGATAAATCTATTTTAGAACAACAGCAACCAAAGGAATTTGGTGTTGAAGGACAAGCTCAGAAAGATCAAGGAGGAGGGAGAGACGGTACCAACATACTTGGTCAAGTTCACTCAATGTAAAGATGAGCTTGGAAGTGTTGGTGTAAGCATATTTGATGATGAATTTGTGAGCCTAGCACTTCTAGGCATTCCCAAGAGCTAGCATAGTTACCAGGACTCTGTGAATGGGTGGGAGAAGTTACTAGATTGGGAGAGTTTGTGGTCCAACTAGGTAATAGAAGAGATCAGGAGAAGCACCATAGGCAGGACCTCCAGCACCAATAAAGAAGAAGATTGTGCATTAGTGGGAAAAAAAATTCCAAGGGAAATAAATCCCAAGGTGAAGAGGGAAAGAGAGACTTTTCGAAGATCATATGTTTTCATTTTCACGATCATGGGCACTATGCTTTGAATTGTCCATAAAAGAAGGCAAGCACGAAGGAGCCTGCAGTTGTAGCGAGTGAAGCGTTAGCTTCACAACTCGAGCTTGATTTTACCATCATTGCATGCATGGAAATCACTGTAATGGGATACATGTGGTATCTATAAAATGGTGTCTCTTTCCATATGACAAGGAATAGAGATCTCTTTAGTGACTTGGAGGAGAAGGACCTCCAGCAGAACATAGAGCTTGGAGATGACGGGAGGAATAGCGCGATTGGCATGGGTATAGTTACCTTTCAGAGGGAGTCTGTCTCCCCTCTTAGACTAGCATATATTTTTTATGTTATAGGCCTAAGGAAGAATCTTGTCTCCATAGCAGTATTGTAATACCCTGGTTATGAGGTGATGTTTAGAAAAGGAAAGGTGTTCCTTAAACACATAGCCACGAGACAGGTGAATAAGATTAGTTCAAGAGTCAAGAACTTGTATTATCTTAAGGTTGAGGATGCATGCAAGGATTTGAGGATAAAATCAGTGGTTAATGACTTGGTGGTTGAGAGGGATCAATTATCTCTCAACATACAGCCTCAAAAGAAATCTCAAAAGGTTGTGGAGTAGCCATAATTGGAGAAGTAGAGAGGAGACCGAGTGGAATATTCCACTGAAGCAGAGACCTCCAAGAGGGGGAAATTTCCAGCTAGAAAGGAAGAGGTATTACATGTAGCTATACCTTCAAGTGTGAGGTGGGGCGATGTGAAGAATTAATCCCAAAAAGAAATTTGGGTAGGTTCCATTGAGACGGTGTGTCTCATGGAGTGAACTTGGCTATGAGGAGCCCGCAATACAGCAGTCGTAGGAAGGATTGGTTAGATTGATGTAGTCAGATGTCAAGAAGGAAGAAATTAGAGTGACATATGTTAGATACTAGAGTGCAGATTAGAGTTGGAAGTAGTGCAGAGTGCATGGATGCAGATGTCAGCATCAACGCAGAGAATCTAGTAGACATGTACAGCAGCTAGTAGCAGTCAGAAGACTATAATGACAGATGCATTATACTGATTCATTTTTTCAAAGACTATTCACTTTTAGATGTTACATGTGTAGACAACACTAGAGAAGTGTTGCATGCAAGAACATTCTAAAGGTACCAGATCAAGATATATTAATTCCTTTCTTGTTGAGAGGGAGTGTTGAAATTTGCAACAAGAAACAGTGAAATTGGCATCCATAAAGGAAAAAAATTGACCACATAACTAGTGTGGGATTCCAATCACACATGAGTGAGGAATTCAGTTACACAGTAGTGCTAAATGTGGGCGTCTAATTTATTTATCCCTTAAATAAATTGGAAATTAAATTGTAATTTCATCTCCTAACAACTTGTATCAGTTAACTAAGTCAGAAAGACTGAGTTAGCTCAAGAAATTCGAGATGAGGGTCAAAGGTGAGGCATGTAGAGTGATTCTATTATTTTTAGGGTCAAGTTTTAGTTAGAGCATTAGTTTAGTGCATGTGTAATCAGTTAACTCAAATTAATTGAGTTAAAGCCAGTTTAACTAGTTCTAACTAAGTGATGAGCTAGTGAGAGGTCAAGTGAATTAAATTATATTTAATTCCCAAGTAGTGATCTATCAGATAACTGATGATTCTCTATTTTTAGATGCATGCATGTCAATTCTTATGATGACCCAGTTGAGACAGAGGTTAAAGAGAAGTTATCTATCAATTGAATTATTAGTGAATTCCCCAGGTGAAATTATAAAGTTAGAGGAAGGCTCATGAAGGATTGCACAGTCAAGGAAGGTTTATTATACTATTTGATAGGGATTAATTGCCTAGGGATTACGTGAGAAAGGTTGGGCTAAGAAGGGGCTGAGAATTGGCTAACTGTTGGTCAATTTTTCCTGAGAATTGCTAGTCAGTTTTGTGCAGGATGAGGGTGAGACAACCAGTAGAGTGCAACATTTTCTCGGTGTGAGAAAGCATTGTATTGTTTCATTATTCTTTGACTTTGTACAATATATGATAGAGGGGTTTTAAGCAGTTTCTTTCCCCAAATACATCTTGTTTTGTGTGATAATTTCCTTTCTTTTACTTGCATGTGATTAAGCGATTGTGTTTTATATTCCACAAATATTGTAAAAGGATTCAGTATATTGTTTTAGTACATTACACGATCAAATTGAATCCATTGGTATAGAGCTTCTACACAATTTCTACAATTTTTCCTCTTAAAATAATTGATATTTTCATCAAGGTATTGAGATCATCTATCTCATTTTTTCCCATTTTAATATGAATCTATTCCCTTTGATTCAGCATCAATACGATATTGAGACTTTGGGAAGCATGCTCTCTCTCACTCTATGATAATAAACCTCAACCTGATAAAACTTTTCTAAGTTTATAAACAACATTGTCTCTCATATTTATTTTGTAAAATTTCAATTCAATTTCTAGAGACTCATTCTACATCCTTAGCATATGATTTCGAATTGATAAATCAATATACAAGTTTGGATTTCAATTTGCATAAGCATACAGTCTATGTTTATATATATTGATTTGAATTTTGGTTCATTTTTTATGAATATACTCGGGATTTATTAATGATATCAATAATAATATAACTCTCATTGTGATATTTAGGGTTTGAACCATTTTCATACGATTGATTAGTAATAGATATGTATATATCAATTGTAACTCAATAAATATACAAAGATTGGTGTGTTTATGGATTAAATTTACAAGAAATTTTGATTTTTATTAAACACATTAGTTTATCATCATGTGCATACTCTGATAATGTTCATTATTTTGATGTTATCCAAACTAGAAATAAGGTTACATTAGAATCATTGCTTGAGCGAAAAACTAGTTCACCCCATGAAATATCTTTAGTTATAATTTTAATCTAACACTTTGATCTACAATTTACTTTTCATTTTAGAATATTCTTTATCATTAGATTAAAAAGTGATTATTTTAGTTGTTTTAGGAAGTATAATATCTTTTATATTTCCTACACATATGATGTTTACAATGTATAAGTGTATGTCCCGGATTCACTTGTGAAGGGTTTTATTTGTGACATTAAAATATCCCAATGCATATTTCTCCCCCCATTAATTTTTCCACCATGTATTTATGTTTATATATAGGAATGATCCTCCCCTTTGTGTAATTTAACTCCTCATATGATGGGTCGTCTCTCCTTGTTAGGTTGTGAACTTTCAGGTTGGGTTGGCCTCACCTTTTTTCCTAAACATGCACACTTATTCCCACTAATTTATATCATGGCGTTCCACCCTTACCTATCTAGCATACCTTTGGTCAATTGGTCTAATGTTTGACAACTGCTTGGCTTGGTCCAACATTTGGCTAGTTATTGGCTCATCTTGGTTTCCCATTTTGGGGACTCGCTCCACCATTATTTCCACCATGGAACCCTCCTCTCAATCCAACATTCCCACGTCAACATCCTCCCTTCATTCAATCACTCATCCAGCAGTTTTTTTCCCATGCCTTGGGGCACTCATGCTACCTCCCATGGAGTCATCATGAGTCTTTTTACCCATCATTTGGAAAAATTTTGTGCTTATTATATTCATTATCATCATTCCACTAAGCTTCCCATGTGCACCAAATGGAAAATCCAAGTGTCGATTTTTCAACACTTCATGTTGGAATGTGTTATGCAACCAGCTCACAAAATACAAGAAAGTATAGGTCAACGACTTGATAATTATCCTGTTCGAGAGGGAAACCTCCTTTACATAACATAAATGAAATATTTTTGGATTATAAAAATGAAAATACCTCATTTATAAATATAGGAGTCTAATGGGTCACAATATAATCAGAGCCTACATAACAATAATAATGTAAGGGCACAACAATATCGTCATTACTTTAGTGCATGTAGTATTGCCAACAATTCTCATAAATAGGTTTTTGTAAATACTTTCCCTTGATTGGATGAATTTCAAAACTAATGGTTATTCCTTCTTGCATTAAAATAACACCAATTCCATTTCCTAAGGCATCACATTCCATAATAAAGGTCTTCGTGAATTATAGTGTAGCTAAGACTGTTCTTGGCACATTGCCTCTTTAAGATGTTCTAAGGCGTTACTTGCTTATGGAGTCCAATAAAATGCATTTTTCTTCAATAATATTTTGGGAAACGTTTTTATTCTCCCATAATTATCAACCAACTTGCGATAATAACCTATCAACCGGAGAAATCCTCGAACATGCTTTAGGGTTGTGGGGATTTTACATTCCTTAATGGATTTAATTTTGTTAGGGTCTACCTTAACACCCTCATGAGATAACATATCACCCAAATATTCCACCTCCTGTACTCCAAAGAAACATTTGAAGGTTTTTTCATATAATTGTTTCTCCTCCACTACTTTGAGCACCACGTTAACATGTTGAACATGATCCTTTCAATAATTGTTGTAGTTTAGTATATCATCAAAAAATAATAACACAAATTTTATAAGGAAGGGTTTGAAAATGGAATTCATCAAACCTTGAAATGTTGAACGTGAATTAGTAAGGCCAAAAGGCATGACCAAAATTTCATAATGAACTTCATGAGTTCTGAATGTTGTTTTTGGAAAGTCTTTAGTATTCATTCTAATTCTATGATATATTGAATGAATATCGAGCTTGGAGAAGTAAATTTTTCGATGTAATTCATCCAACAATTCATGAATGAAATGGATGGAAAATTTATTGTTAATAGTGAGCTCGTTGATCTCCCTATAATCTGGACAGATACGCCATGATCCATCCTTCTTATGCACCAATACTACTAGAGCAGAGAAATAACTTTGGCTAGGTTGAATTATATCAGACTCTAGAATTTTTACAACCATACGTTCAATTTCACTGTTTTGGGCATATGGATATTTGTATGGCATGACTTTTTAAGGAACACTTCCTCGAATCAAGTGAATAGCATGATCATGATCACGAATAGGTGGGAATCCTTTGGGAGTCTCAAATACCTTTTAATGATTGTCCAAGATTCTTTGGAGATCTGGAGAAATGGATTATTTCAATGTTTGAACATATAGTGAGCATAATTGTGAAATTATGCCTCATTGTTCTTTCTTCAAAATATTTTTCATGCCAATAGATTTGATTATCTTCTATTGTGCAACCATCTCAAAGAATAGAATAAAATATAGATCAATGACTTAAAAATTGTCCTCTTCAAGGGGGAAACCAACATTACATTACATAAATGAACAATTGTTTGATGATAAAAATGATATGACCTCGTTGTTATATATAGGAGTCTAATGGGTCACAATATAATCATATTCTAGATAAAAATAATAATGTAAGGGCACAACAATAAAAACTTGGGGGATACATGCACACAACAATAAAAATAGGGGGACACACTAACAATAACAATAAGGGGAAAACACTAGTATTTTAGGGACCTAACATTCCCCTCTCATTCAAAAAAGTGTTGTCCTTAACACTTGAGTAGCTTTGGATTATTTCGTATAAAATTCTCATCCTCCCATGTGGAATCATCATCGGGTAAGTTATTCCACTTGATGAGATACTCTGAAATTAATTAATTTCATAAATGTCAGGTTCTTATTTTCGTGACTACTTTAGGCTCAAATATGATTTTTTCTTCTTCATGAAGATTTGGAAACACTATTTGAAATGGGATCTTGTCACCAATAACCCTATTTAAGCATGAAACATGTAAAACTGGGAGTACTCAAGAAGCTGCAGGAAAATCCAATTTGTATGCCATAGTACCATGTTTTGCAATATCTTGTAATGACCATAGTACTTGGGTGATAATTTATTATCCTTCTTAGCTTGCTTGAGGGGCATTTGTTTGTATGGTTGTAGCCATAAAAATACCTAGTTTCCTACATCAAAAATTCTTTCACTGTGATGTTGATATGCTTGTTGTTTCATTTGATTTTGCACCAGAGTGAGGTTTTCCTTTAAGAGTTTCAAAACTTGTTGTTGGTTCTCAATGTGCTATTGTAATGCTTGAACCTTAGAATTTTCTGGTAAATACGATATGATGGATGGTGGATGATATCCAAAGTGCCATAAATTGGGTCATTTTTTCTACAATATGGAAGGAAGTGTTATACCACCATTCATCTAGAGGTAACCCCTTGATCCATTGTGTTTTTTTATCAAATACAAAGCAACGAATATATCCTTCCAAACATTTGTTCACTATCTCAGTTTTCTCATTAGATTAAGGCTTATAAGATGAGCTCTGAGCTATTTGAGTAGCAAGACAAGAAACTAATTCCATCCAAAAAGTTCGAGTGAAAATGGGATCTCTATCTCTTACAATAATATTCGGGTTTCCATGTAACTTTGGAATCGTTTCCATAAAATCAGTAGCAACTATACTTACTTTAAAAGGACGAGATAATGCAATAAAAGTGTGCATACTTGGTAAGTCTATCAACTACCACCATGATGACACTATTTCCTTCAAACTTGGGTAAACCTATGATAAAATCCATTGATACCTCCTCCCAACGTTGACCTAGAATGGATACAGGTTGTAACAGACTCGGGGTCTTAATTGTATCAACTTTATTTTGTTGGCAAACCAAACTTTCTACCAGAAAATTCTGAATATCAGATTTAACGACATCCCAAAAAAAATCCCTTCTTAACCTGGTGGTAATTTTTTTAAAATCTTGAGTGCCCTCCTAAGGGGCAGGTGTGAAATTCCAAAAGAATCTTTTACTTGAGTTGGGAATTCTTACAAAGATATAAACGACCTTTGTAGCATAATGAATCATTTTTCCAGCTAATTGTATCAAATTTACTAGGATCTTACTGCAACATTTGAATGAATTTTCACACCTCTTCATCATTCTTTCATTCATCCGATGATTCAGTTAACCAATCAGGTTAGATATTATAAATGGCACAAAGCAATGCTTTCGCATCCTCATCCTTTCCTAGGAGTGCATCTGCAATAACATTTTTCTTCCCTCCTTTTGTAGATGATTTCAAAATCATAACCCAACATATTTGTGACCCATTTTTGTTTCTCTTATGAAGATAATATTTGTTCCAAAAATTATTTAAGTCTATCAAGATTTTTTTTTAACTTTAAGTGTCTTCCCATTAGGTAAGGTATGCATTGCTTTAGTGCCTGTAGTATTGCTAAAATTTCCTTCTCATAAATAGGTTTTTGTAAATACTTTCCTTTGATTGGATGACTTTCAAAACAAATGGATCTTCCTTCTTGCATTAAAACAACACCAATTACATTTCTTGAGGCATCACATTCCACAATAAAGGTTTTCGGTGAATTCAAGCAGAGTTAGGATCGGTGTTGGGAACATTGCCTCTTTAAGATGTTCAAATGACTCATTTTCTTCTAGAGTCCAAGAAAATGCATAGTTCTTCAGTAATTTTGTTAGAGGTGATGTTATTCTCCCATAATTATTAGAAAACTTGCAATCATACCTTGTCAACCTGAGAAATCCTCGAAGATGCTTTATGGTTGTGGAGATTTTCCATTCCTTAATGGATTTAATTTTGTTAGGGTCTACATTAACACCCTCATGAGATAAAATATGACCAAAATATTCCACCTCATGTACTCCAAGAAACATTTGGAGGTTTTTGCATATAATTATTTCTACTCCAATACTTTGAGCACCATGTCAACATGTTGAACATGATCCTTTCAAGACTTTTTGTAGATTAGTATATCATCAAAAAATACTAACAAAAAATTTCTAAGGAATGATTTGAAAATGGAATGGATCAAAAATTGAAATGTTGAAGGTGCATTAGTAAGGCCAAAATGCATGACAAAAAAATAATAATGACCCTAATGAGTTTTTAATGTTGTTTTCAAAATTTATATAGTATTCATTCTAGTTTGATTATATCATGAATGAATATCTAGCTTGGTGAAGTAAATTTGTCCATGTAATTCATCCAAAAATTCATCAATGACAAAAATAGAAAATTATCTTTAATAATGATCTTGTCAAGCTCCCTATAATTCAAACACATGCACCATGATCCATCCTTCTTGTGCACCAATACTACTGGAGCAGAGGAAGAACTTTGACTAGGTTGAATTATAACAGCCTCTAGCATTTCTACAACCATACATTCAATTTCATTATTTTGGCCATAGGGATATCTATAAGGTTTGATGTTTGGAGGAACACTTCATGGAATCAAATTAATAGCATTATCATGATCATGAATAGGTGGGAGGCCTTTGGGAGTCTCAAATACCTTGTAATAATTATCTAATACTTTTTGGAGATATGGAGAAGTAGATGATTTTGATGTTTCAAACTCTAGTGAGCATAATTATTCAACTACGCCCCATTGTTATTTCTTTAGAATTTTTTTCATGCCATTAGACCTAATTATATTTCCAAGTTTCCTTGAAATACCCCTTAATTCAACTTCCCTTCCTTCCCAAAAACATATCAAGAAAATTTCTTAAAAATTAAAAGTTATCATCCCCAAAGATTGTAACCATTGGACTCCTAGTAGAACATCAACACCACCCATTGTAATAGAAATCATTGGAATATTCAATACATATTCCCCCATGGTTAGCTTTATATTATGGTACTTTCCAGAGAAATTTATAGTTCCTCCATTTGCAACCATCACTTGAAATTATGGTGTTGGATATAGGAAGCAGTTAAATTCCTTGGCTATCCTACAATGAATAAAATTATGAGCACTACTTGAATCAATAAGCACTATTACCTTTTTCTTCTTGATATATCCTTCTATCTTGAGCGTTTGAGGAGTGGTAATTCCTACCAAAGCATTTCAAGATATGGTCAGATTCATTTATTCTTTCTAATGGGTTAGTTCCTATTGTATATCCTCCTCTTTTAATGTTTCTTATTCCTTTTCTTCCTCCTCTTCACAATATATATAGAATAATTTGGTCCTATCACATTTATGACCTTTACTGTATTTTACATCACAACTGTAACAAATCCCTTCTGATATTTTTTCCTCAAATTGTTGTGGCATCAACCTTGTAGGTTGTGGAAGGCTAGGAGCAGCAACACTTCCATATTTATAGTTGTGAGTGGTATTATCTTCCTAGTGGCCATAATTTTTATTTCAAATTTTCTTTCCACCCTGAATGACTTCTCCAATGAAGCAGTTTCCCAAAGGTGAGCCTCATGTTGGATTTTATCCTTCAAATTCCCTATGAAGACATCCATCCTATGCTCCTATGGAATATTAATTACCTTGATATTCAATTTTTGGAAGTCCCCAATGTGCTCCAACATTGAACCCTTTTGTTTGAGATTTATCAATTGGCTAAAGAAGGTGTTTCTCTTTGTATCCTCATAATTTTCTACTATTTCCTCCATATAAATTGACCAAGTAAAAAGTGGTTTATGATAAAAAATCCATCAATGATCTGAATCTAAATGTTAGTTTTGTTGTGCTAATTTCATCTTCAGAATTATAAACAAATCTTTATCATTTGTTTCATCATCCATTACATGATTGGATTGAATCCATTGGTATCGGATTGAATCCATCGATACAATATTAAGACTTTGGGAAGCATGCTCTCTCACACTCTATGACAATAAACCTCAACCTAATACAACTTTTATAAGTTTATAAATGACATTGTCTCTCATACTTAGTTCGTAAAATTTCAATACAAGTTCTAGCGACTCATTCTATATCCTTAGCATACGATTTCGAATTGATCGATCAATATACAAGGTTGGATTTCAATTTGCATAAGCATACATTATATATATATATATATATATATATATATATATATATATATATATATATATATATATATATATATATATATATATATATATATATATTGATTTGAATTTTGATTCATTGTTTATGAATATACTCGGGATTGATTAATGATATCAACAATAATATAACTCTCATTGTGATAGTTAGGGTTTGAACCATTTTCATATGAGTGATTTGTAATAAATATGTATATATTGATTCCAACTGTATTCCTTTCCTTCACAATGGAAGACCTCTTACAAAATCCATTGAGATACTCTCCCAAGGATGTGAAGGTACCGAAAGTGGAGTGTACAATCATAGTTTCCTATTGCTAGGCTTACTTATTACACACAAAGAACATCCTCTAATGAAATGAGATACACTATCAAACATGTGTGGCCAATAAAAATACCTTTGGATATTCGTTATTGTCTTTCCTACATCGAAATTTCCAGCAATCAATGAATTGTGTGCCTCCCTTATGATATTGTTTCTTTCTCCCTATGGAATACATAACTTGCCCAAGTGATACAACAAAATGTTATGTACATGATAATATAACTCCTAAATTTGGTTTCCTTGACTCAACATTGCATACACATATTGAAAGTCATTATCATGTGCATATTTCTCAATGTATCTTTCATGCAAAACAAAATTGTGCTTGATTATAATAGATGAATTTTGTTAGGTCCCTATTATACTAGTGTAGCCCCTTATTGTTGGTAGTGTAGCCTCCTTATTGTTATGTTGTAACCCTGTAGTCCCCATATTGTTATCATTATGCCCCATAAAATCCACTATTGTTATTACTGTGCCCTTACATTATTATTGTTAGGTCGGCTAGGATTATATTGTGACCCCATGGACTCCTATATATAGAAATAGGTTTTTTCGTTTGTATCATCTAATAATTGTTCATTTATGTAATGTAAAGGAGGTTTCCCCCTTGAATTGGCCGATTTCCAAGGCACCGATCTCTCTTTTTTTCTATTTTGGGAGTTGGTTTCATAACATTTGGTATCAGAGCTTTGGATTCTAGGGTTTCGCTGCTTCAAACAGGTCATCGTGTAATTTTCGTTATAATTTTTCTTCTACGAAGGTTTAGACGTTAAAAAAACCCATTTGCGAATAAATCCTGAGGAACTTCCTCTGAAAATTTCAGATGTTGGTTCACAATATTTACAGAGATATGATCTGTGGAAGTTAGGGTTTTTGCATGCTTCTGAATTTCATCTAAAATAGGAGACTTTGGGAAAATCCCCATGACTCTCTCTCTGAGCATTGGATTAGAATTCTGTAAAAGAGATCAAAATCACATGAAATTTAGTTTCTTTTGTATCACTTTCATAGCCAAAGGAGGAAATAGTGACACGTGTCATGCCGTACAAATTCGCTCTATTGAACCAGTCCATAATTAGGTCATTTTGGGAGATTGGGCATAACTTTGCCTTGAAGAATCTAAATCAAGTCAGACTTGTGGCATTGGAAAGAAGATTCAAAGGGTTACCATAGGACTGAAGCTAAAATATCAGGGATCCAAAATTACATAGATACATCAATTTCAATATTGAGTTCCTCAAAATCAAGAAAAAGGTGGGTATTTTTTTTCGAATTGCATAACTCTTGTTTGAAAAATCAGTTTGAAGTGATTCCAAGGGCATATTGAAGCATAGATATCAGTATTGGGTTCTAAAATGACCCCTAAAAATACTTCAACACCCATTAAGCCCTCATAATACTCTACTATGACTCATGAAGAGGAAAAAGTGCAACGTGATATATCAAAATTACAAGAGCAAGTGCACCAAATTTCGCTCTCGCAAAGAGCAACATAAAATGAAATGGAAGTTTTGAAGAAAGGCATGGAACCTTAGATGGATGGTTTGAAGAAATGTGTGGAAGTTAATATGGATGGGTTGAATAAATGCATGGAAGCTAAGATGGATGACATGGAAGCTAAGATGGATGACATGGAAGCTAACATGGAAGACTTGAAGAATGATCTAAAAGTAAACATGGAAGGTTTGAAGGAATTTTTGACAAAGTTGATACAAGAAAATATTCCTAATGGTGAAAAGGTAGTAGAGGAAACTCATGATGAGAAAAAAATAAATTTCTATCATGATTTCATAAATTCTAGTGTTGGATTGAAGAACCACCATATTCCAAAGATCGATATGAGGAAGTTTGATGGCAAGGATCCCATAACATGGATACTACAGATGGAGAAATATTTTTATCTCCATAATGTGCAAAACACAAAAAGGGTATGCATTGCAACTTTATATTTAGAACATAATACATTTTTATAGTATATCGATGGTTTTTCTCCCGTAAAAAAATTGTCACTTGGTCAATTTTTATGGAAGAAATGATAGCAGATTATGAGGATACAAAGAGAAACACATTCTTTATCCAATTGATAAATCTCAAACAAAAGGGTTTAATGGTGGAACACATTGAGGACTTCCAAAAATTAAATATAAGGGTAACTAATATTCCAGAGGAACAAGGGATTAATGTCTTCCTAGGGACTTTAAAGGATAACATCCAACATGAGGTTCGCCTTTGGGAACCTGATTAATTGGAGAAGGCATTCATTTTGGCAAGAAAAATTGAATTTAAAATTATGGCAATAAGGAAGCCTACCACTCACATCTATAAACATGGAAGTGTTGCTACTCCTAGACTTCCACAACCTACAAGGTTGACACCACAACAGTTGGAAGAAAAAAGAGAAAAAGGGCTTTTCTATAGTTGTGATAGCAAATACACTAAAGGTCATAAGTGGGATGAGAAAAAATTATTTAAATATATTGTGAAGAGGAGGGAGAAAATGAAGAAGAAACTTCAAAAGAAGAGGATATACACCAGGAACCAATTGTAGAGAAAGAAGAAATGAGTCTGACCATAACTTGTAATGCATTGGAAAGAATTACCACTCCTAGAACTCTCAAGATAGAAGGATATATCAAGAGTAAAAAGGTAATAGTGATGATTTATTCAGGTAGTACCCATAATTTTATTCATTGTAAGGTAGTCAAGGAATTGAATTGCTTCCTATACCAAGCACGAGAGTGTCAAGTGATGTTTGAAAATGGAGGACATATAAATTTCTCTAGAAAATGCCATAATATAAAGCTAACCAAGGGGAATTTGTATTAAATATTCCAAAGCTTTCCATTCCAATGGGAGGTGTTGATGTTGTACTTGGAGTACAATCGTTACAATCTTTGGGGACGGTAGCTTTTAATTTTCAAGAAATTTTCTTGAAAAAAATTCGGAAGGAAAGAAAGTTGAATTATGGGGTATCACTGGGAAGCCAAGAGAGATAATAAGCTCTAATGTCATGACAAAGCTTCTAAATAAATAACAATGAGGATTAATTGCATAGTTATGCTCACTAGAAGTTCCAATAGAAAAATCATTTATTTCTCCAAATCTCCAAAATATTTTGGACAATCATTCCAAGGTGTTTGAAACTCCCAAAGGACTCTGTTAGGTCCATATGTTACTAGTATAATCCCTTATTATTGTTAATGTAACCCCCTTATTGCTATTGTTGTACCCCTGTAACCCCAATATTGTTATTATTGTGCCCTTACATTATTATTGTTAGGTCGGCTAGGATTATATTGTGACCCCATGGACTCCTATATATACAAGGAGGTTTTGACATTTGTATAATCCAAGAATTTTTCATTTATGTAATGTATTGGAGGTTTCCCCCTCGAAAAGGCTGATTTCTAAGGCGTTTATCTCTCTTTTATTCTATTTTTGGTGTTGGTTTCATAACATTTCGTATCGAAGCTTTGGATTCCAGGGTTTCACTACTCCAAATAGGTTATTGTGGTATTTTCGCTATAATTTTTTTCCTACGAAGGCTCAAAAGCTGAAACTTTTATAGAATGAAGCTAAAATCCTAAGGAACGTTGTGTAAAAATTTTAGATCTTGGTTCACAACATTTTCGGAGATATGATCTGTGGAAGTTAGGGTTTTCTCAGGCTCCCAAATTTCACCTAAACAGGTTATCGTTGAATTTTCTCTATAACTTTGTTTCTACGAATGCTCAAAATCTGAAATTTTTACAAAGTGAAGATGCAATCCTGAGGCACTTCCTGTAAAAATTTCAAATCTTGGTTCACAATATTTTTGGAGATATGATCTGTGGAATTTAGGGTTTGTTCAGGCTGCCAAATTTCATCTCAAAGAGGTGACCATGGGAAAATCATCATAACTCTCTCTCTAAGCATTGGATTGGAATTATGTAAAAAGTGGCCATAGTTACATGGACTTTAGTTTCTTGTGTATAAATTTTAGAGTCGAAGGAGGAAACAGTGACACGTGGCACACGTATAAGTTCGCTCTACTAAACTAGTCCATAATTCGGTCATTGTGGGAGAATGGGAATAAATTTGAATTGAAGAATAAAAATCAGGTCAGACCTATGGCATTGGAAAGAAGATTCAGAGGGTTACTGCAAGGCAAAATTTCAAATATTGAAGAACCGAAATCACAGAGATAATTCATTTTCAATATCGAGCTCCTCAAAACCAAGAAAAAGGTGTATTTTTTCTCTCAAATTGCATAAGTCTTGTGTGAAAAAAAAGTTTGAAGTGATTCCAAGGGAATATTGAAGCATAGATATCAGTATTGGGTTCAAAAATGCCACCTAAAAAAAATTCAACACCCATTAAGCCTTTAGAAGGCTCTACTATGACTCATGAAGAGGAAGAAGCACAACATGACATCTCAAAATTACAACAGCAAGTGCACCAAATTTCTCTCTCACAAAGAGCAACAAAAAATGAAATGGAAGTTTTGAAGAAAGTTGTGGAAGCTAAGATGAATGGTTTGAAGAAAGGCGTGGAATATAAGATGGATGGTTTGAATAATGGCATGGAAGCTAAGATGGATGGCATGGAAGCTGGCATGGAAGCTAAAATCGATGAAAAAAATAAATACAACATGGAAGACATGAAGAATTACCTAAAAGCAGATATGGAAGGTTTGATGACAAGGTTAATACAAGAAATGGTTCCTAATTGTGGAAATATAGTAGAGGAAACTCATGATGAGAAAAAAAATATATGTTAATCATGATTTCATAAACTCTAATGTTGTATTGAAGAACCACCATATTCCAAAGATGGATATTAGAAAGTTTGATGGCAAGGATCCTGTAACATGGATACTACAGATGGAGCAATATTTTGATCTCAATAATGTGCAAAACACACAAAAGGTACACATTTCAACTTTACATTTAGAAAAAAATACATTTGTATGGTATCGATGGCTTTTCTCCCGTAAAAAAATTGTCACTTAGTCAATTTTTATGGAGGAAATGATAACACATTATGAGGATACAAAGAGAAACACCTTCTTTAGCCAATTGATAAATCTCAAACAAAAGGGTTCAGTGGCGGAACACATTGAGGACTTCCAAAAATTGAATACAAGGGTAACTAATATTCCATAGGAACACAAGATTGATGTCTTCATATGGACTTTAAAGGATAACATCCAACATGAAGTCCGTGTTTGAGAACTTGATTCATTGGAGAAGGCATTCAAGTTGGAAAAAAAAAAATTGAATGTAAAATTATGGCGACAAGGAATCCTACCACTCCCATCTATAAAGATGGAAGTGTTGCTACTCCTAGACTTACACAACCTACAAGGTTGACACCACAACAATTGGAAGAAAAAAGAGAAAAAGGGCTTTGCTACAGTTGTGATAGCAAATACACTAAAGGTCATAAGTGTGCCGAGAAGAAATTATTTTACATAGATTGTGAAGAGGAGGAAGAAAATGAACAAGAAACTTCAAAATAAGAGGATATACACCAGGAACCAATCCTAGAAGAAGAATAAATGAGTCTGACCATATCGTGTAATGCATTGGCAAGAATTACCACTCCTCAAACTCTCAAGGTAGAAGGACATATCAAGAAGAAAAAGGTAATTGTGTTGATTGATTCAAGTGGTACCCATAATTTTATTCATTGTAAGGAAACCAATTGTGCTAAACATTCCTCCATGATGTCTGGCTCAACCATATTAGTGAATGTTGAAATGCGCAAGCTTGGGATAATATATTCCATTGGCATGATTGCTTCTTGTCCATAGACCATCCTAAAAAAAAAAAATCCAGTCAAATTCTTACATGTGGTCCTATAAGTCCATAACACATAAGGGATGTGTATGTCCCAATCATTCCAATTTGAATTACATATCTTTGTGAAGCATTCTCCAAGATTTTGTTAAAAACTTCTACTACGCCATTTTCTTGAGGGTGATAAGGAGTACTTTTTGGTGATGGATCGAAAATTCCTCTATCAGAGATTCAATGTTTTCATGAAAAAAGTGCGTACCCCTATCACTCATCCATATTTTCAGACACCCAAATATAGTCAAGGTATTTTCAAAGATGAAATGTGCAGCGGTATCTATGGTAAAAACCTTGACTAGATTAGCCTCTACCCATCTAGCTACATAATCTATGGTTGTGATGATATAGCACGCACCAGTCTTCTTCCCAAGAGGATTGATAGGTCCAAAAAAATCTATAGCCCACTTATCAAAACCCTGCAGGGCCATATGTGGATGTAGTGGCATCTCATGTTCCAAAACATATCTTCTTAGCACTTCATCGGCTCCCAAATTGTATAATTGATCAATAATTAGTGTAAAATCAGTTGCGCGTGAAACCAACTCATTATTTTGTTGTATCGAGTATTCAGCAAGAGCACTACTAGTAGTCATAAAGTGAATGATGTTTGCAAAGTGCTCATCAACCACCTTAATAGAAAAGAGTTGCGCATCAAGCAGTCCCTCCTCCATACTGGTCGGTTCCTCCCCATTCTCAATGTGTGGCAGGTAATCTGGTCCAACATTTAATCTACTAGACTTCACAGTGATTTCAAAGGCATAATCCTAAAAGAGCAACAACCATCTACAAATCCCCCCCCGCCCAACATAGAATTATTGACTAGGTATTTCAAAGCAGAGTGGTAAACATCTTGAAGTGCCCTCCTAGTAGGTAATGCCTATATTTCTGCAAAGCATAGACCATAGCTAATCCTTCCCTTTCTGTGGTTGAGTAGTTATGCTCTGATCTAGAGAGCTTCCTACTAGAAAAGGCAACAAAGTTATCAATGTCTCCTTCTCCTGGCTGCGTTAACACAGCTCCAAGTGCAATGCCAGATGCATCAACATGGACATGGAAGACCTTCAACCAGTCTAGGAATATCAAAATAGGTGCAGTAACCATATTTTCCTTCAACAACTCAAATCTCTTTTGACATTCCTCACCCCAGAAAAAGGACACATCCTTCTTCAACAATTTCTTCATAGGTGCAGTGATAAGAGCATAGCCCTGAATGAATTTTTTGTAATACCTGGTATGGCCCAAAATGGAGCGCAATTTTTTCTCATTAGTAGGGATTTCTAAGTTGATAATAACTACAATCTTGGTTGGGTATACCATCAATCTATGTTGACACACAATGTGGCCCAACAATATTCCAAAAGGTACGCAGAATATACATTTCTTTAAATTAAGAGAAATTTGATGCTTCCTACAAGTGTCAAGCATCATGCGCGGGTTGGACACATGCTTCTTCACCAACCCAAACATAGTCTAGTCATCAAAATATACCTCCAAGAACTTGTGCATGAATTCTTTGAACACAGCTACTACTATGTGCAATAAGATAGCAGGTGCACTCTTCAACCTAAAAGGCATGACCATGTATTGGAATGAACGCCATTTTGTTGCAAAAGTGGTCTTACTTTGGTCTTCTGGTGCAATCTTGATTTGATGATATCTCGAGAATCCATCCGTGAAAGAGTAAGCCTCTTTCCCCCCCACATTGTCCAAGATCTCATCCGAAAATGGAGTAGGGAAGGAATCATGTACACAGGCATCATTTAGTCTGTGCAAATCCACACAAATCTGTATTTCTCCTTTAGTCTTATTTTCTTGGACAACCATTGGGCTCACCTAATCAGATTTCTCCACAAGCTCAATGATGCCTATAGCAACCATCTTCTCTAATTCCTCTTTCACTTTCTTCTTATACTTGGGATTTAATCGATATGGTCGTTGCTTGACAGGTCACGGTCTAGTTTTAGAGTGATCTTCATCACTCCCAAATCTCCTACAATTCCCTTGAGCTCAGAGAACTTTGTGGTAAACAGGCCCCGATACTCTGTCAATAGCTCCGCAACCTTTCTTACTATGTCATCATCCCAATAATCTCCTATCTTGGCCAACTTGGGTTGTTCCTCTGTCCCAATGTTGACTTCCTTTAGCTTTAGAGGCTTAGTTACATCCACCATCCCTAATAAGGGCCCTGTAACTGCACGCTCCCCTTAAGACTTGGGGATTTTGACATTCCTTGGATCTTCCTCATTATCTTCTACTGACAGGTTCCTGTAGTTGACAATGTCTTGCATCTGTGCTTCCCATGTTGGCACAGCACATTATATTTGAGGCTTAGACTCATCAAAGACAAGTGCTTCTATATCCTGTAGAGCTTCATCCAATTCCCCCAAACCTCTGACCAAGCTAAGGGTTTATAAAATGTTGTCTGCCATTGTAATCCAATGTCAAGTCCCTTGGCATAGCTCCATTTCAAACTACCATGTAGTAGTTATTGGCCCCAATGAATGGACAAACATGTGAACCCATTAGGTCCAATTCTTCTCGTTCCAAACCTCCATCCATGTAGCCAGGTGTTTGCGCGGATCACCTTGGCCATAAAACAACTCAGTTGGTGGCGTAGCAGATTACTAAAAGTGCAACCTCATCATCTGCTGCATTCCTCCCAGTCCTTAAAGCTCCCTTTTTGTGTATCCCCCCAACGTGTTGGATTTGTGTGCATGGCAAGATCAAGCGCCCATACCCTCCTCTCTTTTGGGACAACCTTCTCCAACTTTTCTAAAAATAATACAACGCTATGAGAACCATAAAAATAAGGTAATTATCTTACCTCTCAAGAGATTCATTGAAAATATTTAGTAATATTGAGGCAGCACAGTGCGGACACATCATGTAGATGATTATGCCAGTTCTCCATTTCCCCATCCGAAGCTAAGAAGCATGAGCTATCATTTTCTGAATTCAGCATTCCGTCAGCTGTAGGGTTGATCCAATATTCATCCTGCACAATTAGCTTGTATATATGGTCGAAATCATCTCCTTTTCACACATGTTCTATGTATATTTCTCCTTCATCCGGATCCAGAGGTACTATTACTCAAGTACCATCGTTCTCAAAGATCATGCTTCTGCACTTCAAGTTGATGATGCCTCCCATACCGATGGCCCAATCCAGTCCTAGAAATGCAGGGTAAGGGTTTGCATCATCAATAATTTGTATTGCCTCAAAGTCTATGCATACCTTTACCACAGAAATTTCTACTAGAACCTCTGGGATCCTTCCAAGTGGACTGATCTTCTGTTGATTAGCCATGTGCAGCTAAATGGTGGACCACTCTAGCTTTGGTTCGTCCATATTTTTTCAGGTCTTCTTAGGTAGAAAATTTGCATCATATCCTAGGTCCAATATGACCTGATCCATTTCATACTCTCCAATTTGCATGGTCGTGCACATCTCCCGATGCGTTCCCTTCTTGTTCTTATAGATTTTGTTCGCAACCTTAATCTCAGTTCGAGGCAACTCCTTGTCTGTGAAACTATCTATCAGAGCCAGGAGATTGTACAATGATTTTAGTTACGCAATAACTTAACGCGGGCTTGCAGGAAAGGCTTGAATTCATCATCAATATTTTCTTCCATGATTGATTTGGATGTGGACGCACCTGTAGCAGCAAAATCCTTCCTAGCTTCTGCAAAGATTTCCTTTTCCTTCTGTAAGTTGAGTCCTTCCTTATTTTCTAAGGCCTTTTCCAGCACCCTGAGAGAGATTCAAATGATGCGGGTGTCTTCAGATCTATAATAATAATGGACTAGACTTTGCAACAGGAACCCTAACCAGGCATATCTATTTCAACTTATTCAGGCTACCTTGCGCGCGTAGAGATAAGGGCTTCACAATCCCTTCAATAGTCTCAGTAAAGTGACCTTCAGGTCTTATAATAATATATATATGCATTCAACATTCATATAAGATAGGAAAGTAGGTACGCAACTGATCCAAACATAAATAATGTACTTGATGGATTAAACAAAAATAATACACATAAACAAATCATAAAGAAAAACAAGGATGCATTTGATATTCAGAATTATCCCAAAACACTTATGTATTCGTCATAGTTCGTAATCTCCTTACAATACATCATTTCTACCTGTGCACACAACCAGCAGGGTCTACACACAGCAGGAATAAGGTCTCCGCGCACACAAGCAACAAGAGTCTTCTATACCCAGATAAAAACATAGACTTATCTCGGTGATCTATCACTCATCAAAACTTACTTAGAAATGTCTTATCTGACTCAGTCTATACGGTATATTTATATCTTTAGCCTGTGCTCATCTAAGGTCCACAAAATATGGTTTGCAGCCCTTAGTTCTACCCTTTTCCACATTACAACTCATGAATGGGATTTGACCTGCCCCAAAACCCCTTAACCTTTGAATTTCTTAACGTGCACGACTCAAAACTACAAAAACACTATATTTTTATCAAAATTTCATTCCTAAGGGGCCCCGGTCCAACAATTATTAGGCCCTTCTTTTTTACTCCAAACCTAAAATATTCAAAGAAAATTTTACAACACAGTGGATGGGACCTTATGAAGTTGAGATTTTTTTTTATAACGGCTCAATTAGAATCAAGACCATTGGTGATGAATGGGCTTCATTTGTGGTTAATGATAATTTATTAAGGTTGCATCATAAGCCCATATCTAAATAAATATTTGTTCAAGATTCCATGCAACAATCAAAGATGGAAGTACTGATTAGGGAGCCTTTCACTCCCTCTTTCACCTCTGCTTGAATTTTCTTCCCCTTTTTTGATATATGGATATGAAAGAAATAAATAAATAAGTATATGTGAAAAGAAAAGAAAAAAATAGTCTAGTTATGAAAATTATCTTATTGATATGGCTAGACATGGGCTTGCTGGTACGATAGCCCTTGTTGAATTTTGCATATTTTTGTTATAAAAAAAAAAAATCAGAATTTTAAAAACATTGTTAGTGTTCTCATTTTGGATGATAAGGGAGTCACAAGGGCCTTCCTTCTAATAAGCTCCCCCCCCCCCCTTCCCACATCAAATTCAGAACATTATTTGGGGTCAAAGTTATAGGCCTTTTCTGTCACCTGGAGCTTTGCATACATCAATGGCATACTCTCTCGATCATAAAAGTGGGGATTCCACAATGCTCCTTGATGATCATATCTTGCAAGAGATTATATGGCATCACATATATTTATCTCTAGGAAGTTGTACTAGGGCACTTTAACACTCATTAACATTAAAGGTGAGTGATATTGCATTGGTTAACACCTTTCGTCATTGGCTTGTAATCCAATTATTTCCTTCTTTATTCAAATTTGGAAAATATTTTCACATAGATTGGAATTATGCATAGTTGGGTTGTAACTAATATCATTGATTCTAAAATTTATAGTAGTTTTAATCTTCAACATGGTGTGAATAAAATAAGGATAGTATTCAAGGTGGTAGGGAAAAATTGATTGTCTTCAAAAAGATGAGGTTGTCTAGTATCCTTGGGAGGCTTTACATTAAAGTAACCTAGATTTCTTCTTCATTCCAAAGCTTGAAATGAAAAATTTTCCTTTTCTATTCATCTCCTTTTTTATTATTCTCATTGTAGCTATTTTCTATAGGCTCACCATTTTTCAGTATGGGATTGATCTCTTTGATTTTTTAGATTGATTTTATCCTATTATAACAGTAAAAACCTAATCTAGTACCAAAACAGAGTACGTGGTACCAAAAGACCTGTAAGTAGTATTTTTTCTTCTCAACACAATTGATTCAATAGTTCTTCATAAAAATATTTGACACCAAACTAGCTATAAAGAGGTATTGATTATTGGATTGATCTTGAGATAAAATTTATCTCTGATTCACTTTATCTGTTAATAAATGAAAGTATTTCTATTTATATATAATCAAAGTCCTCTCATAATTATTATTTCATATTATTTCATTTCCTTCTTTATATAATTTATACTTAAATCTATGTTGCATAACTCTATCTAACCTTATTCTATATCGCCTTATAAGCTTGTCAATTACCATCCCTTAGTTGAAATAATGGGTGTTAATATGTTAAGTGTCTTATTATACCTTGTTCAAATTCACATAACACTTGTGCTTTTTCCCCGTAAATATGTACATTGGGAAAAAGGCGTACCAAGAACCTAGCATAGAAATGAATGGGAAAATCCATTGTTGATTTTATGAAAGTTCCTGACCTATAAAGGGAGGTATTCCTTTACCTTACAATATCATATTTGTATCCTTTTACACTTTCAGTCTGGTAAAAAGTTGAATTTTCCCTATTATATATGGAGGAGTATTGGAAATATGGAAATCCAAGTAAATAAAAATAAAAATATCCCTATTGCGAGCTTACATCACCATGGTATCATTAAAATTTTAATTGTAGAAGAGATCAGAGATCAAACAATCCCTAGGAGAATTTCATAGCTCATAATGGATTTGTGCTACAACCATAGGAGAATTTAGCAAAGAAATGCCCTGAACTAGGGTGTGATGATGTTAACCATGAATATAATCTAATTCAAACCAAAGCCAAGACTGCTAACCCTCCTTATTGTAACTCAAGAATAAGGAAGAGTAATGCATTAAAGGGTACAAATTCCTCTATACCTAAATAACCTACTCGTCATATAACTTTAAATATGTCTAAGTAGCAAGGCACTCAAAGACCCATGTATCCATCACCTTTTCCCACACCCCAAGAAACTATATAAACCCATGTTTGCATTGACAACGATGATGGAAAAATTTTGGAAGATATCTTTAGACTGAAGAAGAAGCAAAAAAGTCAACCCTCAAGTTCACCAATTAGGATTTCTCCTGAACCGCCTATCAAAGGGCCCGCTAAGAGAGGGCCCAAGCATGATTACCCTTCTCAATCATTTCATAATGAATATGTTGATCATGTCAAGCCTAATCCTCTATTGGATGAGTTTGTGTTTCACTAAACTCCAATAGACCCATTGGTCAAGAAGCTAAAATCAAGGAATAAAAAGAGAAATAATTTGAAAGAGGAGATCATGGAACTCATAGTGCTTAATTAATAAATGTAAAAATAAAATGATTAGCTAAGAGCCCAAAGTCATAAATTTCAGGAAGAGATCAAGGAGTTACAACTAGAGAAAAAATGGTCACAAAATAGGCTTTTGGACTCCAATGCATCCACATCCTAGGGGTAACAAATAGAGAGAGTGAAAAATAATGAAGGAGGACTTGGAATTATCATAAATGTTGCAGGGCTCTCCTAAGTAGATTGTAGATTTATAAGAAGTTTTAACAAAATTTGATTTTGCAAATTTTGTGTATGTCTTGCATGAGGGCATGTAAGAGGATTGGTGTGGGGGATATGTTGGCCCTCAACATTATCATATTTAGCCAATGTTTTCCTATATTATCCCTTTTCTAATTATGCCTCTCTTTTTTTAAATCCCATAATACTAACCCCAAATACCTATAATCAGTATGATGAGGTACTCCTTGCTTAAGTTCTTAAATTTTTGTGTTTTTAACTAGATTTAAGTTTATTTTTTAGGTTATGTTGTAATTATGGAAATGCATATCACTTCAAGTACTATCAAAAAGATTTTGGTACGAAGGGAACCATGAAGTCATTTCTCATCACATCCATGGTCATCCATGTAAAGTTCTAACTCATAGGTTTGGACAAGTACGTGCCAACATGGCATCTTTCCTCTTGGTGCATGTATAAGCCCCTTTGAGCTTCAAATCGAAGCATCAATAGTTCTAAAGTGAATTAACCAATAATAAAGCCACAATGAAACCCTATTTTGGATCTTTACTACTGCACATCCAAGATCTAGTTGATGTCATTGTGCTAGTGATGAACTTTGCAAAGTTTAAAGGGGCAGAAGAAGATCTATTGTTTAATATTTTTGCTATTACAAGTAGCCTTGTTCCTAGAATAGATAATTATATATTATATATGTATTATGGCCTCTCATAGGAAAATCTAGGTGTGATTCTCATAAATAGAACTAGACATTGTAATGTTAGGTTAGCTAGACGATACTCAAATTTTGACCTTGTTTCTATAAATCTATGAAATTTTTGCATAAGCCTATGCATTAGCAAGCATATTGCAATCCAATTGTGACTAATATAATATTGGTTTGATCCATGATTTCTTTTCTTTTCTTTATTTTAATAATCAAGCTTAGTGCTACCTATGAGAGGTCTGCTCACAACTGTGTATCTGATTTGTAATGTATTTCTTTATTTATGCACATATATGTTGTATTTCCTTTATATTCATGAATTGTTTCTTAAAGTGTTTTAATGCTTGATTCATTGATAAATATTATTACCATTTCCATGTATATTGTGTACAGAGTAACATTGTGTGAAAGAAAATAACTATCTAATCATAGATCTGATTTTAACTTTCTTTATGTTAAAAATTGTGATATGTAGTATTGCATAGCTCTCTATTTGATTTGATATTTCATTTATATTTCAAATTTGAATAAGTATTTTTTGTTGAAATTTGCAACAAGAAACAGTGAAATTGGCATCTATAAAGGATAAAAATTTATCACATAATTGGTTTTCAATTCTAGTCACACATAAGTTAGGAATTCATTTACACAAAAGCACTAAATTTGGGCATCTAATTTATTTATCCCTTAAATAAACTGGAAATTAAATTGTAATCTCCTCTCATAATAGCTTGTATCATTTAACTAAGTCAGAAAGGCTGAGTTGGATCAAGAAATCGAGTTGAGGGTCAAAGGTGAGGCATGTAGATTGATTCTATTATTTTCAGGGTCCAATTGCAGTTAATGGATTAGTTTAGTGCATGTGTAATCATTTAACTCAAATTAATTGAGTTAAAATCATTTTAACTAGTTCTAACTAAGTGATGAGCTAGTGAGAGGTCAAGTGAATTAAATTAGATTTAATTCACAAGTAGTGATCTATCAGATAATGGAAGATTTGCTATTATTATTTGCATGCATGTAAATTCTCATGACACCCTAGTTGAGACAGAGGTTAATGGCATGTTAACTATCAGTTGTATTATTAGCGAATTTCCTGGGCGCAATTATAAAGTCAGAGGAAGACTCATGAAGGATTGTGTGGTCATATTTAATAGGGATTAATTTACTAGGAAATGTGTGAGAAAGGTTGGGCTAAGCAGGGGCTGATAATTGGCTAAGTTTTGTTCAATATTTCCAAATAATTTCTAGTCAGTTTTGCGCAGGATCGGGGTGAGACTTTCGGTAGAGTGCAGGATTTTCTCAGTGTGAGAAAGAATTGTATTGTTTCATGATTATTTTAATTTTTACGATATATGATATAGGGGTTTCAAGAATTTGCTTTCCATGGATACATCTTGTTTTGTGTGATAATTTCCTTTCTCTTACTTGCATGTAAGTAAGTGATTGTGTTTTATATTCTGCAAATATTATAGAAGGATTCAGTATTTTTTTTTTGTACATTACATGATCGGATTGAATCCATTGGTATAGATATTCTATATAATTTCTACATGGTATCAGAGCGTCGGGAATCACAATAGAAGAGAAGAAATTGATTTTGTCTTGAACAAGTTCAAATTTGCAAAGTTATTCTTCAGGATCCAATAGTAGATCAAGATTTCTTTCAATGGCTTGAGACTCAAATATGCACTCGAGGGAAATTTGAATTATATTTCATGGAAGGAAAAGATGAAGGTAGAGTTGGAGGAAAAGGATTGAAGGAATTCATAGATACTAATACTCCCAAGCCCACAACAGCAGATGCCCAACTTCTTGATGCATGGTAGAAGAAGGTAGAAAAGGTGAGAAGGATCTTGTTGGAGGGAGTTAGAGAAAATATTTTCTCGAGTCTCCATGGGAAGGTGACTCCATATGATGTGTGGAAGGCCTTGATAGATCTATTTTAGAACAGCAACAACTAAAGGAATTTGGTGTTGAAGGACAAGCTCAAAAAGATCAAGGAGGAGGGCGAGACAGTACCAACATACTTGGTGAATTTCACTCGATGTCAAGATGAGCTTGGAATTGTTGATGTGATCGTAGCTAATGATGAATTGGTGAGCCTAGAACTTCTAGGCCTTCCCAAGATCTATCATATTTACCACGACTCTGTGACTAGGAGGGGGAAGTTACCAGACTGAGAGTGTTTTTGGTCCGACTTGGTAATAGAAGAGATAAGGTGGAGCACCAGAGATGGGACCTCCAGCACAAAAAAAGAAGAATATTGTGCATTAGCGGGAAAACAAATCCAAGGGAAATAAATCCCAAGGAAAAGAGGGCAAGAGAGAATTTTCCAAGATCAGATGTTTTCACTGTCATGAACATGGGCACTATGCTTCAAATTGTCCATAAAAGAAGGCAAGCACGAAGGAGATTGCAGTTGTAGTGGGTGAAGCATTGGCTTCACAGTTCAAGCTTGATTTTACTCTCATTGCATGCATGGACATAATTGTAATCAGATGCATGTGGTATCTAGATAACGGTGCCTAATTCCATATGACGGGGAATAGAGATCTCTTTACTGACTTGGAGGAGAAGTACCTTCAGTAGAACATAGTGTTTGGAGATGATAGGAGGAATAGCACAATCGGAATAGGTACGGTTACCTTTCAGAGGGAGTCTAGCTCCCCTCTCAAACTATCATATGTTTTGTATGTTCTAGGCCTAAGGAATAATCTTGTCTACATAGCAGTATTGGAAGACCGTGGTTATGAGGTGATGTTTAGAAAAGGAAATGTGTTCCTTAAACACATAGCCATGAGACAGGTGAATCAGATCAGTTCAAGAGTCAAGAGCTTGTATGCTCTCGAGGTTGAGGATGCATGAAAGGCTTTGAGGATAAAAACAATGGTTAATGACTTGGTGGTTGAGAGGGATAAATTATCTCTAAACATGCAGCCTCATAAGAAATCTCAGAAGGTTATCAAGCAGCCACAATTGGAGAAGTAGAGAGGAGACCGAGTGGAATATTCCACTCAAGAATAGACCTCCAAGAGGGGGAAAGTTTGAGCTAGAAAGGAAGAGGGAGTACATGCAACTATACCTCCAGGTGTGAGGTGGGGTGATATGCAGAATTAATCCCAAAAATAAATTTGGGTAGGTTCCATTGAGATGGTGTGTCTCATGGATTGAACTTGGCTACGAGGAGCCCACATTACAGCAGTAGCAGGAAGGATTAGTTATATTGATGCACTCAGATGTCAGGAAGATAGAAATTAGAGTGACATATGTCAGATACTGGAGCGCAAATTAGAGTTGGAAGTAGTGTAGAGTGCATGGATACAGATGTCAGCAACAACGTAGAGAGTCTAGTAGACATGTGCAGTAGCTAGCAGCAGTCAGAAGACTCTGATGATAGATGCATTATACTGATTCATTTTTTCAAAGGCTATTCATTTTTAGAAGTTACATGTGTAGACAACACTATATAATTGTTGCATGCAAGAACATTCCAAAGGTACCATATCGGGATATATTAATTCCTTTCTTATTGAGAGGGAGTGTTGAAATTCGCAACAAGAAACAATGAAATTGGCATCCAGAAAGGAAAAAATTTGACCACATAACTAGTGTGGGATTCCAGTCACACATGAGTGAGGAATTCAGTTAAACACTAGCACTAAATGTGGGCATATAATTTATTTATCCCTTAAATAATTGGAAATTAAATTGTAATTTCAACTCATAACAACTTGTATCAGTTAACTAAGTCAAAAATATTGAGTTAGCTCAAGAAATTCGAGTTGAGGGTAAAAGGTGAGGCATGTAGAGTGATTCTATTATTTTTAGGGTCAAGTTGTAGTTAGTGCATTAGTTTAGTGCATGTGTAATCAGTTAACTCAAATTAATTGAGTTAAAATTAGTTTAACTAGTTCTAACTAAGTGATGAGCGAGTGAGAGGTCAAGTGAATTAAATTAGATTTAATTCACAAGTAGTGATCTATCTAATAACTGATGATTCACTATTTTTAGTTGCATGCATGAAAATTCTGATGACAACCCAATTGAGACAAAGGTTAAGGGAAGTTAACTATCAGTTGAATTATTAGTGAATTTCTTAGGTGCAATTATAAAGTTAGAGGAAGGCTCATGAAGGATTGTGCAGTCAAGGAAGGGTTATTATCCTATTTAATAGGGATTAATTGCCTAGGGATTACATGAGAAAGGCTGGGCTAAGAAGGGGTTGAGAATTGGCTAACTAATGGTCAATTTTTCCTGAGAATTGCTAGTCAGGTTTGTGCAGGATCAGGGTGAGACAATCGATAGAGTGCAGGATTTTCTCAGTGTGAGAAAGCATTGTATTTTTTCATGATTCTTTGACTTTGTACAATATATGATAGATGGGTTTTAAGCAAGTTCTTTCCCCAAATACATCTTGTTTTGTGTGATAATTTTCTTTCTCTTACTTACATGTGATTGATCGATTGTGTTTTATATTCCGCAAATATTGTAGAAGGATTCAGTATATTGTTTTAGTACATTCAAGGTCGGATTGAAACCATTGGTATAGAGCTTCTATATAATTTCTAAAATTTTTCCTCTTAAAATAATTGATATTTGCATCAAGGTATTGAGATCGTCAATCTCATTTTTTCCCATTTTAATATGACTCTTTTCCCTTTGATTCAGCATCGATATGATATTGAGACTTTGGGAAGCATGCTTTCTCATACCCTATGACAATAAACCTCAACCTGATAAAAATTTTATAAGTTTATAAATGACATTGTCTCTCATACTTAGTTTGTAAAATTTCACTTCAAGTTCTAGGGACTCATTCTACATCCTTAGCATACGATTTCGAAATGATAAATCAATATACAAGTTTGTATTTCAATTTGCATAGGCATACAGTATATGTTTATATATATTGATTTTAATTTTGATTCATTGTTTATGAATATACTCAGGATTTATTAATGATATCAACAATAATATAACTCTCATTGTGATAGTTAGGGTTTGAACCATTTTCATACGATTGATTTGTAATATATATGTAAATATCGATTCCAACTCAATAAATATACAAATATTGGTGTGTTTATGGATTGAGTTTACAAGAAAGGTTGATTGTTATTAAACACATTAGTTTATCATCATGTGCATACTCTGATAATGTTCCTTATTTTGATGTTATCCAAAGTTGAAATAAGGTTACATTAGAATCATTGCTTGAGCAAAAAACTAGTTCAACCCATTGAAATATCTTTAGTTGTAATTTTAATCTGACACTTTGATCTACGATTTAATTTTTATTTTAGAATATTTTTTAGCATTAGATTAAAAAGTGATTATTTTAGTTGTTTTAGGAAGTATAATATCTTTTATATTTCCTTCACATCTAATGTTTACAATGTATAAGTGTATGTCCCGGATTCACTTGTGAAGGGTTTTATTTGTGACATTAAAATAGTCCAATGCATATTTCTTCCCCCATTAATTTTTCCACTATGTAGTTATGTTTATATATAGGAATGATCCTCCCCTTTATGTAATTTAACTCCACATATGATGGGTCATCTCTCTTTGTTAGCTTGCGAACTTTCAGGTTGGTTCGGCCTCACCTTTTTGTCTGAACGGCCACACTTATTCCCACTAAGTTATATCATGGCGTTCCACCCTTACCTATCCAGCATACATTTGGTCAGTTGGTCCAACATTTTCCAACTGCTTGGCTTGGTCCAACATTTGTCCAGTTATTGGCTCATCTTGGTTGCCCATTTTTGGGACTCACTCCACCATTAGTTCCACCATGGAACCCTCCTTTCAATCCAGCATTACCACGTCAACCTCCTCCCTTCATTCAATCACTCATCTAGCAGTGTTTGGCTCGTGCCTTGGGCCACTCGTGCTACCTCCCATGGAGTCATCATGAGTCTTTTTACCCATCATTTGGAAAATTTCCGTGCTCAGTATATTCATTATCATCGTTCCACTAAGCTTCCCATATGCACCAAATGGTAACCCCAAGTGTCTATTTTTCAACACTTCATGTTGGCATGTGTTATCCAACCAGATCACAAAATACAAGAAAATATAGATCAACGACTTGATAATTAGCCTATTTGAGGGGGAAACCTCCTTTACATAACATAAATGAAATATTGTTGGATTTTAAAAATGAAAAGACCTCATTTGTAAATATAAGAGTCTAAGGGGTCACGATATAATCAGAGCCTACATAACAATAATAATGTAAGGGCACAACAATCTTGCCATTACTTTAGTGCATGTAGTATTGCCAACAATTCTCATAAATAGGTTTTTGTAAATACTTTCCCTTGATTGGATGAATTTCAAAACCAATGGTTATTCCTTCTTGCATTAAAATAACACCAATTCCAATTCCTAAGGCATCACATTCCACATTAAAGTTTTTCGTGAAGTATAGTGTAGCTAAGACTGGTGCTTGGCACATTGCCTCTTTAAGATGTTCTAAGGCCTTAGTTGATTCTGGAGTCCAAAAAAATGCATTTTTCTTCAGTAATGTTTTGGGAAATGTTCTTATTCTTCCATAATTATTAACCAACTTGCGATAATAACCTATCAACCCAAGAAATCCTCGAAGATGCTTTAGGGTTGTAGGGATTTTCCATTCCTTAATGGCTTTAATTTTGTTAGGGTTTATCTTAACACCCTCATGAGATAAAATATGACCCAAATATTCCAACTCATGTACTCCAAAGAAACATTTGGAGGTTTTTTCATATAATTGTTTCTCCTCCACTAGTTTGAGCACCCTATTAACATGTTGAACATGATCCTTTCAATAATTCTTGTACATTAGTATATCATCAAAAAATAATAACACAAATTTTATAAGGAAGGGTTTGAAAATGGAATTCATCAAACCTTGAAATGTAGAAGTTGAATTCATTCTAATTCTATGATATGATGAATGAAGATCTAGCTTGGTGAAGTAAATTTTTCGATGTAATTCATCCAACAATTCATGAATGAAATGGATGGGAAATTTATTGTTAATAGTGAGCTCGTTGATCTCCCTATAATCCGGACAGATACGCCATGATCCATCCTTCTTATGCACCAATACTACTGGAGTAGAGAAATAACTTTGGCTAGGTTGAATTATATCAGCCTCTATCATTTCTACAACCATACATTCAATTTCTCTCTTTTGGGCATATGGATATTTGTATGGCATGAATTTTTAAGGAACACTTCCTGGAATCAAGTGGATAGCATGATCATGATCACGAATAGGTGGGACTCCTTTGGGATTCTCAAATATCTTTGAGTGATTGTCCAAGATTCTTTGGAGATCTGGAGAAATGAATTATTTCAATGTTTGAACATGTAGTGAGCATAATTGTGAAACTATGCCTTGTTGTTATTTCTTCAAAATATTTTTCTTAGATTTTATTATCTTCTATTGTGAAACTAGCTCAAAGAATAGAATAAAATATAGATCAATGACTTAAAAATTTTCCTCTTCGAGGGGGACACCAACTTTACATTACATAAATGAACAATTGTTTGATGATAAAAATGATAAGACCTCCTTGGTATATATAGGAGTCTAAGGGGTAACAATATAATCAGAGCCTAAATAACAGTAATAATGTAAGGGCACAACAATAACAACTTGGGGGATACATGCACACACCAATAATAGTAGGGGACACACTAAAAAATAACAATAAGGGGAATACACTAGTATTATAAGGACCTAGCATTCCCCTCGCATTAAAAAAATTATTGTCCTCAACACTTGAGTAGCGTTGGATTCTTCTGTATAGAATTCTCATCCTACCATGTGGAATCATCATCAGGTAAGCTATTCCACTTGATGAGATACTCTAAAATTAATTAATTTCATAAATGTCAGGTTCTTGTTTCTATGACTACTTCAAGGTCAAATATGAATTTTCCTTCTTCATGAAGTTCTAGAAACACTGTTTGAAATGGGAGCTTGTCATCAATAACCCTATTTAAGCATGAAACATGGAAAATTGGGTGTACTCGAGAAGCTGCAGGAAAATCCAATTTGTATGCCATAGTACCATGTTTTGCAACAGCTTGTAAGGACCATATCACTTGGGTCATAATTTATTATTCTTCTTAGCTTGCTTGAGTGACATTTGTTTGTATGGTTGTAGCTATAAAAACACCTAGTTTCCTACATCAAAAATCCTTTCACTGTGATGTTGATATGCTTGTTGTTTCAGTCGATTTTGCACTAGAGTGAGGTTATCCTTTAAGAGTTGCAAAACTTGTTGTTGATTCTCAATGTGATCTTGCAATGCTTGAACCTTAGAATTTTCTCTTAAATATGATATGATGGATGGTGGATGATATCCATAAAGTGCCATAAATGGGGTTATTTTTCTACAATGTGGAAGGAAGTGTTATACCACCATTCATCCAGAGGTAACCACTTGATCCGTTGTGTTTGTTTATCAAAAACAAAGCAAGGAATATATCCTTCCAAACATTTTTTCACTATCTTAGTTTTCTCATCATATTAAGGCTTATAAGATGAGCTCTGAGCTATTTGAGTAGCAAGGAAAGAAAATAATTCCATCCAAAAATTTCCAGTGAAAATGGGATCTCTGTCACTTACAATAATCTTTGGGTTTCCATGTAGCTTTGGATCATTTCCATAAATGCAGTAGCAACTATACTTACTTTAAAAGGATGAGATAATGAAAAAAAAGTGTGCATACTTGGTAGTTCTATCAACTACCACCATGATGACACTATTTCCTTCAAACTTCGGTAAACCTATGATAAAATTCATTGATACCTACTCCCAATGTTGAATTGGAATGGATAAAGGTTGTAACAGACCCGGGGTCTTAATTGTATCAACTTTATCTTGTTGGCAAACCAAAATTTCTACCACAAACTTCTAAATATTAGATTTAAGGACATCCCAAAAAAATCCTTCTTGACCTGGTGGTAAGTTTTTAAAATCTTTAGTGCCCTCCTAAGGGGCAGGTGTGAAATTCCAAAAGAATATTTTACTTGAGTTGGGAATTCGTACAAAGATATAAACGACCTTTGTACCATAATGAATCATTTTTTCCAGCTAATTGTGTCAAATGTACTAGGACCTTGCTGGAAATTTTGAATGACTTTCCACACCTCTTCGTCATTCTTCCATTCATCCAATGATTCAGTTAACCAATCAGGTTGTATATTATAATTGGCATAGAGCAATGCTTTCGCATCCTCATCCTTTCCTGGGAGTACATCTGTAACAACATTTTGCTTCCCTCCTTTTGTAGATGATTTCAAAATCATAACCCAACATATTTGTGACCCATTTTTGTTTCTCTTCTGAAGATAATATTTGTTCCAAAAATTATTTAAGACTATCAAGATTTTTTTTAACTTTAAGTGTCTTCCCATTAGGTAAGGTATTCATTGCTTTAGTGCCTGTAGTATTTCCAAAATTTCCTTTTCATAAATAGGTTTGTGTAAATAATTTCCTTTGATTGGACAACTTTCAAAAGAAATGGGTCTTCCTTCTTGCATTAAAACAACACCAATTACATTTCCTGAGGCATCACATTCCACAATAAAGGTTTTCGGTGAATTCAAGCATAGTTAGGACTGGTGTTGGTAACATTTCCTCTTTAAGATGTTCAAAGGACTCATTTTCTTCTGGAGTCCAAGAAAATTCATCTGTCTTCAGTAATGTTGTTAGAGGTGATTTTATTCTCCCATAATTCTTAAAAAACTTACAATGATACCTTGTCAACCTGAGAAATCCTCGAAGATGCTTTACGGTTGTGGATATTTTCCATTCCTTAATGGATTTAATTTTGTTAGGGTCTACCTTAACACCCTCACGAGATACAATATGACCAAAATATTCCACCTCATGTACTCCAAGAAACATTTGGAGGTTTTTGCATATAATTATTTCTCCTCCAATAGTTTGAACACCATGTCAACATGTTAAACATGATCCTTTCAAGGATTTTTGTAGATTAGTATATCATCAAAAAATACTAACAAAAATTTTCTAAGGAATGATTTGAAAATGGAATGGATCAAAAATTGAAATGTTGAAGGTGCATTAGTAAGGCCAAAATTCATGACAGAAAATTCATAATTACAATAATGAGTTATGAATGTTGTTTTCAAAATGTATTTAGTCTTCATTCTAATTTGATTATATTATGAATGAATATATAGCTTGGTGAAGTAAATTTCTCCATGTAATTCATCCAAAAATTCATCAATGACTGGAATAGAAATTTTAACTTTAATAATGAGCTTGTTGAGCTCACTATAATTCAGAAACATGCGCCATGATCCATTCTTCTTGTGCACCAATACTACTGGAGCAGAGAAAGAACTTTGACTAGGTTGAATTATACCAACCTCTAGCATTTCTGCAACCATACGTTCAATTTCACTATTTTTGGCATAGGGATATCTATAAGGCTTGATGTTTGGAGGAACACTTCATGGAATCAAATTAATAGCATTATCATGATCATGAATAGGTGCGAGACCTTTGGGAGTCTCAAATACCTTGTAATTATTGTCTAATACTTTTTGGAGATATGGAGAATAAGATGATTTTGATGCTTGAAACTCTAGTGAGCATAATTGTGAAATTACGCCCCATTGTTATTTCTTGAGAATTTTTTTCATGGAATTAGAGATAACTATATTTCCTAGTTTCCTTACAATACCCCTTAATTCAACTTCCTTTCCTTCCCAAAAACATATCAAGAAAATTTCTTAAAAATTAAAATTTATCATCCCCAAATATTGTAACCATTGGACTCCTAGTATAACATCAACACCACCCATTAGAATAGAAGGCATTGGACTATTCAATACATATTCCCCAATGGTTATCTTGATATTATGGTACTTTCCAAAGAAATTTATAGTTCCTCCATTTGCAACCATCACTTGACATTATGGTGTTGGATATAGGAAGCAATTCAATTCCTTGGCTATCTTACAATGAATAAAATTATGAGCACTACTTGAATCAATAAGCACTATTACCTTTTTATTCTTGATATATCCTTCTATATTGAGCATTTGAGGAGTGGTAATTCCTGCCAATGCATTTCAAGGTATGGTCAACTTCATTTCTTCTTTCTCAGGGGTTAGTTCCTATTGTATATACTCCTCTTTTGATGTTTCTTATTCCTTTTCTTCCTCCTCTTCACAATATATGTAGAATAATTTGTTCTTATCACATTTATGACCTTTAGTGTATTTTACATCCCAACTGTAACAAATCCATTTTGATATTTTTTCCTTAATTGTTGTGGCATCAACCTTGTAGGTTGTGGAAGGCTAGGAGCAGCAACACTTCCATATTTATAGTTGTGAGTGGTATTCTCTTCCTAGTGGCCATAAATTTTCTTTCAAAATTTCTTTCCACCCTGAATGACTTCTCCAATGAATCGGGTTCCCAAAGGCGAGCCTCATGTTGGATTTTATCCTTCAAATTCCCTATGTAGGCATCAATCCTATGCTCCTATGGAATATTATATACCTTGATATTCAATTTTTTGAAGTCCTCAATGTGCTCCGCCATTGAACCCTGTTGTTTGATATTTACCAATTGGATAAAGAAGGTGTTTCTCTTTGTATCCTCATAATGTGCTACTATTTCCTCCATATAAATTGACCAAGCGAAAAGTGTTTTATGATAACAAATCCATCAATGATCTGAATCTGAATGTTATTTTTGTTGTGCTAATTTCATCTTCACAATTATAAACAAATATTGATCATTTGTTTCATCAATCCATTACATTATCGGATTGAATCCATTGGTATCGAATTGAATACATCGATACAATATTGAGACTTTGGGAAGCATGCTCTCTCACACTCTATGACAATAAACCTCAACCTGATACAACTTTTATAAGTTTATAAATTACATTGTCTCTCATACTTAGTTTGTTAAATTTAAATCCAAGTTCTAGGGACTCATTCTACATCCTTATAATACGATTTCGAATTGATCAATCAATATACAAGTTTGGATTTCAATTTTCATAAGCATATAGTCTATGTTTATATATATTGATTTGAATTTTGATTCATTGTTTACGAATATACTTGGGTTTGATAAATGATATCAACAGTAATATAACTCTCATTGTGATAGTTAGGGTTTGAACCATTTTCATCTAATTGATTTGTAATATATATGTATATTTCGATTCCAACTGTATTCCTTTCCTTGACAATGGAAAACCTCTTACAAAATCCATTGAGATACACTCCCAAGGACGTGAAGGTACTGGAAGTGAAGTGTACAATCCTAGTTTCCTATTTGTAGGCTTTCTTATTGCACACAAAGAATTTCCTCTAATGAAATGAGATACACTATCAAACATGTGTGTCCAATAACAATACCTTTGGAGATTCGTTATTGTCTTTCCTACACCGAAATTTCCAACTATCAATGAAGTTTGTGCCTCCCTTATGATATTGTTTCTTTCTCCCTGTGGAATACATAACTTGCCCAGGTGACACAACAAAATGTTATGTACATGGTAATCTAAATCTTAAATTTGGTTTCCTTAACTCAAGCTTGCATACACATATTGAAAGTCATTATCATGTGCATATTTCTCAATGTAACTTTCATGCAAAATAGAATTGTGCTTGAGTATAATAGATGAATTTTGTTAGGTCCCTATATTACTAGTGTAGGCCCTTATTATTGTTATTGTAGCCCCCTTATTATTATTCTTGCACCCCTGTAGCCCCCATATCGTTATTATTCTACCTCATAAAATCCACTATTGCTATTATTGTGCCCTTACATTATTATTGTTAGGTCGTCTAGGATTATATTGTGACCCCATGGACTCCTATATATAGAAAGGAGGTTTTTTCATTTGTATCATCCAAGAATTTTTCATTTATGTAATTTAAAGGAGGTTTCCTCCTTGAATTGGCTGATTTCTAAGGCATTGATCTCTCTTTTCTTCTATTTTTGGAGTTGGTTTCATAACATTTGGTATCAGAGCTTTGGATTCTAGGGTTTCGCTATAATTTTTTTTCTACAAAGGTTCTGACGTTAAAAAAAAACCCATTTGAAAATTAATCCTAAGGAAATTCCTGTAAAAATTTAATATGTTGGTCCACAATATTTGTGGAGATATGATCTATGGAATTTAGTGTTTTTCCATGCTTCCGAATTTCATCTAAAATTTGCAACCTTGGGAAAATCACCATAACTCTCTCTCTGAGCATCGGATTGGAATTATTTAAAAAGTGATTGGAACTACATGAATTTTAGTCTCCTTTGTATCACTTTCATAGCCAAAGGAGGAAACAGTGACACATGTCATGTCGTACAAATTCGCTCGATTGAACTAGTCCATAATTAGGTCATTGTGGGAGATTGGGCATAACTTTGTCTTGAAGAATCCAAATCAGGTCAGACCTATGGCATTGGAAAGAAGATTCAAAGGGTTACTACAGGACTGAAGATAAAATCTCAGGGATCTGAAATTACATAGATACATCAGTTTCAATATCGAGTTCCTCAAAATCAAGAAAAAGGTGTATATTTGTTTTTCGAATTGCATAACTCTTGTTTGAAAAATAATTTTGAAGTGATTCCAAGGGCATATTGAAGCATAGATATCAGTATTGGGTTCTAAAATCCCCCCTAGAAATAATTAAACACCCATTAAGCCCTCATAATACTCTACTATGACTCATGAAGAGGAATAAGTGCAACATGATATATCAAAATTACAAGAGCAAGTGCATCAAATTTCGCTCTTGCAAAGAGCAACGTAAAATGAAATGAAAGTTTTGAAGAAATGCATGGAACCTAATATGGATGGTTTGAATAAATGCGTGGAAGCTAATATGGATGGGTTAAAGAAATGCATGTAAGATAATATGGATGGTTTGAAGAATGGCATGGCAGTTAAGATGGATGACATGGAAGCTAACATGGAAGACTTGAAAAATGATCTAAAAGTATACATGGAAAGTTTGAAGGAAGTTTTGACAAATTTGATACAAGAAATTATTCCTAATGGTGAAAAGGTAGTAGAGGAAACTCATGATGAGAAAAAAATAAATGTCAATCGTGATTTCATAAACTCTAATGCTGGATTGAAGAACCACCATATTCCAAAGATCGATATTAGGAAGTTTGATGGCAAGGATCTCATAACATGGATACTACATATGGAGAAATATTTTGATCTCCATAATGTGAAAAACACACAAAAGGTACGCATTGCAACTTTATATTTATAAAAAAATACATTTATATGGTATCGATGGTTTTTCTCTCATAAAAAATTTTTCACTTGGTCAATGTTTACGGAGGAAATGATAGCACATTATGAGGATACAAAGAGAAACACCTTCTTTATCCAATTGATAAATATCAAACAAAAGGGTTTAATGGTGGAGCACATTGAGGACTTCCAAAAACTGAATATAAGGGTAACTAATATTCCAGAGGAACACAAGATTGATGTCTTCCTAGGGACTTTAAAGGATAACATCAAACATGAGGTTTTCCTTTGGGAACCTAATTAATTGGAGAAGTCATTCAGGTTGGAAAGAAAAATTGAATGTAAAATTATGGCGACAAGGAAGCCTACCACTCACATCTATAAAGATGGAAGTGTTGCTACTCCTATACTTCCACAACCTACAAGGTTGACACCATAACAATTGGAAGAAAAAAGAGCAAAAGGGTTTTGCTACAATTGTGATAGCAAATACACTAAAGGTCATAAGTGTGATGAGAAAAAATTATCTTGAATAGATTGTGAGGAAGAGGGATAAAATGAACAAGAAACTTCAAAAGAAGAGGACATACACCAAGAACCAACCGTAAAGAAAGAAGAAATGAGTCTGACCATATCTTGTAATGCATTGACAGGAATTACCACTCCTCAAACTCTCGAGATAAAAGGATATATCAAGAAAAAAAGGTAGTAGTGTTGATTGATTCAGGTAGTACCCATAATTTTATTCATTGTAAGGTAGCCAAGGAATTGAATTGCCTAGTATGACAGTGTCAAGTGATGGTTGCAAATGGAGGAACTGTAAATTTCTCTAGAAAATTCAATAGTATAAAGCTAACCAAGGGGAATATGTATTGAATATTCCAATGCTTTCCCTTCCAATGGGAGGTGTTGATGTTGTACTAGGAGTACAATCATTACACTCTTTGGGGACAATAGCTTTTAATTTTCAAGAAATTTTCTTGAAAAAAATCTGAAGGAAAGAAAGTTGAATTATGGGGTATCGCAGGGAAGCCAGGAGAGATAATAAGCTATAATTTCATGACAAAGCTTCTAAATAAAGAACAACAAGGATTAATTGCACAATTTTTCTCACTAGAAGTTCCAACAGCAAAACCATTTGTTTCTCCAGATCTCCAAAAAGTATTGGGCAATCATTTCAAGGTGTTTGAAACTCCCAAAGGACTCTGTTAGGTCCATATATTACTAGTATAATCCCTTATTATTCTTAGTGGAACCCCCTTATTGTTATTGTTGTACCATTATAACCCCAATATTGTTATTACTATGCCATCACATTATTATTGTTAGGTCAGCTAGGATTATATTGTGACCCCATGAACTCCTATATATAGAAGGAGGTTTTGAAACTTGTATAATCCAAGAATGTTTCATTTATGTAATGTATTGGAGGTTTCCCCCTTTAATTTGCTAACTTCTAAGGCGTTGATATCTATTTTCTTCTATTTTGGAGTCGGTTTCATAACATTTGGAATCAGAGCTTTGGATTCTAGGGTTTTGCTGCTCCAAACAGGTCATCATGGAATTTTTGCTATAACGTTTTTTATACGAAGGATCAGAAGCTGAAATGTCTATAGAACAAAGCCAAAATTCTAAGGAATGTTGTGTAAAAATTTCAGATCTTGGTTTGCAATATTTTCAAAGATATGATCTGTGGAAGTTAGGGTTTTTTCAGGCTCTCGAATTTCACCTAAATAGGTCATTGTGGAATTTTCACTATAACTTTGTTTATGAGAAGGCTCAAAAGCTGAAATGTTTATGAAGTGAAGACGCAGTCCTGAAGAACTTCTTGTAAATATTTCAAATCTTGGTTTGTAATATTTTCATATATATGATATGTGGAATTTAGGGTTTTTTCAGGATCCTGAATTTCATCTCAAAGAGGTGACCATGGGAAAATTGTCATAACTCTCTCTCTGAGCATCAGGTTGGAACTATGAAAAAAGTGGCCACAATTACATGGAATTTAGTTTCCTATGTATCAATTTCAGAGCCGAAGGAAGAAACAGTGACATGTGGCATGTCGTACAAGTTCGCTCTACTGAACCAATCCATAATTAGGTCATTGTGGGAGATTGGGTATAACTTTGACTTCAAGAATCCAAATAAAGTTAGACCTGTGGCATTCGAAAGAATATTTAGAGGGCTATGGCAGGGCCAAATTTCAGATATTGAAGAACCTAAATCACAGAGATAATTCATTTTCAATATTGAGCTCCTCAAAAGCAAGAAAAAGGTGTGTATTTTTTTTCGAATTGCATAAGTCTTGTTTGAAAAATTAGTTTGAAGTGATTCCAAGGGCATATTGAAGCATAGATATCAGTATTGGGTTCAAAAATTCCACCTAAAAATAATTCAACACCCATTAAGTCGTCAAAAGGCTCTACTATGACTCATGAAGAGGAAGAAGCGCAACATGACATCTCAAAATTACAAGAGCAAGTGCACCAAATTTCTCTCTCGCAAAGAGCAACAAAAAATGAAATGGAACTTTTGAAGAAAGGCATGGAAGCTAAGATGGATGGTTTGAATAAAGGCATGGAACCTAAGATGGATGGTTTGAAGAATGGCATGGAAGCTAAGATCGATGAAAAAGTGAAAGACAGCATGGAAGACATGAAGAATGATCTAAAATCAAACATGGAAGGTTTGATGTCAAGGTTAATACAAGAAATGATTCCTAATTTCAGAAATATGGTAGAGGAAACTCATGATGAGAAAAAAAATAAATTTTAATCATGATTTCATAAACTCTAATGTTGGATTGAAGAACCACCATATTCCAAAGATGGATATTAGGAAGTTTGATGGCAAGGATCCCGTAACATGGATACTACAGATAGAGAAATATTTTGATCTCAATAATGTGAAAAACACACAAAAGGTACGCATTTCAACTTTACATTTAGAACAAAATACATTTCTATTTTATCGATGGCTTTTCTCCCGTAAAAAAATTGTCACTTGGTCAATTTTTATGAAGGAAGTGATAGCACATTATGAGGATACAAATAGCAACACATTCTTTAGTCAATTGATAAATCTCAAACAAAAGGGTTCAGTGGCGGAGCACATTGAGGACTTCCAAAAATTGAATATAAGGGTAATTGATATTCCAGAGGAACACAGGATTGATGTCTTCATAGGGAATTTAAAGGATAACATCCAACATGAAGTTCGTGTTTGGGAACCATATTCATTGGAGAAGTCATTCAGGTTGGCAAAAAAAATTGAATGTAAAATTATGGCGACAAGGAAGCGTACCACTCACATATATAAAGATGGGAAGTGTTGCTACTCCTAGACTTCCACAACCTACAGGGTTGACACCGCAGCAATTGGAAGAAAAAAGAGAAAAAATACTTTGCTATAGTTGTGATAACAAATACACTAAAGCTCATAAGTGTGCTGAGAAGAAATTATTTTACATATATTTTGAAGAGGAGGAACAAAATGAACAAGAAACTTCAAAAGAAGAGGATATAAACCAGAAACCAATCCTAGAAGAAGAAGAAATGAGTTCGACCATATCATGTAATGCATTGGCAAGAATTACCACTCCTCAAACTCTCAATATAGAAGGACATATCAAGAAGAAAAATTTAATAGTGTTGACTGATTCAGGTAGTACCCATAATTTTGTTCATTGTAACGTAGCCAAGGAATTGAATTTTTTCCTATACCCAACACCAGAATGTCAAGTGATGGTTACAAATGGAGGAACTATAAATTGCTCTGGAAAATGGCATAATATCAAGCTAACCATGGGGGAATATTTATTGAATATTCCAATGCTTTCCATTCCAATGGGAGGTGTTAATGTTGTACTAAGAGTACAATGCTTACAATCTTTAGGGACGATAGCTTTTAATTTTCAATAACTTTTCTTGAATTTTTTTTTGGAAGGAAAGGAAATCGAATTACGAGGTATTGCAGGGAATCTACAAAAGATAATAAGCTCTAATGTTATGACAAAGCTTTTGAAGAAAGAACAACGAGGCATAATCTAGAAGTTCCAACATCAAAATCATATACTTCTCCAGATCTCCAAAAAGTCTTGGGCAATCATTCCAAGGTGTTTGAACCTCCCAAAGGACTCCCACCTATTCATGATCATGATTGTGCTATTAATTTGATTCCAAGAAGTGTTCCTCCAAACATCAGGGCTTACAGATATCCTTATGTCCAAAAGAGTGAAATTGAACATATGATTACAGAAATGTTAGAGGCTAGTATAATTCAACTTAGTCAAAGTTATTTCTCTACTCTAGTAGTATTAGTGCACAAGAAGGATGGATCATGGTGCATGTGTCTGGAATATAGGGAGCTCAATAATGTCACTATTAAAGATAAATTTCCCATTCCTATGATTGATGAATTATTCGATGAATTACATGGAGAAATTTATTTTACCAAGTTGGATCTTCATTTAGGATATCATCAAATTAGAATGAAGACTGAAGATATTCCGAAAATAGTATTTCGAACTCATGAGGGTCATTATGAATTTTGGTCATGCCTTTTGGCCTTACCAATGCACCTTCTACATTTCAAGGGTTGATGAATTCAATTTTCAAACCCTTAGAAAATTTGTGCTAGTATTTTTTTATGACATACTAATCTACAGCAGGTCTTGGAAGGATCATTTTCAACATGTTGACAGGGTGCTCAAACTATTGGAGGAGAAACAATTATATGAAAAAAAATCCAAATGTTTATTTGGAGTACAAGAGGTGGAATATCTAGGTCATATTGTATCTCACGAGGGTGTTAAGGTAGACCCTAACAAAATTAAATCCATTAAGGAATGGAAAGTCCCCAAAACCATAAAGAAATTGTGAGGATTTCTTGGGTTAACAAGGTATTATCACAAGTTTTTTAAGAACTATGGGAGAATAGCAGCACCTCTAACAACATTATTAAAGAAAGATGCATTTTCATGGACTCCTAAAGCAACTAAGGCCTTTGAACATATTAAAGAGGCAATGTTCCTAGCACCAGTCTTAGCTACATCATACTTCTCAAAAACATTTATTGTGGAATGCGATGCCTCAGGAAATGGAATTGGTGTTGTTTTAATGCAAGAAGGAAGACCCATTACTTTTAAAATTCATCCAATCAAAGGAAAGTATTTACAGAAAGATATTTATGAGAAGGAAATGTTTGCAATACTACATGCACTAAAGAAATGGAGACCTTACCTAATGGGAAGACACTTCAAGGTAAAAAAATTTCACGATAGTCTTAAATACTTTTTTGAACAAAGACTATCTTCAGAAGAGTAGCAAAAATGGGTCAAAAATATGTTGGTTTATGACTTTGAAATCATCTACAAAAAAGGGAAGCTAAATTTTGTTGCAGATGAACTCTCCAGAAAGGATGAAGAGGTGGAATCATTGTTTTGTGTCATTTATATTATCCAACCAGATTGGATAACCAAAGCAAGGGATGAATGAAAGAAGGACGAAGAAGTGTGGAAACTAATTCAAAAGTTGCAGCAAGATCCTAGTACATCTTATACATTTAGTTGAAAAAATGATTCCTTATGGTATGAAGATCGCTTATATATTTTCAATGTTTCCCAACTAAAACAAAAGATTCTTTTGGAATTGCACACTTCTCCTTTAGGAGGGCACTCACGATTTTTAAAAACTTACCACAGGGTGAAGAAATAATATTTTGGGGATGGCCTTAAACCTGATATTCAAAAATTTGTGGCGAAATGTTTGGTTTTCCAGCAAAATAAAGTTGGCAGAATCAATACCCCGTGTCTTATACAACCTTTATTCATTCCAAGTCAACGTTGCGAGGATATTTCAATGGATTTTATCATATGTTTACCTAAGTTTGAAGGAAAGAGTGTCATCATGGTGGTAGTTGATAGACTTATAAAGTACGCACACTTTTGTGCATTATCACATCCATTTAAACAAAGTACAGTTGCTACTGCATTTATGGAAACAATTCAAAAGCTACATCGAAACCCAAAGATTATTGTAAGTGATAGAGATCCCATTTTTACTGAAATTTTTTGGATGAAATTATTTTATTGTTTGGGTACTCAACTAACTCATAGATCATCTTATCATCCTCAATCTGATGGTCAAACTAATATAGTGAATAAATGTTCGAAAGGACATCTTCGTTTTTTGTATCTGATAAGCAAACACAATGGGTCAAGTGGTTACCTCTCGCTGAATGTTGGTATAACACTTCCATCCATACTACAGCAAAAATGACCCCATTTATGGCACTTTACGGATATCATCCACCGTCCATCACATCTTCTCTAAGATAAAATTCTAAGGTTCAAGAAGTGGAAGATCACATCGAGCATCAACAAGAATTTCTCCAACTCTTAAAGGATAACATAAATTTGGCGCAAAATCGAATGAAACAACAAGCAGATCAACATCATAGCGAGAGAATTTTTGCTATAGGAGACTGGGTATTTTTACAGCTACAACAATACAAATAAATGTCCCTCAAGAAAGCTAATAAGGATAATAAATTATCGCCAAAGTACTATGGTCCTTACAGGGTGTTGCAAAATATTGGTACTATGGAATACAAATTGGAGCTTCCTGATTCTTCACGAGTGCATCCAGTTTTCCATGTTTCATGCTTAAAGAAGGTTATAGGGGAAAAACTTCCAATTCAAACAATATTTCCAAAACTTGATGAGGAAGTAAAAATCATATTGGAACCTGAAGAAGTCATAGAAACAAGAACTCGACAGCTACGAAATCGATCAATTTCAGAGTATCTCATCAAATGGAAGAACTTACCCACTAAATATTCTATAAGGGAGGATAAGAATTTTATACAGAAGCATCCAGAGCTACTTAATATTTGAGGACAACACTTTTTTGAAGGATAGGGGCATTTTAGGTTCCTATATTACTATTATAATCCCTTATTATTTTTAGTGGAACCCCCATATTGTTATTGTTGTACCCCTTTAACCCCAGTATTGTTATTATTGTACCCTTACATTATTATTGTTAGGTTGGCTAGGATTATATTGTGAACCCATAGAATCCTATATATAGAAGGAGGTTTTTTCATTTGTATAATCCAAGAATTGTTCATTTATGTAATGTATTGGAGGTTTCTCCCTCGAAGTGGATGATTTCTAAGGCGTTGATCTCTCTTCTCTTCTATTTTTGGAGTTGTTTCTTAGGAGTACAATCATTACAATATTTGGGGATGGTAGCTTTTAATTTTCACGAAATTTTCTTGAAAAAAAATCGGAAGGAAAGAAAGTTGAATTATGGGGTATCAGAGGGAAGCCAGGATAGATGATAAGCTCTAATGTCATGACAAATTTTCTAAAGAAATAATAATGAGGATTAATTGCACAATTATGCTCACTAGAAGTTCCAACAACAAAATCATTTATTTCTCCATATCTCCAAAAATTATTGGACAATCATTCCAAGGTGTTTGAAACTCCCAAAGTACTCCCACCTATTCATGATCATGATTATGCTATTCATTTGATTCCAGGAAGTGTTCCTCCAAACATCATGCCTTACAAATATCCTTATGTCCAAAAGAGAGAAATTGAACATATGATTCAGAAATGCTAGAGATTGGTATAATTCAACCTAGTCAAAGTTCTTTCTTTGTTCCAGTACTATTGGTGCATAAGAAGGATGGATAATGGTGCATGTGTCCAGATTATAGGGAGTTCAATAAGCTCACTATTAAAGATAAATTTCCCATTCCTGTTATTGATGAATTATTGGATGAATTACATGGAGAAATGTGTTTTACCAAGTTGGATCTTCATTCAGGATTTCATAAAATTAGAATGAAGACTAAATATATTCTGAAAACAACATTTTGAACTCATGAGGGTCATTATGAATTTTCAGTCATGCCTTTTTGCCTTACTAATGCACCTTCTACATTTCAAGGGTTGATGAATTCCATTTTCAAACCCTTCCTTGCAAAAACAATTTCAGTATTTTTGGATGATATACTATTCTACAGTAGGTCTTGGAAGGATCATGTTCAACATGTTGACAGTGTGCACAAACTATTGGAGGAGAAACAATTATATGAAAAAACCTCCAAATCTCTCTTTGGAGTACAAGAGGTGGAAAATCTGGGTCATAATGTATCTCATGAGGATGTTAAGGTAGACCCTAACAAAATTAAAGCCATTAAGGAATGGAAATTCCCCACAACCATAAAGAAGTTGCAAGGGTTTCATGGCTTAACCGGGTATTATCGCAAGTTTGTTAAGAATTATGGGAAAACAACAACACCTCTAACACCATTATTGAAGGAAGATAGATTTTCATGGACTCCTGAATCAACTAAGGCCTTTGAACATATTAAAAAGGAAATGTGCCTAGCACTGGTATTAGCTATGCCAGACTTCACAAAAACCTTTATTGTGGAATGTGATGCTTTAGGAAATGGAATTGGTGATGTTTTAATGCAAGAAGGAGGGCCCATTTCTTTTGAAATTTGTCCAATTAAGGGAAAGTATTTACAGAAAGTTATTTATGAGAAGGAAATGTTCGAAATACTACATGCACTAAAGAAATGGAAACCTTACCTAATGGGAAGACACTTTAAGGTAAAAACTGATCATGATAGTCTTAGAAACTTTTTGGAACAAAGACTATATTTAGAAGAGAAATAAAAATGGTTTACAAATATGTTGGGTTATAGCTTTGAAATCATCTACAAAAAGTGGAAGCTAAATGTTGTTGCAGATGTACTCTCAAGAAAGGATGAAGAGGTGGAAGAATTGCTTTGTGCCATTTATATTATACAACCAAATTGAATAACCGAAGCAAGGGATGAATGGAAGAATGATGAAAAAGTGTGGACACTCATTCAAAATTCACAGAAAAATCCTAGCACATCTAATACATTTAGTTGGAATTCCTTATGGTACAAATATCGCTTATATATTTGTAAGAATTCATGACTAAAACAAAAGATTCTTTTTGAATTGCACACCTACCCCTTAGGAGGACACTCTGGATTTTTTTAAAATTACCATAGGGTGAAGAAAGATTTTTTTTGGGATGGCCTTAAATCTGATATTCAGAAGTTTGTGGTGGAATGTTTGGTTTGCCAGAAAAATAAATTTGAGACAATTAAGACCAGGGTCAACGTTGGGAGGAGGTTTCAATGGATTTTACCACAGGTTTACCTAAGTCTAAAGGAAAGAGTGTCATCATGGTGGTAGTTGATAGACTTACCAAGTATGCACACTTTTGTGGATTATCTCATCCATTTAAAGAAAGTACAGTTGCTACTGGATTTATGGAAAAAAATCAAAAGCTATATGGAAACCCAAATATTATTGTAAGCAATAGAGATTCCATTTTTACAGGACATTTTTTGACGGAATTATTGTATTATTTGGGTACTCAACTAGCTCATAGCACATCTTATCACCCTCAATCCGATGGGAAAATTGATATAGTGAACAAATTTTTGGAAGGATATATCTGTTTTTTTGTATCTGATAAACAAACACAATGGGTCAAGTGGTTACCTCTGGTTGAATCATGGTATAAAACTTCCTTCCATGCTATAGCAAAACTAATCGCATTTATGGCATTTTATGGATATCATCCACCATCCATCACATCATCTTTAAGAGAAAATTCTAAGGTTCAAGTAGTGGAAGATCACATCAAGCATCAACAACAAGTTATCCAACTCTTAAAGTATAACCTAAATCTAGCACAAAATCGAATGAAAAAATAGGTAGATCAACATCGTAGTGAGAGAAGTTTTGATGTAGGATACTGAGTATTTTTACAGCTAAAACCATACAAAAAAATTTACCTCAAGCAAGCTAAGAAGGATAATAAATTATCACCAAAGTATTATGGTCCTTACAAGGTGTTGCAAAAGATTGGTACTATGGCATACAAATTGGGGATTCCATCTTTTTCTAGAGAGCACCCAGTTTTCCATGGTTCATGCTTAAAGAATTTTATAGGTGACAAAATTCCATTTCAAACAATATTGCTAAAACTTAATGAGGAAGGAAAAATCATATTTAAACCTGAAGCAGTAATAGAAATAAGAACTTGGTGGCTATGAAATTGATCAATTTCAGAGTATCTGATCAAGTGGAAGAACTTGCCCACTGAAGATTCCATATGGGAGGATGATAATTTTATATAGAAGCATCCAGAGTTGCTGAAGCGTTGAGGACAACACCTTTTTGATGGAGAGGGGCATGTTAGGTCCCTATATTACTAGTGTATCCCCTTATTGTTGGTAGTGTAGCCCCCTTATTGTTATTTTTGTACCCTTGTAGCCCCCATATTATTATTATTGTGCCCCATAAAATCCACTATTGTTATTATTGTGCCCTTACATTATTATTTTTAGGTCGGCTAGGATTATATTATGACCCCATGGACTCCTATAGAGAAAGGAGGTTTTTTCATTTGTATCATCTAATCATTTTTCATTTATGTAATGTAAAGGATGTTTCCCCCTCAAAGTGGTTGATTTCTAAGGCACTCATCTCTCTTTTCTTCTACTTTTGGAGTTGGTTTCATAAAAAAATTACAATAGGCCTAGAAAGCATATCAGTTACCTTATTGTAGATTCCCTTTTTATACCTAATAACCAAATGAAACTGTTGTATAAATCCCATCAATCTGAAGTGTCATGATTTCTGCAAATTTCATTGTGACTGTAAGTATTGCAATGGTTGATGGTCGGTATGGATAATGGTATCTTTCCCCATCAAGTAGTGTTTCCATTTCTTTACACTTTGTACCAATGCATATAACTCTTTTTCATAAGTTGGATAGTTAGTCACAACACCATTAAAATTTTCAAAATGAAACAAAATGGGCTTACCATGATGCATGAGAGCTGCTCCCATGGCGTAATCACTAGCATCTGTTTGAATCTCGAATGGCTGGCTAAGATCTAAAAGAGCCAATACCGTTGTTAAATTGATATTTTGTTTCAAAGCATCAATTTATATTTTCTTCTTATCTCCCCAATGTAAGACTTTCTTGACACTAGTCAATGCATGTAGTGGAGCTGCAATAGAGGAAAAATTAGCAATGAACTTCCTCCAATATTGGGCTACCCCTATAAAACTTCTTACCTATGTAATTGTATTGGGATTGGGCCAATTCACAATGACCTCAACCTTAGAGGGGTCTATCTTCAACTCGCCTCCTCCAACATTGTGTCCCAAATACACTAAATAAGTCTTGCCAAATTCACACTTCGACATCTTCAAAAACAATTGTTCTTTTCTCAAGACATCAAGTACTTTGTTCACTTGCATGACATGTTCATCTCTTGACTTGTTGAATATAAAAATATCATCTAAGTATAAAATGACAAAATCATCAATAAATGGCCTCAATACATCATTCATAACTCTCATGAAAGTAGTTGGAGCATTCGTATGACCGAAAGGCATAACAAGCCACTCAAACAATCCTTGTTTAGCTTTAAATGTGGTTTTCCAAATGTCCTCTTCAGCTATTATAACTTGATGATAACCATTTCATAAGTATAACTTAGTGAAATACTTTGCATACCTCAATTGATCAAGTAAATCATCAATTCTTGGGAGTGGATAAAAATTCTTTACTATGATTTTTTTTAGTGCACGTAAATCCACACACATGCGCCAAGTCTCGTCCTTCTTTGGCACCAAGACAATCGGTGAATCACATGGTGAATTAGATGGGTGTATGATACCTTTGTTTAGAAATTCTTTAATTTCTTCTTGATTTCCATGCTCTCCATTATCGACATGCAATACATGTCAATGTTTGGAAGTGGAACATCTCACTACATATGTATCTCATGCTGAATTTCCCTCTTGGGAGGTAACCCATTTGGCTCCTGAAACATCTCGCCATGCTGACTTACCACATAAAAAAATCAGATTTTAATTTTTCATCACAACCTTCAAAATATTCATAATCCATATCATACTTTTTCTTGATCATGAGAGGCACAAAATTTTTACTTGCATTTACTAGTCTCTTCATCTTCTCTGCATTAACCAAAGAAATGTTCAGATTTTTGCGATGAGCTCTCACAATATATTCTTCCCCATCCTTGAGAAAATTATATTTTTTCTCATGGAGATAAAATTTTGCTTTCATGTCATACAAATATGGGATTCCCAAGATAATTCCTGAAATTTCAAGTGGAACCACATCTAACTTGACTTCATCAATAAAATTTGCAGTAATGGAAAATTGAATAAGCATTTCCTTGTAACCTATAACTTTTAATTCTTGACTATCCAACCCAAAGGATATGACTTATTATGAGGTAGAGTTTCAAGGTTAATCTTTTTGACCAAGTCTTATGAGATTAAGTCCTCTTGTGACGCACTATGAAATAATGTGTCAATATTTGTATGGTTTGAGATCACCCTTATATGGAACAACTCTATCCTTGTTTCTTCATTTGGAGTGTTGTTGTGACAATTTGATGCACTAGTACTTGCTATGTCTTCTTTTCCATTTTTCATCATGGTTTTAATCTTGGTCTCATCACCGGAATCAGATCCAAGATCATGTTGTGTGGTAGCGGTCGTCTTTTGCTTCCCCTTATTGTTAAGTTTCTTGGGCCTTAGTTCATGATGTAGTTTCCAATAGTGGGCTTCATCATGTCCCTCTTTGGAACAATGTTTGCATTTTGTTTTGTCCCCTTCTTTCCTAACACTTGCATTCTTCTTTCCCTTCCATTTTCCTCCCTTCTCTTTCTCCGTACCCTTGAATGGCTTCTTCTTACTACCCTCTTCATGAATTTTCTTTCCCCTTTCTTCAAGGTGTGTGGATTGAACACACACCTAATCCAAGTTGCTTGGATTGAACATAAGGATAGTGTGTTCTAAATAGGAATGTAAACCCCCAATTTATTTCAATATAATTTCTTGGGATTGCAAGTTTACACCTAACAACAAAGAAATTTTCATAAACTCCTGGGTATAATCTTCAACTATTTGATCCTTGAGTTGCCTAAAGTTTTGCCAACTCATAATGGATTTTTTAATGTAAGCTAAAGGATAAAATTGTCTCTTAATTAAAGAAATAAACTCAACCCAAGAAATGAATATATTACCATGGATTCTCATTTTCTCTTGAGTCTTTACTTCCCACCAAACTAGTGATGCCCCTTCTAGCCTCAATGAAGCCAACTTGATCTGTTTTTCATCATCTTGTAGGCTTTTAACTTTGCAATAAACCTCCAACTGAAGAATCCAATTATCCAACTTCTCTAATTTACTTCACCATTATACATGGGAAGCTCAAACTTAATGTCCAATTTGAGTAAGGGAGTTTTTCCTTTTGGTTTTTTTGAGTGAGTATGGGTAGTTTGTGTTGTGGAAGTGGAAAATAATGCAGATGGTGATGATGAGGATGATGATGAAGATGGTGGAGATGGAGGAGGATTTTCTACACTACCCTTTGAAGCTTCTCTTCATCCTTTTTGTCTTATGAAGTTCCCTCTCCATGTGGAGTCTTAGAATTCCCTCCAACCAACCTGGTGTTCCTCTCTTCATATAGGACCCTAACCATGTTAGTTAGTTCATAGAAATCCTTCTTGAATTCTTCCTCTTCTAAAATATCTTCAGTCTCTCCTAAACCTAACATGATTGCTATGGATTCAAGCTCAAATTATGGTGCTTCTTTTACCTCCTCAATCTCATCTAGATATATAACTTTAAGTGCTTCAAGTGCAGCTAGGAGTGAAACTTACGGTGGAGATTGTGGCTTTGTGTCTCCCCCTCTTCTGGTCCTAACTTCAGGACTACAACCAACAATTTCCCTTCTCCTCTCTGCAACTTTAACCTTGTGATCATCACAAATTTGAAACCATTAAAACCCTACTTGCACAAAACTAAAGAAAATAACCTTGCTCTGATACCATCTTAATTTGAATATGAATGTTATTTTTGTTGTGCTTATTTCATCTTCAGAATTATAAACAAATCTTGATCATTTTCTTCATGTGCATAGGTTTCCTTGAGGTGTTTTTTAGTGTTAAACAAGTAATTGCATCAATTTTTATGTTAAATTCATGAGCATTTTAACATTAAAACAAAATCTTGAATAGTAGCAATAAAATGTACAACAAACCATCAAAAGATCCATTAACACAGTTTTTTGATGGAGTTCACCCCTCTTGGGCTACATCTCCTTGGTCTATCTTCCATGGCTTGGGCCTCTGTATTAGCTCAAAATGGAAAAAAAAATATCTTGTTTACAATCCTCTACTTCTCCTAAAACCTACTCCAAACTGCTTAGAATGTCCAAATCTACTAGGATAGATCTTTTTGAGCCAAAATTGGTCAAATTTTGCAAAATTTATGGTCTCATCAATTTTTCTTAGGAAAGCTCCTATAAAACTGGAGCAACTCCAGTTAACTCCGCTAGAACTGGAGATCCTGCCCAAATTGGTGGACTCCGCCAATATAAATCGCATGGATAAGATTAGGTTAATTAATGATGAGTGGAGTTTAATGGTAATTAAGTGGGGTTAATGTGTTAATTGCACATTTTAGTTGGAGAGTTTCCGGTGGTCAAGGCATGAGGTCTCGTGGACTGGGGGCTGGCCCCCGCATACAACTTGGTATCAATATAAATATATGTTGATACCTTTGTTGGTTAAGACCATAGTGCGAGTATAGCAGTATATTGTTTCGTTTGTGTGGGGGAGGTCATGGGATCGACCCTGACCTCTGCCCGACCTCTGATATAAAATTTTCCACTATATAGACCATACCGTAGTCCACCAGGGGGGGCATGTGGTAGCCCTTGGCTGCACCACGTGTCTGCCTCTGGTTGGCCTATTTTCGACGAATGAAGAAATGAAAACAAACCAACTTAAAAACCAATCCTACAGTGACACTTGTCACCATTTGATTTTCTCGGAGGATGTTTGACCAACCTTTGACCCCTGCATAGTCACATGTCACGTCAGCAGTATGGACTGCTAACTGGGAAATTTTCTGTCATTTTTTTTTTGAAATTTACCTATTTGAGAAAATGGACAGCAAGCTCTAACTTTCATATATGGAGTCGTTTTTTGATGAAACAAAGTACATCAGATTCAAAGGGATGAGCACTTCACGGTCGTTCAAGTTCTAAACGATTATGAGAACTTCCATTTCTGAGATTAATACTGAGCACCTGATCAATCAATACCATACTAACTAATTGGGCTCTAAATATAAAGTTGTAATGTGTACCTTTTGTGAGTGTTTCACATCATGGAGATAAAAATATTGCTCCATCTATAGTATCCATGTTATCATATCCTTGTCATCAAACTTCCTCATAACTATATTTAGAATTTGGTGGTTATTAAACCCAACATTGGATACTCTAAATCATAATTCGTATTCCTTTTTTCCTCATCGTGATTTTCATGGATTACCTTGTCACAACTCGAAAGCCTTTCTTCTAGAAACTTTCCCAAACCTTCCTTCAACCCCTTTATTTTGACATTCATCATTGCTTCCATGACTTCTTTTAAACCATCATTTAAAACCCCCATTTTCCTTTTTATACCATCTATCTTAACATTCATCATGGATTTCCAATTCATTTTTTGTTAACTTTTGTGACAGCGAAATTTGTTGCACTTGGTCTCATAATTTTGATATATCATGTTTCATTTCTTCCTCTTCTTCGTGTGTCATAGAAGAGCTTTATAGGTGCTTACTGGGTGTGTCCATTTTTTTTTGTTTCAAGGAATTTTGGAATAAAACAATGATATCTATGCTTCACTGTGTCCTTCGAATCTCTTCAATTGATTTTTCAAACAAAAGTTATGAAAATTTAACAAAAAAATACACACCTTTTTCTTGCTTTTTAGCAGCTCTATATTGAAATTGTTGTATCTTTGTAATTTCAGATCTCCAAGATATGAAATTTCGTACTGTAGTATCCCTTTAAGTCTTCTTTCCAACCCCATAATTCATACCAAGGTTGGATTCTTCAAGAAAGTGCTATGTCCAATCACCCATGATGACTTGATTATAGACTGGTTCAGTAGAGCGAACCTTTATGGAGTCCCACGTGTCACTGTTTCGACCTTCGACCCTAAAAATCATACCCTAAAAACTAAATTATGTCCATTTTCAGTAACTTTGTATGAAATTCAAATCTGATTCTCAGAGAGAAAGTTATGATTATTTTTCCTAGGTCGCCTATTTGAGATGGAATTCTGGAGCCTGCAAAAACCCTAACTTCCTTGGATCATATCTTCGAAAATATAGTGATCTAAGATATGAAATTTGTACAAAAGGTTCACTAATGTTTCGGCTCCACTTGGTTGCAATTTTAGCTTCAGAAGCTTCATAGAAAAAAAATTATAGCGAAAAATCCAAGATGTCTTGTTTGAAGAAGCGAAACCCTAGAATCCAAAGCTCTGATATTGAATGTTATGCAACCAGCTCAAAGATCAGAAGAAACGATAGATAAATGACTTAAAATTTTTCCTCTTTAAGGGGGAAACATCCTTTACATTACAAAAATGAAAATTTCTTATATGATACAAATGATAATACCTTGGTATATATAGGAGTCTAAGGGGTCACAATATAATCAAATCCTACATAACAATAATAATGTAAGGGAACAACAATAACAATAGTGGGTTTCTATGGGGCACAACAATAAAAACATGGGCGATACATGGGCACAACAATAACAGTAGTGGGATACAGTAAAAATAACAATAAGGGGAATACACTAGTATTATAAGGACCTAACATCTTCACGTGTTTCTTCGTGATGCCCCTTAATTCAGTTTCCTATACTTCCTAGGAAAATTTCAATAAAAGTTCTTTAAAATTAAAAGCTATCTTCCCCAAATATTTTAATCATTATACTCCTAATACAACATCAGTACCACCAATTCGAATGGAAAGCATTAGAATATTCAATACATATTTTCCCATGGTTAGATTGATATTATGACACATCCCTGAGCAATTTATAGTCCTTCCATTTGGAACCATCACTTGAAACTCAGGTGTTAGATGTAGAAATAAATTCAATTCCTTGGCTATATTACAATGAATAAAATTATGGGTACTACCAGAATTGTCCAACACTATTACCTTTATTTTCTTGATATGTCCTTCTATCTTGAGAGTTTGAGGAGTGATAATTCTTGCCAATGCATTAAAATATGTGGTCGGATTCATTTCTTCTTTCTCTGAGGTTGGTTCCTAATGTATATCCTCTTCTTTTGATGTTTCTTGTTATTTCTCTTCCTCCTCTTCACATCTATGTAAAATTATTTCTTCTCGTCACACTTATGACCCTTAGTTTATTTGTTATCACAACTGTAACAAAGCCATTTTTCTCTTTTTTCCTCTACTTTTTATGGAGCCAACCTTGTAGGTTAGGGGAGGCTCGGAGTAGCAACACTTCCACCTTTTTAATTGTGAGTGGTATACTTTCTTGTTGCCCTAATTTTTCTTTCAACTTTTCTTGCCACCTTGAATTCCTTCTCCAATGAATCAGGTTCCCAAAGGTGAACCTCACGTTGGATGTTATCCTTTAAAGTCCTTATGAAGGCATCAATATTATTCTCCTATGGAATATAATTTACCTTGATATTCAATTTTTGGAATTCCTTGATGTTCTTCACCATTGAACCCTTTTTTTTAGATTAATCAATTGGCTAAAGAAGCTATTTCTCTTTGTATACTCATAATGTGCTACCAATTCTTCCACAAAAATTGTCCAAGTGGAAATTAGATTATGAAAAGAAAGCCATCGATACCACACAAACTGATTTTTTTCTAAAGATAAAGATGTAATGTGTACCTTTTGTATGTGTGGCACATCATGTAGATCAAAGAATTTCTCCATCCGTAGTATCCTTGTTATCAAATCCTTGCCATCAAATTTACTCATGTCGATATTATGTGTTGGGTCTTAAACCCAGCATTTGAGTCTCTAAAATCATAACTCATATTCTATTTTTCCTCATCATGATTTTCTTGGATTACCTTGTCACCACTGGGAAGCCTTTCTTGCAGCAACTTTCCTCAACCCTTCCAATTTGACATTCATCATGTCCATGTCTACTTTAAAAAATCCCATATATGATTTTAAACCATCCTTAAATCCTTCCATGTTTCCTTTTAATTTTCCTTCTAAACCATTCATCTTAGCTTCTAGATCATTTTTTTCTCTTTACAAGAGCGAAATTTGTTGCACTTTTTCTCGTAATTTTGATATATCATGTTACATTTCTTCCTCTTCTTCATGCGTCATAGTAAATATTTATGGTTGCTTACTAGGTGTGTCCATTATTTTATTTTGAATAATTTTGGAATAAAACAATGATATATATGCTTCACTCTTCCCTTTAAATCACTTCAAACTGATTTTTCAAACAAAAATTATGCAAAATTTTAAAAAATATACACTTTTTATTTCTTTTTAGGAGCTCGATATTCAAACTATTGTATCTCTCTAATTTTGGATTTCGAAGGTCTAAAATTTATTATGTGGTGGCCCTATGAGTCTTCTTTCAATTTCTGTAAGTTAGACCAAGATTTTATTCTTCAAGAAATAGTTATTCCCAATCTCCCACGATGGCCCGATTATAGACTAGTTCAATAGAGATAAATTTTATGGAATTCCACATTTCATTGTTTTGACCTTTGGCAATGAAAATGGTATAATAAATACTCCAGAATATTTAATTTTAGACACTTTTTATGAAATTCAAATCAGATGCTTAAAGAAAAAGTTATGACGATTTTTCCTAGGTCACCTATTTGAGATTGAATTCTAGAGCATGCAAACACCCTAACTTATTCAGACCATATCTCATAGTGAACCAATATCTAAAATATTTACACAAATTTCACCAAGAGTTTGGCTCTATGTGGTCGAAATATCAACTCTTGAATCCTTGTATAAAAAAATTTATAGTGAAATTACAAGATGACATTTTTGAAGTAGCAAAACCCTAGAATCCAAACCTCTAATACCAAATTTTATGCAACCAAATCATAAAATAGAAGAAATTATAGATCAATAAATTGAGAATTAGCCTCTTTGAGGGGTAAACCTCCTTTACATCACATAAATGAATAATTCTTGGATAATAAAAATGAAAATACATGCTTTCTATATATAGGAGTCTAAGGGTTCACAATATAATCAGAGCCTACATAACAATAATAATGTAAGGGGAAAAAACTAAAAATAGTGGGATTGTATGGGCCACAATAATAACAATATGGGGCTAAATTAACAATAAAAATAAGCTCTCTACACTAACAATAACAATAATGGTGCTACACTAGTATTATAGGGACCTAATAGCATGCACTCACCCAACATCCTCTTTTGTCACATTTCTTATGATATCTTTAAAAAAAATTGATGATGGAGATGACTACCATGGTACATGCCTTGGATAAAGGCATGCCCAAATCTAGGGCCTAATATCCTCCCCCACTCAAAATTTTCATCCTGGAAATTTTGAATGATATCTCTAACTACATCTTTGTAAATCACTTTTGTATATTTCCACATGTTGGATCCCCTCATGAAAATTGGCTATTTAGGTAGCTAATATGACTATTTCACCAAGATCCATAAGAACTTATGTCTCATAGTGCAATAACCTTGACCTCAGATCATCATGACTCCATTAATTTGTTATTGTAGAGGCACCACCCTAGGTACCCCCCGTGAATCTCACCATATGACTGCAACAATGATCCATCTCCTCATGGATAAATGAGATGAAAATGAGTGTTGGTCATGGTGGCATCCACCCTCATCTCCCATCTGATATCCTAGAAGCATGGCTCCATAATTCCTCTTCATGCAAGTCATCAAAGTAGGATATAACCATATGCTACCTTTTTCTTTCTCAACAAGTCTCTTGAGCCTACGATCTCAAATTCAACTTCCTAGGATGAAATTTGATGTGTTGACCTTATCCTTGGTGTTAACATACCAAGGCATGTCTTTGAACTACTTCTAGCTTCCTGGTCTCTGCTTCCTACTCTAATATGCTTGTCCTCTTCTCTGAATTCTCTATCCTATCTATAAAATTTAACATGATATTCACATGTCATTATATATCATACTCTACATCACTTTTCTAAACTCTCCATGAGTAGCTCCTCAAAACTATTGTTCACTCTTGAACATAGTGACATCCATACAATCCACTAATCAATACTGTTGTGGTATACTCTTCAGTCTTCATAATTATTATTATATATATATATATATATATATATATATCTGTCTTTGATGGATACCTTTATATTTCAAATATTATGAATGTCTTTGTTGTATAAACAAACTTTGTTCATTACATTGGTATAAGAGAAACCTTTATACCTAAAAGAAATCAGTTACCTACAAAAAACTAAGAAATCGCCATAAACAGATTAAGGAGATATCAAATCACAAGAAATCCTTATCTACACCCAAATCACAAGACAAAACATCTCAATCATTCTGCATATTTGTATCATTCATAATAGAAACCACAGACCTATATTCTGAAGAATAATGATGTCAGCACATTCTAGTCTGACAATAACAATTTATCTCGAGTATCAAGTAATGGAAAAGTTACAAAGAATATTAATTTAGGATGGTTAGATCCCTTCTCAGTTTGACAATTGTATTTTTCACTCCAAGTATATTATCATCATGTATCATTGAAGATAACAAATCGAAGATTTCCAAAATATGTGAACAGATTACAAAGACAAAGAACAGATGATGTACCTTGTCAGCAATAAGCTTTGAGGACAAAGAATTCTGAAGAGGAAGGCAATGTTATGAATATAATTTATACCAAAATAATATAAATAAATAAAAAATCATAGTAATAGTTAATTAATTAATAATTATTTTTTGAAGAGGCGTGTCTCTAAGGACATGACCATTCATGAAGGGGTGCCTACCTAGGTATATAAGCGGGCCCTCATTTGTAACAATCAATTGCCCCATATCTTTTTTTATTCAAATATCTATATCTATATATATATATATATATATATATATATATATATATTATCCTATGATGGATACTTTTATATTTTAAATATTATGAATCTCTTTGCTACATAAATGAACTTTGTTTGTTACAGTCACTTGTTTACTTGTTTAAGTTCACCCCATTTTTAATTATAATTTGAAACCTGTGTATATTACTAACAACTATCACATATCTTCTTTGAAATTAATGTTAATATGTTCAACAAAATCTTTCTTTGTCACTGACGGAAATCCTACAAAGGAACACATAATACACTAGGAAAAAAAAATATATATACCTCTTACTATAATACTCCCCCTATGTACAACTCTCCCCCTTTGATGTCAATGGAAAAGGGATGCTCCCCCTAAACTTGTGCTTTTCCTTAAGCATTTAGTGACTAGATGAGATGTATATTACTCCCAATTATTGTCTAATATATTCAAATTTCTCTTTGGGAAATGGTTTTGTGAAAATGTCCACAATCTATTCTTTGGTGGCAATATATTCCAACTTGACATTTTTTTCTACTACTTTTTATCTTAAGAAGTGATATTTGATTGGAATAGCCTTTGTTTTCAAGTGCATAACATGATTCTTTGAAATATTTATTGTACTTGTGTTTTCACAAAGTATTGAGATTGGATGATCAGATTCTACCTTAATATCTCTCAATGTTTACTTCGTCCAATCAACTTGTGTGCAACATGATGTTGCTTCTATATAGACAACCTCTACTATGGATAGAGAAAATAAAGGTTGTTCCTTTCTCATCCAAGAGACTAGATTTTTCCTAGATAAATTCTCCTCCACTTGTATTTGTCCTATCATTAACATTGTCTACCCAATCTGCATCCGTCTATGTTGTTGTAAATATTCGCCTCTTGAGTATTGTTAGTGTCAAAATTTTCATTCTGCCATCAGTGATCAAAATCACTCTTTTAATATTCATTTTAGGGGTTCCACTCAGAAATTTTTTATCATTCCATTAGGTCATGCAAAACATTGACTCATTGATAGTAGCCCTAGTCATGAAACCTCACTCTCCCTCAAAATTTCACATTTTTTGACCTACCTTCATGTATTGTTGAGCATAAATCAATATTGAAATCTTATTTCACCATGGCATTATGTCAGTCAAATTCAACATGAAGTCTGGTCATTCAAGGTCCATTTAGGTCACTAGGTTTCATTTTTCAAGGTTCAATAATACTCCATTTCATCTCAATAAGGTCAGCAAAAGTGTGAGAGTGATTCAATAATACTTCTTTATCATTTGAAGAAGATTTTTTAGCATTTAAATATGATTTTTAAAGATTTTAAATTATGGTTTCAAAGTATGATTTTCATATCAAAGTGTAATTTTATTTAAAATAGAGATGTAATTTATTTTTTATTTTTTATGTAATTTTATGCTCAGTATATGTAATAATTATTGTCCCAAGATGCCAACTCAAACTCATATTCCAAACTGAAGATAAGAAAATTCAATGTAAAGAGTGCCAAACTCCAACACATCAACCTACAAAGAAGAAAATCAAACTGAAAAAAGATATTTAACAAAGTTTTCAAAGGTGAAATGAAACATTAGAAAAGTGGGTTTTAAAATCAAAATATAAATTTCATTCAAGTGTTAAAGCCTTATTGACATCAAATTCAAACTCAATTTTCTACTACAACCGTTTAGCACACTCTAAGGGGGTGAAATTAGAAAAAACAGAGCAGAGGGCGCAAATACTTTAGGCGTTGTGCGCATCCTTCTGTGAGGGTGCACAATCTTAAGCGAGGGTGCACAGCCATAAGGTGCTGCGCATATGAACAGAAAAGCCCATAAACGCATTCAAGTTGCAAAAAATCACTTCCAAAGCTTCATCAACCTTCTCATCGACCTCCAGCAAATGTGTAAGAGTTAAATGCCATAAAATATCATCTTCATCAAGTTCATGTGTTGGGTGTTGTTAAATTTATGTTAGAATTTGGTGTCTTAAATCGTTTTAAAATCATATTATTCCCATTGCACTCTTGAATTCCCCAAATTGCATCTCCATACACCTTCATACCCTTCCTACAATTTCAATTACCCATTCCTAAACCCTTGTTTTACAAAATTCCCTTTCCCTAACCCTTTTTTCCCAAAACCCTAAGCCCTAGGTACTACTTTTACCTAGACTCCCAATCCCCAAATCCCCATCCTAAATCTCATCATACTACCACTCTTTATCCCCTCCCCCATTTCATACATCCCTAGCACTATCTCCTTCATTTTCCCTTTCCCATTCCTCATTCCTAAAACCATATTCCACATCATCATTCTTCCCCGGGGTTTTAATAAAAACACCATGGCAGAAGAGGAAGAAAACAGATCATACAGTGAGGGAGAGGAAACAGAGGTGAGGAGGCCACATAAAGGGGGAATAATACTTAGAATTGAACCTACCAGCACTAGGGAACTCTTGTCTTCTCTAATGGTTGTGACATGATTCAAACATGTTGGTTGTTATGATTTCTGTGAGCAAATTCAGAGGGTCCAGCACCATGCCATGTTGACCAGACTTTTCATATCTAGATTCCATGACAACCCAAGTTACTTTATCTGGTGCAACATTTACTATATCAACTGTTATCATTTCAACTGCCACCGGGATCCCAAATGTTGGGGAGAATTGGTTCAAAAAGAGTGATTTGGAGAAACAGTACTTTGAGCCTTTCCTAAAACAAAGATACAAGAATGAGAAAAAGAGGTTCTTTCCTTTTTCTCAGCTCCAGGACAGATATGCACCAATGATGAAGATAATCATGAAATAATTTTCATGCAAAGGTATATTTACAAGACTTTATACTTATCATATCCGCCTCTTAATGCATTTCACTAGGGTAAGGATTATTAACATACCCTACTACCTTTTCAAGAGTATAGATAAGATGGCATTTATTGTCCACAAAAGGGAGTATGAACATCAAATAATAAGTATTTTTCATCATTCCATGATCTAAATCATAGTCCTCTATCATCTCAATCAACTAAACATTGTGTGGAGTACCTTCATAGCCAATGATATATTCAGAGAGCCATCTACTCACCATGCACAAAATGTCCCTTCATCATCTTAGCCATCCACTTCCGTCCCTCCATCTCCACCCATAACACATTCATCATCATCATATCAGTCCTATTCACCTCCTTCATCTCCATCTCATCATGACATTGGATCGCCTAGCAGGATTGAGGTTAGTGATCCTAAGTGGACTAATGTGGTTGAGGTTGAACCATTCCCAAAAACATACCATAGGGGTTTCAGGCCAGTGTTTGCCTCATAGAGTGTCAGAGGGGCCCTACTTCTTCACCAACAAAACAGGTATATAAGGGGAAAGAAAATATGGTTGAGGAGGATGAACATGAGGCAGTCATTCATGATGAGGAAAACCTCCATGAGATTGAGCATGATTTTGATCTTATTGACCTATATGAGGATGAATATGAAAAAATCACTAGTGCAGCCATCAAAGGAAAGGACACCAATATTAAGGAGCTCCAAACTAATCTTGACAGGGCCAAGTATGTCATAAAATTCCTTTAGCAGGAGAATAAGAAAATGAAGACTAAATAGGTCATTGATGAGGTTAAGTATATCACTACTCAAAGGGAGACAGAAAAAGCCAAAGTTATCCTAGATGAGACACTTGAAAATTATGGGTTTCTTGATGAACATGATGAAAAAGCACCAAGAGGTAGACCTAGAACAAGAGGGCTGAAAACAGCTCTAGCTCTAGAGAGACAAAAGCAGTATGAGCTTGTAGATCATCTAACCCTAAATGAGAAACTTTCCATAGTGATCAATGAAAATAGGGAGTCGTGGCTTGATAGAGACGACCAACATTTGGAGAAACTTTTGGCAAAGGCTAATAGAGACAATGACCTACTGAGAAATAAGGTCAAGCATCATTCTCAAAAGGAGAAAATTGCAATGGCAAAGCTCAAAAGAGCCAATGAAAAGGTTGATCTTTGATCATGCTAGAGGAGAAAAGAAATTTGGAAATACTTGCAGAGGCTTCACTCCAAGCCCAGCCCCATCATCAACAATAATTTCACCAATTTTGAAACATTTTTTGAAAAATATGTGTTTTTCTGAGTTTTTCTGAACAAGCACATATCAGAAATTAGGTCATATGCGCAACACCCTAGGTGTTGTGCAAATGTTTGGGGGATTTTTTGAGGAAAATGAGATGACCACTAAATTCCTAAGGACAAATTAATTCCATAAAACCACTTTTCTAGCCTTGATTTGTAAATTTTACATGTGAAAAGGGAAAAAAAACACCCTAAAAATCATGTTCTTGCCCCTATTTTGGCCTAGGCTCTGCACACAGAGCAGTATTGCGAGATTGAAGTTTTTAGGGGGGAAATGACCTTCATTTTGGAAACTAAAGGCAGATCTGGAAACTAGACTTGAATGGATTTTCAACAAGATATCTTGGAGCCAATTTGGACACCTTAAAGTCACTAAAATTCAAGCCTGAACATGAAGGGTGCATATGACACAGCGAGGGCGCATATGACCATTTGCTGATATTTTTCAAATTTCTGTGTAATTTTGACTTTACTTCAGAAATTCATGTTTCTACCTATGTAATTGATGATGGTAAATGTAATTATTCTATGGATAATTTACCTAGGGGTAGATTCATTACGTAAAAGTTATCCTTAAGTTAAATGAATCAGTTTGAATGTAATTAGGGAGGAGTCACTTGTACCTCCCTATACTCCAGCTTTAAGTTCAGAGTTTTGTGGATCTCTTCCTCACCTCATGAATTCGACCCCTAAGGATGAGTGAATGTTTTTTTGGCATCTATTTATTCCCTTTCTTCACTTTTAGCAAGGGTTGGAATCAGTTTGGATGATAGTTTATTGATCAAGAAACTATTGTACTCAGTTTGACCAGTTTTATAAAGAAGAGTTGCAGCTATTTTTTGGGATACATGTGGTATGATGTTTATCATTTTTTTTCCTTCATTTTCATATGTTAGAATGTTTTGGAACGGGGTCTCCTACAAGCTGCAAAACTGGTCCATTTTGGAATATTTTTTATTAGATTTTGTCTAGCTAAGGGGTTTTAGGGTGGGTCAAAGCCCTGAAAGCATTGTAATGGGTAAAAGGGTAAACCAGGGGTCCGAAAATCATAGTTTGTGGACCATAGAAAAGTCTAGGCTATATTATTATAAATAGAGGAACATTTTTTATTCTAAGGGAAAAAAAAGGAAAGAGGTATTGATGCGAATTGTGGTTTAAGTTATCTGTTTAGGTTTTGGGGGAAAGGACTCCTGCTGGCTATGTGCGCGAAGATCCAAGTCCACCTGTGTGCAGACCCTGCTGCTGTGTGTGCAGGCTGGGAAGGGAATTGTAAGAAGGAATTGATGAATTGATGAATAATAAAGGTTGATAGAGAACTGAATCTGTGAGTACTCTTTGTGTGCATCATTGGTAATTACTTCATTATGCATTTTCTAGATTTAAGCTGTGAAAGATCTGTGTAAGTGTGTTTTCTGTATCTGGATATGTTCTGTTCTATTATGCAATGTTGTGCTACTATCATAGAAGTATATAATTATAGATCTAGCGCACGTGGATGCGAATAGATACCTACTTGGGCTTGCGCAAAATAAGGTGATCTGGGTATCACAGGGCCGAACGCAGCTCTTCTTGCCTTATCTATCCTTTCTCAGAGTGCGGAAACCTAGTTCCAAAACCCACCCATACTAATTCGAGTGAGACTTTGACCTGCGCAAGTATTTCATTGCCGAAGGCTATTAGTATAGGGGTTTTTTGGGAAACCTTGAGCTCCGAACCTGGGTCAGGACCCCTCGAGCCAACAAATGGTTCCATTGCCAGGACCTAGAGAATTTTGAGAAAGGGATCAGGTACTAACAAACGAATACTGGAGATCTAACACGGAAGTGAATGAGCACTACTCTGGAGGAAAATACAACATGGAGTGGTAAGTACTATCAAGCCAATCAAGACAAGGATTACTCTTCCCATAGCCTGCTAAGAAGAGCGGCTACATAAGGTGCACCAATTACCCCAACGTTAGACTCATAGGAGAACAAGCCCTCAACAGAATCTTCGCTAGAAGGAGAAATGGAAGTACAATTGAAATTACCTACCTTTAAAGGCGCGGTCGATGAGGACATGGATCAATTTTGGTTTGTGGCCGACTCGGTGTGGACTGCACAGGGGGTGGTAAGTCATATTGTGAAGAGAGCACAATTGTCCCTAGCCTTCGAAGAGAGAGCTCTGGACTAGTATATGCAGTACATATCTCAAAACGGGAGCGCATCTCTTCAAAATATTAAGGACGCCCTAAAACAACAGTTCCAGAAGCCAAAATCTTACTCTCAGCTGGTAGCAAAAGTAAAGGACTTCAAGCAAGGTGCATCTGAATCGGTGTGAGAGGTCGATCAATGATTGAAGAAAGTAATCAGGGAAGGAGGGTTCAAGTACGAAAACAGACAACACATGGAATGGTTCATCGCTATGTTGATACCTCACTTTCATATACCGATGGGCCACTAGACCTTTGAATCGTAGGAAAAAGCCTTGGAAGATACCATGAAACTCGAAGCCGTGCCCAAAGACAAAATTTTGGGAGTACAACAAATTCAAGAGTAGCTTGGGGCCATGCACATGGAGATTCAGAGCTTATGGATGGAACGGGGAAAAGGAGCTAGCGCAGACCTTTGGTGCATACGATGTCGGGTATCTGACCAAACAAAGGACCAGTGTCCTTTATTGACAGATTACATGTAGGCAGGAGGACCTAGTCTGCTACGTCTCGATTCCAGCGAATCTGCACTATGGTGCAATGATTTCTGGGTAGCGATACTACATGATACAGCCCAGTGCCCTCAGCTAAGTATGGGCGAACTAAAGCAACAGTGGTGCAGGTTCTGCTGGTCAGTAGGGCACGACGAGTAGAAATATCGTACATACGACTTGATTATAGATCAAGGAAACTTTTATAGGGTACAATCAGACCCTGTGTCGCCAAGATCCCCCACGAAATTTGGTGACTCCCCAGTGAGGGGCAGGGGAGGTCGGGGAGGGAGCGCAGGATGGGGGCGGGGGCAGCTGGTCTGCTATAACTATGGAGAGGTAGGGCACTTCGCAAGGGACTGCCCAAATCCCACTAGGAAATCCTGCAAATATTTCCGACAGCTGGACCATGAGATTAAGGATTGCCTGACCCTGATAGCAAAAATGCAGGAAAAACAACCCACCCCTACACAAAATGTGCAAAGGGTTAATACTGAGCTAAGGAATGTAGACACGAGTGTAAAAGTCATGACACGTAGCGGGATGGTCACCCAAGGAGCCAGGGAAGCACTTTCCAGGGATCCTACGACCTCTTAGGAAGGATTTAACATCCGAGGGCAAGAAACACTAGAAGCTCTTGCGCATCTGCTGACACACCTCAAGATAGAGGAAGGAGTTAAGCCCTTTCTAAAGGCATGTCTAAAGCTAATACGTAACCCATAGATTGTAGAAAACCTTCAATTATTACTACATAGCTTCGTAGCCCAACCCAATACAATTCCTGGGACCAAGGATGTACACAAACTATACAACTATAAAAAACACACCAAAAGAAAAATGTGGTTGACTGCGCAAATTGGAGACTACGAGATGGATCAAGTTATTCTTGATCTTGGGTCATATGCGAATGTATTACCAAAGAAAACATGGCAACAAATGGGAGAGCCTAAATTGGAATGGTCCACCATCCAGCTGCGCATGGCGAATCAACAGAAGATAATCCCTCTGGGCAGGATGCCAAAAGTCATGGTAGATATCGCAAGAGTAAAAGTCCTAGCTGACTTTGAAGTCATAGAAATTGTTGAGGATGCGGATCCTTACCCTGCACTCCTAGGATTGGACTAGGCTATAGATATGGGGGGTGTCATCAATGTCAAAAATCACAGCATGGTGTTTAAGAATAATGGTGTGCACGTAATAGTACCACTAGATCTAGCGGAAGGTGCGCGATATACAGAGCCAGCGCGTGACGAGGAAGAAATAGATCACATTTACAAGTTGACTACGTAGGATGAAGACTGGATTACCATATGGTAGAAGGAGTACTCTGCTGGGAAAAGGACAGTAAATTCTTTTCTGACTCTGATGAGGAACTAGAGAATTGGAAAAACCATTTACACGAGGTCTCGGCACTACAATTCCCTCGGGTTGCGAGGGCCCTCTACTGCATTTCTTCGGATGTAAGAGATCTACCCCATTTTGATGAGTCTGGTAGCGTCCAGGAATCCCTCAGCACACTGGAAGCTAGGGTGCCAAGACAACGATGGCTCTGGGTCCTTAATATAGCTATGCGTGGGACACTTGCACGATGGTGGGATACCCACAGGAGAGCATTCCCAGACTGGGAAACATGCCGTGATAAGATGATTCCGCAGTTCACCCCTCCAGCTGACATACGCACCAAGATATTTCTCCGACCCGGGGATCCCACGAGCATCTGTGCACCTAGATGACCAAATGGTCTGACCGCATTACAGAAGAATGGGTCCATCTATTTTTTCATGCCTTGGGCCCTATCCCTGCTGCTTGGTATTTAGATGCGGAATTACACCAGCACACCTGCCACTGGGAGATACTAAAAGAGGATTTTATAGGTGATATAAATAGCGAAAATCACATAATTACAGAAACACAATCATATATTATGCACAAATGGTGTATGTGCACACACACTCACACACCGATTTACATTCAGATTACTCTATTAAATAGAGTTTCTGAGATCCAACTTATTCCTAAATTAGACAGAGAGAGGTTGAGAGAATTTCTCAACCATCAAACCAACTTCTCAAATATGGAATGTAAGCATTATCTCCAACATCCCCCCTTAATGATTACATTACATAAAAATAAAAAAATAGTCAAGTTTATCAGTAGATGCTCCATCAAGTTGCCTCATAACCCTCGAAAAGGTGTAGTTGGCAAGTTGGATTCCCGAGTTCCCTTCCTCAACTCCCAAATCAAGGACCTCCCGAAGTCAATTACCGAACAACATCCCAATCTGTCGCATAACCTCATTAGGAAACCACTTCCATGTCTACCACTAATGAGGGATCCTTCCCTAGATCCGTAACTACCATACTATCTGGACAACCATCCATATTGAGCCTTACTGCCACTTGTTCTCTTCAAACACAATTGATTGCATTTTGCAATTGCTGAACTCCTAGTCATTCTATGGACGAGCTCCCATCTACCGAGATACATAGGTGCCAACCGCTGTACTTGCCAGTTATCTAGGAAAGCCGTCTAGATACAGAATGTATCTAGATTCAGTATTACAAAATAACCTCCTTAATTCATCACCACCTAATTTACAAACCAATTATAATACTAATAAAATACATAGATTTCAACACCTGAAATTCAACCATAAAACTCAGCCACCAGAAAGAACTTCAATATTGTTGCAACTGTTTGTGTTACTTATACCATTAGTGTCATGGATCTTTAGCTATTTTCTTTGTAACATTTATTCTACTCCAATGTGTGCCAATGCAAGTTTAACGTTGTTATAAACGTGTTAAATGTTGTGCAATTGGCTCCAGAAATTTAATTAACACTAGTAAATTTAGCGCAAAGAAACATTGTATGGTACCAAAGAAGGTTTGTATGATATCAACAAAATTTCAGACTTGTCCGGTCACCGTTCTCTGTGCACATACAAATTCAACAAATCGCAGATCTTCTACCTGGAACGAGCAACCTTGGGATTTGCACACGAGATGCTACCGTATGTCCTGTCTCTAATGTGTCTGCTTCTGGCGAGTGCTGATTTCCTTATATCTAAATTTAACTAATCGCAGTTAAAGAATCTGGCATGTTTTACTTCATTTCAAAGTACACCACCAATGACATTCAACATATTCCTTGCGGATTCTAGAATTCTTGAATAGCAGCGGCCTCAGAAATTTTCATCAGATATTCAACTATCGAAAGTGACATGACAGGGATTTGAAATTATTCATGAATGGATCTAGATAAAATAAAATAAAAATCTCTAACCCCAAAGTCTCCAGCAGAAGTATGGTTTTCTTCAGTAGTAATTTGGTCTTGGCGGTCTTTTCCAACAGAAGTCTGCTCTCTTCAGACTTGAAAACTGTGTAGCTCTTCAATTCAATTCCATCTTCCCGTGCCTTTATAACCACGTTGAACTCATTCAGCCACACTACGATTTCGAACGTTTCCTGGCAATTCATCAAAGAGGTCTCGACTGAGTTCCCATCAATTGGGAGCCTATACTTTTATATGCCGTGGTCCAGAAATTTATTTCTCCAAAATAACAGTTTCATTATCAAAGGAAGCAGCAGCTTCACACCCAAAGGCTGAACGCGTCGCTACAGAATCCACAAAATTTAATACAGTTGGGAACCATTAACCACAACCCTCTGCAATGAAGGTTTTTTTGCACTTAGGGCCCTTACAACAACAATGGACAACACTAGTCAAAGATATGACTTCAATCTCAACCAACAAAGCACCATGCAGCTTTAGGAATTTCCTCACAACACAACACACATACACAGGCCTCTGATCCTGTGCTACGATACCATGATAGAAATAGCGAAAATCACATAATTACATAAACACAATCATATATTATGCACAAATGGTGTATGTGCACACACACTCACACACCGATTTACATTCAGATTACTCTATTAAATAGAGTTTCTAAGATCCAAATTATTCCTAAATTAGACAGAGAGAGGTTGAGAGAATTTCTCAACCATCAAACCAACTTCTCAAATATGGAATGTAAGCATTATCTCCAAAAATAGGAACGTTCATACTAATTGGGGGGACGGAGATGCTCGATGAAGCTCTGCAGAACATCAATGAATTTGTATTTAATAATTCGCACCACCATGCCGCACTAGTGGTCCTAACATGGGAAGCGCAGATGCAAGATATAGTCAACTGCCGGAGCTTGGCAATAGACGAAGAATAAGATAATCCTCGAAACATCTATGTTCCGGAATCTGAAGGGGAACGCACCATTATTGGACCCCCGCTGTAGAATATTGATGTAACACAAACTCTCAAACTACGCGAAGTTAATATTGGGATGAAAGAACACCCTAAGCTAGCTAAAATTGGGGACTATTGGGATGAAGGAACCGTAGGAAAAATTGTAGAGCTACTCATGGAGTATCAGGACTTATTTCCAAGCTCAAAGGAATCACCGAGGATCTAGGAATTATGCACATCACTCTGAAACCTAAGGTGCGCCCTATTAAGCAGCAGCCTTACCGACTGAATCCTAAATATAAGCAAAAGGTCAAAGATGAACTAGACAAAATTCTTGCCACAGTTATCATAGAACCAGTTGAACAATCGGATTAGGTAAGTCCAAGGTCATCCAGGAGAAGAAGACAAAGGGGGAAATACACATCTGCATGGATCTACGTAATTTAAACGACGCCTGCATCCATGACCCCTTCCCTACGCCCTTCTCCGACGAAATCCTTGATATCATGGGTGGACAGGAGGCCTATTCCTTCACTGATGGGTTCTCAGGGTACCACCAGATCCGAATTTCACATGAGGATCGCAGTAAGACTACATTCGCGACTGAATGGGGATCCTTTCAGTATACGGTCATGCCCTTTGGTCTCAAGAATGCACCTGCTATTTTCTCAAGGGTCGTAGTTTCTATATTCAAGGAGTTTATTCATAAGTTCCTAGAAGTTTATTTCAATGAATAGAAGGTCTTCAGCCTGGTAAAATAGCATGTCTCTAACCTATGATTAATGTTGGATGCATGTCGGAAGCACTAGATTTCCTTTAATATTAGGAAGTGCATCTTCTGTGCACCGTTCAGAATCTTGCTTGGACATATAGTCTCTCAGCAGGGGTTGATGGTTGATCCTGCAAAGGTAGCCGTGATTATAAACCTTGCAGTCCCAACAACAGAAAAACAGTTGCGATCTATTCTTGGACACACAGGCTATTACAGGAAATTCATTCAAGGGTACACGCTAATCACAGCACCCATGGAAAAACTACTAAACAAAGATGTTTCCTTTTTTTGGAATGATGAATTTGAGAAGAGCTTTGAACTTCTCAAGGAGAAGATGATATTTGTACCTATACTCATATTTCCTGATTGGTCGGAGGAATTTCATGTACATGTGGATGTGTCAGGCATCGCCTTAGGCACTGTCCTAACTCAACTTGGAGAAGGAGATATTGATCACCCTGTTTCATTTACAAGTCAGAAACTCTCGGGCGCAGAACGGAACTAATCTACCACTGAGCATGAAGGATTGGCTATGGTATAAGCGTTACAGAAATATTGGCACTATCTACTAGGTGGACACTTTAAAATTTTCACTGATCATTCAGCTTTGAAATACCTAAACAACAAGCCTGTGTTAGGGGGGAAGATTTGCTACTGGCTATTGCTATTTCAGTAATATTATTTTGAGATCATCATCAGGCTCGGAATGTTGAATGCGAGCCCCGATCATCTGTCTCGCATCGAGACAAGGGAAGAACCTACTAACTTGGAGGAAGGCTTACCAGATGCACAATTATTCACCATTAAGGTTTTTGACGCACACTTTGCTAATATCATTGAGTTCCTCACTACAGGCATGGCCCCCGCAGAATATTCGATGCAGCAGAAGAAGGAGTTGGTTACTTGGGCAGCAGACTTTACTATCATCGTCGATCAGTTATACAAGATAGGTGCGGATGACATACTATGCAGATATGTCTTGGAACATGAATGGCCTGTCGTTTTAGAGGAAGCACACGAAGTTGTCGTAGGAGGCCACTATGCAGGACGAGCAACAGCACAAAATATTTTGAGTGCTAGGTTATGGTGGCCTACCTTGCATCAAGACTCTTACACCTATTGTAAATCATGCGACACATGCCAGCAAACAGGACGGCCCTCGCTCCGAGATGAGATGCCATTATAGCCTCAAATGGCTTTGTAGGCTTTTGACAAATGGGCCATTTATTTTATAGGACCCATCAATCCGCCAGGCAAGAAAACAGGTGCGCGCTACATTATTACCACCACTGACTACGTCACTCGATGGGCTGAGGCACAAGCGATGAAGGATTGTACTGCAGATGTTGTTGTGCACTTCATCTTTGAGCAATTTCTGACCAGTTTTGGCTACCCAAAGGTCCTAATGATGAATTCAAGCCTTGAATGAGGTATTCGGGATCCACCATGCGAAGAGTACACCATACCATCCCCAGGAAAATGGGGCGGTTGAAGCTTTTAACAAAATTTTGGAACAGGCATTAACCAAGGTTTGCAATCGATCGTAGTGACTGGGATGTGCGCATCCCCTCTATTCTGTGGGCCTACTGAAAGACCTGCAAGAAGCTAACAGGTAGGACCCCCTTTCGAATGGTCTATGGCAAGGAGGCCATTATGCCCATAGAATACATTGTTCCTAGCCTACGCATCGCAACATTTACAAATATGGTGGAACCAGATATCATAGAGGAGCATCTTGCGCATCTTTTGGCCTTGGAGGAAGATCGATTTATTGCTAATTTTCATCAACAGGTTCAGAAGGCACGTGATAAATCCTGGCATGATCAACATATTCGCCAAAATACATTCATCGCAGGCGATCTTGTCCTCTTACACGATAGCCAATTTGCGAAATACCCAGGGAAATTCCGGTAGCGCTGGCTTGGTCCCTACACAGTTAAGGAGATCACAGATGGTAGAGAAGTCTAGCTCGCTACCCTGTGCAGTGACATCTTACCTGGCTTTGTCAATGGTAGTTGACTCAAGCCATATAGGGCTAAATTACTATATGGTGGCCACAGTGACTCGAGACTAGTCACAAGATTGTGTTGGGGGGCTGTTGGAACAGGGTCTCCTACGAGCTGCGAAACTGGTCCATTTTGAAATATTTTTTATTAGATTTTGTCTATCCGAGGGGTTTTTGGGGTGGGTCAAAGCCCCAAAAGCATTGTAATGGGTAAAAGGGTAAACCAGGGGTCTGAAAACCATGGTTTTCAGACCATAGGAAAGTCTAGGCTAGATTATTATAAATAGAGGAACATTTTGTATTGTAAGGGAAAAAAAAGGAAAGATCTATTAATGCGAATTGTGGTTTAAGTTATCTGTTTGGGTTTTTGGGGAAAGGACTCCTGCTGGCTATGTGTGCGGAGATCCAAGTCCAACTGTGTGCGAACCCTGCTACTATGTGCGCAGGCTGGGAAGGGAATTGTAATAAGTAGTTGATGAATTGATGAATAAGAAAGGTTGATAGAGAACTAAATCTATGAGTACTCTTTGTGTGAATCATTGGTAATTACTGCATTATGCTTTTTCTGTATTTAAGCTGCGAAATATTTGTGTAAGTGTGTTTTTTGTATCTGGATCTATTCTGTTCTATTATGCAATGTTGTGCTACTGTCATAGAAGTATATAATTATAGATCTAGCGCACGTGGACGCGAATAGAGACCTGATTGGCCTTGTGCAGAATAAGGTGATCTAGGTATCACAAGGCCGAACGCAGCTCTACTTGCCTTACCTATCCTTTCTCAGGGTGTGGAAACCTGGTTCCAACACCCACCCATACTACTTCAGGTGATATTTTGACTTGCGCAAGTAGGTCATTGCCGAAAGGGCCAGTAGTATAGGGGTTTGTTGGAAAACCTTGAGCTCCGAACCTGGGTCAGCACCCCTCGAGCCAACAGAATGTGTTTTTTTCATGTTCATTACATCTCTATTGTATGCTCTCTTTCAAGTTGATAGGCATAATACATACTTGATCATTCTCTATTTAGGGAAAGTTATCATAATTTTTCCATTTTCCTCTGTTTAGGAAGAATACATATCCCATGCTCTTCCTAGCTTCTCATCAATCTAAAAACCATCTCATCATAATCATTTTAAAAGTGTTAAGTCTCATTCCTACCATTCCCAATTGAATCTTTGCAACCCTATCTCATTTTCCCTAACCTAGCTTTTCTTGACCATACTTCATCCAGCATCCCGACCAAAATCAATTATCGAAACCCCTGAACTCACACCTACCCTAAAACCTTTTCATCCAACCCTATTGGTTTTGATTCATGTGTAGAGAGAGCCCTCTCTGACTTTTTCCCTAGGTGTACGACAAATATTTATTGGAAACTGGTCCCTTGGACGATGGGATTGAGTTTCATAAGGTTGATTTCATAATTGCAGTACCTCAATAGCATATTTGGCTTCTCGAAGAAAGTATACCAGGATCAACCCTGATCCAGATCCATTTTCTCCCATCGAAGATCCTGAAAGAATCCTAAGAAGGCAAAGATCTCAGCCAGCTTTAATTTCTTCGGATTCTCCCCCTCGAAATTTGGTAATATCCTTATCATTACCTTCTGATTTGGTAGCCATTCAAAATTTAGTTTTTGATACCAAATTTTAGTTTTCACTGTTTAGAACCAAATCCAAGACTGACTTGAAGACAATAGTCCCTGAACCTTGGATATTAGAGTTAAACCCATCATTATTTGAGGCTGCAAATGAGTCTGATGTTAAAATTTGGAGACAATATTACAAGCTATAAAATTAGCTAACTCCTTATATCACACTACTGAAAAATCTCTCATTCAATACCAACAAGAAACCCTTCACATCCCTGAAGCTTTCCAAACAACTATCGCTTCATCATCCATCCCAACATCATCTCAACTTCCCCCTCAAGTACCTCCTCAGACCAATCCATCCCTCGTTCCTACCCCTCCACCACATTCAGCAGGAATTATGGCTCAATTTGGACCTTTAGTTCTCCCTAGTCAACTTGTTGATTTGCCACAAGGATATGGCCAAAGACTTCCCCTCTTTGATCAAAACTTTGAAATCACTGCCCATGAGCACATGGCCAAAATCACAAGCTTCGTATATCTTGAGGAGTTAGATGCAGATGATGCCAAGATGTGAATCATCGCGCAAATATTTTATGGTGAAGTTAAAACTTGGTTTTGTTCCCTAGCAGCTAATTCTATTAGGACTCCCACTAAACTAATTGATGCTTTCTTAGCCAGGTGGGATGAGAAGAAAAAACCCTTACAAATCTTGTTGAGTATTTCTCCCTGAAGCACAATCCTAATGAATTTGTTCTTGAGTATAAAGCTCGATACCTCATAATATATAACTCCATCCCAAATGAAATGAAACCTCCTCTTGGTTTGGCCCTCCTACCTTATCATGATTCTTTTGACCCAGACATGGCCTACTCATTAAGAGAGAGAAATCTAGCTACTCTAGAAGAAATGATCCGAAATTCAGTGAGTGTTGAGGCCAACCTCTTGATTAAGAAGTCAAAACTCAAAATTGAACATAAATTAACCATTAAAGAGGAAACTTCCACCTCATCTGACACTAAATATGATGCTTTGCTTAGGACCATGGAAAGGATGGTCGATAGAAAGTCTATTTTAGATAGAAAAACAGAGCCACAAGTCAGAAATCTGAACTTTCGAGGCCAGCATCAACAACCTCAGTTTTAGATAAAGAAAAGAGAGAAAAGAGCTCCCGAAACACAGCAACAGCAGCAAATTCAGACACCACTACAACAGAACTATGCTCAAAGTTATTGATCTAAATGGAATGTATTATTTTTGTTGTGATAAGTATCCAAATAGTAATTAAGTTGTGTGCATAAGTTTTACTGAAGTTTGCAGGTGAAACAAATTGTTTTATCTTAGCTAAAAATATTTCTGTGTGAGGTTAAAGAATGTAAATTTATTGTATCACACTATACAACAGTAAATAACAGAGAAATAAACATCAAATGTAACAATAATTCATAAATTTGATGAAGCAGTTCACCCCTCCTGGGCTACCTCTATTGGTCCAGCTCCCAATGACATGTCCCTCATATCTTATTGCTTAAAAATGGTAATTAAATGTGAATAAAAGCCTCAAATTATTTTTCTCTCTATAAAAACAGTTTTAGAATGCTTGAATTAGTCAGGAATGACTATTCATTTGCAAAAAACAGAGAATGGATGCTCAATACACTGAAAACACCCTAATGGCCCTCGTGGCTCCTTGACCTCTTCTGAAGCTTAACCTACACAATATGACCTCAGATGGCTCTGAAACCTCTAGCATTGTGTTCACAATGTCGATAATACCAAAAATTGACTATTCATACATCAAAATTGGTCGAATATCCAAGGAGTTATGGCCAAAACAAAAAACTGCCCAATGTCCCTTAAAAAACTCCACTAATTGTGGAGGAACTCCAGATAGCGTGACTAAATTTAGAAATGGTGCTAAATTAGGGGAATGGATAGTGGAACTACCGAAAGCTATCGGTTAAGTTAAATTCTAGTGTAGTTGCACGCGACTGCTCCTTGCAGATTAACCGTCGAACTTACCACCATATGGTTGGAAACCTACGGGACGAGGTTTTGTTAGCCATAACATTAAACTGTTATGAAACCTTTAATGCACCAAGTGTTTGCACTTAAATCCCACTGTCGGTTATGGTTTGTTCGGTTTAATCCCTTGGTTCTGGGAACAGATTCTCTGTGGGGGCTGGCCCCCTTTTGCCGCTGACGGAAACCATTTCAAACAATAAATAAAAATTTTGCTCATTAATGGTTAAGAACCTTCCTGGTGGCGTAGCAATCGGGCATTGTTGTGTGTGCGGGCAGGTCCTGCATTCGAAACCCATTAAATCCAAACAATTTTTAATATGCCATTACGTCCTCTGCCCTGGGACCACGTGGTAGCCTCTGGGCAGGCCAAGTGGCACCCTTTGATAGGCCCTAAAAACTTTATTATATAAAATATGTATTCTTTTTTTTTTTATACCAAGTCAAAATGGGTCAAAGGTCCATTTTTTGGAGTTTACTGGGCTTTTCAAACCTTCATAACTTTTGCATACGACCTCTATTTTTTGAACTATTCATGGCGCCAGAATTGCAGCGACAAGACCTTTTCGGTCGCTTAGGTTGCAAACAATTTTGAGCACTTTCATTTTTTAGCATTTTTTAGCAATGGACATGATCTCCTTATCACATCTCCCCATTGGGAAGCTTTTGGACCCCAAAAGCCTTCAACTACCTGTTCATAAGATGAGGGTACAAGTCCCTCACCTTTTCCACTTCCATCCATCTTTCCTTACTTGGTTTGCAGCCCTTAAGCCCAATATGAAGATAATCGACACTTCCTCTCTTAGAAGTGCCTATCCTCCTATCAAGGATAGCATCCTCCTTGAGCTCGTCCAAAAATTCTGGTGGGAAATCTTCTATTGATGGCAACTGAATGTCACTCCCTTGATCAACAATCAATGGAGGCTCATACAAACGTAAATTCTCCACATTGACAACGGAATATATTTTCATATATGAAGGCAAGTCAAGTTGAAATTCATTATTACCAACTTGTTTAATAATCTTGAATGGACCATAACAAATAGGCTTCAGCTTTTTACCTTCTCCTTGCAGCCTTTCCTTGCTTATGTGCAACCATAATTCATCACCTTCTTGGAACTTGTGATCAACTCTATGTTTTTCATGCCTTTCCTTGTATTTTCATTGACTTTTTTCAAGTTTTTCTTGAACTTGCTGATGAATAAGATGAATTTTCTCAATGAACATGCGAGCTTTGTCAATGTCACTATGCCCATCAATGGCAACATCCTTCTCAAGAATGAAATCTAGAGGTTACTTTGGCAAATACCCAAAATAGGCTTCAAAAGGTGAAGTATTTGTAGAAGAGTGCTTGGCCCGATTGTAAGCATGTTGAATGTAATGCAAATGCTCATCCCACAACTTAGGATGCTTGTTGCGATAACCTCTCAAAAGATGCACAATGGTTCTATTCACTACCTCATTTTGGCCATCTGTCTGCGGATGAAAAGAATTACCCTTTTTCAACTTGGTGTCCATCATCTTCCACAAATTGGACCAAAAATTCCCAACAAATATGGAACCCCTGTCACTAATAATAGAAGTAGGCAAACCATAATGAACCCATACATGTTGAAAATATAATTCAGCTGTTTTTTCAGCAGTAATAGATTTATTACATGGCATAAGAATACACATCTTGTTGAATCTATCAACTACTACATAAAGATAATCATGTTTCTTTCTAGACATAGGTAGACCTCCAACAAAGTCCATAGATACACTTTCCCATGGCCTTGATGGTACTGTTAATGGCGTGTATAACCCAAGCTTCCTATTGCTAGACTTTCTTGTAGCACATAATGAACAACCTCTAATGAAATGTGAAACACTATCTCCCATGTGAGGCCAATAAAAATACCTCTGTAAATGTTCCACCATTTTGATTACCCCGAAATGTCCAGCAACAAGAGAAGAATGAGCTTCTCTCATGACACTTAGTCTCTCTCCTTGTGGTATACACAACTTTCCCAAATGAAATAGCAAATTGTTATGCATGTGATAATCATTCTCTTCAACTTGCTTCCCTACACTCAAGTTAGCATACACATCCTTAAAATCAACATCAGATGCATACGTCTCTATGTAACTCTCATGTACAATAGAATCATTCTTAACCAAATTAGAAGCACTAAATATAGGCCTTGAAATCATATCAGCAACTTTATTGAAAATACCTTTCATGTACCTTATTACCAAGTGAAATTGTTGTAGGAAACCCATCCATCTGAAATGACGTGATTGCTGTAATTTACTTTGCGACTGCAAGTACTGTAATGGTTGGTGATCGGTATGTACAACTGTTTCTTTACCCATAAAATAGTTTTTCCACTTTTTGACACTTTGAACCAACGCATACAACTCCTTATCATATGTAGGATAATTAACTACAGCACCATTAAATGTCTCATAATGAAAAGTGACAGGCTTACCATGTTGTAAGAGAACTATACCCATGGCATAATCACTAGCATCGGTTTGAATCTTGAATAGCTGTCTCAAGTCCGGTAAAGAAAGGACTAGAGCTGACCTGATCTTCTCTTTCAAAGATTCAAAATCTTTCCGTTTTTTTCCTCCCCATTGGAAAACACGTTTCACACTTGTCACTGCATGCATAGGAGCTGTTATGGCAGAAAATTTAGCAATAAACTTTCTCCAATATTGAGCTGCACCCAAAAAACTTCTTACCTCTATAATGGATTTGGGAGTAGGCCACTTCACAATGGCTTCTATGTTAGAAGGATCAATTCTCAATGCACCTCCTCCTACAATATGTCCCAAATAAACCAAATAATTCTTTCCAAATTCACACTTAGACATCTTAAGAAATAATTATTCTTTTCTCAAAACATCAAGTACTTTCTTAACATGCATGACATGCTCTTCTCTAGTCTTGTTTAAAATCAAGATGTAATCTAAGTAGACTATCACAAAATCATAAAGGAATGGATGCAAAACATCATCCATAACACGCATGAAAGTTTCAGGTGCATTACACAAACCAAAAAGCATAACTAGCCACTCAAAGAGTCCTTGTTTGGTTTTGAATTCAATCTTCCAAATATCACTTTCTGTAATTATAACTTGATGGTATACACTACATAAGTCTAACTTAGTGAAAAATTTAGCATCTTTCAGCTAATATAACAAATCATCTATCCTTGGGAGTGGGTAACGATTTTTTACCGTAATCTTGTTCAAAGCTCTAAAGTCCACACACATATGCCAAGTTCCATATTTCTTTGGAATCAACACTATCAGTGACCCACATGGTGAAGTGCTTGATCTTATGATTCCCTTGTTCAACAAGTCTTTAATTTTCCTCTTTATTTCATCATTCTCCATGATAGACATGCGGTACATGCCTATGTTTGGAAGAGGACAATCTTGTTGCAACTGAATCTCATGTTGAATCTCTCTTTTAGGAGGCAAACCTGTTGGCTCCTGAAACATCTCATGATGTGCATCAAATACATCATATAAATCGTATTTTAACTTGGGATCACAATCTTCAAATGACTCATGATTCACATCTGCTTTAGGCTTAATCATAAGAAGTCGAAACTCTTACTAGAATTCACTATCCTTTTTACCTGTCCAGCATTTACCATCGCAACATTTGTCTTCTTGCAATGTGCTCTAACAATAAAATCCTTGCCATCTTCGAATAGATGATACTTGTTCTCATGGAAATAGAAGATATATTTCCTATCATATAATTAAGGACTTCCCAATACAATTCCTAAAATATCAAGCGGAACAACATCTAATTCAACCGTGTCAATAAAATGTGTAGTAATTTCAAAGCACAATATACACTTCTTTGAAACCTAAAAATTTGCATCCTTACAAATCCAACCAAGTGGATATGGTTTTCGATGTGGAATGGTATCAAGATTTACTTGCTTGACTAAGTCTTTAGAGATAAGGTTCGCTTGTGACCCACTGCTGGCTCGAGGGGTCCTGACCTAGGTTCGGTAAGCAAGCTTTGCCAACAAACCCCTATACTACTGGCCCTTTCGGCAGTGACCTGCTTTTGCAGGTCAAAGTCTCACCCGAAGTAGTATGGGTGAGTGCTAGAACCAAGTTTTCGTACCCTGAGAAAGGATGTGTAAAACAAGCAGAGCAGTGCTAGATCCTGTAATCCCCTATTACCTTATTCTACGCAGAGTTAATTAAGTCTCTATTCACATCCACATGCACTAGATCTATAGTTATATGCTTGTTATATCATCAATACAGTAGTACATAAACAGAACATGATAGATCTAGATCCAAGAACACAGTACACAGATCTTTTGCAGCTTAAGGACTGAAAACGCACAATACAAAAATTACCAGTAATTCATGTAACAGTACTCACAGATTTAGTTTAACAATCTTCCACATTAATTCATTCATCAATTCTTCCTTAAAATTCCAATTCCCCTCCCAACCTGCACACACAGCAGCAGGGCCTGCACACAGCTGGACTAGGATCTTCACGCACACAGCCAGCAGGAGTCTGTTCCCCAAAACCCAAACAGACTACTTAAACAACAGATCGCATCAATAGTTCATCATTTCTTATCCTTTACAATACAAAATGCATCTCTATTTATAACAATCTAGCCTCGAATTTCCTATGGTCCACAACCCATGGTTTTTGGACCCCTAATTTACCCTTTGACCCATTACAATGCGTTTGGGGCTTTGACCTACCCCAAAACCCCTCCACTAGGCTAAATATAATCAAAAATATCAAAAATGGCCTAGTTTCGCATCTTTTTAGGAGACCCCGTTCCAACAGTCCCCCAACACAATCTTGTGACTCGTCCCGAGTCACTGCAGTGGTGCGGCGTTGACTTGCGCGCGCAAGGTAGCCAGAGTGCAAAGGAGTGGTGGGAGCACTTCCTTACTTTGGGTCGCAGCATATTGCGCAATGTTGACCATTGTCAGGGAGGCAGGGTCGTCTGGAGCCGTGATGATCCGTTCCAATAGCCGTTGGAGGCGTGCAATGGCAGACTGAGCATCTTTGGTGAGTTGGAGTGCAGTATCAGCCCATGGTTTCAACCATTTCCGAGTGACATGCTTATTGTGGTGAAGGTTCTCAATCCTGTCTAGGATGGCTAGACACTGTGCGGAGATGGTAGAGGGTGAGGAGGCTCTGACTTGGTCCAAAGCAGCTTCCGCCTGCTACAATTCCGTCTAGATATGTTGAAGCATGGAATGGTGCTGGATGGCAGTCCATAGGTGGGTAGCTATTTTGACCAATTGTGCGCCCTGTGTCAGCTGTTCTTAATAACTGTGTTGCCTCTGTGACCACTGCAGTCCGCTGGTCCTGTACTTCCTGAGGTTCATTATATTGTTGTTTCCTGGCTTGGTCACGATGGCGAACTTCACGAAACACTCCGGTGTGTAGTCTGTGTATCTCTATGCGAGATAGTTGTGCTAAATCAATTTGGATGTCCCCCGTAGTTGGATTAGGAGCAGTGACAAGGGAAATTTGAGGGAGGGAACACACATTGCTTCGGTTGGGCAGTGTTCTGGAGTTGCAGAGAAGTCGCAGTATGTCCCTGTATCACGGCGTTCCTGCTGTGCACGGCTCGTGAACAATCCTTTCTGTCGGGAGCCAACATTCACCCCTGTGACTGCACTTAGCACCTGTAGGCTCTCTGGTTGGGTCCATCCAAGAAATACGGAAGCGGGTAACCCAGAGAATGCTAAGGAGTGCAAAAACCCAGTGCACAAATAGCAGGAACATGTTGTAGGGTGAATAAATAGCCTGGTGTGTGATTATCCAGCCATCCACACACCATCCCGAGCTATTTAATGGTGGAATAGCCCATTCGTGAGAATGACCATCGATCAGGTAGATCAAGCTTACCATAAATGGTTGCATTGATGATTCGCCACCAATTTTGTGTACTTGTAAGATCCATTTTTTATTAAATCAGGATCAGCTAATGGTCACCTTACATGCCTAAGGTCGTTTCCACGGAATGTCAGACCACGGATGATGCTTGTATGTCGTTTGCGTACCCTGAGTGAAGGTCAATTTCAGGCGTGTCTGCAAGCTTGCCATCAGTCTTTTCAAGCCATGCACTTCACCCTTAGTTGGAACGTCCTTGCACCCAAGGGTTGTGTCACACGTCCTTGTGCCATTTATTACTAGAGAAGTTCGCAAATTCTTCAAATTACACGTGGGTCCGGGCAGGTCCGTAACCTGATGCATGCCTAGGTCAGTGATACCTTGGCAAGCCTATGCATGCAAGGCTTGATCGCATCCTTGAGTTTGGTATGTTAGCAAGTGTCTGCATAGGTCGACTGGCCTCGGAGTCCACCTGACAACTGGGGTCCCTATGCGCAGGATCACCCTTCTCCAATACTTTTCCTGAGCGAATAATATCGTTCCTTGCGTAGGTGCTCCGTGCAATGGTAGTGACAGTGAACCGAGCCTACGTTCTGTGGAAATATTAGGTTCGACCGTCTCTTGATTATCAGCTGTGTCCTCCTGGCGGGGCAGGTTCCTTTCTGTGGTAGACATGCGTTGAAGATTCTTGACGGTCTGAAGACATCGGAGCGTCGAAACTTCATGCAATCGACCTTGCCAATTTTCCAACTCCTCATCAGAGTCAGAGAAACATTCACTATCCTTTTCCAAACAGAGAATTCCTTCCTCCGTAGGGTTAACCTGATCTTCATCCAATGCAGTTAATTTACAAATGTGATCTAATTCCTCCTCCTCATAGGCTGAATATGTATACCGTGCACCTTCTGATGGATCTAGTGGTACTATGACATGCGTACCTTTGCTTTCAAACACCATGCTGCGTTTCTTGATATTGATGACACCCCCCATGTCAATCGCCCAGTCCATTCCAAGGAGTGCAGGGTAGGGATCTGCATCTTCCACAATTTCTATGACTTCAAAGTCAGCTAGGACCCTTACCCCTGTGATGTCAACCATGACTTTTGGTAATATCCCTAGAGGGATGATTTTTTTGTTGATTGGCCATTTTCAGTTGGATGGTGGACCAATCTAATTTAGGTTCCCACATTTGTTTCCATGTCTTCTTTGGTAATACATTCGCATCTGACCCTAGAACTAAGATAACCTAATCCATCTCGTAGTCACCAATCTGCGCAGTCAATCGCATCTCTCTTCCAGTGTGCTTCTTATAGCTGTATAGTTTGTGTACATCCTTGGTATCAAGGATCGAATTATTCTGAACTGCGCAAGTATTCAATAGTGCTTGGAGACTACCTATAGCCTACGGATTTCGCAGCAGCTTCAGACATGCCTTTAAAAAGGGCTCAACCCCTTCCTCTATCTGAGGTTGCGTTGGCAGTGGCGTGGGGACTGTTGGTGTTGTTTTTCCTTTGATAGACATGCCTTCCCAAGAGGTAAGCTCCTCTTTTTCTCCCTGGGTGACCAGCCCACTACGTGTCATGACTTTTACACAGGGATCTGCCTTTCTTAGCTTGGATTTAACTCTTTTTACATTCTGCATAGGGGTGGGTTTCTTTTCGTACATCTTGGCTATTAAAATTGGGTAGTCCTCTACCTCATGGTCCAGCTGCCTACAATATTTGCATGATGGCCTGGTGGGATTTAGGCATTCTCTAGCAAAGTGCCCTATTTCCCCACAGTTATAATAGACTAGCTACCCACGTCCTTGCCCTGCGCTTCCTCCTCGACCTCCTCTGCCTTGGGTTGGTGATCCTCCAAAGTGCACAGAAATTCTTGGCGACGCAGGGTCCGATTTTACCCTATATAAGCTCCCACGATCCATCATTAAGTCATAAGTATGACAGTTATGCTCATCATGTCCCACTGATCGGCAGAATTGGCACCATTGTTGCTTTAGTTCTGGGACATATGCACCTAAACTAGGGCAATGGTTCGTATCATGCAGTCCTGCTACCCGACAATCATCACACCATAGTGCAGGTCTTCTTGAACCTGTTCGTAATAGGACGGGTTCCCTACTCACCCCTGGGCATACCGGGTTAGGTCCTCCTGCTTGCATGTAATCCGTCAACAGAGGGCACTAATCCTTCATATGGCCAGACACCCAGCATCGTATGCACCAGAGATCTGCGCAACCTTCCTTTCCCCGCTCTTTTCATAGGTTTTGTATCTCCATATGCATAGCCCCAAGTTGTTCCTGGATTTGTTGTACCCCTGCTGACATATCCTCTCGGGGGGCAGCCTCTAGTTTCATAGCGACTTCCACAGCCTTCTCCTGCGACTCAAAGGTTTGATGACTCATTGGCATGCACAGGTGAGGTAACAACATAGCTATGAACCATTCCGTATGCTTTCTATCATCATATTTGAATCCTCCTTCCCTGATTTCCTTCTTCAGTGGCTGATCAGCCTCCCATACTAACTCAGATACACCTTGTTTGAAGTCCTTTACTTCTGCTACCAACTAGGAATAAGATTTTGTCTTCCTAAACTGGTGCTTCAAAGCGTCCTTGATATCTTGAATAGATGCGCCCCCATTCTGGGAAATACACCGCATATACTAGTCCAGGGCCCTATCCTCGAAGGCCAATGACAGTTGTGCCCTTTTTACCGTATCACTTGCCACATTCTGTGTAGTCCATACGGATTCTGCAATGAACCAAAATAATTCCATATCCTCATCTCCTTAGGTAGTTTCAAATGCGCAGCCATATCACTGTTTAGGGAGGCTGGTGGTATAGGCGAATTCTTACCTTTGCGCGGTCGAGGTGACGATGTAGCTGGGGGATCCTGCGCAGCTGGTTCCTGCAACAGATTGTGGGTGGATCTCCCTCTGTCAAGGTTGGTCCGATATTATTTACCAATGCGGTTCATGCTCACATCTAGATCCGAGGTCATTCAATCAGTATGACTACACAGAATGCTCTTTTCACATAGTAATTTCTTGATCAGCAACGATAACGTCCTCAGAAATTTTGCTCAGAATCCTTTGAAGAATCGTCGTTCGGCCTCAAAGTATGATACAAATTGATCAATGGAAAATTCCGTCACAAATCCTCCCAGCACACTATCCACCCAGTGATCGACTGTGTGTGTGATAGTATTACCAATTTTTTCCAGCTTCTCAAGCTACTCTGGGGTCCACCAAGTGACTCGCTCGTCCTTCCAGTACTTCTATAATTCCACAAGCCTGGACGGCCACTCCTGGAGTTCAATCGCAAAGGTTATAAAGAATATTTCGTAGCTTTCAGTAAGAATGTACCTATTTTTCCACCTTTCTGCCGTTAATTTTTCACTGCAGTTTTCCTTTATTGTGAATTCCTGGATCTGTCTCTCGAACCAGTATTCGATCTCTTTCCTTTTAGGTTTCCATTATTCTCTTTTCATTACCCGATTCCTCTCTCAGACTTCTTGGGGCCCCAGCAACGGAACCATTTGTTGGCTCGCGGGGTCCTAACCCAAGTTCGATAAGCAAGGTCTCCCAACAAACCCCTATACTACTGGCCCTTTCGGCAGTGACCTGCTTTCACAAGTCAAAATCTCAGCCAAAGTAGTATGGGTGGGTGTTGGAACCAGGTTTCTACACCCTGAGAAAGGATGGGTAAAGCAAGCATAGCAGTGCTAGATTCTGTAATCCCCGATTACCTTATTCTACGCAGAGTTAATTAAGTCTCTATTTACATCCACGTGCGCTAGATCTATAGTTATATGCTTTTTATATCATCAATACAACAGTACATAAATAGAACATGACATATCTAGATCCAAGAACACAACACACAAATCTTTCACAACTTAAGGACAGAAAACGCACAATACAACAATTACCAGTAATTCATGTAACAGTACTCACAGATTTAGTTTAACAATCTTTTGCATTTATTCATTCATCAATTCTTCCTTACAATTCCAATTCCCTTCCCAACCTGTGCACACAGTAGCAGGGTCCGCACACAGCTGGACTAGGATCTCCGCACACACAGCCAGCAGGAGTCTGTTCCCCAAAACCCAAACAGATCACTTAAACAACATATCGCATCAATAGTTCATCATTTCTTATCCTTTACAATACAAAATGCATCTATATTTATAACATTCTAGCCTCGAATTTCCTATGGTCCGCAACCCATGGTTTTCGGACCCCTAGTTTACCCTTTGACCCATTACAATGCGTTCGAGGCTTTAACCCACCCCAAAACCCCTCTTCTAGGCTAAATATAATCGAAAATATCAAAAATGGACCAGTTTCGCAGCTTGTTAGGAGACCCCGTTCCAACCCCCACTGTCAAACAATGTGTCAATTTTTGTATGTTTTGAAATAACCCTCACATGAAACAATTCAATTCTTTCTTCTTCATTTGGAGCTTGTACATGACAGTTTGAAGTACTAGTACTTGGTTTAGTTTCAGTTTCTTTTCCCTTCATGTTCTTCAAACCCATGGCTGTAATTTTAGTTTCGTCACTTGAATCATCACCTAAGTCTTGTTGTATAGTAGATGCAGTTTTCTGCTTCCCTTTGTTTTTGTTAAATTGGGTTCTTTTTTCAGGATGTAACTTCCAACAGTTATTCTCTTCATGGCCTTCTCTTGAACAGTGTTTACAACCTACTTTCTCTCCCTCTTTTTTGACAAATGAATTCCTTTTTCCTTTTCCTTTTGAGGTTTTGTCTTTGTTTTTCCCCTTGAAATGCTTGTTCCTACCCTCTTCAAAAGTGTTTTCCCCTCTAGCCTCTAAATGTGTGGCTTGAACACAAACCTCATCTAGACTAGTAGGATTGAACATAAGGATAGTGTGTCTAAGGTAGCTATGTAAACCTCCTATGTACTTCAGCAAAGTGTCTTGACTCTGCAAATCTACCCCTAATAAGAGAGCTCTTCTCCTAAATTCTTGGGTGTAGTCTTGTACATTTTGTCCCTTAAGTTGTCTGAAATTTTTCCAATTCATGATAGCCTTCTGTAAATGAGATAATGGATAAAACTATTTTTTTATTGTAGTAATGAAATCATCCAATGATAAAATAATCTTACCATTTTTTTTAATCTCCTCCTTTGTCTTGGCTTCCCACCAAACAAGTGTTGCACCTTCCATTCTCAAAGAAGCTAGCTGAATTTTAGTGTCATCATCATGAATGTTCTAGATTCTCAAATAAACCTCCAACTACCTAATCCAATTGTCAAGTTTTTCTGCATTGACATCACCATTAAACATTGGCAATTCAAACTTAACATCAATTTTTAAAAAATTACTTTTACCAGTGTTCTTTGACTTGTGAGATTAATTCACCGAATTAGATGATGATTATGATGAAGATGGGGATGAGGATGAGGATGGTGGATCTCCATTTCCTCCATTTCCCTTATTTCACTTATCTTCATCTTTCTTTCCTCTTGAAGATCCATCTCCTTCAATTCTTTCATTTCTTTCTTGATAAAGAACTCTCACCATTTCAGTCAAGTCAAGGAATGATTTCCTGGACACTCTTTCTTCCTCCTTGGGATCAACTTCTTCAGGAATTTCTCCTTCTCCTGAAGTCATTCTTATGGATTCTTCTACTTCTCTTTGAGGTGAAATTGAAGGTCAAGATAATGGCACTCCTACCCTCCTTGGCTGACGATAACTTTGAGCTCTCACCAATTGACCTTCTCCTTTCTTAAGATTTAGCTAGTAAGCATTAAAACTCTTGCAAATTGTCAAAAAAACTTTGCACAATAAAAATACAGAGAGTAAAACTCTAGCTCTGATACCAACTTGATCTAAATGGAATGTATTAGTTTTGTTGTGCTAAGTATCCAAACAATAATTAAATTGTGTGCATAAGGTTTATTGAAGTTTGCAGGTGAAACAAATGGTTTTATCTTAGTTAAAAAGATTTTTGTGTGAGGTTAAAGCATGGAAATTTCTTCTATAACATTGTACAACAGTAAATAACAGAGAAATAAACATCACATGTAACAATACTCAACAAATTTGATGAAGCAATTCACACTAAATATGATGCTTTGCTTAGGACCATGGAAAGGATGGTCGATAGAATGTCTATTTTAGATAGACAAACGGAGCCACAAGTCAAAAATCTGATCTTTGGAGGCCAACATCAACAACCTTGGTTCTGGATAAAGAAAAGAGAGAAAAGAGCTCCTAAAACATAGCAACAGCAGCAAATTCAGACACTACTACAACAGAACTATGCTCAAAGTTATTGATCTAAATGGAATGTATTAGTTTTTCTGTGCTAAGTATCCAAATAGTAATTAAGTTGTGTGCATAAGGTTTACTGAAGTTTGCAGGTGAAACAAATTGTTTTATCTTAGTTAAATAGATTTCTGTGTGAGGTTAAAGAATGTAAATTGCTTTTATAACACTATACAATAGTAAATAACAGAGAAATAAACATCACATGTAACAATAATTCATAAATTTGATGAAGCAGTTCACCCCTCCTGGGCTACATCTGTTGGTCTAGCTCTTAATGGCATGTCCCTCATATCTTATTTCTAAAAAATGGTAAGTACATGTGAATAAAAGCCTCGAATTATTGTGCTCTCTATAAAAATAGCTTTAGAATTCTTGAATTAGTTAGGAATGACTATTCATTTGCAGAAAACAGAGAATGGATGCTCAATACACTGAAAACACCCTAGTGGCCCCCGTGGCTCCTTGACCTCTTCTAAAGCTAAACCTAAACAAGATGACCTCTGATGGCTCTAAACCCTCTGCCAATGTGTTCATAATGTCGATAATACCAAAAATTGACTATTCATTCATCAAAATTTGTCAAATATCCAAGGATTTATAGCCAAAAAAAAAAACTCCACTAATTGTAGAGGAACTCCAGATAGCGCGACTAAAACTGGCAATGAGGCTAAATTAGGGGAATGGATAGCGGAACTGCCTGAAGTTGTCAGTTAAGTTAAATTCTAGTGTAGTTGCATGTGACTTCTCTTTGCGGATTAATCGCCAAACTTACTGCCATATGGTTGGAACCCTGCAGCACCAGGTTTCATTAACCATAACATTAAACTGTTATGAAACCTTTAATGCGCCATGCATCTTCACTGAAATCCTGCCACCAATTATGGTTTGTTGGGTTTAAGCCCTTGGTTCTGGGTACAGGGGCTCGTGGAGTGGGGTTTGGCCCCCTTTTTCCACCAGCAGAAACCATTTCAAACAATAAATAAAACTTCTACCCGTTAACAGTTAAGAACCTTCCCAGTGGCGTAGCGGTCAGGCGTTGTTGTGTGTGCGGGCAGGTCTTGTGTTTGAAACATGTTAAATCCAAACAATTTTTAATATGTCATTCCATCCTCTGGCCTAGGGCCACGCGGCAGCCTCGGAGTAGGCCACATGGCACCCGTTGATAGGCCCAAAAAACTTAAGTATAATATATATATATATATATATATATTGAATTTTTTATACAAAGTCAAAATGGGTCAAAGGTCCAATTTTTGGAGTTTACTGAGCTTTTAAGACTTTCATAACTTTTGCATACTACCTTTGTTTTGTGAACCATTCACGGCACCAAAATCACAGCAAAGAGACCTTTCTAGTTTCTCAGGTTGCAAACACTTTTGAGCACTTTCATTTTTGAGCATTTTTTAGCAATGGACATGATCTCTTGATCAGTTATGAAGAGGAAGAACCAACAGTAGAGGAAAAAATTATTTTTATAGCTGATGTCTAGCCCATATTTCTAACCCAAGGTGAAGATTATGTGGAAAAATCAAGATTACCAAGTGATAAAGACTACATAATGGCCAATGATCATGAGTTAGAAATAGAATCTGATGATTATCAGAGAGGATATTTGAATGAATTAAGTTCCCAAAAAAGACAGTATTCCTTAAGGAGTCATGATTTTCCAATCAATCCACCTCCAAAGAAGACAGCCCAGCAAAAAGAAGTACCACAAAAGCAAGATTTTCAAGCCAATCATAATAAGGGTAAAGAGATTGTAGCTCCAAATCAAAACAAAAGCAATCAGCCTTCTACAAGTGCACCTACTAAAGAAAGAGATATTCAGAGGAAAGAAGTTGCACTAAAAGATCATGTTGAGAAAAGAGATATCATCATAAAAGAGGTATATAGAACTATACCTTTCATTTTAGAGTCAAAAATTTCAAAGTTAAAGGTGTCTATTCCTCTTACTGAATTGGTCAAAGTTGACAAGTATAAATCCCATGTAGTTAAAACCTTGAAAGTTGACCCTTTATCTAACATTGTCAATATAAAGGATGAACAGCCCAAGCTTATATTTGGTCCCGCAATTGATGGTCAGTCTGAAGATAGTAAGGCCCCTCCATTTTTCTTGAGTCTCAAAATCCACCAATTCATCCTTCATAACACTATGTTAGACTTCGGGGCCTTCCACAACCTCATGCCTAAAGACATTGATGAGCTCCATCATTAGACATATTTGGAGGGGTTAATAGTCACCTTTTTTCCTTCTTAGATCTCTTTTTCTTGTATTTTTATTATTATTTGGGTTTATGATGCTAGTATAGGTGGTGATTAAGGCTAACATACTCTGAGTGCCTAATATAAGGTTGAGTGCAGAAAATCATGATTTATTAAGCATTTTTATAAATATTTTATCACAAAGACTTGGGGGAGACAGCAAGGAGAAATTATAGGAGGATTTTCCACCCTCAAAGGTAGCCAAAGGATCCCAAATATTCTCTCCAGCAATTCAAATTCCAAAAGTAGCCGAAGGATCCCCAAGGATTCTCACCAGCAATTCGAATTCCAGAGGCAGCCGAGCAACTCAAAGATGAGAGCACTCAATATTGGTTTACTTGGAGTCCAGTGGACTCAATCACCATTTTCTAGGGAGTTGTTGGTAGCTTCCCTATAGAATAAAGAGAGCACAGCTAGAGCTAGGAAGAGTTATTCTATCCCAGTCTCGCTTCCATTCATAATTATTGTTGTGAACTATTGAAACTTTTTGTTTTATTCAGGGATAAAAAAATTCAGAGATGTATGCAATTATTCTTTTATGAAATGATCAGATTGGTTTCCTTTGATTGATTTAAGCTCAAAGGGCTAGTTTCGTGGGTTGGGGCCCAATCCATGTGCCTCAGATTCTCTTATGTTATTATCTTTTCCATTCTGTCATTTAGCTAGTTTTTCCTCTGCCATTTAATTTAGATCTGCTTTTGATAAATTTCATTACTATTTAGTTTTTGTGTTGTTGTAGTTTTAATTGCTTATGCATAGTGAAATAGAGGGAAAACTCAAAAATTGTGGTCAAGTCACCCCCCTCTTATCTAGGTCAATAGAGTTCGAGTAGGGGCAGACCTTCCCACAGGCCAAAATTTCTTTTTTTTCGAGTTGAGGGAAGAAATTTTATTACCAAGTCCAAGCCTCTATTTCACTGTTTCATCATGCATTTTTTCCTATTTCCCATGCATGAATCTGCAAGTGTGCTTCACTTCTAAGAACTGCTCTTACGCCTCCATTCCCCTCCTTTCCTTCTCACCTTAATATTGCACTTACCTTTTTTTCAAACACACTTAAGCCCTTCAGCCTTATTTCTTTGTTTCCCCCGTTCACGGTTGCCTACCCTTTTTATGAAAAACACGTGAAAAACCATTCCAAACCACCAAAAATTGACCTCTTCCTTCCTCCTCAAAATTCCCGCTATCATATGTCTCACTTTGCAAATCTCAAAATTTAGCTTTTACCTTCAACACTTACCGCTTGTTTCTTGCGATTGTGATATTGTGAAATCACACTTCACACCATTTATCCTTTCTCCCTTAACACTTATCGTTGTTCTGGCCGATTTCTCTAGTACGATCTCACCCCACTGTCGGTCCAACCACTACGTCACCATCGCAAATTGCACTTCGCATCCTTTATAGTTTACCCTTAACGCTTACCGCTAGTTCTTTCGATTGCGATATTGCGACATCGCATATCGCAAATCGCAAACTTTTCGCTTTTTCTTTTCACCACCACGTCATCCCCACCGCAAATCGCATCCACAGATCTTATCCTATCACAAATCGCATCCCACAGGACTTACCACATCACAGATCGCAGCGCGCAACCTTTACTGCATCGCATATCACACTTCACACAATTTAGTTCATTTCGTTAAGTCCTTACCGCTATCCATTTAAAATTGCGATATTGCGATTCGCGACCCACCACGTTACTCATTGCACTCTGCACTTCGCACAATTTAGTTTATTTCGTTAAGTCCTTACTGCTATTCATTTAAACTTGCAAATTTGCGATTGTGACATCGCATATTGAAAATTTTATCTCCATCGCGTCTCCGCCATCACATTTTTCGATTATTTCAACTCCAAAGCCATTTCTTGTGCTATAATAAGGTTTTATAAGGTTTAAAATCCCCCTCTTTCCTCTTCTAAGCCTTTTTCAATTCTATCCACTCCAAAGTCATTTCTCACGTTATAATCAATTTTTCTAAGGATTTATCCCCCTATTTCCTATTCCAACCCTCATTTCATGTGTTAAACTTCCCATTAGCCTCTTTTAGCCCTTTTTTCTTCCTCCAAGCTGCAAATTAACTCGTTTTAGTTAGAATTAAGTCATGGATAGCTTAGTTGCATGAATAGAAGCATGGTAGATAGATCATAGGATAAGTAGAGTGCATTTAGCCGTTTGGCCAAGTTAAGTGTGGTTTAGGATTAGTTTCCTTTCTGTTATTTTTTTTTTGCAAATTCAATTAGCTTCATTCTTGTCATTTCTTTCCAACAATTTAGTTCAATTTATTTTTCGTCTTTTCCTTCCAGCAATTTACTTTACAGTTGTTCTCATAATTTAAGAAATATCACCCTTTTGTAAAGAAAAAGAGGATGACATGAACAAAATGCATTTGTTGTGTATATAGCACTATCAACTCAAATTTTGAACAAACCCTGGGTTGATAAAGTAAAGTAGGGTAGCCCATGCGAGTTGCAGCACTCTTGGTGCAATACCAAGGCTCACCACTTTTTGGCGTCATTGCCAGGGAGATGTCTAGATATTTTGATTTTGTTTTATCATTCTTTTTTTATTTTCTTTATTTTCATGTCATTTCAGAAATATTGAAAAAGTACAAAAAATATCTGATTTTCATGCCTCATAGGACTAGGAATACTTAAAGACAAACCTTACCTAAAATCCCCACATCACCTCCTAGCCACCCTTCACTCTTCTTTAGTGGCAGTGATATTGAACCCCCTATAGGAGAGCCTTCTGAAAATTTTGAGGATCCTATTGGGGAAGAAGAAGAAGACATTGTTTCAACTGAGGGACCTACTTCACCTATCTTAACCATGGCTGGGACCCAGAGAGCCTTTCCCATAAGAGAGGCAGATGGGGACACTAAGGTGAAAAACATTAGCCCCTCAGCTATTCCACACTTCCATGGACTTACCTCTGAGGACCCTGACACATTCATGTTTGAATTTGATGTTGTATGTAGGACTTATGACTACACCTCTAATGATCAAAAGTTGAAGCTATTCCCATCCACCCTTAAGGATGCAGACTTACAGTGGTTCATGGGTCTTCCTAGGGATAGAATCACTACCTGGGGATAGATGAAAAAGACCTTCAGCAGCAAGTAAAAAGACTATTGTAGGTCCAAGGAAACTAAGGTTGAGATATTTAGGATGACTCTAGGGCCTGATGAATACCTACAGGATTATGAAGAGAGGTTTCAATTGAACTATAAGAGAGACAACAGTACTCTTGATCTTGACTCACTCAAATGTGTACTTCTTTGAGGGATCAGTGAAGAGATGATAGAAACATTGAATATGTTATCAGGAGGAGATATCTACCAACAACCCGATGAAACAATCAAAATTGTCTTTTGAAACCATTAAAGGGCATTTAGGAAGAAGGGCAGAGCTAGCCAAAGTACATCCAATACCCCTTCCTCTTCCACCTTCATAAAACATGAGATTGGAAACATGCTAGAGGACTTCAAGAGATACATGTTGCACACCTTTTCTTTGCAAATGGACACAATGCAGGTCAAAAGGAAGCAAGATGAAGCAGAGAGAGCCCTAGCCATATTTTATCCTAGATGTACCAGGAAACACCCAAGAAATTAATGTCCACTTAATGTCATAGAGGTTTTCTTAGTCTATGAAGAAAATCGTGCCATAGACATGTGTCCCTCCTTACCTAAACTTAAATTTGTATATCAAGGTGGGGAAACAATGCCAGAGAAACTCTATTTCATCAACTAGAGAAGGCCTCAAGGCCCTCGGCCATATCAACAAGGTATGCAAGTTGCACCTCACTCTTACTATTACAAAAATCACAGTGCACCCATGCAACCTTGGTACACCCCCACTCCTCCATCCTGGTCTACACCTCCTACTTCGCCTTCCAACCCTTCATATCATCCTCAGCCAGTAAACCAACCATTTCAGCAGTATGTTACACAAAAACCTCTGTGGAACAATCCATCCCAAGGGTGGAGGCCTCAACAAAATCAACTACATGTTCTAATTCCTCCACCCCAATCTCAACCTCAGCTTACTCATGCTGCTCCACCTAGGCTACCTATACCTGCACAACCCAATCTGAACCCGAACAACACACAGGCACAATAGGCTCCTAGTGGAGAAACATCCCATCCAGCTTATGCTATGGAGATACAGGAGGTTAATCTTAGGTTAGGAAGATTAATCCCAAAAAAACATCCCCCATATCCACCTATATAGGTTGAGGAGGGAAAGGAAGAAGATAACACTCAGATCCAACAACCTCCTTTTCCCAAGCACTTGATCCACCCTAGTCAGCACACCCCAGAGGAGACTGAACTCCTGGGAGAATTGGAAAATTTGTGTGTAAATATGCCACTTCTCCAGGCCATTAAGGATGTACCTATCTACAATAGGCTCCTCAAAGAAAATTTCTTCAAGAAACCTAGAAGGACGAAGAGAGATACCCCCACAATCAATGTGGTAGGACAACTGTCTGACCTAATGTTGGGGAAGGTGATATTTCCAAAATACCTGGACCCTGGTAGTCTAGTTTTTGATGTACATATAGATGGTGTCATAGCCTATAACACTCTGATTGATTTAGGGGTTGCTATCAATATCATGACCAAGGAAACTATGTTGAAACTTAATCTCCAAGGGACTTTGAGGAAAACCACAACAGTTATGCAACTTGCATATCGGTCCACAATAACTTTGGAAGGAATTTTTGAGGATGTTATGGCTATCATTGACTCTTGGGAGTATCCTATAGATTTCCTGGTCATGCAACCAAAAACCAAGTTTAATGGTTATCCTCTCATCTTAAGGAGACCTTGGTTAGTCACTGCAAACGCTTATATTAGTTGTCGAGCCGAAAACATTAATATCAAAAATGGGCCTCTGTCTAAACAACTAGTGTTATATCCTCCATCCTAGCCTTCCATTGATCATGATCTCCCTATATGGTTGGAGGATGAAGAACATGAGTTATATAACACTGCCCCTATCTGTACCATAGATGTTATCCTTAGAGGGGGGTAGCTTGATGAAGATGAACTCATCGACCATGCCATTCAAAGCAGTCCTCCACTAACACTCCTCTTGAAACCCTATTTAAAGAGTCTAAAAGCCAACCTTGGATGGAAGTGCAATCAATTGAGAAAACCTCTTAAACCACCAAGGCTGTCGAGTTTTGCCCATCCAGATCTCTAAAAATCAACCCAAACCTCTCAAATGAAGAAGAGAAAAAGATATGCCAAATTTTGAAAGAAAATCTGGAATAATTTGATTTGGATTACAAGGACATGAAAGGGGTGCATCCTTCAGTATGCAGACATCACATTTACATCAAAGAAGGATGCAAGCCTGTGAGACAACCCCAAAGAAGGATGAACCTGGATCTAAAGGACATAGTCAAAGAAGATCTGAAGAAACTATTGGATGTGGGCTTCATATATCCTATATATGACAGTGATTGGGTATCTCCTCTTGTCCTAGTCCCAAAGAAGAATGAGAAGTAGGGAATTTTTGTTTATTATCGAGAACTGAACAAAGCCACCAAGAAATACCATTTCCCTCTGCCCTTTATAGACCAATTCTTGGATGGACTTGAAGGGAAGAAGTTATTTTCCTTCTTAGATGGGTTAAGTGGGTACAATCAGATTCAAATCAGCCCTGAAGACCAGGATAAGACTACTTTCACATGCCCTTGGGGTACCTTTTCTTATAGAGTCCTACCCTTTGGGTTATGAAATGCCCCAGCCACCTTCCAGAGATCTGTCCTGAGCATATTTTCTGAGTTATTCCATGACCCAATCGAAATTTACATGGATGATTTCACACCATATGGGGATGAATTCCAAGAATCTCTCTCCAATTTGTGTAAAGTAATAAGAAGGTGCATTGAGATGAATCTCTCCTTGTGCCCAGAAAAGTGTGAATTCCTGAAGAAAGCAAGGGTTGTATTAGGACACTCCATATCCCAAGTAGGAATACAGGTAACTCGAACAAAATCATTGTCATCAAAAGGGTACCTTCTCCTCAAAAGAAGAAAGATGTCAAGAGTTTATTGGGCCTAGCTAGTTACTATAGAAGGTTCATCAAAGATTTTAGCAAGATGGCTTCGCCATTATTTGGCTTATTGGCCAAAGATTCTGAGTTTATTTGGTCTGGTCCTTTTCAAAAGGCTTTTGAGTTCATTAAGAAGCAGTTGACTACTACCCCCATACTCTGAGGTCCAAATTGGACTCTACCTTTCCACATCCACACTGATGCATCCGAAAAAGCTATAGGGGCAGCATTAGGACAAATAGAGGAGAAAATCCCTTATGCCATTTATTTCATCAGCAAGAATTTGTCCAAAGCCAAGTTGAATTATATTGTTACTGAGAAGGAGATGTTTACCATTGTCCATGCATTGAAAACATTCTGGCATTATCTCACTGGATATTAGACCTTTTTTCACACTGACCATGTAGCCATCAAGTATTTAATGAAAAAACTGGATGTTAATGCTAGAATAATTAGATGGTTGTTACTTTTGCAGAAATTTGATTTGACTATTGTTGATAAACCTGGAAAGGAAAATGTTGTTGTAGATTTTTTTTCCAGGTTAGTTCTCCCTATCGGTGAAGAATGAATGGTGGATAACCAGCTACCAAATGAACACCTATTTTCCATATCAGCACTCTCACCATGGTTTGTTGATATAGCCAACTACTTGGTTGCTAGAAGACTCCCTCCTAATATTTCATTTAGGGAGAGGAGCATAATCATCATAAAAGTGCCCCTTTCACATGGATTGGGGGGAATCTCTTCAAGCTAGGCCTTGATCAAATCCTAAGAAGATGTGTGAGGGAGGAAGAATTTTTTGATATCCTCTCTAAATGTCATGACAGCCCATGTGGCGGCCACTTTGCTGCAAAGAGAACTTCTTACAAAGTTTTGTAGGTGCGTTACTATTGGCCTACCCTTCACCAAGATTCCATAAGATAAACCAGCAGGTGTGACCAGTGCAAAAGGATGGGGAAACCCACACAAAGGGATAAAATTCCTTTACACCCTCAAATGGCTCTCGAGCCATTTGACAAGTGGGGCATTGACTTTGTTGGAACCATCGATCCACCATCCAGACAAAATAAGCATATCATAGTCTACACTGATTACTTGAAAAAGTGGGCTAAAGAAAAAGAAGTTAAGGTAGTGACCGAATAAAAAGTAGCAGAATTTCTGAGGGAGAATGTGTTTTAAAAAATTGGATATCCCAGATAAATGGTCATTGATCAGGGATCATAGTTCACCTTTCACCTCATTGAGAATATTTTGAGGAAGCACAAGATTAGGCATAGAACTTCTACTACCTATCACCCTCAGGCGAATGACCAAGTAGAAGTAACTAACGGAGATTTAGAGAGCATCCTCACCAAGGTTGTGACAAGTAGCAAAAAATATTGGGCAAATAGATTGGTAGAAGCTACTTGGGCCTACAACACCACTTGGAAGACAACACCAGGATTTACTCCTTATGAACTAGTCTATGGTAAGAAAGCTCTACTTTCAGTTGACTTTGAATTCAATACTTTAAGAATGGTAGCTGAATTAAATATAGATCTAAAAAATTCCCAAAAAGAGAGGTTGTTGCAACTAAATGGATTGGATGAGTTTAGAATCCAAGCACTTCTTCACACAAAGGTAGTTCAACTGCAAAGGAAGGTATGGCATGACAAGAACATCAAAGAAAAGACCTTCCAAGAAGGATATTGAGCACTATTGTATGATTCAAGGTTTAAAGACTTCAAAGGCAAGTTGATGACAAGATGGTTGGGGCTTACATAGTGGATAAATGCTTTGATAATGGCGCAGTTCAAATCAGGACCATAGATGAGGAAGGGATCCCCTTGCTTGTCAATGGTCACAGACTTAAAATTTACAAGAAGCCTTAGTCAAGGGCATAATTCATCGATTCAATAAGAATATAGGTGTATGTGATGGGAAACTCCATAGTTTCCCACACCTCCTAAAAGAAAAAAAAGAAAAAAAATAAGCTTGTGGTTGAAAAGCTCGATGGACGCAACTCACTTGCTCAAAGAAAAAAAAAACGAAAATAACAATAAAGATCCATGGGTGAAAACCTCTCTGAGGCACCCAAGGCAAGTTTGTGGGTTGAAAACCTTCGAGGCAGCCCACTTTCTTTCGAAAAAGGAAAAAAGAGAAAAACAAAAACACCAAAAAATGCATCTGCATCACTGTGTTTTTCTGTGTTTTTTGTTTTGCAGGTTGTTAATGGTTTCTGGAAAACACAGGGAAGCATTCATCTTATTTCCCTTCTTCTATCTTGTTTTCCATCCCATTATTTACTCCATTCATCTTCATAACTTCCTCCATCGCCTCCATACACCACACTCCTCCATTCTTGAGCACAATGTAGCAAGAGAAGCAGCACACAAACATACTACTACAAACATCAAGAAGTTCCTTCAAAAACAAAGTTGTTCATGGACTTCCAAGAAGGACAACAAGGGCAGCTACATAAAAAACTACAGGAGAATGAGAATGCCACCTATGGCATCTCAAGCACCCCACGCGACATCCACAACAAAGTGAAATAACATACAAATATTAGCGGCTCATTTAGGAAGTTGATCCTTCAACAAGTTGCTCACTAAGAGAACAAGAATATGGTGAAGAACGCAGCATCTAAAAAGGCTTGTCTCAAACCTCCAGCTCTTTCATCCGCCTTGGAAACAACAGGTAAACTCAGGTATAAGCTCTCACCCCTTTCTACGCATTCATAATAGCTAGAAATAATTAATTTGCAAACTTAGAGTTTGAGGGGCAGAAAGGTGGCCAGCTAACTCAACCACCACTATGAGGTATGGCTCAAATAAAACTAGGAGTACATGCCACCTGGGCATGCAAAAGAAAAATTTTAAATCAATGGAGTAGAGGAGAACAAGGGGAGGAAAACTTGTAGTCCATTCTGAGTTAACAGGAAGGAGGAACCAATTGTATACGACAGAACTGGAGCTGAGTGGAGTTATATTGGCACTCCAAATTTAGCTGCGTCATCTAATAAAAGGAGATTTCGTCTCATCCAAACCAATGAATTGGAAATTTTTAGAGGGAGAGGACCGACGGAAGCACGCAACACTTGAAGAAGAAGAAGAAGAACCAGAAAGAATGGGTGAAAACCTCTCTGAGGCACCCAAGGCAATTTTTTGGGTTGAAAACCTCCGAGGCAGCCTACTTTCTTTTGAAAAAAGAAAAAGAGAAAAAGAACAAAACCAAAAAATGCATCTGCATCACTATGTTTTTCTGTGTTTTTTGTTTTGCAGGTTGTTAATGGTTTTTGGAAAACACAGGGAAGCATTCACCTTATTTCCCTTCTTCTATCTTGTTGTCCATCCCATTATTTATTCCATTCATCTTCATAACTTCCTCCATCGCCTCCATACACCACACTCCTCCATTCCTGAGCACAATGTAGCAAGAGGAGCAGCACACAAACATACTACTACAAACATTAGGAATTTCCTTCAAAAACAAATTTTTTCATGGACTGCCAAGAAGAACAACAAGGGCAGCTGCATAAAAAACTACAGGAGAATGAGAATGCCACCCATGGCATCTCAAGCACCCCACGCGACATCTACAACAAAGTGAAATAACATACAAATATTAGCAGCTCATTCAGGAAGCTACTCCTTCAACAAGTTGCTCACTGAGAGAACAAGAATATGGTGAAGAACGCAGCATCTAAAAAGGCTTGTCTCAAACCTCCAGCTCTTTCAACCGCCTTGGAAACAACAGGTAAATTCAGGTATAAGCTATCACCCCTTTCTATGCATTCATAATAGCTAGAAATAATTAATTTGCAGACTTAGAGTTTGAGATGCAGAAAGGTGGCCAGTTAACTCTTCCACCACTATGATGTATGGCTCAAATAAAACTGGGAGTACACGCCACCTGGGCATGCAAAAGAAAAATTTTAAATCAATGGAGTAGAGGAGAACAAGGGGAGGAAAACACGCAGTCCATCTTGAGTTAATAGGAAGGAGGAACCAATTGTATACGAAAGAAGTGGAGCTTAGCAGAGTTATATTGGTACTCCAAATTTAGCTATGTCATCTAATAAAAGAATATTTTGTCTCATCCAAACCAATGAATTGGAAATTTTTAGAGGGAGAGGGTCGATGGAAGCACGCAACGCTTGAAGAAGAAGAAGAAGAAGAACCATAAGAAAAAAATAAAGAAGAAACCCAGGGTAGAACCATAAGAAGAAGAGAGAGAGACAAAAGGCCAAAGAAAAACAAAAGAGATGGCCATAGAAGTTATAGAGATACTAGAAAGTGGGTGAGACACAGACTCACAACCCAACATCACATCCCCTCACTACAAAAAGATAACTATCACCATGGCTCCTCTGAGCGCAAAAATTAAAAGGCAGACCTCTAGGTCTTCCGGAGCTAACAAGAATAAGAGAAAACTACAAACTTCTCCCATAAGCCCAATCATCATTGAAGAATCACCAAGGGGGGAGGAAAGAATCGATGAAATATTTCTGAAGGAGAAGTTGCAGAAGGCGCAGGCAGAGAATGTAGCGCTAAAGGAGAAATTGTAGTAAAAACAGGAGCAAGTAACCACCATGGTGGACTTATGCATAGAAGCCCTTCAGAACAGATTCCCCTCTGACTCATATGCTATGTACCTCAAAGAACAATGGCTTCTATTTCAAATCAACACTCTAGCCTCCCATGAATCACTCCCTTTCCAAGATTGTAGGAAATTCATGAAGTTCTACAAGCAATTCAACATAGTTGATCAGGAAAATATGGCAGAGTTTTATATGCATAACTTTGTGCTAACAAATCTGGAGATTTGGGACCCCAATCCTATAATGGTGGATATGAAGTTAATGGCTCTAGCATCTTGGATGGTGAATGAGGAAAATAGAGCCAAAGAGATATGGAAATTCATGGGAAGAAGAAATATAGAACCCTTATATCTCAGACCAAAAGTTTTCAGCCCAAGAGGAATCATAATTAACCATCAAGAGATTGAAAAGGACGTTGCATTGGTTAAAAGCTACCTCCAGACTCAAAACCAGGTGATATACCACTTTGATGATCTTTCTAGGTAGATAGAAGAGAACTGCATTATGGCCAGCCAGAAGAGATGGAACAGCCTCCCACATAGCCTCAAGAACAAGGAGTATCATACTCCAGAAATACTAAGGGGTGCATTGGAAAGGGAACCATTATACAAGAGGGCCATGCAGGCCAAAAAGATCAGATGGTTGGGACTAAAGCTCAGCCCACCTTTGCTGATGTGGTTGACTGATGAAGAGGACATATATGCATAAGATAGAGAATGGGAGAATGAAGAAAAGAATGATGGATTTTACCCCCTTGGGGAAACTCCCACACTTCTTCCTCGGGAAATTAAGGGGGTTGTCAAATCTTTGAAGGAAATGGAGGAGGAGGATTAGTTGCTCAAAGGATGAGAAACCATTCAATAGGGGGGTGATGATGAGCTCCATCATTAAACATATTTGGAGGGGTTAATAGTCACCTTTTTTCCTTCTTAGATCTCTTTTTCTTGCATTTTTATTATTATTTGGGTTTATGATGATATTATAGGTGGTGATTAAGGCTAACATACTATGAGTTCATAATATAAGGTTGAGTGTAGAAAATCATGATTTATTAAGCATTTTTATAAAGATTTTATCACAAAGACTTGGAGGAGACATCAAGGATAAATTATAGGAGGATTATCCATCCTCAAAGGCAGTCGAAGGACCCCAAAGATTCTCTCCAGCAATTCAAATTCCACAAGCAGTTGAAGGATCCCCAAGGATTCTCGCCAGTAATTCGATTTCCAAAGGCAATCGAGCAACTCAAAGAGGAGAGCACTCAATCTTTCTTTACTTGGAGACCAGTGGACTCAATCACCATTTTCTAGGGAGTTTTTGGTAGCTACCATGTAGAATAAATAGAGCAGAGCTAGAGCTAGGAAGAGTTAGTCTATCCTAGTCTCGCTTCCATTCAGAATTATTGTTGTGAACTTTTGAAGCTTTTTGTTTTATTCAAGGATTGAAACTTTCAGAGATGTATGTAGTTATTCTTTTATGAAATGAGCAGACTAATTTCCTTTGAGTGATTTAAGTTCATAGGGCTAGGCTCGTGGGTTAGGGCCCAATCCATGTGCCTCAACTTCTCTGTTGTTATTATCTTTTCCTTTATGTCATTTAGTTAGTTTTTCCTCTGTCATTTAAGTTGGATCCGCTTCTTATAATTTTCATTGATATTTAGTTTTTGATTTGTTGTATTTTTAATTTCTTATGCATATTGAAATAGAGGAAAAACTCCAAAAATGTGGTCAAGTCTCCCCCCTCTCATCTCTTTCAATAGAGTTCGAGTAGGGGCAGACCTTCCCGCAGGTCAAAATTTCTTTATGTTCGAGTTAGGGGAAGAAATTGTATTACCAAGCCAAAGCCTCTCTTTCACTGTTTCATCACGTATTTCTGCCTATTTTCCATGCATGAATCCACAAGTTTGCTTCACTTCTGAGTACTACTCTTACGCCTCCATTCCCCTCCTTTCCTTCTCACCTTAACGTTGGACTTAACTTTTTTTCGAACGTACTTAAGCCCTTCAACCTTATTTCTTTATTTCCTCCATTCACGGTTGCCTACCCTTTTTATGCAAAACACGTGAAAAACCATTCCAAACCACTGAAATCCGACCTTTGCCTTCCTCCTCGAAATTCTCTCTACTGTACATCTCACTTCGCAAATCACAACATTTAGCTTTTACCTTCAACACTTACCACTTATTCCTTGTGACTGCAATATTTCAACATCAAAAATCGCACTTCTCGCTGTTTATCCTTTCTCCCTTAACACTTACCGTTGTTTTGGCCAATTGCGATAATATGATCTCACCCCACTGTCGCTCCCACATCCATGTCACCATCGCAAATCGCACTTCACATCCTTTAGATTTTACCCTTAACGCTTACCGCTCGTTCTTGCGATTGCGATATTGCGAGATCACATATCGCAAATCGCAACTTTCCCCTTTTTCTTTTCACCACCACGTCATCCCAATCACAAATCGCATCCCGCAGATCTTATCCTATCACAAATCGCATCCCACAAAACTTACCACATCGCAGATTGCAACCCACAACCTTTACCGCATCACAAATCGTACTTCGTACAATTTAGCTCATTCCGTTAAGTCCTTACCGCTATCCATTTAAAATTACGATATTGTGATTCATGACCCGCCACGTCACTCGTTGCACTTCGCACAATTTAGTTTAGTTCGTTAAGTCCTTACTACTATCCATTTAAGCTTGTGAAGCTGTGATTGCGACATTTCATATCGCAACTTTTACCTCCATCGCATCTCCGTCGTTGCATTTTTCGATTATTTCTACTCCAAAGCCATTTCTTGCGATATAATAAGGTTTTAAACCCCCCTCTTTCCCCTTCTAAGCATTTTTCAATTATTTTCGCTCCAAAGTCATTTCTCACGTTATAATCAAGTTTTCTAAGGGTTTAACCCCCTCTTTCCGCTTCCAACCCTCTTTTCATGTGTTAAACCTCTCATTAGCCTCTTTTAGCCATTTTTCTTCCTCCAAGATGCAAATTAACCTTTTTTAGTTAGAATCAAGTCATGGATAGCTTAGTTGCATGAATAGAAGCATGGTAGATGGATCATAGGATAATTAGAGTGCATTTATCTGTTTGGCCAAGTTAAGTGTGGTTTAGGATTAGTTTCATTTCTGCTATTTGTTTTCTGCAAATTCGATTAGCTTCATTCTTGTCATTTCTTTCCAGCAATTTAGTTCAGTTTCCTTTCTACCTTTTCCTTGCAACAAATTACTTTACATTTGTTCTCATAATTTAAGAAATAGTGCCCTTTCATAAAGCAGAAGAGGATGACATGAACAGAATGCATCTTTTATGTATATACCACTATCACCTCAAAGTTTGTATGAACCCCAGGTTGATAAAGTAAAGTAGGGAAGCCCCCGGGAGTTGCAGCACTCTTGGTGCAATACCAGGGCTCACCAGACATCATGGAGAAGATTGGCTTTGACATAACCCACCCATATCATGATTTATATTCTTTTGATTCTAGTCATGTCCATTTTTTGGGTCTAATCAAATATCTAGTTGTCTCCCTAGAGTAGATCCCAGCCAAAAATGTCCTAATGGACGTGGTGGTTGCTGAAATTCTACCACGTTTTGGTATGTTGCTATCAAGATCATGGGGGTCTAAATTGAGAGGTACATTGCACTTGTACTTTTCCTACGCATCCATTCCTGTCTTAGGTCAAATGAGAAAATTATACCGAGACTAAAATGAAATATATGATCACAAACAAGGAAAGGCCTAATAATCATCCTGTAAAAGTTGTACATACAGACTTAGAGTCCTTCATTTTGTATAATGATTCTGGATTAAATGATGTAGATTGTCAATTAGTAGAAATATAATATGCTCCTGAGATTTTATATTCCATTAGAACAGTGTTAGAAAAATGAAAAGAGAATATTCCTACTACATCCGAACATCCATCAGAGAAGCTAGATGAAATTTCAGAACAACATAAAGAAACAGATCAGAGAATTGTGTCAAAACAGAGCCAAGAGTTTTAGCACCTTGAGGAGGAAAATGGTCTTTGGGGCATGGAATTTGATGGTGTCGTTAACAAAGATGAGGTCGGAATTGGTTTATGGATCCGTAGCCCACTTCATCAGCAAGGTAAAGTCCCTAAGAATGTTAGATTTTGTTCCTACAAATTAGCATTTGATTGCACAAATAATGAGGTAGAATATGAGGCACTCATTACCAATATGAAAATTTTGAAAATTTTGGGAGCTAGAAGAATTGCAATCTACGATGGTTCAGAGCTGGTAGTTAAAAAATTCAAAGGTAAGTATCAAGCTAATTACCTAAGGATGAGGCAATATAGGAATGCAGTACTTGATATTTTGAGAATGTTTCCAGAATATACACTTAAAGTTGTGCCAAGGATCCAAAATCTTATGGCTAATTCATTAGCCACTACTACAAGTAATTTTAGATCTACAATGTTTTCAAATAAAAAATTTGAGATTCATGTGAAGCACAGGCCCGCTATTCTTGATAACTTGCAATTTTGGCAAGTATTCAGGGATGATAAGCAGGTGAACAATTTCTTTCAAAGTAAAGGTGAGTTTGAGAAATTTTCTATGGACGAAGTGTACAACAAGGAAGACCAAGTCATCGTGGCAGATCAGATTGACATACTTCATCTCAAGGAAAATAATATTCCAAAAGGTCTCATACCTTTGGAAGAATTGTTTGATCAAGATGGCATGGCAAGAAAGCCTACTTTGGTTCCAACAGAAAAAGGCGTAGAAGATTTTAATATCGGAACAACGGATCAGCCAAAGTTCATCAAGCTTTCAAATTCTTTGTCTCCCGAGGTAAAAACTAAATATGTTGATTTTCTTACTGAGTATTATGACATGTTTGCTTGGGATTACTCAAATCTAAAGGTGTACGATAAAGATATGATTCAACACACCATCTCGATAAAGCCAGATCAAAATCCTTTTAGGCAGAAACTCAGGAGAATAAAACCAAAGTTGTTTCCATCCATTGAGAAGGAATTAAAAAAACTCTATAATGCAGGTATTATTGTTCCAATCGGAGTTTTTGGTATGATGTCAAATTTGGTTCCAGTGCGAAAGAAGACTGGCGAAATTTGACTATGTGTAGACGTCAGAAATCTAAACAAAGTCTCATTGAAGGATAATTACCCACTGCCAAAAATGAACCACATACTTCAGTGAGTTGTAGGAGCCACCAGGATTTCATTATTGGATGGTTACTCAAGGTACAATCATATCCTTGTGCCTGAGGATGATCAGGACAAGACATCGTTCAATACACCATGGAGTACGTTTAAATATTTAAAGATGTCGTTTAGTTTGAAGAATGTTGGGGCCACTTTCATGCATGCCATGGACATAACATTCGGTAACGAGAAGGGTGTCTTCCTTGTTGTTTATTTATATTATTTGACTATTTTTTTCAAATTTAGATGATGAACATTCACACCATTTGAGAGTTGTGTTCCAGCGATGTAGAAAATTTGGAATATCTCTCAACCCAAAGAAGTGCCTATTTGCTATGGATGAAGGAAATCTTATGGGACACATCATTTCAAAGGATGGTATCTGGATAAATCCTTCTAGAGTTGACGTGATACATAAAATCGATTTCCCTCGCAACAAGAAGGAAGTCCAAGCATTCAACGGTAGGATGAATTTCCTACGTAGGTTCATTCCCAACTTAGCATAACATCTTCGAAAGTTAACTAACATGCTAAAGAAGGAAAATGATGTTAAATGGTCTGAAAATGCTCGTAAGTCATTCAGCTCAGTGAAATTTTCTTTAACCACTACTCTAGTTTTGACAAGCCCTAATTATTCACTAGATTTCATTATATTTTCTTCCTCTTATGAGCATACTTTGGCAGTGGTACTAATGTAGAAAAAAGATGGGACATAGCTGCCAATAGAATTCTTTAGCCACACAATAAGGGATGTAGCCCTCAAATACAACATTATCAAGAAAAAATCCTTGGCTTTGGTTAAAGCACTCAAGGATTTCCATGTTTATATTTTTCACTCACGTATTTTGGCATATGTTCCAAATGCAGTTGTTAAAGAAGTACTTATGCAGACAGATCCAAAAGGAAGGAGAGGTAGATGGATAGCTCTTAGAGTATGACCTTGAAATCAAGCCCACCAAGTTGATCAAAGGTCGAGGCTTAGCCAAGCTCATGGCTGAGTCAAATCTCCATACACTAGACATCAATATTATATCAGCACTGTTCGATGAGGAAGAAAGTGTAAGTCTCATTCAGGTATTAGATCTCTTTTCATCATCTCCACAATATGTTGATATCATTTATGTTCTGCAACATTTGAAACCTCCTCCGGGCATGTCAAAGAGTAAGGGCAGGTCTTTGAAACTTAAGGCTTCAAAATATTGCATACTAGACAGTGCACTCTACTGGAAAGATCCTGGATGTGTGTTTCTAAATTGCTTGGTTGAAGATGAGTCTAAAGAAGTGATGAATGATTTTCACAAAGGAGATTGTGGAGGTCACTTATACTGGAAGACCATGGCCAAAAAAGTACTGAGAGCGGGTTACTATTGGCCTACATTGTTTGCAGATTTGTACAAGACGGTCATGAGCTGTAATGAATGCCAACTTTTCCAATGTAAATGTAAGCTTCTTCCTTTACCATTATAGCTCATTTCAGTTCAAGCTCCTTTCCAAAAGTGGGGCTTAGATTTCATTGGTGAGATACATCCACCCTCATTCGCTAAACATAGATGGATACTTACCACCAAAGACTACTTTACTAAGTGGATCGAAGCGATCCCAACCAGCCAAGCTACAGAATCTATTATAATTTAGTTTTTAGAGACTAATATCTTGTCCCGATTTGGTTATCCTAGAAATATCAGTACGGATAACATCACAGCCTTCAAATCGAAGAAGTTGACAGAAATCTATGACAGGTATAACATTAAGTTGGTTCATTCTACAACTTACTATCCATAGGGTAATGGATTGGCAGAATCCTCCAATAATTCTTTGATCAGCATAATCAAAAATATGTTGGAGGCCAATAAGAAAAATTGGCACAAGAAGCTAATTAATGCACTATGGGAAAATTGGGTAAGCAACAAGAAATCCATTAGCATGTATTCATTCCAAGTAGTTTACAGTGTGGACGCGGTTTTTCCTTCTTCTTTGGTTGTCCTGGTCATGAAAATTTTACAAAAAGCGGGAAGCAAATAAAATGACATATAGCGCCAGATTAACCAAATGATTCACCTATAGTAGACAAGAGAAGAAGTGTTTCAAATCATTTCCAATCTCCATGATAATATCAAGAAAATCTATGACAGAAAAACCAAGCAAGATGATTTCAAGATCGGCGATGTAGTACTCCATTGGGATGCCAGGAATGAAGACAAGGGTAAGCATGGGAATTTCGATAATTTATGGAAAGGGCCTTTTAAGATCGCAGATTCTCATGGAAAAAATGCATTTCTCCTGGAAGAAATGGATGGGCAAGATTGCTTGGGAGGGCCAGTTAATGGTAGGATCCCGAAGCACTAACTTTTTTTATCTGAAATTGTGAAAATTTTATCATCTCCATTATATATATCAGTTTGATATTCCTGTAAGTGTGAAGTGGAAAAGCACTGGAGTTTGGAGCCTGAAGTGAAGGCCATGGAGCTTCATTGAGTTTCTGCCATTTTCAAGTTTAATTTTCAGAAAAGTAAGTTAAGTTTTGAGTCATTGTTTAATCAATTTCAGTCAGTTTCAAAAGTCAGTTTTTCATTGAGTTGTCAGTATTTAGTCATGCATTTCAGTTTGAGTTGTTTTTACCGTATTGGCCCAATGGTTAGGCACTTGGCCTACGGTGTTCTTAACACCTCCAAGGATCTTCCATCCCTAATAAGGTCGATGTTAGTGTCAAATTTTTCATTCTGCCATCAATGATCAAAATCACTCTTTTCATATTCATTTTAGGGGTCCCACTTAGAATTTTTTTATCATTCCATTAGGTCATGCAAAAAATTGACTCGTTGATGGTATCCCTAGTCATAAAACCTCACTCTCCCTCAAAATCTCACATTTTCTAACCCACCTTCTTGTCCTTTTGAGAATAAATCTTTCTTGAAATCTTATTTCACCATGTCATTATGTCAGTCAAATTCAACATGAAGTCTGGTCATTAAAGGTCCATTTAGGTCACTAGGTTTCATTTTTCAAGGTTCAATAATACTCCATTTCATCTCATTGAGGTCAGAAAAAGTGTGAAAGTGATTCAATAATACTTCTTTATCATTTGAAGAAGATATGTCAGCATTTAAATATGATTTTTAAAGATTGTAAATTATGGTTTCAAAGTATATTTTCATACCAAAGTGTAATTTTATTTAAAACAGAGATGTAATTTATTTTTTATTTTTTATGTAATTCTATGCTCATTATATGTAATAAGTACTATCCCAAGCTGCCAAATCAAACTCATATTCCAAACTGAAGATAAGAAAATTCAATGTAAATAGTGCCAAACTCCAACACATCAGGTGCAAAGAAGAAAATAAAGTGAAAAAGGTATTCAGCAAAGTTTTCAAAGGTGAAATGAAACATTAGAAAAGTGGGTTTTAAAATTAAAAGATCAATTTAATTGAAGTTTTAAAGCCTTCTTGACATCAAATTTAAACTCATTTGTCTCCTACAACCATTGAGCACACTCCAAGAGGGCGAAATTTTGAACAAGGTGAAATTAGAAAAAACAGAGCAGAGTACATATCCTTTAGAGAGGGCGCAAATCCTTCAGGCGCTACGCATAGCCTTCTGCGAGGACGAACAGTCTGAAGCGAGGGTGAACAGCCTTAAGGCACTATGCATATGACCAGAAAAGCCCAGAAACGCATTCAAGTTGCAAAAAATCACTTCCAATGCTTCACCAACCTTCCCATCAACCTCCAACAAATGATTCAAAGCTAAATGCCATGAATTATCATCTTCATCAAGTTCATGTGTTGGGTGTTGTGAAATTTATGTTAGAATTTGGTGTTTGAAATCATTTTAAAACCTTAGTATTCCCATTGCACTCTTGAATTCCCCAAATTGCATCTCCATACACCTTCATACCCTTCCTACAATTGAAAGTACCCATTCCTAAACCCCTGTTTTACAAAATTCCCTTTCCCTAACCCTTTTTTCCCAAAACCCTAAGCCCTAGGTACTACTTTTACTTAGGCTCCCAATCCCCAAATCCCCATCCTAATTCCCATCATACTACCACTCCTTATCCCCTCCCCCATTTCATACATCCTTAGCACTATCTCCTTCATTTTCCCTTTTTCATTTCTCATTCCTAAAACCATATTCCACATCATCACATGTCCCTAGGTTTTTGATAAAAACACCATGAAAGAAGAGGAAGAAAACATATCATACAGTGAGGGAGAGGAAACGGAGGTGAGGAGGCCACATAAAGGGGGAAGAATACTAAAAATTGAACCTACCAGCACTAGGGAAATCTTAGCTTCTCCAATGGCCTTGACATGCTTCAAACATGTTGGTTGTTATGAGTTCTATGAGAAAATTCAGAGGGTCCAACACCATGCCATGTTGACCATACTTTCATATCTAGACTCTATGACAACCAAGTTACTTTATATGGTGTCACCTTTACTATATCAACTGTTATCATTTCAACTGCCACCAGGATCCCAAATGTTGGGGAGAAGTGGTTCAAAAAGAGTTATTTGGAGAAACAGTACTTTGAGCCTTTCCTAAAACCAAGATACAAGAATGAGAAAAAGAGGTTCTTTCCTTTTTATCACCTTCAGGATAGATATGCACCAATGATGAAGATAATCATGAAATACTTTTCATGCGAAGGTAGATTTTCAAGACTTTATACTTATCATATCCGCCTCTTAATGCATTTAAATAGGGTAAGGATGCTTAACATAACCTACTACCTTTTCCGGAGCATAGATAATATGGAATTTATTGTCCATAAAAGGGAGTACGAACATCAAATGAGAAGTCTTTTTCATCATTCCCTTATCAAAATCATAGTCCTCTATCATCTTAATCAACTAAACATTGCATGGAGTACATTCATAGCCAATGATATATTTAAAGATCCATCTACTCACCATGCACAAAATTTCCCTTCATCATCTCAGCCATCCACTTCCATCCCTCCATCTCATCCCATAGCACATTCATCATCATCAGATCAGACTGCTTCACCTCCTTCATCTCCATCTCATCATGACATTGGATCACCTAGCAGGATTGAGGTCAGTGAGCCTAAGTGGCTAATCTGGTTGAGGTTGAGCCATTGCCAAAAACCTACCAGAGGGGTTTCAGGCAAGTGTTTACCTCACAGAGTGTGAGAGGGGCCTTGCCTTCTTCACCAACAGAACAAGTACATAAGGGGAAATAAAATATGGTTGAGGAGGATGAACGTGAGGTAGTATTTCATGATGTCGAAAACTTCCATGAGAATGAGCTTGTTGACCTAGATGAGGATGAAGAGACAAAATCACTAGTGCAACCATCAAAGGAAAGGATACCAAGGTTAAGGAGCTCCAAACTAATCTTGACAGGGCCAAGTATGTCATAAACTTCCTTGAGCATGAAAATAAGTAAATCAAGGCTAAACAGGTCATTGATGAGGTTAAGTATATCACTGATCAAAGGGAGGCAGAAAAGGCCAAATATATGCTAGATGAGACACTTTAAAAGTATTTTTTGTTTAATGAACATGATGAACAAACACCAAGAGGCAGACCTAGAACTTGAGGGTTGAAAAGAACTCTAGCTCTAAAGAGACAAAAGGAGGTTGAGCTTGTAGATCAGTTAACCCTAAATGAGAAACTTGCCATGGTGATCAATGAAAATAGAGAGCCATGGCTTGATAGAGCCAATCAGCATTTGGAGAAACTTTTGGTAAAGGCTAACAGAGACAATCATCATGCTCAAAAGGAGAAAATTGCAATGGAAAAGCTCAAAAGAGCCAATGCAAAGGTTGAGGCTTTGACCATGTTGGAGGAGAAAATAAAGTTGAACATACTTGCAAAGGCTTCACTCCAAGCCTAGCCCCATCATCAGCCATAATTTCACAAATTTTGAAACATTTTTGCAAAATCTGTGTTTTTCTGAATTTTTCTGAACAAGCACATATCAGAAATTAGGCCATATGCACAGCACCCTAGGCATTGTGCAAATGTTTGGGGAACGTTTTGAGGAAAATGAGACCACCACTGGATTCCTAAGGGAAAATTCATTCCATAAAACCACTTTTCCAGCCTTAATTTGCAGATTTGATAGGTGAAAAGGGCAAAAAACACCCTAAAAATCAAGTTTCTGCCCCTATTTTGGCCTAGGCACTGTGCACATAGCAATCTTGGGACATTGAAGCTTTAAGGGGGAAACTGGCCTTTATTTGGAAACTAAAGGCTGATCTGGAAACTATACTTGAAGGCTTTCCAACAAGCTATCTTGGAGCCAATTTGGATACCATCAAGTCACTCAAAATTAGGCCTGAGTAAGGAGGGCGCATATGACCATTTGCTGATATTTTTCAAATTTCTCCTTAATTTCCACTTTACTTCAGAAATGCATGTTTCTCCCTATGTAATTAATGATGGTAAATGTAATTATGCTATGGATAAGTTACATAGGGGTAGATTCATTATGTAAAATTTATCCTTAAGTCAAATGAATCAGTTTGAATGTAATTAGGGAAGAGCCACTTGTACCTCCCTATACTCCAACTTTCAGTTCAAAGTTTTGTGGATATCTTCCTCACCTCATGGATTCAACCCTTGAGGATGAATGAATGTTGTTTTTATGTCTATTTAGTCCCTTCTTCACTTTTAGCAGGGGTTGGAATCAGTTTGGATGATATTTTATTGATCAAGAAACTATTGTACTCAGTTTGGCCAGTTTTATAAAGAAGAGTTGCAGCTATTTTTTTGGATACATGTGGTATGATGTTTATCATTTTTTTTCCTTTAGTTTCATATGTTAGAATGTTTTTTTTTCATGTTCATTACATCTCTATTGTATGATCTCTTTCAATTTGATAGGCAGAATACATGATTTCTCATGCTCTATTTAGGGAAATTTATCATAATTTCTCCAGTTTCCTCTGTTTAGGAAGAATACATCTCCCATGCTCTTCCTAGCTTCTCATCATTCTAAAAACCATCTCATCACAATCATTTTAAAAATTTTAAGCCTTATGCCTACCTTGCCCAATTGAATCTTTGCAACCCTATCTCATTTTCCTTGACCTAACTTTCCTTGACCATACTTCATCTAGCATCCCGACCAAAATCAATTATCAAAACTCCTAAACTCACACCTAGCCTAAAACCTTTTCATCCAGCCCTCTTGGTTGTGACTCATGTGGAGAGAGCCCTCTCCGACTTGTTAGGGCTAGCTACCAAGTTAAAAGGTTGGTTTGTGGTTACCTCTGCTGGGATTCCCTCTTCAACCTTGGGAATCCGGAGGAGTGATAGAAGTACTAGAATTCAAAGTTCAAGGTGATATTTATATCACTATTTGCACATGAGTTTCTTTTGGTGTAGCTTAAAACTATGCAACCTTGATGTTGACACATATAGAAGGCTTCCAATCATTGGCCTATACAACATTTGATTTACTTATAAACATTCATCATCTTTGCTCAATTTACTTTGACCATGGGTTTGTTGACTAGTGCATAATCTTCCATTTTGAACTTGTTCAGCATCTCCTTGACATACTTGGTTTGTGAAATTAATATGCCTTTGTAAGAATGAGAAATTTTTAATCCAAGAAAGAATGACAATTCATCAAGCATGTACATTTCAATTTCCTCTTGCATTTCTGTTAAAAACCCTTGGCACATTTTATTCATATTTCCTCTAAAAATGATGTCATCTACATAAATCACAACAATTAATTGATTTGCATTTGTTGTCAACAATTCCTCTTTTGAAGCCTTGTTGTTGTGGATATTTATCAAGTCTTGAATACCAGGCAGCTTGCATTATCCCATAAAGTGCTTTTTCAATTTGTACACATTATCCTCATTTTTTTATAATGATAACCCTTATAGTTGTTCAATGTATACTTCTTTCTCTAGATTTCCATTAAGAAAGGTTGACCTGAAATTCATTTGATATAATTTGAAGTTATTGAAGCACGCAAATGCCAAAAACATTATGATAGTTTCTAGTCTTGCAACGAAGGAAAAGGTTTATTTGAAATCAACACCTTCAACTTGAGCATAAACTTTACAAACCAATCTTGCTTTTGTGATACCCCTCAACTTAAAGACTTTATTGTGATTTCATGTGAAAAGTTAATTCTTGAAGCTAGTATGCTACATTAGAAAGATAGACAAGTATTTAATTATCAATAATCTTACTGATCTTACTGATAATAACTTAGGTATAGTTGTTATTGTAAATTTTTCTTTTTGTTTTATTTTATGAATAAAGATCAACTAGAAAATTATGGTTAGGGACAAACGGATGAAAGAGAAAAAGAGGTTGCAATTTTATATAATAAATAAAAGTATTATGCATCTAATGTGGGTGATTAGATTTAATTATGAAAAATATTAAATGGTCATTTAAATATTCTGAAATGAAGTTGTCTCTAGAAGTTGGAAACAAAAGCTCATAAATGAGTAGTTAACTACCTGCCACTTGTTGGTGAAGTGGAGGTAGTTAATAACCACTCAAAGAAGTGGTAGATGGATAATGTCTGAGGATTCTCCTAATTTTGTCTCAATTATTCTAAGAAAGAATAGCAGAGGCTAAAAAATATAGGAAGAATAAAAGCTCATAAATGAGTTGTTGGTGAAGTGGAGGCAGTTAATAACCACCCAAAGAAGTGGTAGATGGATAATGTTTGAGAATTCTCCTTATTTTAACTCAATTATTCTAAGAAAGAATAGCAGAGGCTAAGAAAAAATAGGGAGAATAGACAGTAGACCTAATTTTCTCGGGGGACAAGAATTGATTGATGTGTTAGCCATATGTTTTCCAAAATCATTTCGATTCATTGTTCTAATTTTGTTTTTTTCCATTTTGATTAAAGAAATAATTATGAATTATGTTTACTTCTAGTATTTAGAATTGTGTTTTGGAGGAAAATTATAATTACATCCAATAAGGGGTGGCTAAGTGTAAAGTTTTGTTTATATATACTGTTATTAGATGAAGAAAAGAATTATGATTAAATAATACTAAAATTCAATATCATTCTTTACATTTTATTTAAGCATGTTAGCTTAAATAGCAGTAGAAGATGGAGAATACACACTAGTGAATTACTTTAGAAAATGGAATAAGAGTTAGTAGTATATATTAATTCCTTGGAAAATTTTGTCAAATTTTATGGTTTTGAATGAAACAAGATTTATTATTACATATATTTTTATAAAATTGGGTAAGAAGTAAGTTAATTATTCTAGACTTTCAATAACAAACGAATGAACACAAGAAATGGACCAAAACGTTAAAATTAAACTAAGTCAGAATGAGAGTAAATAGTTTCTGTAGAAAATTTCCAATTAAAAACATATATACAATTGTCATATTCATCGCTCTTGTTTGAGAAACCAGAGGAATTCACTTACTACAAACTAAGTTAAATATGCATACAACCAGAGGGAATTCTATTATTTGGAATTTTATGGAATAGACATGAGGAACGAACATTCCTTAAGCAAAATAATTTTAAAAAATATGTTGCTTATCGTCTTCTGAAAATGCTTTTCATAAAATATGGTTTTGCACCAAATTGTAAACAAAATTGAATTGTATGTATATGTGTGTATTAAATGAATCTAGCAAATTAAGAACCCTATAAAACTAGATATACATATATTTGACAAAAAAAAATGTTGTTTGTTTGAAATTTTATGGAATAGACCTGAGGAACGAAGGTTCCTTAAGCAAAATAATTAAAAAGTATATATGGTGTTTATCGTCCTACTAAAATTATTTTCATAAAATATGGTTTTGCACCAGACTGAAAAAAAAAAAAAAAATTATATATATATATATATAATGAATCTAGCACAGTAAGAACCCTATAAAATGAAATATACATATATTTATCAGAAAAAAAATTTGTTTACACCATAAATAGGCTTGGAAGCCTAATAACAGACAAATAAGTTTGTCTTAGGAATTGGTAAAATTCCTTGATCAATATTCTAATAAAAATTAGAAAAGAATTTACAAAATAATAATTGTAGTCTCTTATACCATGTAAATGGAAAAGAACGAGGAGGTTGAAATATAATTTATGACTTGGAGAACAAAAGTGAAATACAGCTTGAAAACTCAAAATTATGTAGTCGAAGCCGTAACAGATGTGGAAAGGAAACAAACTGGAGAATGTACCTATAATAGTATAGAAATCAGGTTCATTGTGTGTATAATGAGAATTATTACTAATAATTTGAAAATTTTGCTCACGAGTAGCACAATTAGCAAGGGGTACAGATTTTACCTCACGAGGACAACAAGATGCTCCAAGCTCTTGTCTCGAGGAGAAAAACAAGCAGACGTTATGTTATGTCTAAATTTTTTTACTAAAAGTACAGAGTAAATATAGATAAAACAAAACAATGCAGCTTTCATAGATGTAAAGAAAAAGGGTAACTGAATAAATAATCATTCTAAAAATGAAACAAATATTTACAAACACAAAATATTTATTAAAATAGAAATTAAAATCCCAAAACGAAAAGAAACGAGACTATTACAAATTCATAATGATACAAAGCATGTGTTGAAGAAAATCGAGCTGTCAGCACAACAATTCCTCAACCCTTACTCTTAATTATACCCTAAGGAGAATGTAAGAAGTAAATTGCCATAAAAACGCACCTACAAGAAATAATGAAACTAGAGAAAGTAAATGTGTCATAAATATCCGCTCTGCATTATTTCTAACAAAAACAACTAAAATGAAGCTAAGTGAGTTGCAGAGCTTACCCAAGAGTGGTCATGTGTTGAATTTTTCCTAATTGCAGTAAAGATGTGAATGTGTAAACCTTGCTAACCTGATAGGAAGAAAACCAAAAAAATAGTAAACTAGATGAAATCACCCATAAGAATACAAAAAAATTGTATAACATCTAAAATTAGAATTGCTAAGTGTGGGTGTCATAAGAGGAATATTCTACCTCTGAGAACAATCTCTTGGTCAATTATTTAATAGTTTTTCTTCCTTTTTAACTGGAAAAAGTACTCTACTACTATGTGACAAATGGACAACTAAATAACTAAGATACAGGGAACTACAAACACCTAATGGCAGACCATCGATGGAGGTGGTAAATGTTGTCCAGAAAATTCCAAATTCAAATCCCAAATCGCAAGAACTGGTATGTCGAGGAGATGGAAGAGAGTAATTAATGAATGTTACCAAGAAATTATGAGAAGTCATTAAACCACAATGAAACCCTAAACATAATTCATCTCGTCGATCTAGAGAAGTATGCTCTAAATCGTTGATGCATGATACGGAAGGATAAGTGGGCTATCGACATAAAATTTAACCCCGCACCAGTTACTTAATTGATAATAACACACTATTATAAGGCGTAATGGGTAGTGCATGAATATATGAAAAATACGTCCTAGTTGCAAAGGATATGAAATGGTTGAGGTTGAAAATTCAATGTGAGGTTAATAGTTTGTGTGTGTGCACATTTAGAGTATCACACTTTGGATTTGAAACATCCAAATTTTAATAAAATTACTCACAAACCTCGAAAATGACCCAACATATCAAAATAAGTGTAAGGTTCACTTATTAGTGACATTGTCATTCGAAGGAACAGAACTTTCAAGAGGTAGTTTTAAAGTTGGAAGGAACCTACTTAAGAACTTTATATGAATATATACAAAGATAAAACAATGGAATAAAACATGCATATCCATATGCATACAATCAAGTATATGAATATATACAAAGATAAAACAATGGAATAAAACATGCATATCCATATGCATACAATCAAGTATATACATGAAGACATTGATTAAAAATTCAAACCATAAATATAAATATAAGTTTGATAAAATAAAATTAGTATGCTTTAATAACTTTCATATAATTAAAGGTAAAGGCATTTAATGAGAGTCCATATAATGGTGAAGGCTAGTTAACAATAATTCATCATGTTTGTTTAAATGTAAAGTAATAGATCATAAAAAAATGGTTACCTGAATGTTTAGTGGTGGACTATTCTTAAAGGTATCTAGATTTTGTTTAAAAAAAAAAATTAGTATTGTAGGCTTATTACAAGTGGTATCAGAGTTGTAGATACAGCATTGGGCCTTTATTAGGTCCAAAAAACTAAAAATACTACACCTATCATGAACAGATTGTGTTGAAGAAGAAAAATATTGAAAATGGCATAAGAATTTAATGGTCAAACATTTGTGGGGTCACCTAGAGATTAAGAAAAGTACGATACTAAGATGGGGATGGTTGGATGTGAAACCAGTAATGCAAAAGAGCCAAATATTAAATTGTTGCAAGTAATAAGAAATCTGAAAATTGACTTAGAGGATATTAAAGCAAATCGGGAAAGGTTGGTCAAAGCAAGTGAGTAAAGGGTATTTGTTAATAAAATTGGGAAGGAAAAGGATGGAAAAAAGACTCATAAGAGGTGATATAGAAGTAAGTATGTTAGTACTACAAGCACAAGTAATATAGATACTTCTACTGATAATGAAACTAATGAGTTTAGTTATCAAGATGAGCATAAGTCAAGCAGTATTATTTCCTCATCCATGAAAGTAAAACTATCTTCCCAATTACAGGGAGAGTTTAAGAAAATTAGACCTCCCAATTTCGATGGTGAAAATAAAGGAGCAAAGGCATGGCTCCTTAACATGTCCAAATATTTTGGGGTATACAATTATCCAAGTAATATTAAGGAAAGTTTGGCCACATACCAGATGACTGGTAAAGCAGCTTTATGGTGGGAAGAGAATAAGGTTGTTAAAAGAATCGGAAGCAAAAATCTAACTTGGAAGTTATTGAGGAAGGAAATTATGAAGAATTATTTAATGGAAATATACTTTTATGAAAAGGCTAGAGAGTTCTATGAATTGAATTTGGTACAACTCACCATGGATGAGTTTTCCAATATATCTATTTTGTTGAGTTATGTTCCATATTTCAAGGAAGAAAAAGAAAAAATCCAAATATTTTTCAGTTGTTTACCTTTTTCATACAGAGAATGGATAGAATTTTACCAGCCAAAGTGATGGATGAGGCTATTAGAAAATAAAATTTGTGCTTTAACCAAAGTAGAAAAAATGGAGAAAATTATAAAGGGTGGGTGTCAAGGAAATCAGAAAAATTCAGTAGTAAGAAGAAGGGGTTTAAAAAGCCCACTTTTGTAAAAGACATACAAGATGGAAATTATAACAGAAATTATAACCAACAGAAAAATACAGCACAGAAAGGAGGAACTGCTATAAGCAAAAAAAAAATTAGTGAATCTATGAGACCTCCCATAAACTGTAGGGTTGTGGTGAGAATCACCTATGGAGGGACTATCCACAGAATACTCTGAAGAATAAAACAATACTAAATCAAATCCAAGAGGCATCAATAGTAAATTATGTAGCCTATAATATACGAAGGATCAGTAGTGCATTAGATGGAAGAGAAGCAGATCATCAGTCAATTATGGTATAAGTACAAGATAAAACCCTTAAAAATGATGTATATGTGCTTATAGATCCAGGATCTACCTTAAGTTATGTCTCACCTACTGTAGTTGAAAAATATAAACTTAGAAATAAAAATCAGCATAAGCCTTGGTTAATACATCTAGCTACTGGAACTAAAATAAAAGTGTGTGAAATCAGTAAAGACTTTAATTTATATATTATTGGAATGAAAACGATCATCAACTTAAACATCTTACCATTAGGATCCTATGATATCCTAATATGAATGGGTTGTTAAAAAACATAGAGTGATATTAAATTGTGTAGATAAGTCCTTTACATGTGTAGATGATGGAGGAAAATCTTGCATGGTTCAAGGTATACCAAGGAAAATTTATATAGGAAAATTTTGGCCTTACAAATGATGAAGTCTGCTAGAAAAGGGTGTCAATTGTTCTTTGTCCAAGTGCATGAATTGTATGAACAACGACCATCATTGGTTGAATACCCGATATTGGAGGAGTTTAAAGATGTATTTCCAGAGGAAATACAAAGACTTTGTCCAAAATGGGACATTGATTTCACAATCGATCTTGTTCAAGGTGTTTTTCAAGTTTTTCAAGTTTCCAAGGCCCCATATAGAATTATTATACCTGAACTAATGGAACTAAAAATTTAGCTGCAAGAGTTATTAGATAAACAATACATCAGAACAAATGTATCCTCTTTGGGAGCACTGGTATTTTTTGTGAAAAAAAAAAGATGGAACATTAAGGCTTTGCATAAATTACAGATAGTTAAAAAAAATGACCATAAAAATCAAATACCCCTTACCAAGAATAAATTACATGTTTGATCAAATCAGGGGAGATTCTATATTTTCAAATATTGATCTAAGGTTAAGATATCATCAAATCAGAATCAAGGATGAATATATAAACAAGATATATTTCTACACCCGTGATGGACATTATGAATTTACAGTACTTCCATTTGGGTTTACCAATGTACCTGCGACATTAATGTGTCTTATGAACATTGTGTTAATTCCCTTTTTAGAAAAAATTTGCATTGTCTTCATAAACGATATTTTGGTATACTCAAAAAGTAAGGAATAACATGATCAACACTTGAATATGGTCCTCCAAACTCTAAGAGATAGTGAATTTTATGAAAAATTTAGCAAATGATCATTTTACCAAAAGAAAATACATTATTTGGGACATGTAATATGTGAAGAGGGAATTGTTGTAGACCCAGAGAAGGTAAAAGAAATTTTGGAGCGATTGACTCCCAAAAACGTAGAAGAAGTTAGATCCTTTATGGGAATCACTAGCTATTATAAGATAGAAGGATTCTCAAAACTTGTTTATCCAATTAATAATCTACAAAATAAATGAATCAATTTTGAGTGGAGTCCTAAATGTCAATCCAGTGTTGACAAACTTAAATAGCTCTTAACAATAGAGTCTTATTTTAAAACTAGTTGATCCCAATAAATAATTCATGGTGCGCATGTGGTGTGCGCATATAAGTAAGGAAGGATTGGAAGGAGTTTTAATGCAATATGGCCATGTAATTTGCTATGAATCCATAAAATTGAAGGAACATGAGAAGAAATATGCTACACATTATATGGAATTAGCAACAATAATTCATGCATTTAAATGTGGATACATTATTTGATAGGGAAGAAATTTCAGCTAAGGATGGATAATGTGATCCTTAAATACATATTTGATCAACCAAATATAAATGTTGGGAAATTAAGATGGTTATCATTTGTGAGTATGAATTTAAAATTTCAAACATCAAAGGGAAAGAAAACAAGATAGTTGATGTGTTAAGAAAAAAACGTCACCAAAACAACAACACCATAACAATTAGTTGGTCAAAAAATGTAGTTGAAAATGTCAAAACACCTGTAAATTAATATCTAGGATACATAAAAGTTAAAGAAAAACTGCAAAAACCTGCAATTATGGGAGTAAAAACAATTTATTTCTCAATTAACATCCAAGAACTGTTGTTGTTTAGAGGCAAAATTTATATACCAATTGAGGTAAATTTAAAAAACAAAATGTACTATATGAGTTGCATAAAATCCCAATATCTAGTCACCCAGGTTATAAAAAGTTGATTACAGTGTTGAAAAAAGATTTTTATTGGCCAAGCATGAAAAATGAGACAGTTGAGTATGTAGCAAAATTTCTTGAATGCCAACATGTTAAGGCATCTCATCAGCATCTGTTGGTTTATTTTTAACCATTACCCATTTCTGAATGGAAATGGGAGACTATTTCAATGGATTTTATTACCAGACTACCAAGATGCAAAAAACAACATGATTCTATCATGGTTGTGGTTGACAAACTCAACAAAATAGCACACTTTATTGCAGTTAAATCCACCTTTAAGGCTATAAATATTGTAAAAATATTTATAAGATATATTTTTAGACTTCATGGGCTATATAATGTTGTAATTTCAGATAGAGATGTTAAGTTTACTTCCAATTTTTGGAGGGGACTATTTGAATACATGGGAACCAAGTTAAGCCTTAACACGTCCTATCATCCTCAAACTGATGATCAAACATAAAATACCAATCAAATATTGGAGGATATGTTAAGGATATATGTGAAAGAAACACAATCCAAATGGGAAGATTACCTACATCTAGCTATATTTGCATACAACAATGGATATCAGACCTCTTTGAAAATGAGTTCAATTGAAGTTATGCATGGGAGAAGATTTAAGGTACCATTGAGTTGGGATCACCCTGAGGACAGATTAATATTAGGACCGGACATGTTAAGGGAAATGGAAGAGCCACTCAAGAAAATCAAACAAAAATTAAAAATAGCCAAATATCATCCGAAGAGTTATGCAGATTTGAAGAAAACTCAAAAGGAATTCAATGTGGTAGATCATGTATATTTGGAATTCAAATATAATAAAAGTATACTTAGGCTTGGAAGTTGTGCTAAGTTATCTCCTAGATATTATGGACCCTTTGAAGTACTAGCCAGAGTTGGACTTGTTGCCTACCAATTAGCCCTACCAGCCAACATTAAGATTCATAATGTGTTTCATGTTTAATTATTAAAGAAATATGTACATGATCATTCTCATGTAATTGATTGGCATGTTGTACAGGTGGAACTATAGGGAGAGTTCCTAGCAGGACCATTATGTATTCTATATCAGAGAGTGGATACCCTCCAGAATAAATAAGTGGTGCAGTTAAAAGTTTAGTGAAAACATTTCACCCAAAAAAAGCAACCTAGGAATTGGAGGATTCTTTCAAGGAAGCTTATCCTTTTTTATTTAAATCCTGAAATGATTTCCAAAATAAATAATTGACTGAGACACTAGGACAATGTCAAAATTAAGCAGAGGAGGATGTGATACCCTTAAACTTAAAGACTTTTTTTTTAAATTTCATATATATATATATATATATATATATATATAAATATATATATATATATATATATATATATATATATATATATATATATATATATATATATATATATATATATATATATATATATATATATATATATATATATATATATATATATATATATATATATATATAAGTTTAATTCTTGAAGCTAGTATGCTACATTAGGAGGATGGACAAATATGTTGGAAAAATACTGAGAGAGGGGGGTGAATCAGTATTTAGATCTTGCTAAACATATTTTAACCTTTTCTTTTACAGAATTCCATACACAGCTTTTATGAAACCAACTCGCGTATACACACGCAAATATTGAAAGAAACTAGCGTATATTGATATAATGTTACAGATTTGAAAAAAAAATCAGGAACAGTCTTTAACTCATTTTATCAGTCATGCATCTGTTAGATAATCGGTAAATATGTGGAGTAACAGTAGTATAAATCATCACACAAATGAAACACACATGAACACCAGTATTTAAGGTGGAGACCCAATTCAGGAGAAAACCACCGTTGTTGTCGTCTATGTCTTCAATATTTACTATATGGAAAACAATTTACAATATTGTACTAATGCAGACTCATATAAATATGCAAGAATCTACCTACATAAGGATGCAACCTTCTCTCGTTTTCTAGTTGCTACTGGAAGGGAGCTACAACCCCCTAATCTCGTTTACCAGCCACTACTGGAAGGGAGCTTCAACCCCCTGATCAGAACACTAGCTTCTACTGGCAGGAAGCTTCTACCTCCATATTGAAGGCTTCAACCCTCAGAACCACTGCAGACCATGTTTCCATACTGGATCAAATAGCATCAACACAACTCTTCATAAACATCAATAACCATAAGTTTTACCCAATACATCAATCAGAACAGTGAGACCACTATAATCAGATCATCAGAAATAACCCAGACTTAAAAATAAATATGCAGATACAAACTCAACCCCGAACCATCATCAACTTAAAATGCATACGCTACTTCGCTTCATTGAACCCACGTATATACGTGCTTTCCTTCATACCAACCTGCGTATAGCTCTGTGAATATTTTTTTTAGAATGTAATCAGTCTCAGATCTAGATCTGAGGCTTTCAATTAGATATATTTAGAAATGAAGAACCCTTCATCAGTTCATCACCATCAACCATGTTTATTCTCTCATTGATCATATTTGTACATAATCAACTTACCAGCATATACAGTATTCAAACAACCCAGATCTTCAAGAAGACTTCATTGATAGACAGCAGACAAATAGCAGGAATCACATAAAAACATCTACAATAAGCTTCAGAAAACCCTAAACTTCCATACGTGCTTTTTCTGAAGCAAACCTGCGTATATACGCACTTTTACTGAGACGAACTAGCGTATAGATCTGTAAATGTAAACTTTGCATAATGAACCAGATCCATAGAACTTACCCAAATTCCTTCATTTGACTTCAGCAAACTTGCGCCAGGTCACAGATCTAATCATCTCTTCAATCGATCACACAAGAGCATAGTCATTTCAGATCTAGAGATCATGAACCATCATTGTATCCATGGGTGAATCATAGATTCAGATCTATCAATTAAAACAAAGTTCATCCCATGCAAACATACCTCAGAGAAAATTCTTCATTAATAACCCTTGCTATTGCACACCTTGCACTATGATCTTCTTCTCCTTATATATATTTAGCTTTTACCAATACCATGAGTCAAAACCACACAACTGCTGATGGTATTCTTGGACGAAATCAAATAGACAATACAGCGCTCAATATTGTGGGCTAATACTATGGTAATGCCCCTTGGTATCATAATTTTAGAGCATAAAAGGCATACGCGACTTTGATCGTTCTTATCCGTGTGTATATGCGACTTCTCGTCATAAAAACTGTGTATATACTTATCCTGAATGTATACGCAGGTTTCCTTCATAAAAGTAGCATATACATTGTATACATTGTGACATCTTATATTTATCATTTCTCTGGCACTCACTAGAATTCCTTTCTCTGTCACATCTGAACTGACCTGTAGAGTCATCATTTTTACATCTTTAAAAAATAGGTTGCTTATCAAAACGGCAACTCATCAAGAGGTTTCCATCAAGTATAGCATCATCAAGTAGGTTGCCATCAAGGAAAACATATTGCATCATATTTCCAACAATATCCCCCTGTTTGATCACCACAACAGATATGTATGTTAATCATAACGATTATTCAAACACCAATATGCTCTCCCCATTTGACATCAAGGGAAAAGGGCAAATCAATACCAAAACAAGGTTTTGTTTCCCTTGTAGAAAGAAGAGCTCTGTAGATCTGATGTGCACTGATATTACCATGCTCCCCCTGAGTTCATGTTGAATCTTCAGACATATTTTTCAATGAGTACATGACTCTATAACTCAACCTAGTATGACCTTTCCTATCACCAAGGACTCATACATAAATCAATTATCCAACCAAGTGGAATTACATATTTGAACAAGTCCTTACATGACTGAATATAAAAATTTTACATCATAGGTCTTAACACGACCTTTTCATCAAATTACAGATATGAATTTTTATAACCAAAACCAAAGAATCTCAAACATGAGATCATAACACAGCAACCAATCATAATGCCAACAATGCATCTTTTTCCACAAGACAAGTGCTCCCCCTTAGTTTGTGCATCCTGAACACCTTCAACAACCAATCATCAAAGCATCTTCAACAAGGAGATAAATATCAAAGAATTATATAGAAAGATTAATATTGTAACAACAACATAGATTACCCAACAGTATCACAACTGTTTTGAAATGCTGACTTGAAGAATTTCTGTCAGCAAAACCTATACGCAGTTTTATGCATAGGAACTCGCGTATATACGCTATTTTCCTTTATGGAACCTGCGTATTGAATTTAATCTTCTGAAATTAAGCAGATTTGATCAGAGAGGCAGAGACAACTCCCAGCTTCTGTCTGAGATATTCGAATGCTTCCTGGGGTAGAGGTTTAGTAAATATATCAGCAACTTGTTCTTTGGAGGGAACATACTCCAATTTAACCTTTTATTCAAGAACTTGTTCATGTAGGAAGTGATACTTTATAGGAATGTGCTTGGTCTTGGAATGCATACAGGATTATTTGAGATATTAATGGCACTTGTATTATCACACAAAATGGAGATGGGAGGTGAAAATTTGATTTGAATGTCTTGTAAAGTCTACATCATCCAAAGTAGTTGTGTGCAACATGATGCGGCAGCCACATATACTGCTTCTGCTATAGATAAGGAATAGAAATTTGTTTCTTGTTGAACCAAGATACCAATCGGGGCCCCATATAGAATGCACCACCACTAGTGTTTTTTCGATCATCAACATTTCCAGCCCAATCCGCATCTGTGTAGGCATGAAGAGTGAGATCAGCATTATTTGGGTACCATAGACCAAAGTCTTGAGTCCCTTGTATATATTTGAATATTCTTTTTACAGCCTAAAGGTGTGACTCTTTTGGAATATATTAGAATTTTCCAACAATCCCAACTGCATGCATAATGTCTGGTCTTGCCCTGGTTAGATAAAGCAGACTTCCAATCATGGATCTGTATTCTGGTTAATTCACCATGGGAGAATCATCATGAGAACTAAGGTTACACCCAGTTACCATTGGTGTACTTACAGGTTTGTAGTCTTCCATCCCATACTTCTTCAAAATTTTCTTAAGATATTTTACTTGTGATAAAAATATGCCATCGGTTGCTTGTTGCACTTGTAAGCCAAGAAAAAATGTTAGTCCCCCAAGTAAAGACATTTCAAATTATTTCTACATAACAGAAGCAAATTTCTGACTCATGGACTCTTCATTACTCCCAAAAATGATGTCATCAACATATACAACTACAATCAATAATTTATCATTTTTAGTTTTTGTGTATAATTTGCTATCAACAAATCCCTTTGAAAAACCTTGTTGATGAAGATATTTGTCAAGATTATAGTACCATGCCCTTGGAGCTTGTTTGAGACCATATAAAGCCTTTTTAAGTTTACAAACAAGTTTTTCATCATTTCCCAAAATGAATCCTTCTGGTTGTTCTATATAAACTTCTTCTTCTAGATCACCATTGAGAAAAGCAGATTTAACATCCATTTGATAAACTTTGAATTGTTGAAAGCTTGAAAAGGCAAGAAACATTCTTATGGCTTCAAGTCTAGCTACAGGAGCAAATGTTTCTTCAAAGTCTATACCTTCTTGTTGAACATACCCTTTACAAACAAGTGTATCTTTGCCTCTAATAACATCTCCATTTTCATTTAACTGGTTTTTTAATATCCATTTTGTTCCAATAACATTTTTATCATGAGGTTTTGGAACCAATTCCCAAGTATGATTCTTTTCAATCTGATCAAGTTCTTCATTCATGGCTTGAATCAAATGTTCATCTTTGCTAGCTTGATTAACATTCTGTAGTTCAATACTGGATAGAAATGCCAGATAGCTAGGAGATCCTACAAGAGTTCTTCTTGTTTGGACACCTGATCCATTTTCTCCCAAAATTTGAGATTCTGGATGATTATTTTGAACATACCTGGATGGAGCCTTTTCAGATAGATCTTCTTATGTTTCTTCATTGGGTTCACCTTCTATATTGTTGCTATTTGATGCTGGAAGATATACATCACCATCATCTTCATTTTTTTTTGGCATTTCCCCCTTTGGAGCTGAGAGAGACTCATCAACTACAACATCAATGCATTCAACAATCTTCCGAAGTCTTTTATTGTAACATTTATATGCTTTATTTCTAGAAGAGTAACCAAGAAATATTTATTCATCTGCTCTAGGTTCAAACTTACCAAGTTTTTCATCATTTTTCTTGATAAAACATTTGCTTCCAAAAACTCTAAAATTATTTACAGTTGGAATATTACCATACCAAATCTCATAAGGATTTTTATCATTGTTCACACGAACATGAGCCTTGTTAATAATATTTACAACAGTATATACTGCTTCTCCCCAAAATGTATCAGGTGTTCCAGAATCATCAAGCATAGCATGGGCCATTTGTTGCACTGTTCTATTCATTCTTTCTGCTACGCCATTTTGTTGTGGGGTTCTAGCTACAGAAAATTGTCTTTTTATGCCATGTTGTTCACAGAAATCAAAGAATTCATCTAATATATATTCCCCTCCTTAGTCAGATCTAAGACATTTTATTTTTAGATCTAATTCATTTTCAACCAGGGCTTTGAAGATCTGAAATTTTTCAAGAGCTTCATCTTTTTGTTTTATTAACCCAATCCAACACATTCTAGAGAAGTCATCAATAAATAGAATATAGTCTTGTTCTCCACGGGGTGAATTTTTCCTCATAGGTCCACATGCATTGGTATGTATGAGTTCAATAGGCTTACTTGCTGATCCTTATTTTGCATTGAATTGCACTCTTGTTTGCTTACCGAATTGGCAAGATTTGCATATGGTACTTTCAGGCAGAGTAATGTTGGGAAGATCACGAACAACTTTGAGTCTGCTAGATTCGCTGATTTGAGAGAAATTCAAATGCCCCAATATTCTGTGCCATAACCAATTTTCTAAAGATTTATCCAAGTAACATTGTTCTTTACAACTTTTCAATACATACAAATTTCTTGGTGTTCTAGTTCCTTTTATTATTGTTTTTCCTGTGTCAAGTTCACATACCACACATTCTTTTGAGCTAAAGACAACTTCAGTTCCTTGATCACACATTTGACTTACACTTAACAAGTTATGTTTTAATCCATCCACATACATAAAATTGTTAGCTTTCACTTTTTCCTTTAGAAAAACAGAACCTTTTGCCTTAATGACAGCAGGAGTATCATTTCCAAAAGTAACATTCTTTTCTCTTTCTAGAGAATTGGATGCAAGAAGTTTATTTATGTCACCTGTCATGTGTTTTGAGCATGCGCTATCAATTTACCATTGATTTTCCTCTCCTTCTGCAAATAAATCTATGCCACAGTTCTCAACCTGTAAGTCCTTCTTTCTCCATACCTTGGAACTTGAAGGTATATGCTCTTTTGGCTGAAGTTTGCTCCTGCATTTAGATTCTTCATGACCAAAGTTAATGCAATAAGCACATTCAATTTCATTTTGAATAGGAGAAAATTTTTTATACGTATTCTTCTTTATTCCGGTCTCATTTCTTTGCTTTCTTGCAACACATTGAACAACTTTATGACCAAAATTATGACATGAGAAACATTTTCCATTAAAGAAGAAATTTTTGTGATCATGGAACCTTCCATTTTTGTTTATCTGTTGAGTAGTATTTCTCTGAAATATATTTCTATTATTGTTCTTTGTATTAAGGTGGTCATGCTTTATTTGTAAATTTTCTTTGTTCCCTTGCTGAGGGACAGAATGTTGTAGGCTAGTTGTAGCTGCATTTAGATAGTTTGGTGCTGAAGACTGAGAGGATTCTCCGACATATCCAAGGCCTGTCTTTAAAAGAGGAGAGCATTGTACCTTGATAATTTCATCTAAGGTTTCAGATCCTTTAGCAAATCTAAGATTTAAAGTTTTCACTTTCTCAATTTCCTTTCTTAGACTTACTATTTCACATTCCAATTTCTCATTGTGCTTCTCTTTTTCCATAAGCTGATTTTTTAGAGTATCTATGGCAATTTTGTTTTCTTCCAAACATATTTTGAGATAATTTATTTCTTCAAGAAAGTCCTTTTCTTCTAATGCATCCATAAAGGTATCACTAGAGTCCTTTTCAAAAGCCATAAGAAGTCTAATATCTTGATTAGATTCTCCTTCTTCACTATTTGATAAACCATCACTATCTTCATGAGTATAATAGCTTTTTCTATTGATAAATCGTTTCTTATTTCCTCTAGCCACTTCTTTCCCTTTTCATGACTATCTTTATGGGGACATTTAGTAGCATAATGACCAACTCTTCCACAAGAAAAACATTTAAAAGGAAGCTTACCTCTGAATCTTCTAGTGCCAAGTTGTAGCTTCTTTACAAAATTTATCTCATCTTCTTCTGAAACATACCTTGATCCTTCTTGTTCTTCTACTTCCTTTCCTTTTGCAACAGCTCTAAAGACAACTTCTTTGACTTCAGATGGAACTCCTTTTCTCATTTCAAAAGCAGTCAAAATACCATGTAGTTGAACAATAGTAAGAGTTTGTAGATTCTGCTTCTCTTCAATGGCAGACACTTTTGACTTGAAATTGGAAGTTAGAGATCTTAAAACCTTTTCTACCATAGTAGTGTCAGTTATGATTTCACCCAGATTTCTCATGCAATTTACAATATCATCTAGACATAAGTAGAAACTGGCAATGCTTTCCTCATTATGCATTCTGAGATTTTCATATTGAATTTTGAGAGTTTGGAGTTTAACACTTTTTACCTTGGTATCACCTTCATAGCTTAGAATGATTTTGTCCCATATCTCCTTTGTTGTAATTAACTGCATGACTTTGAAAAATTCTGATTCAATCAGACTTCCCAATAATGCATTGACCACCTTTGCATTGGTTTCATATTTCTTTCTTTTTGTTGCATCTGTTGGAACTGATGTTGGATATTGATAACCTCCTTCAACTATGGCCCATACATCTACTCCAAGAGACTAAAGATAAGATCTTGACCTTGTCTTCTAGAAGATTAAATTGTTTCCATTGAAGAGAGGAGGCCTGATAGATGTTGTCTCATCTTGATTGCTCATCTTAGATGATCTTCCTTCTAGCAATTAAGCTTCTTCAAAAGGACCTGCTCCGATACCAATTGTTGGAAAAATAATAAGAAGGGGGGTGAATCAGTATTTAGAGCTTGTTGAACATATTTTAACCTTTTCTTTTATAGAATTCCATACACGGTTTTTATGAAACCAACTCGAATATACATGCACAAATACTGAAAGAAACTAGCATATACTGATATAATGTTATAGATTTGAAAAAAATTTCAGGAAAAATATTTAACTCATTTTATTAGTCATGCATATGTTAGATAATCAGTAAATATGTGCAGTAACAACAGTATAAATCATCACACAAATGAAACACACATGAACACCAGTATTTAAGGTGGAAACCCAATTCGGGAGAAAACCACCATTGATGTCGTCTCTATATTCAATATTTATTATATGGAAAACTATTTACAATATTTTACTGATGCAGACCCATATCAGTACACAGACATCTACCTGCAGAAGGCTACAACCTTCTCTCGTTTTCCAGTTGCTACTGGAAGGGAGCTACAACCCCCTAATCTCGTTTACCAGCCACTACTGGAAGGGAGCATCAACCCCCTGATCAGAACACCAGCTTCTACTGGCAGGAAGCTTCTACCTCCATACCAAAGGCTTTAACCGTCAGAACCACTACAGACCACGTTTCATAAATTTTCATACTGAATCAAATAGCATCAACAGAACTCTTCATAAACATCAATAACCATAATTTTTACCCAATACATCAATCATAACAGTGAGACCACTATATTCAAATCATCAGAAATAACCCAAACTTCAAAATAAATATGCAGATACAAACTCAACCCTAAACCATCATCAACTTAAAATGCATACGCTACTTCACTTCACTGAACCCGCATATATACACTCTTTCCTTCATACCGACCTGTGTATAGCTCTATGAATACTGTTTTTTAGAATGTAATCAGTCTCAGATCCAGATCTGAGGCTTTTAGTAAGATATCTTTAGAAATTAAGAACCCTTCATCAGTTAGTCACCATAAATCATGTTTATTCTCTCATTGATCATATTTTTACATAATCAACTTACCAACATATGCAATATTCAAAGAACTCATATCTTCAAGAAGAATTCATTGATAGACAACAGACAAATAGCAGGAATCACAAAAAAACATCTGCAATAAGCTTCAGAAAACCCTAAACTTCCATACGTGCTTTTTTTGAAGCAAACTCGCATATGTATGCACTTTTACTAAGACGAACTAGCATATAGATCTGTAAATGTAAACTTTGCAGAATGAACCAGATCCATAGAACTTACCCAGATTCCTTCATTTGACTTCAGCAAACTTGTGCGAGGTCACAGATCTAATCATCTCTTCAATGGATCACACAAGAGCATAGTCATTTCAAATCTAGAGATAATGAACCATCATTGTATCCATGGGTGCATCATAGATTCAGATCTATCAATTAAAACAGAGTTCATCCCATGCAGATATACTTCAGATAAAATTCTTCATTAACAACCCTTGCTATTGCACACCTTGCACTATTATCTTCTTCTCCTTATATAGATTTAGCTTTTACCAATACCATGAGTCAAAACCACACAACTGCTGATGGTATTCTTGGACGGAATCAAAAATATACAATACAGTGCTCAATATTGTGGGCTAATACCATGGTAATGCCCCTTGGTATCATAATTTTAGAGCGTAAAAGGCATATGCGACTTTGATCATTCTTATCCATGTGTATACGCGACTTCTTGTCATAAAAACTACGTATATAGTTATCATGAATGTATACATGGGTTGCCTTCATAAAAGTAGCGTATACATTGCATCCATACGCGGGTTGCCTTCATCAAACCTGTGTATACTGTAATATCCCGGATGGGATATTTTAACTAAAAATGCAGAAAAATACTGAATACCACAATTTGCTGTAAAATAAACATTCACTCAATAGAAGATTTCCATGTAAAATAAAAAAAATACAGTAAACACTGCAATCCAATACCATATAGAACAAAAGAAAAATCTCAGCTTTTATTATAGATAATAAACATGGGTTTACATATAGATCTGACCCAGAAAGAGCTGAGATAGAAAACTGGCCACCAAGATAAGCTGTTGAACGACGCTGGCCACGAACTGAACTGTTGCACTCTCCCTCCGGCAACAGCTGACACTGAACCCACTGAAAATGATGAATCCCAAGTTGAAGATTTGAATGATCCTCACACCAAACTCTGAAGCTCTGTGAAACTCCTAAGTGAAGTCTCCTCAAAATTATTGGGTTTCCGTCCAATACTCACAAATCACCCGAGGGTTTCCATCCTAGGGCTACTGCATGAAGTAGAGAACCACGTCCTCAAAACTCTCATATACAAGCAAATGATCTACTCCAAAGATGTCTCCCAATGGCCTCCTCCCTTTCTTTTATAGATCCCTTGGAGCCTTCTAGAGAATTATTTTATTATTATTTTATTCATGGAGCACTTTTCCCTTTTATTAAAATATTATAAAATATTCCTTTTTAATGCAGAAAAGGGTAAATCAGCTACCACGCCTTCTCCGGTCACTGAAATCTATGTCTAACTGTCCCATCGTGTAGGTCTCCTCGTCCCGGTTCCAATGAGCTATTACACTAAGGTGTTCCATCATGTATTCCTCTCGGAATTCCACCTTGAGCATAATTAGCTGAGTTAAGCCCATAAATAACTCAAAATTCCGAAAGTTATCGGAATGCATCGGAGCAAAATCCAAATTGCTCGGATGATGGAGTATATCAAGAGAATGCCTCCGAACACCATGAAAACTCCTCAAAACTCCTCCGAAAAGCTCCTGAGCCCACTGATAGCACCAATCTGTACATGTGACCTGTCTGCTCCTAACTCTGGAATTCCCTCCTAGCCCTGTCATGGGTGATACCAAAAATGGGAATATTACAGACCTTCCGCCCCAAGATTGCTTGCCCTCAAGAAATCGATATATGTGGGCCATTCTGTTGGCCCGCCGCATCTCAAATCCAATGCCTGGATCCCATACCAACCTCTAGGTGCGGCTATGCTCCTGTGTCAAACCTCTCGGAACAGACCCCTCAATGCCGGGATCCCAAACTGATCTCTCTCTGTCCCAGTCAACAAACAATCCTCCCGGATCCCAACACCACCATGGCCAATCACCGCCCAAGTCCCACGCCTCGAGCTGCACACTGCCTCTGGCTATAGCTGATGCCCCATGAACTGAAGTCCGCCAACAAGCATCCATGCTCCCCGACTCCTGTTGTGCCATACCTCTAACTGTATAAGCTACTCTACCAACTGCATACCAACTCATCACCTCTCTCCAGTCCAAGTCCTGACTCAATCCCATGCTGATCCTACTCTCCTGAAATCAGGAAGGAGTCCTGAAGTAATGACAACCGGTGCCCTCCTGCCAACTAGAGTCTGTAACATCTACTATGTCTAAGGGCCCCTGCTTTGATGTGCTCCCCACGAAAAATACCGTACCATCAAGAGGGTACCAACTCATGATCTCCTACCAGTCCATCCTGGAAGAAGAATCCAATGTAGCAACAACTACACATGGAACATGCCCAGGGTGTTGTTGCCAGCCTGTAGTCAACTCCCACTGCTCTGCCTTGTCTACCAATGGAAACTGCCTGTAGAAGGAAGCCCCTCTCTCTATAGTGGGCCAAAGTGGGCAAGACATGTTGCAAGCCCCATCGATGTACTCCTGGAGAGTACTACTCACTGAAAGTACTGCAGCTCGGTCGATTGTATGTACATCTATCTGTACCTCATCAATGTGTCGGCCCAAAGATGGATGCTCCACCGTCTCCAACAACTCATCCCTCTCATCGGGAATGTAAAACTCCTGCTGTCCCCTAGCTTCCTGCAGAACTATCCCATCAACCCCCAATATCTCTAGAGGATATGGATCTGCAACTGCCGTCACTGTACTCAGTGTCTGTGCATCTGACTGCTCCTCCTCAAAGGTTGACCCCAATGTTAGCCACATATCCATCATAGGCTCAATGTGGGCGCCCATCTGGATCTCCCCCAAAGGAATATCATGCCTGATGTGAATAATATCCTCCTCTGCTAACTCAGGCTCCATCATATGCTACTCTGACTGAATCATCACAAGGGACTCATCACCCAGAGTATCTCCTATACAGTCCTCTGACTGCTCACCCTGCACACTGGAATACAGCTCCGGTCTACTGTCATCATCTCTGCATGACTGCTCTCGCTCCACGGAAGCATCCTCAACTGATCCCATGGACTCATCTGAAGAAGAGCCCTCACCCTGGCATACAGAAGGACTATCTACCTGATCTAGCTCTGCCACCTCATCTGCATCTCTCAAACATGAGTGATCAGGCCCCCAAGGTTCTTTGCAAATGAAGCAAATTCCCTTCCTCCTCAGCTCATTTCTGCTGCCTGACCTACCAAACTGGAGCCGCTCCTCCCTGGTCAACTGTCTCCTGAGAAACTCAATGTTCTGCTCAACTAGCCCTTGGGCTAGCTCATATGCAGCAGGTGAGACCAACTGCTCTCTCCTCCAAATGCTCAACAACCTAGTCTGCAACTCCCGGCAAATGGCCTCACAGATTCCCATACATGAAAATAGGATGGACTGCATCTGTGCTATGGTTGTGTCAGAATGATGTCTCCTAATGCTGAAGAAGCATTGGAACATCTGCAGAATCAAGCCATCACACTCAAGGTCAAACATGGTCTCATGAGTCCGGGTCATGGCCATGACTTCTAAAACCTTAAGCTTCCTCCTAAATGTAGAACCTGCACAGTTGTCCAAATCCCGAAAGGTTCCTACTATCAATCTGAAAATTCTTCTCATAATATCATCATTGTAGGGAGGGAAGGGTGCTGTTATCCTCAAAATATCACTGAAACAAGAGGCAACTATAAGTTGGACTCTCTCACTTGGATGTTCCAAGAATCTGGCTTGTACCAATGTAAACATAGATGGCTCCAAAGCCCAATTTAAACTCCAATATGATTGCTCTACCTTTGGAAGACAAGATTCTAGTTCCTCCAACATGGGAAATTCATTTTCTGATCTTCCACTTTTCAAGTCCATCCCAAGTGCATAAAGCCAATTTCCCACTTCTTCCTCCTTTTGAAAATTCCTTGGATGCCTTTGCTGGAGCAAATTATGTACCTTCTTGGAGAAGGGTCTATTGTTCTATTTTGTTTTCTGGTCTTCTGATGCACGGTGGTTCAAGGAACCAACTTCTGTTTTTACTTTCATAAATCTATTTAGAAGTCCCTCCAAGGTTTATCCAATGAAGTGGTCACTGTATTTCTGAGTGTACTCAATATAGTCTTAGTAATTCGGTCTTGCTAAGAAAGCTGCTACAAGAATAAAATTGATTCATCATCATTCAACTGAGATGCTACAGGGTTATGAGCTTAGTTATTCCAATACATCCTCAAATATGATTAGATACACCATCAAGAGAAACGTTCTTCAGCTGAGGCAACATATATATAGCAATGTGCTCTAGCTGTATCTTGGAGACAACGCAGCCTAAAGGAAAGAAGGTATTATGTCAGCCAAGGAACCACAAACTCAGCGTTCCTCAAGCCTAGAATGGCACTTTAAAGCGCTGCCCTCATGCAAACCTCATAACTCATCGTACCCAACCCATGTAAATACAGTAAACCCTGATCAACAATACAACTCTACAACACTCTACTCTGTCTAGTAGCAAGCAAGACTTTGCTACAGGTATTGGCAGAGGAATATGTGTATACTTCAACGGATAGTCACCAATTTGGAGTCAACACATATTCTGGTACATTTATATGTAGACAGTGAATCCAATAAACAATTGTATCTATGAAATGCAGTTGAGTTCAGTTAGGAACTGGTAAATGCATGCTTGGAGAATTCTCAGATGATTGAATGACGTGATGAAGCTACCTGCTCAATGTGGCCCCTTCACCTGGCTGCAAATCAGACAGTGTCACGTTCTAGCATCTACAGGATTTTATCTGCAACGCGCTGCCCATTCCTCCTTTGTTCAGCAATATGTATCAAATCAGGCCAAATCACTGAAATTTAACACGGATACATGTTGTCAATTTATTGAATGACTCCGCTCTCAATGCATAGGAGGCTTCAAAATTTAAATGCAGCGTATTGAGCCGCTACCCGAATCTCTTCCGTCGGCTGCCTACGCTGACTCACGACTCCACAATAACAGCCCCACGTTTTAATTTTAATATAGTGGCTTTCAGATTATTCCCACGACCTTCAAGAAATCGACGCCAATAATGTTTCAATCAATTCGGCCCCTTTACTCGACGACCGTCAATAATACGAATTCATTAGTGTGATTCTGCCCTTGCGATAGAAGCATCGGTCCCGTTATGCAAGTACTCAGATATCGATCCACCTCTTAACTCCCAATTTGACCGCCTGTCTCCGGCAAGAATGAATGCAGTGCCACGCTCAACAATTTTTCTGAATACATAATCTCTGGTCTCAAGCAAAATCACTGATATGCACGATTGTGTTCATAGCACCATAGAATTCTGAGCTCGTCCTTATCACACTCCATGTGTGTGATTCTGTGCCAACGTGCCATATTGGCCGTCATCGCCAATGCTCTAAAGATTGACTAACCACACTGCCCCGATAATTGCACGCTGTCAATTACGCTACAGGAAAATGGGATCTATGTGCGTCGGCAGAGGCGTGAATAAATTATGGCTTTTACCATATGTACAACCTTGTAATACATGCTTTCTTTCCGCTTAAACCTTCAGCCAGTGCTTTCACTATATATATAATTTATCTTACGACACCAGTAAGATTTGATTCGACCCCTTAAAATTCATCAACACGTCCCAAAAATTTTCCGTCGGTTGGCATCAAGTTCTGAGTGAAGGTTTTCCAATATTCTCCCCACGCAAGTTTCCACTGGCATGAATGAGGGGTCAGATCGTATCCCTGATCTGTCTTTACAAGCTCGGCCTTAAATTTATGATGTTCCTCTTAATAATTTGGTGGACGTCTTCGACGTCTCACTTCTCAACAATTAGCAAATGGATTTTGAATCAAACACCCAACCATCATTGCGGCGGCAACCCTTTCCTACAATTTTGTTGGATATTTGCACCAAGAATTTGCAAACAAGGATGAATTTAGCCATACGAGTGTTCTACGGAAACGATCTGGATTTTCTCACAAGCCCTCTATTTTACTGAAGCTGATCTACAATGAACCACTGTAATAATAATCACTGGAACGGGGCTGAAACCCGTAGGTTGAGCCAAGACTACGGCTCTGATACCAATGTAATATCCCGGATGAGATATTTTAACTAAAAATGTAGAAAAATACTAAATACCACAATTTTTCGTAAAATAAACATTCACTCAACAGAAGATTGCCATGTAAAATAAAAAAAAAGACAGTAAACACTGCAATCCAATACCATATAGAACAGAAGAAAAATATCAGCTTTTATTATAGATAATAAACAGGGGTTTACATATAGATCTAACCCAGAAAGAGCTGAGATAGAAAACTGGCCACCAAGATAAGCTGTTGAACGACGTTGGCCACAAACTGAACTGCTGCACTCTCCCTCCGGCAACAGCTGACACTGAACCCACTGAAAATGATGAAGCCCAAGTTGAAGATCTGAATGATCCTCACACCAAACTCTGAAGCTCTGTGAAACTCCTAAGTGAAGTCTCCTCAAAAGTATTGGGTTTCCGTCCAATACTCACAAATCACCCGAGGGTTTCCGTCCTGGGGCTACTGCATGAAGTAGAGAACCACGTCCTCAAACCTCTCATATAAAAGCAAATGATCTACTCCAAAGATGTCTCCCAATGGCCTCCTCCCTTTCTTTTATAGATCCCTTGGAGCCTTCTAGAGCATTATTTTATTATTATTTTATTCATGGAGCACTTTTCCCTTTTATTAAAATATTATAAAATATTCCTTTTTAATGCAGAAAAGGGTAAATCAGCTACCACGCCTTCCCCGGTCACTGAAATCTGTGTCTAACTATCCCATCGTGTAGGTCTCCTCGTCCCGGTTCCAATGAGCTATTACACTAAGGTGTTCCATCATGTATTCCTCTTGGAATGCCACCTTGAGCATAATTAGCTGAGTAAAGCCCATAAATAACTCAAAATTCCGAAAGTTATCGGAATGCATCGGAGCAAAATCCAAACTGCTCGGATGATGGAGTATATCAAGTGAATGCCTCCGAACACCATGAAAACTCCTCAAAACTCCTCCGAAAATCTCCTAAGCCCACTGATAGCACCAATCTGTACATGTGACCTGTCTGCTCCTAACTCTGGAAGTCCCTCCTAGCCCTGTCATGGGTGATACCAAAAATGGGAATATTACATATACATTGTGACATCTTATATTTATCATTTCTCTAGCACTTACTAGAATTCCTTTCTCTGTCACATCTGAACTAACCTGTAGAATCATCATTTTTACATCTTTAACAAATAGGTTGCTTATAAAAATGGCAACTCATCAAGAGGTTTCCATCAAGTACAACATCATTAAGTAGGTTGCCATCAAGGACAACATATTTCATCATATTTCCAACAAGATATTAGATTATCAGTAAACTTACTGATAATAATTTATGTAGGTGTTGCCTTTAGTGCGACTTTTTGGAGTTTCCAATGGTGAAAAATTTTGAGGTGAAATTTTGAATTATGTTATTTAAATTGGTTTTTTGACTATATATATGGATTCAGCACCCTAAAAAACCCCTAGGGCACTTCGATTGTGCAAGGTTACCCATCAAACTTATGTTTTCAATGAATTTCGGCCAGATTTTAGAGAAATTAGACCGGAAAAGCCTTCAAAAATTCACACTAAAGACTACTTGATTTATGTATAGTTGTCATTATAAAGTTGTCATTATGTTTTATTTTATGAATAAAGATAAATTGGAAAATTATGGATAGGGACAAATCGTTGAAAGAGGAAAAGAGGATGCAATTTTATTTAAAAAAATAATAATATTTTATCCATCAAAATTCATAGGCATCTAATTTGTGTGATTATATTTAATTCTGAAAAGTATTAAATGGCCAATTAAATATTTAGTAGAAGAAAGGAAGTTCTCTTTAGAAGTAGGAATCAAAGGCTCATAAATGATAATTCAACTATCTGCCACATGTTGGTGAGGTGGAGGCAGTTAATAAACACCCAAAGAAATGGTAGATGGATAATATCTAAGAATTCTCCTATTTTTATCTCAATTATTCTAAGAAATAATAGGAGAGGTTGAAGAAAGATAGGGAGAATATACAGATAAAAGGTTGCAAGCCTGATTTTCTTGGGGGGACAACCAGTGATTGTTGTGTCAAGGTTGGGAGGAGCCAAGTAACTAGATATATTTTTTCTTGAATCATTTCAATTCGATGTTCTAACTCTATTTTTTCCATTTTGATTAAAGAAATAAATATGAATTATGTTTACTTCTAGTATTTAGAATTATGTATATGTATATACTTTCAGTGGATGAAGATAATAATTATTATTGAATACTACTAAAATTTAGTATTATTATTTACATTTATTTATGCATAGCAGCTTAAATAGCAATAGAATATGGAGAATACAAAGTACTGAAATTACTTTAGAAAATGGAGTAAGAGTTGGAAGTATATATTAATTCCTTGGAAACTTTTGTCAAATTGTCTGGTTTTGAATGAAACAGGAATTATTATTACATGTCTTTTTATAGAATTGAGTAAGAAGTAAGTTAAAAAATTGAGACTTTCAATAGCAATGAATGAATGAGTGTGTGTGTGTGCGTGCATTAAATGGGTCTAACATGCATATATTTGACCAAAAAGAATTGTTTTTTACATCATAACTAGATCTGGAAGCCTAATAATAGACAAATACATTTGTCTCGGGAATTGGAAAAATTCCTTGATAAATAGTCTAACGAAAACGATAAAAGAATTCATAAAATAATAATTGTAGTCTCATTAGAAGAGGTTGACATGTACATGGAAAATAACTAGGGGGTTGAAATATAATTTCCAACCTGGATAATAAATGTGAAATACATGTTATTCATCTATAAAACTCCAACTTATGTAGCTAAAGTCATAACAAATGTGGAAAGGAAACAAACTGGATAATGCGCCTGTAATAGCATTGAAACTCGAGTCATTATGTGTATAATGAGAATTATTACTATCAATTTGAAAATTCTGCTCATGAGTAGCACGATTAGCAAGGGTGGATATTTTACCTCACAATCATATTTTATGTTATGCCTAATTGGTTTTACTAAAAATACAGAGTAAATATATAGATAAAACAAAGGAGTAGCACAATTAGCAAGGGTAGATATTTTACCTCACAATCATATTTTATGTTTTTCATAGCTATAAAGAAAAAGGGTAACCGAATAAACAATAATTCTGAAAATGAAACAAATATTTACAAACAAAATATATTTATTAAAACAACAAAGAACAAAAAGAGAAATAAAATTATTTTCTCCAAATGAACAATCTAAGGTTAAAAGAAAATAGGAACTTTTTCTGTTGAAATCCTAACTGGTCTCTATATATATGTGTACATGTACACACATATATATGTGTGGATATATGTGTGTGTGTGTGTGTGTGTGTGTGTGTGTGTGTGTGTGTGTGTTAGAATTAATGGAGATTAGGTATATTGTTACGTAGTTTTGGTTTGGTTTTATATTAGACATTCAGTTCCTATCATTCAGGGATCTATTTTACTATCCCTAACAAATGTATCTATTTATTGTTGGAGTTTTATGAGAAGCCCAAGCGGGTGCATTTGCTTGTAGGAGCTCCTAGTGATCTGCACCTGCGAGCTCCTCTGTGTTGTTTTCCAATTCATGTCTTCCATGTGCAACTGTTGACATGGTATCAGAGCTCAGGGGAGTTGTGAAGATCTTGTGGTTGATCGTTGAAGAGAAGTACGTGGAGATTGAATCTCTCAGCCTTGTTGTGTGAAGTATTCTGCGAGCATACAGATCGGTGGTAGCGCTCTCGGTAGGTAGCACATGCTCAAGAGTTCTGTTGTTGCTTCAGATCGGTGGTTGCATTCTGAAGGGCAATCGATGGCTGTAGATCCTGTGACGATTTTAGCTACTGGTGGTATTACGGTAGAGTTGTGGGCCGTTGAGAGAGTCGTGGCATGTTATTCTTGTCGGAGTTGAACCGAGTTGCACCCTCTGATCGTGGCTACCGGTGGTCGAAGACCTACAACAGAAGCATGCCTTAGATCAACATCGTGGTGGACTAATCCACTCAGAGAAGACGTTGGTCCTTACACGCCAGACGCTGGTCTATCGATTCCTGCATGCGTGGAGATCTGCAGGTGCATAGTGGAATCTGTGCTACAGAGGAGCCGTAGAAGAGAAGCACTCTTGTGCATGCGACGAAGAAAAAAACAAGCCCGTTGCCGTGATGCGTGAGGCTAAGAGCCTCTGTGGAGGCCACTGTTTATGTGTGATTCGTAAGGTTGGAGTTGAGGCCGAGAGCCTGCGTGGAGGCCACTACTTGCATGGTAATTTATTTTATTTTGCAGCGTTTTCTTTTTAATGTTTGATGCTAAAAACAGAGCACCCACTCCTTGTGTGTTGGAGCGTGGGTAGCTTCGAAGGACGCAGTCTCAGATGTGCAAGTTAGGATTTGAAAATTGTTGACAATCTCCTGGGTTCCTCTTCATGTCTATCGCTCCGCTATTGCCTGCCTATCCGCCATTGTTTCTCTCGCCTTTTCATTCATAACAGAGACCCACCTGGACTTTATACAACGTCGACTGATCCTCTTACAAAACGTTTCTGGCGATTTGATAAATACGGGCGATGAAGATATAGAAGGTAGAGGGCCTCCATGTTCATGTTCATTTAGTTATAAGGACTATTTTTCCGCTTACACGCTTGCTATCACCGTTAATGTGCTTGTCTTCCCCGTCCTGATCTTCTTTACGAGCACCCTTGGAGGTGTGTTTACAACTATTGACATTGGTTACAATATTCTTTTTTACAGTTTGAGGATCTGGGGTTGATTTTTTTTTTAAAGTTGCTGGAGTATTTTTTTTTCATCTTCTCTCTTTCCAAGATGAATTCTCAGATGGCATAAGCTTATTTAAATGAAAGCAACAAGTTCGATGGTTCCAATTACACAAATTAGAATTTTAAGCTCCAGAATTCGCTTGAGGGACAAAATGCTTATAGCATTGCCACTGGCGACGAAGCCAAGCTGACTGCTGCAAATGGTGAATCGAATAAAACAATTCAAGATTGTGAGAAAAGGGATATGAAGGCAAAGGTGCTACTCAAATTATCAGTTAAATATTGCATCATCCCTCATATTCGGGATTGCAAGACGGCAAATAGCATCTGGACAGTTCTCAAAGATATGTATGAAATTAAGAACACCAGTCGAACCTTGTTCCTCAGGAAGAATATTCTCTAAATAAAAATGGAGGAGAATGAGTCTGTTTCTTCATTCATATCCCGGATAAAGGAAGTTAAAGATAAACTATCTGATATCAGTCAAACCGTGGTAAATGATGATCTGGTGACAATTACCATGAGCGACATGACGAATGACTATCAGATGTTTATAACCGGATTGAATGCATGAGAAAAGCCTCCATGCTTTGAAGAGCTTACTAGGATTTTACTACAGGAAGAGGAAAGGAGGTTGTCTCTCAAACCTCAAGATTCAGATCTTGCAATGATAACAAAGTTCAAGCCAAAAGGGAGAGCAATCGCTGATCAGAAGAGGGGCAGCACATCAAAAAGGACACCACAAGGTATGAACTCGCATAAACATGACTCTTCTCCTAAATTATTTTATTGTGGTAATATAGGTCATATTGCTAAATTTTTCCATAAGAAAAAGGCAAATCAGGAGAGGTACAAGCAGATAAGACATGCAGGTCATTTGGCTGATGCAGATGCATATCAGAATCTAGATGTTAGATTTTTATGGCTGAGGCTCACACTGCTTTAGCTACTGAGGAGGATGAATCAAATAATTGGTTCGTAGATTCTGGAGCCTCCTCACATATGTCAGCTAAAAAGCAATGGATCAGAAATTTTAGAGAATCCAACACTGGAGTAAAAGTACACTTTGGAGATAATAGAGGGTATGATATCAAGGGACATGGAGATGTCCCTGTTACTCTGCCTGATGGTAAGATCGGGAATATATCTGATGTGTGGTATGTTCCTGGCATTAAGAAGAACCTGATTTTTGTGTCAAAAATTACAGATTAGGATCTAAAAGTATAATTCTTTAAATCTCATTGTATTATTAAATACGTGTTGGATCAGATGAAGCCCATTGCTACAGGTATTCGCATAGGAGGACTCTACAAACTGGATGTGAAGAGTACACCACAGCAAGCCTTGATGTCATCGAATAAGTCTGCTGAAAATTTGTGGCATTAGCCAATTGAGCATATCAATTTTAGTGATCTCCTTATGTTTCAGAACAAAGGTATGGTAGATGGTCTTCCTGTTTTGAAAAAGTTGCATATTGATTGTGAAGCATGTGCATTTGGTAAACAACATAGAGATGAATTTCCTGCCATTAAAGATAGAAAACAGAGGGATATACTCGAACTCGTACACACTGAATTATGTGGCCCGATGCAAACAAGATCGTTAGGTGGGGCCTATTCTTTTTTAATCTTTGTTGACGACTGTACAAGATTCACATGGGTATATTTTCTTAAACAGAAAATTCATGCTTTTGAATATTTCAAGCAATTCAGAAACATGATTGAGAAGCAAACAGGAAAGTTCATCAGGATTCCTCAGTCAGATCAAGGGGGAGAATTCAAGAAAGGAGTTTTCATCAAATATTGCAACGATCATGGGATACAGCAGCAATTTACAACACCTTACACTCCTCAGTAGAATGGAGTTGCTGAGAGGAAAAACAGAACACTGATGGAGTGTTCTCACAGTATGTTAAAAGGTAAGAATCTAACTAATGGTTTTTGGGCAGAAGCTGTTAATACTGCAGTATATTTAAAGAATAGGAGTCCTACTAAAATTCTTTAGTATAATACTCCTTTTGAAGCATTTTTTGGCTTCAAGCCTACAGTAAGTCATCTTAGAGTATTTGGTTGTAAAGCTTTTGCACATCTTCCCAAAGAGAACAGGAAGAAGTTAGATTCAAAGGCCATTAAATATACCTTCATTGGATACTGCAGTGAATATAAGGCTTATAAATGTTTTGACCCTTCGACTCACAAGGTGTTTGTCAGTAGAGATGTAATATTCCATGAACAGGTTGATGATGGAAACCATGTTCAAAACAATGAAGAATGGCATGTACCCTTACTTCTAGAAGAGGATAGTGAAATAGGAATTAGTCAGCAACAAGAACAGAAGAAGGAACAACAGCAGCAACAGGATAATGTGGAAGAAAACGAGTTCAGTCCACAAAGAGAAGAAAGCAGCAAAATAATTGAACCCCCATCACTCAGAAGATCCAACAGGCCAAAACAGTTACGAGCTCGATATAGGGATTGTGTGCTCATGACTGGTATGTTAAACATTGCAGAACCTTCTAATTTTTATGAAGCTAATAAAAGTCCTGAATGGAAGAAAGCAATGAAAGAGGAATATGAATCAATAATTAAGAACAATACTTGGGATCTAGTAAAGCTTCCTAATGATAAACAATCCATAGGTTGTAGATGGTTATTTAAGTTGAAATTTAGAGCAGATGGGTCTATTGATAAGCATAAAGCAAGGTTGGTGACAAAGGGGTATTCTCAGATAGAAGGTATTGATTTTGAGGAAACATTTGCCCATGTTGCAAATTAAATACCATCAGAATGATTATTGCTTTAGCTACTAAGCATCATTGGAAAATACATCAATTAGATGTTAAATCTGCTTTCTTAAATGGTGATTTAAAAGAAGAAGTATATTTAGTACAGCCTAAGGGGTTTGTTAAGAAGGGAGAAGAACATTTAGTATGTAGATTAAAGAAACCTTTATATGGTTTAAAGCAAGCTCCTAGATTGTGGTACGAAAAAATTGATTCTTTTTTCCTCATGCATGGTTATGAATAGATCAAAAATGATCCAAATTTATATACCATGTTTAATAATGAAGGAAAGATAGTGGTGATTTCCTTATATGTAGATGATCTGATAATAACGGGAAGTGCAGACGATCTCATTGAAGAAATCAAGCAACAATTATCACAAAAAATTGAGATGAAGGACCTTGGAGAAATGCAATATCGTTTGGGTCTAGAAGTTTGGAGAGATTCAAGCCAAAATTTCTTGTCCCAGGGTAAGTATGCAAAGAGTTTGTTGTCTAGGTTTAATATGGATGAGTGTAAGGCTGCATTTGTACCTTTACAGCAGAACAACAAACTTCAGATGAATGATGGTTCGAAATATGCAGATGCAACATTGTACAGACAATTGGTTGGCAGTCTTATTTATTTGACTAAAACAAGACCAGATTTAGCTTATGCAGTGAGAGTTTTGAGTCAGTTTATGACTCAACCCCATGACAATCATTGGCGTGCAGCGAGAGGAGTATTAAGGTATCTGCAAGGAACATCAGACTTTGGTATTTTGTATTCTGACTCATTTGATGTTAAGTTGACAGGTTATACAGACTCTGATTGGGCGGGAAATCTAGACGATAGAAGATCAATTACAGGTTACGCCTTCAACATTGGTTCCGGGGTCATCTCTTGGTGCAGCAAGAAGCAACATATTGTTGCTTTATCCTCAGCAGAAGCAAAATATCAAGCCATGTGTACAGCAACATGTGAGGCAGTTGGGTTGCGTAGACTTCTCCAAGATGCAGGGGAAGAATAGACAGACACTACGATCATCAATTGCGACTATCAGAGTTCCATCAAACTGGCTTACAATCCCGTGTTTCATAAAAACACCAAGCACATAGACACTCAATTTCATTTTGTCAGGGAGAAAGTGCAGTCCAAAGATATTTGTGTAGAGTATTGTAATTCTTGTGATAATATGGCTGATATATTCACTAAGCCTCTTGGAAGACTGAAGTTTGATTTGTTTAGGGATACATTAGGTGTGGTTAATAATCCCTTTCTCCATTAAGGGGGAGTGTTAGAATTAATAGAGATTAGGTATATTGTTACGTAGTTTTGATTTGGTTTTATATTAGACATTTAGTTCCTATCATTTAGGGATCTGCTTTGCTATCCCTAACAAATGTATCTATTTATTGTTGGAGTTTTATGAGAAGCCCGAGCGGGTGCATTTGCTTGTAGGAGCTCTTGGTGATCTGCACTTGTGAGCTTCTCTGTGTTGTTTGCCAATTCATGTCTTCCATGTGAAACTGTTGACAATATATATATATATATACACACACACGAGCTACCTCTATAAGAAATTAAAAATCTAGAATGAAAAAAAACAAGACTATTACAAAATCATAATGATATAGAGCATATGTTGAAGAAATTTGAATTTTCAGCACAACAGATTCAACTCTAATTGTTAATTAAACCCTAAGGAGAATGTAAGAGTAAATTTATCATAAAAACGCAGCTTAAAAAATAATGAAACTAGAAAAACTACAGACATCATAAATATCTAATCTGCATTATTTTTATCAAAAACAACCAAAATGAAGCTAATTGAGTTGTAGAGCTTACCCAAGAGTGGTCATGTGTTGATTTTTTCCTAATTGCAATAAAGAGGTAAATGTGTAAACCATGCAAACCTGATAGGAAAAAAAAAAAAAAAAAACAAATGAAATCACCCAAAAGAATACAACAAAATAGTATAGCAACTGAAATCAAAATTGTTAGGTGCAGGTTTCATAAGAGGAAGATTCTACCTCTGAGGAAAATCTCTTGGTCAACGATTTAATAGCTTTCTTCCTTGTTAACTCGCAAAATTCCTCTGCTAATGTGTGACAAAATGGACAATCACATGACTGAGATACAGAGAACTATAAACACATGTTGGCTGACCATTGATGGAGGTGAAAAAAATTGTAGAGAAAACTCCCAAGTCAAAACCACAACCGCAAGAGGTGGTATGTCGAGGAGATGGAAGAGAGTAATAAATGAATGTTACCAAGAAATTATGATAATTCATTAAACCACGAGGAAACCCTAAACATAATCCAACCCATCGAAATAGAGAAGCATAATCTAAACCGTTGGTGCATAATATAGAAGGATAGAATATGTGGCCAGTGCAGGATCATTCCTGCTCATGGATGGAACACTCTTAGAGAAATTCTAGGCGTACATAAGATTGTCGACATAAAATGTAATCCCACACCAATTACTTTGTTGGTAATAACACACTATTATAAGGCGTAATGGGTAGTTCATCAATTTATGACAAATACGTTCTAACTCCAAAGGATGTGAAATGGTTGAGGTCATGAATTCAATGTTACGTTAATAGTTTATGTGTGTGCACATTTAGAGTATCACACCTTGGATTTGAAACATCCAAATTTTAATAGAATTACTCACAAACCTCGAAAATGGCCCAACATATCAAATAAGTGTAAGGCTCACTTATTAGTGAAATTGTCATTCGAATTACTCACAAACCTCGAAAATGGCCCAACATATCAAATAAGTGTAAGGCTCACTTATTAGTGAAATTGTCATTCGAAGGAACAGAACTTAATTTAAAAGTAAGAAGGAACCTACTTAAGAAATATATATATATATATATAAAAAGAGAGCATGCATGTCCTTATGAATACAATCAAGAAAGACATTATAAGTTTTATAAAATAAAATTAGTATGAAATTTATATATATAACAAGGGAATAAAGCATGCATGTCCTTAGGCATACAATCAAGTATATACAGGGAGACATTATTAAAAATGAAAACTACAAATATAAGTTTTATAAAATAAAATTAGTATGGCTTAATAATTTTCATAAGGTAAAAGCCTTTAATGAGAGTCTTTCTTTATCCATAAAATGGTGAAGGTTAGTTAACAATAATAAATTGTAGATTGTCAAAAATGGTTATATGAATGTTTAGTAGTGGAACTTTCTTAAAGGTATTTAGATTTTGTTTTCAAAAAAAATGTAGTACTGTATAGCTATTTTAGCTTTATACGTTATTACTTTCCTATTTCCATTTAGCTTGTTCTTAAAAAAAATCATTTAGTGCTAACCAAATTTTTATATTTTAATCTTGGAACAAGTTCTCATGTTTTATTTTTAGATCTTCTTCTATAGCATAAAACCAATGCTTATTTTCACTAATTTTTTTGTAAAGGTATTAGGCTTGATTTTAGATAGCAGGGATAAGTTATCATGTCTTGGTCCACTTATTAATAGTCTTCTAGTCTACACTCATTTATCTTATCTTAACTCTGTATCTACCAAGTACTAAGACTAAGAATAAAATCTCTCAAGAAGCAAACGTCTTTTTGAGTGTCAAATTTGAGGAAAGGTTACACCTCGAGAGATTTGATTCCTCTCGATATTTGGTACACCTGAAGTTAAGATGGATCTATGTTGGTTCTTAATAATATTATTTATATATACATAAATTTCACATATCTATATATAAAAATATCATTTTTTAATTTTATTTTATCAAAATCTTGATAATACATGTAGCTACATATATACGTGCTTAACACTTTTCATTGACATGTTATATAATTTATTACGTTGTAAAGCGTTTTATTTGAAAACAACTTTCCTCAAGTGCCAGGTGTACTATTATACACCATTGATATTGATGTTAGACGATTCAAACATTGTCTACCTTTTGATTAAATACAATTATATTAGTCAGTTACATAGAAAAACAGTTTTTAAAAATAATCTACTTCTACAAAATTTACAGAAAATGGATGAAAGATAGACCAGATTAAAATTGGGCACAGGCATGTACCTCCAAAGGAGTTCAAAGCAACAGCGAGAGGAAGGTGTCGGCAAAGAACGTGAAGGAAAAAAGCTCCAGCCAGCAGAGTGGAATATCTGGTATATCGCAAAAGTCATGTGTGTATCCCCATTACCTACATTTTTCTTACAGGAAAATACGAGGCCACCTTCCTCCATGATGAATGAAACCACTGACGGGAATAGTAGCGACAATGCTCTCCTGCATCACTTATTGCTTCCGGATGATTCAAATCTCTGTAATCATTTAGGACGATGCGTAAGTTCCGCTCCCGCTGAAATCCAATGCTTTTCTCATCCTAGTGTTCACTACTCTACTCCTGAACAGTAAAGAAGCAGTATTCGATCAACATGAGCATAGTCTTTCCTTTGGCACCTGATTTCTTCAAGCAGGCGGTACAAGTTTTCTTCAAGCGGTCAGTACAAGTAGTAATACTGGTAGTTTCCACTAGTTATTATTCTGCAAATATCCTCTTGGCCATGCTCACTGGAAATAATCAAACATTTGTGGTAGATTAGAGACACAGTTTCAGTCTTCTTTAGCTACTAATAATCACATTGTTTTTAGGATTAGTCATATTATAAAATTATAATAGTGGTTTGGAAAATTTAATCTGGTTCATTTTTTAAGACAAAAAGTGAAAAATAGATTAAATAGTAAATATGCTCAGAGTTAAATATATATATATATATATATATATATATATTTCAGTTCTCAAATCATCCAAATAAATGCGTGCTTTCTAAAAAAATACCAATTGATACCGCGTATACACTGGAATTTCAGGTTTTATGCAATAAGTCAGTATGTAGATGCAGCTTACATTTTCCGTGATTTAGATATCACTTCTGAAGTACCTAATGTATATCAGACATTCTTGAGGACGTTGATTTTGACATTGCATGACATTGTTGATTCTCCACTCCATGTTCATGTTTCTTGACAGTTCTTGAAAAATAAATAATCTTCTTGTTCTTGAAAATCTTACTGTGCAGCGTTCTGGCAAATTTGACATTGCATGACTTTCTTGATCCTCCACTCCCAGGTGCTCAAGCCTCCCACGGTGAGTGGCTGACTGATTGATGGTTTTTGCATTTATTTATTTATGGTTGTGTGTATGTGTACATTATATTCATTGTTTATGTTTGTATGTATGTCTACATATATTTACGTTGGTATGTATGTCTACATATATTAATTGTGTAGGTTCCGTGTGTTATCATGACCGGCAATTATATCTGTGGTAGACATTGCTCAATTCGAGTTGCCGCCACACCCAAGTGGGCTATTCGTGCTCAACTCTACGTTCAACCAGGATGGCTAAGAAGCTTCAACCGTGTTACCTGGCAGCGTGTTTCACGGCAACGTGAACTTTTCACAACCGAAGAATTCTTTTCGCAACAGAAGAACTTCAAGCGTGGAATCATTATCAACCCTGGTACTTAAAGCATCATTTTACTATATTTGAATGAATAGTAACTATAAAACATTTAAAACGGTATTTGAGAGTAATTATTATTTTAATATTTTTAATATTTTCATTTTAATATCAAGTTTTTTTATAATAAACATATTTCTTAAAATTATAGATAAATAATATTTTAATAAACAAAAACATCCACTAATATTTGAGAGTAATTATTATTTCAATACATTTTCATTTTAATATCAATTTTTTTTTATAACAAACATATTTCTTGAAGTTATAGATAAATAATATTTTAATAAGCAAATTTCTTTTAATAATTTTATTTATTAATAATCGAGTAGAAAGGAAAGGCATGTCACAGAATAACTTCTCTGGCAATATAATTTCAATGAAAGATATTTATCTCAAAAATAGCATTATGTGTTTTGCACAATTGATAGTTTATCACTCCATCATAAATTGTTCTTAACTTGACTCCAAATTTTGGAGGTGAGTAGTCACTACTTCAAAATTCATCCTTAACATTCCATAAATATGTACCAGAAAAACATTTTCCATGTAGCCCATAGTGCATATGGAACTGTGGTCGCTCAATTCAAGTTGCCACCACACCCAATTCGGCTATTCGTGCTCAACTCTACGTTCAACCAGGATGGCTAAGAAGCTTCAACAGTGTTACCTGGTAGTGTGTTTCACGGCAGCGTGAACTTTTTACAACCGAAGAATTCTTTTCACAACGGAAGAACTTCAAGCGTGGAATCATTATCAGCCCCAGCACTTAAAGCATCATTCTACTATATTTCAATGAACAGTAACTATAAAACATTTAAAACCATCAATGAGTATTTGAGAGTAATTATTATTTCAATATTTTTAATATTTTCATTTTAATATTAATTTTTTTTATAATAAACATATTTTTTTAAATTATAGATAAATAATATTTTAATAAACGAAAACATCAACAAATATTTGAGAGTAATTATTATTTTAACACATTTTTATTTTAATATCAATTTTTTTTATAACAAACATATTTCTTGAAATTATAGATAAATAATATTTTAATAAACAAATTTCTTTTAATAATTTGATTTATTAATAATTCAGTGGAAAAGAAAGGCATGTCAGAGAATACTTCTTTGGGAATATAATTTCAATAAAAGATAATTATCTCAAAAGTAGCATTTTGTGTTTTGCACAATGCTCCATCATAAATTGTTCTTAAGTTGACTCCAAATTTTCGAGATGAGTGGTCACTACTTCAAAGTTCATCCTCAACATTCCATAAATATGTGCCAGAAAAACGTCTGCCATGTGGCCCATAGTGCATAATTAGACACCACTATGAAAGAAAGAACCTTGGTAGGTTATAAAAAAACCAATTTTTTTATCTAAACAATTTTCAAGACCTATAATTTCTCTTAAATAAAAAAATTCATATTTATAAGTTAAATATTCAATTAAATCACATAACATATCACATATTTTTTCTTGTATACTATTATTTCCTACTATTTCCTATGTTACTGCTTTACAGCGTTTCCCTTGCAACATATGGTGCAATTGCTAGTATAATTTAATTTTCTAATGTGATCTTTGCAATATTTCATGTGTGTATGTGTGTTAGGAAAATAATTTATCTCAAGAGTTTCCCATGAGGTGTAGAAGAGTTAGTTTGTGTGGGGTTTAGTCCTTTCCAAGTCTCCGATTGAAACCTCATAGGGATGGGTTGAGGACGGAAGCCACTTTATGGGGATTAAAACTATCCCAAGAGGCACTCAAGCTCAACCGAGCTTCGCATAATCTTGGTGATAACCATCCCATTATATTTTGGCCATTAGTCTTCCATCCAATAAGAAATTTGGCCCTATTCTAAGCTTTGCCTAGTCACAAAAAAAATTAACTTCTTACATGTTTATTAATTAAAATTAAATTTAAAATTATAAAATACAATGGTTATGAATATGACCCATTATTTTAATTTATATGGTAATATATATATACAAATAAATAAATATATATGTGTTTTATATATATATATATATATATATATATATATATATATATATATATATATATATATTACTAATGATTATTATTTAAATTTATATTAATGTGGTACACATATTACAAAAAAAACTTTAAAAAAATGTAATTTAATATATATATATATATATATATAACAAATTGAATTGAATCGGTTTATTATTTTTATTACTCTTTATAATTTAGTCGACATTAATTTATTTTAAATTAATTATAAATCTAATGACCTAACGTGAACATCTCTCACTTATTGGGTTATAGAGTGCCTCTTGACAAAAACAAGAATTAGATTTTTGAATTATTCTGTTGGACCAAAATAGATGGTGCATTTTGTATCTTAATGCTATTATTATTAGTAGTAGTAGTAGTATTTGCAACTCATCTCTCTTGGATGTTTATTTATTTGTGATTTCTATTTTTGATGTCTTTCTTCATCCACTTTTACATTTTCTTTTTCTACAATTAAATGCAACCTTTATTGTAACATCTATAAGCCTTGTTTCTTGATGGACAATAAAGAAATTTACCTTCATGAGCTCTAGAATCATTTTTTCACAAATCCACATCATCTCTCTCTATGTAGCACTTGCTCTTGAAAACTTTGAAGTATTTAATTGTCATTGTTCTACCCTTTCATAATTCATAAGGTGTTTTGATCCGAACAATGAGAGGAAGGAAACTAGACATCACCACAAGACATAGAAAGAGAGAGAATAAGGAAATATGATAAAAACTTAATTTTGTAATAACTAGAAAAATAACCTTTTACAACATCGTGAAGAAGAATCCTCCTTTTGAAAGGTGGGGCCCATTTTTTATAGTATTTTTTATGTCTTCTTGATTTACATCATTTAATACCATGGATAAATACCATGGATGGATACCATTTTCCATTTGGATCAATCCTATGCCCTTAGGAAGTAATGGTCCCAGTTTTGTCAAGTTCCCTCTTTAGAAGCTTCTATTGAATATGAAATAATTAAGAGAATGGTTTTGTACGGTTAACCCATAACCGTGAGTTTTTTATGACCCATAACCAAGTGTTGTTGAGACAAGGACCTTGTATGGTCAACCCATAATCATGGGTTTGTGGATGACCCATAACCAAGTGATTACAATGTGCCAAGTTCCAACTAATATAAGGGTTTTGTGTGGTTTACCTATAATTGTGGGTTTATGGATTACCCAAAATCGAGTTGGAGAGGGAAATACTTGAGAATGCATTTGTGCAATCGACCCATAATCGTGCGTTTGTGGGTGACTCATAATCATGATGAACGAAGGTCTAAGGAAAGAATTACCTTGTAATGCTTTTGGGCCAGCTATGATACTAATAGTGTATGGCCTAGAAAATGGACTTTGAGATAGTTCCCCTGTAAGTATGCCAACGTCACATAGGTAGAGAATGTTGTGGCACCCATAGGGAGTCAGAATGTGTTGGAATTGTGTTGGCATTGTTGTCAACAATGACTGGTATAATTTTCATATGCCCATTTGGTGAATCCATTTTACAAGATGATCTAAGTATGATTACATTATGTTGGATATATAAAAAACTGATTATGTAAGACAATTATCACTCGAAATATTTTGATAGCTTCATTCATGTTGGCTTGTTTCATCTAGCCTATGCAATTATGCTATATAGCCCATGTAGAAGCTTCCAAACCTAGAAAATAATGTGGCGCATCAAAACCATGGGTCATCCCAATTACCATCAAAATTTACCATAGGATTTCCCATGTTAATTCGATCAGTTAGCTTGATTCGGTCATGAAGTTATGGGTAAAATATAAGAATCTGGCATCAAAGGAGGTGAACCATCAAAGCAATCAAGGAAATGTTCATGAATTAAAGTTTGTGATTCAATCTGTAATTGGTTTGGTATAAGTGAGATGCGATGGAGACGATAGTAAAATTTGTGATATGATCAATGTTGTTGTATTTGGTCCTTTATTTTAGCACGTCACTATCTGATACGATGTGCAAGATACATTATCTTGTACACTGTTATTTTGGTCGAGGTCAAGCGTAGAATGCAAGGCTTACCTCAATTAATTTTCTAGAGAGGTTATCTAGTGCAATGGTAGAGTGATGAAATTATTAATGACCTTGTGCTTTAATTCCTATGATCTGGTGAGTAATTGGGTGTGACGTATTCATTGCGGTCAAGTGTCAAATCGTTCTGCTGTACGAAGGTATAATTTTTGTTTAAAAGCACTTATGTACGGGTGCATGACTAAGGATGTTTTTGACCTGATGTGTAATCCATAACCATTTTAAGTTTGTGAACAAGATATCATACCTAGTACAAAGAGTGATTTAGTTATAGGTGGTGATATAATGTGATGAGTGTGTTTTGCGAGTTTATTTGATGCCCTGCAATCACTAACCTTTGTTTCCGTATCGAAATATGGTGACAATGGTTATATCTTATCCCCATACCTGATTTGTAAATTGATTCTTGAGTCATGCTATCTGGTGTTCTCAACTATTTTGGAGCAAAAACATACCTCAAACTAGTTTTCTCTATCTCTGGTTACCTGAGATGTATGTTCTGGTGTGATCACATGTGGTTGTTGATATGAAACGTTGATGATGATACAGTCTTGTGGTATTACTTTATCTCTTATGAAATGCATGAAAGCGGGGTGGATGTGTGATCAGTTTTGGTACAGGCAGTATTTGTTTTGTATGGCCATGTAGTAATGACTTATATTCCTTGTTCTCGTAAGATGGTGATGACATGGTAATATTTTATATTCTCTTCTATGGTGTATTAAATGTGTGATCCGTGATCTAATTTTGTTTGGTGGGATCATTATTGCATGTTTATATTGCTATCTCTGGCCATCTGCAAAGAAGGTGTGGAATTAGGCATGTTCAATTATCGGATGCCCCTATATAGAGATATGCGCTAGGGCTATATGATGTCTAGAATAAGATCAAGATTTTTATAAGAGATTCTCAACGTTACAAAGGAAGTTGTAGTTTTCCCTGCCCCTCTTATTGTATAATTCCTGGTGTATTGAACCTCTAAGGCTATAAAGAACTTGTTGAAGTTCGTTCTAGAACAAATCATGTGACAATGTTAACTTCTCTAGTTTTTATGCAAGGTTTATTAATTTTAAATTTCTTTGAAGTGGTGCTTGTGTTGAGTATAGTTGATATTGTGTGGTGATGTTGTTAGTAAAATGTCTGGAGCTGTGTAATTGTGTAATAGTTAATCAGAGTTTATTGATAGTAATTTTCAACTTGTATGTTACTTGAAGTTGTTGACATCATGAACTACAATTTTTGCAGTTGGATTCTTCTAGTCAATGTACTTAAAATATTGAATTGGTCACAAAGTTTTCCATAGATATTTGAATATTGATAAGTTTTTTGATGACATGATAAATTTTTTATGTTGATGATAAAGTGCTTATGACCATAATTGCAAGAATTTTTTGTTGATCAAAGAGGAAATATTCCAGGTTTATATTGATTTCAAAATTGTGTTAAAGAGAGTGGATCCAATTTAAAAATTAATGAAAGGGAGGTCCACATTGTTTTGGGGGTCAGTGCCTCCCGTTGGTTGGTGCCAGCAAATTGATCTAACGGAGTAAATGCTTCCTGCTAGTAGGTGCCAACTAAATAGTGCAAGGGAGTGGATGTTTCCCGCTAGTTGATGCCAATAAAATGGTGAAAGGAAGTTGGTGCTTACTACTGATGGGTGTCAATGAAACATTGCAAGTGAGTGGGTGCTTCCTACTAGTTAGTGCCAATGAACTTATGTAAAGAAAGTATTTAAGAAGAGAATAAGAAGAATGGTGGTTTTCTCCCTTTATGGGAGTCCACCTTAAAAATATCTATGTATGATGTGTTGTTCATGTGATTTTTCTTATGATTCTTTAGTTATTCATTTCATGCATGGTATTGTTGATGATTTATTAAGTAGTGTTTTTAAAAGCATATTTTAAATTGAATGGGTAATCAAAGTAGCTTTATACAAATTCACCCCCCCCACTATAAAAAAAATATTTCTACACTTGGTATCAAAGAGGGTACATTCAATTTTTAGCTTAATCGCTAGAAGGAAGGTCCTTTGCAAATGGGAAGTCAAGAGAAAGGCTTTCACTAGAACCTCTTATGTTCAATGGAACAAATTTTACGTTTTGGAAAATAAGAATAATGTCATTCTTGAGGTCTCTTGGAGTAGACGTATGGGAAGTTGTTGAAAATGTGTATCAATATCTGGGAACCACTGCATCAGATGAATCAGACAAGAAGAAAAAAGAAAATAATTTTAAGGCAATCAATGCCATTATGGGAGCACTTGCTAAATTAGAATTTTAAAGGTAACGCAATATGAAACACCCAAAGAGATTTGGAACAAACTAGTAAAGAGTTATCAAGGGGACACAAAGGTAATGAATGAAAAACTAGAAACATATTGAATACAGTATGAAAATATGAAGATGTGTGAGGATGAAAGTGTTTACAAATTATTTCTTAGAAGTAGTAAACATTGTGAAATGCCTTGGTGATAAGTTTGAGAATTTTACAATTGTAAAAATGGTTCTTAGATAACTAACTCCTAGGTTCAATACCAAAGTTTCAACAATGAAGAAATGAAATATTTAAACCAGTTATCCATGGAAAGGCTCCATGGAATTTTGACAACTTACAAAATGAAGAAAAAGGAGGCAATTAAGAAATCAGAGAAGTTACTTTCAAGGCTACAAGCAAAGGAAAATGAAAGCAAGGACAAGAGAGCTCCAGCCACACCTAAGAAGACGAGGAGGAAAAATTTTCCAGAAAGCTACAAAAGTGGACCAAAAAGTACAAAGGTATGTTTCCATTTAAGTGTTTTAATTGTGGAAGAATACAAGACTTTTCCACTAAATTTGCATATAAATATAGTATCAATAAGGAGGAAAGAAGAAATATTTTCTCTAAGAAATGTATACCAAATGGATGTTAAGTCGACATTCTTCAATGGGGACTTAGAAGAGGAATTTTAAATTGAGAAACCTAGAGGATTTATAGTTTGAACAATAAGGATTTTGTATGTAAACTCAATAAATCCTTGTATGAGTTAAAGAAAGCTCTTGGGCCTTGTTACTATCAATTGGAAAAATACGTATAGCAACGGGAATTTAAGAAAGGAGCATTTGACAACAATTTGTATATCAAGGCAGATGGAGATAAACTATTGGCAGTAGTTGTATATGTTGATGATATAATTTTTGTTAGTAATTTTGGTTCATTGATTCAAGGGTTTGTAGCAGCCATGTGGTAGGAATTTGAAATGCCTCTACTTGGTGAATTGCCCTTCCTCCTTGTATTACAAGTACATCATATAAGGGGAGTATCTTTCTTTCTTAAACAAAGTATCTCAAGGATATTTTAATGAAATTTGGGATGGAGGATTGCAAACTTGTATGTATATATATGGTAATAGGCTACAACCTCAGCAAGGATGACCAATCTCCAAAAGTCAATCAATCAGAATATAGATCAATGATTGGGAGTTTACTATACCTTAGAGCTGCAAGACTTGATATTATTCATGTTGTTGTCATAGTGGAGCACTTTCAATCTAATCCTAATGAAACACATCGCAAATAAGTCAGGAGAATATTCAAATATCTGCAAGGGACTTTGGATTTTGGAGTATGGTATTCTAAGAATACATATTTTACTCTACAAGAATATACTAATGTAGATTGGTCTGGCAACATTGATGACAGAAAAATTACCAACGGTGGGGCCTTCTTTCTAGGAAAATGCATAGTTTCATGGCTTAGAAAGAAATAAATATCTATTGTTTTATCTACTATTGAAGCAAAATACATTGTAGTTGCGGCATGTTGTACACAATTGCTATGGATGACTCAAAGTTTGTTGGAAATTTAGGTAGTATTCACTCAACCTCTCTCTATATTTTATGATAATACCAGTGCTATTAATATATCTATAATGCACTCCAAGACAATGCACATTACCATTAAATATCATTTTCTCAGAGATAAGGTCTTGGATCAAAAGGTAAAGTTGGAATATATTCCTACACATGAGAAGATTACAGATATTTTTACTAAACCTATTCCTCGAGAGTCATTTGACTATATTAGATAGGAATTGGGGACGATATATTTTTCTTCTCTTCAATAACTTCTTTATTTCAATTATCCTAGCAGCAATTTCCATGTGGATTGGATCGCTACATATATTAGGATCCAAATTAGCCTTAGCATCAGCTAAAGGGGAGTGTTACTACTTGGTATTTCACTTCAGATGTATGGTCTTACGGGGAGAATATTGGAGATCCTAGTTGAAAGGATTATGCATATTATATGCTTAGTGGAAGCATACCCAACACAAGAATGTTTGGAATTGATATTGTTTTGTAGGACTCACATAAGTTAGGCACAAGAGTTAAGATGTCTAATGATTGGTTTACAAGTTTATTCTAGAGATACATGGTTTCCCTTTTTCATTGATGTCAAAGGGGGAGGGATACGTTAACCTCAATTATAATTGTAGTGGGAGGTTGCTATAAATTCTAAAGGGTGATATTGTTGGCATTGTGTTAGCATTGATGTCAACAATGATTGGAAGAAATTTCATATTTCGATCTAGTGGATATATTTATAGGATAGCCTAAGTATGATTACATTATGTTAGATGTATGACAAAATAATTAGCGAGGAAATCATCACTTGGAATATTTTTATAGCATCATTTACACTAGCTTGTTTCATCTAGCATGTGTAATTACATTGGGTATCAGTTGTGACAACCCCAATTTCTTACACTCATATATAAAATGTAAATATTTTATAGATGGGTTGAGTAATGGGACACAGATTCCAGGTATTGGGGAGGTTTCGTTCCTGGGATGGTGTGATTTACTTGAGGCAGGGAAATATGAATTATTGGTACAACCATTAATGGTCGGTTATTGATTTCCCAAATAGATTGGGTCTTGAACTTAATGGAATTGCACGAAGGTATGTCGAACCATACTCTCTTAGATAATAATTCAAGCAGGAGAGGACACAATAACAAACGAATTTGTTTGCATTGTTATGGAATTACGCCCAGGGAACATGAGAGAGAGAGAGAGAGAGAGGTTCATTGAACTGCAATAACGAATTGATGATAAAGGAAGACGTGGATCACTTGTCATTGATTGAGAGGATCTGTTGGCAGTGTCATTATCAGAGGTTATGCATAGGAAACGATGACTCGACTGATAGAGGGATGAGAAATAGCAAAGAATGGAGAAATGAAAAAAAAAAATAGGAGAGGAGACAACTGAGTCATAGGAGGGAGAATGTAGAGGAGAGCAACAAAGAAGAGGAGAATGTGAAAGGAAGAAAATAGAGGAGAATGAGATACTCTCAGCTAGAAAGAACTTATAAGAAACCCTTCCAGGTGGGCAATAAATTCCCTCTTGATTCCCCAGTAGCAAAAGGGTGGAGATGGCGATTCTCGAAATATACTGAAGGGTTCGCGTGGAGGAATTATTCTTGGAAAAATTCCTGGAAGGATTTTAGATGGATTCCTTATTGTTTACTTGATTTGTTGTAGTTATGGAGTCCCCAAGCTAGGGGTAACCATGACATTGAGTTGAAGGGTGAAGATAGTGAGTCTCTCGATTCCCTGTGAATTTTTCGTTTACACCACAACTAAAGGGTGGAGATGGTGAGTCTCTTGATTCTCTATGCATTTTTTTTTTGCAACCGAGCTAAAGGGTAGATATGATAATTCTCTCTATTCCCTGTCCATTTTTTGTTTTCAACTTAGTTTAAGGGTGGAGACAATGAGTCTCTTGATTCCCTATGCATTTTTTTTCTGCAACTCAGCTAAAGGGTTGAGACGATGAGTCTCTCAATTCTCTATGCATATGTTGTTTGCAACTATATTGAAGGGTGGAGATGGTGAGTCTCTCGATTCCCTGTGCATTTGTTATTTTCAATTCAGTTTAGGGTGGAGGTGGAGATAACTCTGGAGTCCCTAGAACAATTGCAAGTTTTGGTTATCCCTTGAGCAGAAGACCCCTTAGTCTCTGGAATCTGGCTTGGTGGTGATAGTTGCAAGTGATACTTGGCTGAAAGCATCTATGGCTGGCTGGAGATTCATAGTCCCAGAATTAGTTTCCCAAGAATTTACAGGATAAGTATCCATATATAACTTTCATGATAATTAATGTATGTTACTTTTGGTGTCACCAATGCTTAAGATATGGTTATGTAAATGATAATTTGTAGGATTAACTAACATAATGTGTGATTGATTTACACACTTGGACAATAGATAACAATGTTGATGTATATAGTAATGTTCAACATGGGGAAAATTTTCTTGGGAAACATGGTGAATATTTGATCATTAGCTTCTAATGTATTATTTTGTTTGTACTATGTAATGTCAGGTTTCCTCCATGATTATCCTTGTTGGCTTGTTATCTAGTATGAAATTATTTTCCAGTATTAATGATGCATACCCTAGTGTTGGGTATACACAATCATTGCATTAAGGTCTTGAACCAACAGATCCATATGTTGTGAGGTGTGGAGTACATCCATGTGAGCTGTTTGATGTAGTTTTATATCCCATGCTCCTAGTGAGGTTGCACTTCTATTATGAATGCATTGATGATTGAATAATTCAATGTTGCAACATCTTAGTAATATTTGTTTGATGGTTGGTTATAGTCAGGTTGGTTTACTTGGTTGATGTCCTATCTAAGGAAGATCATTTGCAGGCCCCTACTAATAGCCAAGCTACTTGGGAACCTTTCACAAGTGCTATATCATTGTTCTTCATGTTTGAACTGCTTGTATATGTGTGCATAAATGTTTATAGGGTTAACATATGCCCTAGGTTGCACCTTGTCGTGTGGAAGGAGTGTTGAAGTCCCTTAAAGGGTCACCAAGCCAATGAGAAAGGGTATCTGACTTCCATCGATGTAGAACATTCTTGGAATTCCCATCCACGACAAGGGGATGGTTGTGGACTTATGGTATTATTAACCATGTGCCTACATATATGTTTCATGATGATCATTAAACTTGAGAGGGGACCCTACTATTGGAAATTAGATAAACCAAGCCTCCTCATGTGTTTCGCGACATGGACTAACCACCTCTTATGGATCCTTATCTCTGGTGATGTGATATTTGAGTAACACCTATGGGTTTTGGTTTAATGGTAATTTTGATTCCCAACAAGTAGTATCAGATCGTAGGTCACAAGTTCTATACACACTCGAATCACATTGGGGGGAAGATTGTTGGACATTAGATAAACCAACGCTCCACGTGTGTTTCATGACATGGACTAACTGCCTCTCATGGATCCTTATCTCTGGTGATGCGATCGTTGACTAACACCTACAGGTTTTGGTTTAACTGCAATAGTGATTCCCAACACCTCCTCTTTTTTCGTGGAATACCAATCTTCGTATTGTCCTTCTCGACACCTTATATTCCTGGTTTCTTCTATCAACTTGTAGTGTTTGCTATTTTTTTAAGAGAGGTCCTTGGATCTCTAGGAAGGAATAGATCTGGTTCTCATAAGATGTAGAAAACCTGAGAGACAAAAAGTATCTGTGAATCAAAATGGGTATATCCTTGTTCAATAAACCTCCTCATAGTCTCTTCAATCCTGGAAGGGAAACCTGGCTAAAATATTGAGAGGGATAGCACCTATATGTGCTTCACAGAACCCAAAAGATAAGAGTTGAATTTTATTGCAGGTCCAAATGGTTATAGAACCACCAATTCTAAGTCATGGTTGAGACCTTCATGTATGGACCTATGTGGTTTATACGGCACATGTTCAGATGAAAATTTTGCTATCATGATGAGAAAATGTCACTAGGGTTTCTTGATATTGTTCGTAGACCAAACACATAATATCGCAATGGGGAAATAAGCACAGGTTGTGCCTTTATACGAATTTTTTGTTCATTATCCCCATTTTCCTTCATCCCTCGCGACTAGGCTCATGACCGAGTTCTCGTGAATAAGGTTGGGGTCGAGGCTAATCTTATGGCTTCATTAAGTGAGTTGAGGTCGAGGCTGACTGATCCAGATTTATTCAGGAACGCAACAGAATACAAATATAACCATAAATATAAATATGCAGCGAAAATATAACTTTATTTCATTAATATCAAATAACTAAAATATGCTTACAGACAAAATGAAAATAAACTAGTTAGGGCATTGGTAGCTTATCTCTGAGAAGATATGTGTCAGTTACAGGACACTGAACTATGTTACAATGAAGCTCAAAGGCCTATTTATTATTGAGAAACAATGGAAAACCATAAACATCCAAAAACCTAACCCTATGAGATGAAACACCAGACTATGGGCCCCGTCGGGGTAAATTGGTACATCAATGTCCCGGGGTCGTAACTTTGGCATACTATCTCCATTTGACACACATGATACATCGTTAGAAAGATCTATCCGAGGACTAAAACTATAAAAAAAAAAATATCTAGTCTCTACCTTGTATTCATCAGACCTTTCATACCCAAAAAACATCGTTTAGGGCCTCAAAACGGTTCCAGAAGTTCAGGACCCGAAAAACTACTAAAAATAGTAAATTGTGCTACAATTAACTAAACTAAAAAACTGAAAGAAATAATGGTGTGGGTCCAAGTGGAATATGCGAGTGGCCACCAATATCCACCTGGATCATTCCTCCCCCCTTAGGTAGCAATGCTCCCCATTTCGTTGAGTTCTTCCATGAGATCTACAATGTCAGATGTGTCCAGTAATGGTGGAAAGTATGGTCGAAGGCAATCCACATTGAACACTGGTTGTCGTCCAAGGAATGGGGGAATGTTGGGCTTAAATGCGCTGTCTCCCATAGCCTTGATAATGATGTAAGGCCCATATCGGAGTGGTTTGAGCTTCCGATGAGCTCTTTTTAGGCATTCTTTCTACAACTTTAACCAAAATTGGTCGCCCATCTCGAACTTGTGTGGCACTCGATGTTGATCATGTCGATGCTTGTACTTGGCATTGGATTTCTCTAATATGCAGTGGACCTGTTGGATGTGTTCAATAAAATTGTTTTCTTTATCAGCCTCAGAGAGTACATGTGTGGATTATGTTTGTGTGGTCGCATGAGGTATGGAAACATCAGGCAGAAACACGCCTAGAGGAAGATCATTGGAGTGCTTGACCTGACAGTGTAGAGAAACCTTTGTGGGTGAGGAGAAAATGTCCTTGTATTCCTCCATGACTTTTTCAATCTGTTGTTGTCATATAGGGGAGCCTTGTTTGGAGGTTGTGGCCACAATATTCTTCTTTCCCTATGGATGAATTGCAATGAAAATGAATTTTTGGGTTTGGGAAATAATATTACTGCATTGCTTTGCAGTAATCAAAGAGATGGCGGGAGGCGGTACTACCTCTGGTATCTTGTACAACTTATTTCCCAAAGTAATAATAACAACACACGACCTAAACTCATACACAACATGTCGTTTCCACAAGTATGGTTGGCCTAATAATACATCATACACGTCAAGAGGAGCAACATCACACAATACCTCATCCGTGAATGGCTTGATGTTGTATGGAAGGCAGCACTGATGGCGGACGTGCAGATATTTTCCTTGGTGAAGCCGCCCAATGGTATACGTTTGCAGGTCTACTGTGATTGGTAGGTTGAGTCGCTTCATGACCTCTGTTGAAATGAGATTCTTTTGGCTTCCACTATCGACAAGGAATTGTACTAGAGAACCCTTAACCCACATTTTGGAATCGAATAGGCGCTCCCCCTCGTCTAGATCTTCATGTTCCTCCTTCTAGATCTTAGTGGTGGCAATGGTGGTGTTGGGTTCCGCATCAATGATTTTCTTCCCTTTGTCATTCCCCTTGTCTGGTTCTGACTCAGAATCATAACATGCATCTAATTCAGGTGCCTTCAGTTCTTCCACCAGTGACTATTTGGTCTGACACTCGCTTGTGTTGTGAGTGGGTAAGCTATGAAATTCACACCACTTTCTCGTCTCCTTATTTTTCTTTGTGGTGTCATTTTGAGTCGCCCCACTTTGGCTTTGCCCCTTGCTCTGCGGTTCACGGGCACCTTTACCTGGCTTTGGATTCATGGATCCAAAGTCTCGCTTCTTCTACTTAATTTTTTGCTCGATCTTGGCGGCATATCTATATGTCACGCTAAGCGAGGTAATGTCGAGAAACTCCATTTCCTCCTAAGTGTATCTGCTCAAACAATTGTGGTACTTGATCACCAAATGTATCTCTGACTATTTAATACCCAACTTTGTGCACAGGGTATGGAACAAATTCATCAGCTCGTGGAAATATTGATCCCTTTGTTGCCACAGCATGGTTCATTGGTGTACTTGTTCTCATAGCTCCACACGGGATAATATTATTCCTTGATGCCTTCTCGAAACAAATTCCAAGTGGGTACGGCTGATAAAAAAGAGGTTTCCCTCCAATCCTTTTGCTCATAGTAGGTTTCCCACCAATCTTTGATATGGGGGCAGCTTTGAGGAGTGCAAAAGTAACCTTTTTTTGGTTTCAGAAATCATGGACTGAGAAACACCCTTCTAGAAAATTCAACCATCTATCTACGGCATATGCATCTATATGGCCTTCAAATATAGGAATTTCAAATTTTACATGTACCTTGAAGGGAGTGGCACCTCCAGAGTGGTTGTTGGATGCAGATGCGTCGTAGGTGGGCAGCCATTGAAGGATCTAAGAAAAGTTATCGATCATCGTGTTCCTTTGTTTCTCGAGAGCCTCCTTGAGCAATATTTTTATAAGATCTCCTACTCCCTCGTCTTTCTTTTATTCCACCATGGGAGGTCATCGGGGTTTGTGAGGCTGATCTTGCAAGGATTCAACCAGATTGAGCCCTAACTCCTTATACCCTGACCTCATTGGGGGCATGCAAAGAAAAACAAAGAAAGAGCAGACCATTCTGATACCACTGATCCGGATTTATGCAAGAACACAACATAATACAAAGACAACCATAAATACAAATATGAAGTGGAAATATAAATTCATTTCATTTATATCAAATGACTGAAATATGCTTATAGACAAAATTAAAATAAACTAGCTAGGGTGTTGGTATATTATCTCTTAGAAGATATGTGGTGGCTACAGGCCTTTGAACTATGTTACAATGAGGATAGAAGGCCTATTTATTATTGAGAAACAATTTAAAACCCCAAAAATCCAAAAACCTAACCCTAGGAAATGAAACGCCAGACTATGGTTCCCGTCGGGGTAAATTGGTACATCAATTTCCTGGGGTCATATCTTTGGCATACTATATCCATTTGACTCACATGATACATCATTATAAAGATCTATCCAATGACTACAACTACTAACAACAAGTATTGAGTCTTCAATTCGCATATGTCAAACCTTTCACTCCCAAAAAATTTCGTTTAGGGCCTCAAAAAGGCTCTAGAAATTCAGAACCCGAAAAACTGCTAAAAATAATAAATTGTGCTACAATTAAGGAAACTAAAAAACTGAAAGAAACAATGGTGGGGGTCCAAGTGGAATAGGCGAGTGGCCACAAATATCCACCTAGATCATTTCTCCCCCCTTAGGTAGAAATGGTCCCCATTGCATTGAGTTCCTCCATGAGATTTGCAATATCGTATGTGTCCAGTAATGGTGGAAAGTATGGCCGAAGGCGATCCACATTGAACACTAGTTATCGACCAAGGAATGGGGGAATTTTGAGCTTAAATACATTGTCTCCCAAAGCCTTGATAATGATGTAAGGCCCATATCGGAGTGGTTTGAGCTTCCAATGAGCTCTGCTTAGGCATTCTTTCTGCAAATGTAACCATACTTGGTAACCCATCTGGAACTTGTGTGGCACTCAATGTTGATCATGTCGATTCTTGTACCTAGCATTAGATTTCTCCAAGATTTCATGGACCTTCTGGATGTGTTCGATAAAAAATTTTGATTTATCATCCTCACACATTACATGTGTGGATTCTATCTGTGTGGTCGCATGAGGTATGGCAACATCAGGCGGCAACACGCCTTGGGGAAGATCACTGGAGTGCTTGACCTGACAATGTAGAGGAACCTCTGTGGGTGAGGAGAAAATTTCCTTGTATTCCACCATGACTTTTTCAATTTATTGTTGTCATGTAGGGGAGCCCCGTTTGGAGGTTGTGGTCATAATCTTCTTCTTACCCTGTGGGCGAATTGTAATGAAAATGAATTTTCTAGTTTGGGAAATAATATTATTGCGTTGCTTTGCAATAATCAAAGAGATGGCAGGAGGCGGTACTACCTCCTGTATCTTGTACAACTTATTTCCAAAAGTAATAATAACATCACAATGCTTAGAATCATACACAACATGTCACTTCTACAAGTATGGTTAGCCTAATAATACATCAAACACATCAAGAGGAGAAACATCACACAATACCTCATCCATGAATGGCTTGATGTTGTATGGAAGGCGGCACTACTGGCGGATGCGGATATCTCTTCCTTGGTGAAGCCACCCAATGGTATATGGTTGCGGGTGTGTTTTGGTTAGTAGGATGAGCCATTTTACGACCTCTGCTGAAATGAGGTTATTTTGGCTTCCACTATTGACAAGGAATTGTAGTGGAGAACCCTTCACCCACATTTTGGAATGGAATAGGTGCTCCCCCTCCTCTAGATCTTCGAGTTCCTCCTTTTGGATCTTGGTGGTGGAAAAGGTGGCATTGGGTTCCGCATTAATTATTTTCTTCCCTTTTTCATTCCCCTTGTCCGGTTCTCACTCAGAATCAGAACATGCATCTGATTCAGATGCTTTAAGTTTGGTCACCAGTGACTGTTTGATTTGACACTCGCTTGTGTTGTGAGTGGGGTTGTTATGAAATTCACACCACTTCCCTATGTCCTTATTTGGATTTTTGGTGTCATTCTAATTCTCCTCACTTTGGATTTTCCTCTTGTTCTATGGTTCAGGGGCGCCTTTCTCAGGCTTCGAATTCTCGGATCCAAAGTCTCACTTCTGCTTAAATTTATGATCGATCTTGGCAGCATATCGATATTTCATACCAAGCGAGGTAATGTCGAGGAACTCCATTTCCTCCTGAATGTATATGTGCAAATAAATGTGGTACTTGAGCACCAAATGTATCTCTAAATATTTAATACCCAACTTTGTGCATAGGGTATGGAACAAATTTGTCAACTCGTGCACATTTTGATACCTTTGTTTCCACAGCATGGTCCATTGGATGTACTTTTCCTCGTAGCTCCCTACAAATAAATATTGTTCCTTGATGCCATCTCAGAACAAATTCCAAGTGGGTGCAGCCGAGAAAAAGTAGGGTTCCCTCCTGTCCTTTTGCTCACATTAGTTTTCCCACCAATCTTTGACATGAGGGGTGGATTTAAGGAGTGAAAAACTAATCTTTTCTCGGTCTAAGAAATCATGGACCGATAGATACCCTTCTAGCAAATTAAACCATCTACCTATGGCTTTTGCATCTGTTTGGCCTTCAAATACATGAATTTAAAATTTTACCTGTACCTTGCAGGGAATGGTGCCTACAGAGTGGCTGTTGGATGCAGATGTGTCTTAGGTGGGCAATTGTTGAAGGATCTGGGAAAATTTATCCATCATCACGTTCCTTTGTTTCTCAAGAGCCTCCTCAAGCAATATTTTGATAGGATCTCCTACTCCCTCATCTTTATTTTCTTCCACCATGGGAGGTCATCGGGGTTTGCGAGGCTGATCTTGCAAGGGTTCAACCAGAACGATCCCTAACTCCTTATACCCTGACCTTGTTGGGGACATGCAAAGAAAAATAGAGAAAGAGCAGATCACTCTGATACCACTAATCAAGATTTATGCAAGAATGCAACAAAATACAAATATAACCATAAAATCAAATATGCAGCAGACATATAACTTCATTTCATTAATATCAAATGACTAAAATATGCTTACAGACAAAATGAAAATAAACTAGATAGGGCGTTGGTATCTTATCTCTGAAAATAGATGTGGCTACCACAGACCTTTGAACTATGTTAAAATGAGGCTAAAAGGCCTATTTATTATTGAGAAACAATGGAAAACCCTAAAAATCCAAAAACCTAACCCTAGGAGATGAAACACCAGACTACAGTCCCCGTTGGGGTAAATTGGTACATCAATTTCTCGGGGTCCTAACTTTGGAATACTATCTTCATTTGATGCATAGATATGTCATTAGAAAGATATATCCGAGGACTGCAACAATGTTGACAGTGAATATCAAGTCTGTGAATCATATTTGTTGAACCTTTCATGCCCAAAAAGCATTGTTTAGGGCCTCAAAACGACTCTGGAATTTCAGGACCCAAAAAACTGCTAAAAATAGTAAATTGTGCTATGATTAAGGAAACTGAAAAACTGAAAGAAATAATGGTGGGGGCCCAAGTGGAATAGGAAAGTGGCCACTAATATTTACCTAGATCGAATAAGGTCAGGGTCAGGGCTAATATTATGGCTTCATTAAGTGAGTTGAGGTCAGGGCTAACCTCATGGCTTGAGGGATAAGAGACAGTCAAGGTCGAGGCTAGTGCGGAAAAACAAAAGTTGTGTCATATTTAGAGTTGACCTCCAACTTGGGAGTTCACATGCATATGAATTTTGGGTTGAGCCCAACACAATGGAAGTATTATTTTCTATAGGAGTAATGAGACGACCTCTGACTATGATTTTACTTTTGGCTTTTGAATCATGATTTGCATCGATAAGGGTTATGTGTATATACATAGGGAGAATGGTAAATCCCCAACCCATGAATGGGTCAATAGAGAATACACCTACACTATGTTTCATTGAGAAAGTAGTTGGGTTGGCCATTCAAGTGCCACGTGGTAAGTTGATGATGTGGCATCATCATATTCACCAAAAATCCAATTGGTCATAGTTTTGGTCCAAACGTCAAATTGGTGTGAAATTTTATATCACCAGAAATTTCTCACTGAACAAGGGAGATTGGATTAGCATATGAACACATATCACCCTAGATTGGGATGGGAGGGTGTTTACAGCAATGTACGAGTTTTGCAATTTTCTCTAACATCCCCTATGTAGCCAGGACAAAAGCTTCCAACCCTAGAAAACAATGTGGTACCTCAAAAACATGACCCTCGGCCCAATTACCATCAAAATTTACCATAATAATTATTACCCATGGTAATTCAATTAGTCGATTTGATTCATTCATGTAGTGATGGGTATAAATCTAAGCATCTGACATCAAAGGAGATTAATCATAGGATAAACCAAGGGCATGTTTGTGAATTAAATTCTACGATTCGATCTGTATTTGTTCTGCTACAAATGTGGTTCAATGGAGTACACAATAAAGCCTATGATGTAATTATTATTATTATTTTTGTCATTTTTTATGGCGTGGTTCACTTTCTAATACGATGTGCAAAATACATGATCTTGTACAATATGAATTTGGTCATTATCAAACCTAGAATGCAAGACTCACCTCAATTAATTGTCTGGAGTGTTTTGTGCAATGGTAGAGGGATCACATTATTAGTGACCTGGTGTGTTAATTCCTCTAGTGTATGGATGTGTGAAAAAGGGTGTTTTCTAACCTAATTCATAATCCATAACCACTTTAATTCTATAAACAAGATATTAGACTTGGTACAAGGAGTGATTTAGTTTTAGGCAGTGATCTAGTGTAATGAGTGCGTTCTGCAAGTTTATTTGATGCCCTTCAATCACTAACCTCTATTTCCATATCAAAATATGGTGAGTATATGTATATTTTATCCCTTGATTTGATTAGTGGATTGATACTTGAGTCATGCAACCTAGTGTCATGAACTGATATGGTGCGAAAACATACCTCAAATTAGTTGTCTTTTCCTATGGTACCAACGATGTATGTTCTAGTGTGATCGCTTCAGATGTGCCAAAGTATAACATGTATGTTTTATAATCTAAAACATTGATGATGATATGATCTCCTAGAATTACTCTATCTATAGTGTAGTGCACGAAATCAAGGTGGATCTATGGTGGGTTCTGGTACAGGAAAGATCTATTTTATATGCCCATATAGTAATAAATTAGATTACTTGTTTTTGTAAGATGGTGATGGTCACATTGTAATATTTTATATTCTCTTCTCTGATTCATTAAAGTTGTGATGAGTGATCTAAATTGGTCAGATAGGAGCATGATTTCATGTTTATATTGTTATATTTGACCCTTTGCAAATAAGGTGTGAAAGAAGGCATGTTAAATTATTGGATGATTGAACCACTATAGAAAGATCAGCGCTAGGTTTGTATGATGTATGGAATTAGATCAGGATTGTTATAAGGGACCCTCAACATTACAAGGCTTGTTGTATTTTTCCCTATCCCCTTATATTATATAATTATTGGTGTGTTGAACCTTTGAGGTTGTAAAGTTGTAACACCCTCCCCCCACATTCCAAGTTAACTGGTCTGTTGGGGTAAACATGCGACGAGAGGCTACTATCATATGATTCAACCTTCTAGGTCACCTTAAGGAAGTGGAACCGACAAAACACAACCAACAGAACCTCCAGGAGCTACCCCAACTTTCTAGGTGACCAACCCTTGAGGAAACTCACCAATTCAATATCCTAGAACCCCAGTCACTCCCTTGCCAAGCCCTCCAAGTGGATGTGGGTCCCATTTTCTCCCATGAGCCTACCTTTGTCTGACTATGGGATTTTTCTATGAGTGTTATGCCATCGACTGCGAGATTTAAGACTGAATTCCAAGGCTAGGATCCAGTGACTCCCAGAACTTCATGAAATTTACAAAAATGAAATGAAACATAGAGACAATGATGCCAATGCAAATTATTGAACAAATACTTGACTAGACCCCTACTGTCCATTGTTGGTCGCTTTAATTGTTTTCACAATTCAAGCTCCACATAAATTGTCAACCCGAGGAAGTCTGTTTATTCCAAAGACAATAACGCACTGGATATGCTCAATTTCAAAAGCAAAAACAATGTTGTAGTAAAAAGCCACACAATTATCAATCATACAAATCTAATTATTCACACTCTGTTTAATCAAAGCTAAAGTCACTTACGTTATAGCAGAAGTAATTCCTACATTGCAGTTTAGAATAAAGGGAAATCAATCTGCAGGAAATGAAACCAATCAACCATAACAGGAACAGGACCCTATTCCTTTAAATAGGAACTTCAACACCTGCTGCCTGACAATAATCACTCTGTAGAAAAGATAACTCAAGAGAACAGGACCCTATTCCCATGAACAGGAACCTTCAGCACCTGTCTCCTGTTCCTAATCACACTGCAGGAAAAGAAAGCCAATCAATGGAAACAGGACCCTATTCCTTTGTACAGGAACCTTCAGCACCTACTTCCCAGCATCAATCATACATTCAAACAATTAACGGAAATAGATCTCTTAACTTCTTAGGAATGAATGTACTAAACACATGCAGTGTTAAGGAAACAGAATTCTCAATAAACTACAGAACTGTGTAACCGGTGTTCAACAAACGGAATTAAAGTAAAGTGCGAATACCATAAAGAAATTAAACAAACTACAGGGACAGTCGGGTGAATCTTGTGAGGAAGGCGGGCCCTTTCCCTCTCACAAGATTCCCCAGGGAAAGAATTAAATTGGAGCGCTCAAAAGGAAATTTTATTCATCTGTCAAAAGAAATGATACATTACAAATGGAGTCTAGCTCCAGTCTCTCAAATACATTGTTCTCCTGTAGCTTTCAAACTTGAACTCCCTTCTAATGATGATGTCTCCTCTTTTTAAAGAGGATACATCTCTTACAATTACATGAGAGCGAATCTGTGTTTATCCCAATTCTGTTCTTCTTTCTTAAAACAGGACTATTCTGTTCTTCCATAAAAAGATATTGTTACAACAGATACAACAAGAATGCTATCTTCAAAATAATCCGTGTAACCACGTCTTCATGCTGTTGCCATTGTTCCACAAAATACTCTTCCAGAATCGCAAATTACGAGTGACGGAATTTGCGTGCTTGCTGGTTGTTTCAGCAACGAAGTCAATTGTTTCAGCAACGGAGTCAATTGTTTCAGCAACGAAGTTTGACTGTTTCAGCAACGGCCGATTGTTCCAGCACAGCATATAACTTATCTGCGATCTTTTAGACTTATGTTAGCAACAATCTACTTCGATTAATGATAAAATATAAGAGTAATATGGAATTATATGTAAACAGATTAAACATATAGTAAAGAAGAGGATTTTATATACCTTTGGATAAAGTGAATGAGAATGATAATGGAATCCTTTTTAAACATGGTTATAAAGGTAAGGTGGTGTCAAAATATATAGTAAAAATGATACATAGTGAGGTCCTAACATCCCCCCCAGCTGAAAGTGTTGCATGTCCTCAGGCAACTCCTAGTTTGAGTCAGAGTCTGAGTACTGACTCTGTGCATGCAAGTTGCTCAAGTAGTAGCTGGAGAAGGTGGCTTCTGTCGGAGCTCGGAATCCTCGATTGTTCTGCAATTTCTGCCATGCTACAGCTTCATCTCTGTCAGCCAATTGGTAGTGACACTTATATTTTTCTGCAGGCATCCATAGAATTGGAAAATGAAAATGGTAACCAATCCAGTTTGCTCCACAATGCCGAATGCATCTGATGTAATTAGGTACCCTGGACAGTGCAGCTTGAAGATTATCAGGGCTGAAAGGGTGATATTCTTGTCTTTCCTTACATGACTGCTGCCAAAACATAGTGTTGGCATTCAATGCAGCAGCCTCCTTTACTCTGATTAGTTGTAGACACTTTAAAAGTGTTGAAGCCTGTAGTTGGTGTATGTACCTGTGCATTCCTGGCTTCTGTAAGAATTGGTGATATTTTGCTACAAACATGGCCGAACTTAAAGGTTCCGGTCTAATCCAAAGGAGCCTATTCTCCTCATTATGCCTACTTGCAATAAACGCAGTTTGCCAGGTGAGCTGATTGGCTAGGAATGAAACGAATGCCCGAATTTGTACATCACTTACAATTGGAGTGAGATTGACTCTTCTATTCTCAGGCATGGCCTCGTTATGGAGGTAAATTTCACACAACAAATGTTGGTCACTTTCAGGGGCCTCAGCAAAAGTCTTAACAAATTGTTCTGCAGTAAGCAATTCATGAGGTCTGCCATCCTTTATTTCCTTCAATTGAAAATAAACCAAACGTTCAGAGAGGAAGAGAGAATAATTCACAGAGGGTTTTCGGGTAGCCATCAACTTTTGCACTAATGAAAACATCAAAACCAACTTTTCCTTTGATTCCTTGACTTCTTTCTTGGAATCCCTGAGCTGTTGCAATGTCTGTTCCCAAATATCCCAGTTGGAATACATGTGATTCTGTCATGCTAACTTATGCTGCTGTAATATTTTATCTTGATCTACAACATATTGTTTCTTCCAGTTGTTCATAAGTTCTAATTGGTTCCATGGCAGGGTCTGTGTCCCGGCATTAGAAGTACTGGGTTGGGGCATTGTCTGAGTGGCTGAGCTGACTAACTCAGGGCTAGATATCTGTGGTTGGGGCATTGTCTGAGTGGCTGAGCTGACTAGCACAGGGCGAGATATCTGTCGTTTAGTTTCTTTTTCCAGACTTTTTGAGAGCCCTACTGGTTCTTGTGGAGCAGTAGGGCGTTCTTCTTTAATTGCAGCTGATGTAGATGCCTCAGATACCTGAATTTTGACTACTTTGTATCCTGCCTGTTGGTAAATATTACCACACTCATGGCACATGTATTCTCTGCATGGATCCCTATTTTGTGCTGATGCTGTGTGTACTAGCATGTAGAGATTCAATTCTCTATCAAAGGCTTCTCGTGCCATGATTAATTCATTCTTATAGGCCTCTAGTTCAGACTTCAAAAACTCATTTTCCTCCAATAAAGATGCCATAGTGTGTGAACCCTGTGTGCTGGTTGATTCTGCTGGAGTTCTCTGCTGATCCCCAGCTGTAGCTGGTTCTTGTGGAGCAGCTACAGCTGGTTTCCCTATATTATCATGCTTGGTGTATGATTCTTGTACCACAGTGGCTGGTTCTTGTGTTTCAGCCTCTGGGTAAGTGACTGGTTCTTGTGTGGCAGTCACTGTTTGAGCCATAAACGATGTCATGTTATCCCGGGGCACTGGTTCTTGTGTGGCAGTGCCACCGGACGAGACGGGTTGGGAAATTTGGAATGGAGGTGAAGATTGAAGTTTTAACAGGATAGTGGAGGGGTCAGGGGAAATGGGAGTAACTCCTGTTTCAACAGTCATTTTCATTTTCCTTTTTGGTAGGAAAGCAGAGAAGTCACTGTCTTTCCTTTTCTTTGTAGGAGAAGATTCTTTTCTGGGGGAAGGGCTTTCGGAAGAAGTGAAAATTTGGAATGTGGCCCTTGTTCGTCGTTTTGAGACAGAGACTATTGGGGTTCATCTCTTTCTTTTATGAGTAGATGGAGATGGGGGTGTTGGAGAGTCATCACTAGGGATAGGAATAGTGGGAAGGGGTGACTCTACTAAGTGGGACGAACTTGGGGGTAGGTCAACTGGTTCTGAGGACGGAATTACTGGGGAGTCTGGGATATCGTCCAGTTGCCTTTCATAAGAACTCTCAGGAGTTTCTTGGGAACTTCTGGCTTGTTGGGGAATTTCGGCTTGCTGGGGAATTTCGGCTTGCTGGGGAATGAGGAGTGGATTATTCAGAGGGGGATTTTGCTGAGAAAAACCCCTCTGAATTAATAATTGACATAAACGATGATGGGTAAGGGATAACAATGGGAATTTAACCCGTCTGCAATAATATGACATGTTTTTGATACAACCAAGCAGATAATAGGGAATATTAACTAATCGACCATGCCTCAAATGATTCATCAAAACGAATTCGTGTTGGTAGACTACTGGGTAACGCCCTTCGCATGTCAAGTAGTGCTTGATGAATTCAGCTATTGTTGGCCATGGTCGAGGAAGTGAATGCAGACTTATACCGCGGCCTTTAAGTTCAACCGGTTCTTCTGGAAGAAGAAAATCTTGCTATTCATTTAAAATAACTTGCTTCCTACTGAACCAGCGAGTCCCTATAACCGGAAAACCTGAAACTTGAGCTATGTCCTCCTCTGTAACTGAAATGTGGACCCCTTGAACCACTGAATAATTCCCCTGAAGATTCTATGCGAACTCTAAAACTTGTTGCTGATCAAATTCTCCCAACCTTTTGAAGTATGTTGTCCATCCTGCTTGTTGAAAGATTTGATAGGCGTCCGGGAACAATTGAAGAAGAGTTATCGAACCAGGCTCGTGTCTGATAGCCGACCCTCCCATGGCTACTAGCTTGAGTCACATGCAGAGGCGCAGAGAACAGAAACACAAGCTTTGGTCAAGCTAATTGTTGCAACAGAGGATATGGAGTCTCAATGACGGCGGAAATGGATATGAAGAATGACGGAGGATTGGATGATGTGAAATGATTATTCAGTTTTCGAAATCCCCCCCCCCCCTACATATGGTGCAATGATGTTTAGGCGTGTGGAGATTGTAATCATTATGAGCAAGATCCTCTCTTTAAAATATAATTTAACTGCATTACATAAAAACCGCATACCTTATATTTTTACCTTTGTCTTTAAAATTTGAAGTATAGAGTGCTTCATAATGGCTTGATATTAATGGAAGAATCTGTAGATTTCTCTGAAATGTAGAACAGGAGCATATCAGAATCTGCTTAGTACTGAATAATAGTCACCCAAGGATCTGAAGAGTAAAAGTGGAGAACTGAAAAGCTTGTACAACAGAGGAAAGAAATGATGTTTTAGTGATGAAAAGATGAATGAAAGGTTGCTGAAACTGGTGTTTCAGCAACGGAAAAATGAATGACGCGTTGCTGAAACTGGTGTTTCAGCAAAAGGGAAAAATCAGGAAAATGGGATATAATGACTTGGGTTTAAAACAAGTGGGGGAAGTATTTGATGAGGGATAATTTCAGCAGTAAGGGATGGGAAATACTAGCTGAAGGACGATATTTCAGGAATGGTAGAAGTGGGAAAAATGGAAAAAGGGAAATAATGTAGAAATGGGAGAAAGGGATATTGCAAGGAAATAGGTTGAAATGAAAAGAACAAGCTCCTGTGATTGAAGCTTCAGATCTTCTTATGATGAATCTGTCCTCCTTAATGAGCTTTTCCAGAATTTGCAAAATTCAATTATAATATGCCAACCCTTGACAGGGATTTTTAGTTTTAAATCTAATCTAATCTAATACTATAAAAAACAGTGCAGAAAATTAAATGCTGTGAGGAGCAGAAGAATCCCCTAGAAAAAGGTAATGTGTATCAGTCATGCAAGCAGTCTTGAAATCCTCTTTAGAAACAGGGCGCTGGTTCAACCGAAGCCTATGACCATTAACTAGTAGGGGTGTTTTAGAATCATCAATTGTTAGAAGTCTTACTGTTCCATTAGAAAAAACAACATCTACTTCATATGGTCCAAGCCAACGTGTACGTAGCTTACCCTGAAAATTTTCAAACCGAGAGTCATACAATAATGCCCAATTACCTTTTTGAAACTGCTTGTGTTTGATAATTTTATCATGCCACTTCATTCTCTGTTGTTGAATCATAGTTGTTTGGTGAATGGCATCTAATCTCTTTTCGTCCAATTCAAGAAGCTGTTGTAACCTAGCTGTCTGCACATCAGTCAAATCAAGATTAACAGCTAAAGCAATTCTTAGAGTTTTGATTTCAAATTCCACAGGAAAAACATCATTTTTACCATAAACCAATTCATAGGGAGAAAAACCTGTAGTGTTTCTCCAAGTAGTTCTGTAAGCCCATAGTGCTTCAGGGAGCCTTTGAGACCAATCCTTCCGATTGTCCTTCATTGTTTTAGTTAGAATGGCTTCTAGTACTTTATTTGTGCTTTCCACCTACCCATTGGCTTGGGGGTGGTATGGTGTAGTCATTCTATGATGAATATGATATTTATGAAGGGTAGACTTAAAACCATGAGAATTGAATGGAGGTCCTCCATCTGTAACTAGCTCTCTAGGAATTCCAAATCTAGTGAAGATTTCTTCAAATAAGAAAGCTAGGACAACCTCTTCATTGGCTCTAATAAGTGCTTTGGCCTCCACCCATTTAGTCATATAGTCCGTAGAGACTAATATATAAGTTCTTTGATTGGATGGAGGATTAATGGGTCCTATGAAATCCAAGGCCCATCTTTCAAATGGTTCAGAAACTACCTGGGGGTTTAATGACATTTGATCTCTATGATTGGGTTGACCCATTCTCTGGCAGCTGTCACAAGCCCTTACATATTTCTTTGCATCCTTGAATAATGAGGGCCAATAGTAACCCATCCTCAAAATTTTGTGTGTTGTTCTTTTATCTGCAAAATGCCCTCCACAAGGGCCATCATGACAAGCTTTCAGTATGTCATACACTTCATCTTCCCTAATGCATCTTCGAATTTCCTGATCAAGCCCTGTGTAGAAAAGACACCCACTTATCCAGCTATACCTGGCACTTTGTTGAACAATTCTTCTCTTTTCTCTGTATGACAGGTGTGATGGTAATTTTCCTGCAACCAAATAGTTAGCAATATCTGCATACCATGGAGAGTGAGCAGAAACTGCAAACAAATACTCATCAGGAAAAGAATCATCTACCGGAATATCATTGTCAGTTTTTAACCGTGAAAGGAAATCAGCCACCACATTTTCTTTACCAGGCCGATCTACAATTGTGATATCAAATTCCTGCAGTAATAATAGCCATCTGGTAACTCTAGCATTTGTGACATATTTGTTCATTAAATACTTAATAGCTGAGTGATCAGTGTGGACAAAAGTAGAATAACCAGTGATATAATGTCGAAATTTATTAATGGCATAAATTACTGCAAGAAACTCCTTTTCGGTAACTGTATAATTAAGCTCAACAGGGGTCATATTCTTACTGATAAAGTAGATAGCATAAGGAAGATGATTTTCCTCTTGTCCCAAGACAGCTCCAATTGCAGTGTCTGAAGCATCAGAAGATATATGAAAAGGGAGATTCCAATTAGGCCCCCTCAAAATAGGAGCAGTAGACAACTGATGCTTAGTTCTTCAAAAGCTTTCTGACAAGAATTAGTCCATTTAAATTCAGCATTTTTCATAAGCAACACAAATAATGGAGAAGCTATCTTAGAAAAATCTTTAATAAATCTTCTGTAGTATCCAGCATGTCCTAGAAAACTTCTCACATCAGTTTGTGTTTTAGGAACGGAAAGATTCTGAATGACCAATATTTTAGATGGATCTACCTGAATACCTTGAGATGAAATAAAATTCCCAAGCACTACTCCTTCACTCATCATCATATGACATTTTTCAGTACTTAGGGAGAGGTGAGCTTGTATACATCGTTTAAGTACCTTTTCAAGATTTTGTAATGCATCTTCAAAAGACACACCATAAGGAGTAAAATCATCCATAGATATTTCCATAGATTCATTCAGCATATCAGAAAAAATTCCTATAACAGCCCTCTGAAAATTTGCTGGTGCATTACATAGCCCAAATGGAAGAACTCTATAAGCAAAAGTTCCCCAAGGGCTAGTGAAAGTGGTCTTGTCCTGGTCTTGGGGTGCAATTCTTATCTGATTATACCCACTGAATCCATCTAGAAAAGAAAATAATTTCTTCCCTGCCAGACTATCCAACACCTGATCAATGAAAGGTAAAGGAAAGTGATCCTTTTGAGTAGCTTTGTTCAAGGCTCTGTAGTCAACACATACTCTCCATTTCCCGTTTTCTTAGGGACAATTACCAATGGGGAAACCCATTCACTGTCAGATATGGGGTATATAAATCCTGCATTAAGCAATTTATGAAGTTCTTCTTTAACAATTTCTCGTAAATTAGGGTTCATTCGTCTTTGGGGTTGACAGACTGGTCGACATCCCTCTTTAATGTAAATTCGGTGAGTACATAGTTCAGAAGAGATCCCTTTCATATCTGTGTAATCCCATGCAAATGCTTCCTTATTTTCATGCAATAACTTCATTAACTGCTGTGTTTCAGCAACTATTAGATCAGGATTTATGTTTAATGTCTTGCCAGGTTCAATTTCAACTATTATGCTTTTAGATGAGATGGTGGTTAATGTCTGAGATAAGTCTTCAGATTCAATCTTTTCTTGGGTATCTGTTTCAAAAATTGTAGTCAATTGATTGTGTGTTTCAGCAATTATAGAAGAAGGTTCACAAATAAAATTATTAATTATTTCATCCTCTGTATTGTCTTTAAGAGTTAAGGCTTGTCCAATAGTTAGAATGGGCTGAACAACATTATCATCATAATCCATCCACATAGAATCTTCATTATTAATTATGGGTGTAGCATGAGGATAAAGAGTAAGCTGTTTGGTTTCATAACCATTAGAAATTGTCATTGAACCAGATCTGCAACTGATAAAGGCATCAGCTGTGGCCAGCCATGGCCTTCCTAGAATTAAGGGATGTCCCCCCAACTTTGTTTTAGTCTGCAATACAACAAAATCAGCTGGGTAATTCCAGGATTCAACTGAGATAAGTAGATCTTCAACAACTCCTTCAGGTTTAATTGTAGAACGGTCAGCCAACTCTAGAATGGTAGGTGTATCTCTGATTGTGTTATTCAGCTGTAACAATTATGAAGTTTCAAGAGTCATTATGTTTATTGCAGCACCTAAATCTACCAGAACTTGAGGAATCATTGTTTTACCAATTTGAACTGTCACGGTAGGATGGCCAGGATCACCATATTTCACAGGAGGGGTTTTTCCGGACATTAATGTAGATAAGTCACCCATCACATGTACTGTAAGGGGGTCTTTAGTTTTCCTAACAAGTTTCTTAACACAAATATCCCTTATTGTTATGGCATAAATTGGTACATCTCTTAATGCCTGTAAAAGTGGAATTTTAACATACAAATTTTGCAATTCCCCTAAAAGATTAAAAGCAGGTGTTTCAGGCGTTCTAGTTAAAACCAAACGCTCGGGGAATGGTGGTTCTGTTATTTCAACACTCTTGTTAGAAGGTAGTTGTGCTTTCTTATGTTTCTCAGTTTCCTCTTTATCAGAATCAGAAGAAGTTATGTCATCAATAATAGGCTCTACTATTTTCCCGGACCTTAAATGAATATCATTACATTGCATAGTAGGAAATATAGACTGATTCTGAATTATTATGACTTGCACAAATTTATTATTGGGGTTAGGATTTGGTTGCACGGGTAGCTGGGGTCTCATTTGGTTATTTGGCGGAGCATTTGATGGCAGAGGAAGTGGTTGTTGGAATTGAGGCAATTGATTTGGACACGGGAGTTGTTGGCTTCTCCAATTTGAATTCCAAGGGTTAAAAGAAGATGGCTGCTGTGGGGGCCAAGGAGTCCACATTGTAGGATCAACAAAGGGAGGGTTTGATTGTTGCATGGGTGGGAAATTCATTTGATTAAAGGGTGGGTATTGCATTTGATTAAAGGGAGGGTAATTTGTTTGACTGAAAGCAGAATAATTATTCCAATGATTAAATGACATACTAGAGTTCATACCTTGTCCTTTTGGTTGCCATTGTCTTCTTTGAGTTAGCAAGTAAACTGCTTCAGCTTCTTCTTCCGTTGGCTGCAATGCTGCCTTTATTCCTGGTAGAGATGGACATTGTTTTGTTTCGTGATCTTTCTCACAAAGGGTGTAGATTGGTATTTTTTCCAATGGGCACTCCCTTAGTGGATGTTTGTCTCTGCACTTCGGGCAAAAGACAGCCAGAGTTGCTTCTGCTTCAGCCTGCTTCTTCTTAACCTGCAAAGTGTCAATTTGTGAAGCAAAAGAACTTAACATCTCAGTTTTAAATTCTTCAAGTAAATTACCTATTTCAGCTCTTGTTTCTCCCCCACTGGCTGATTTCTACACTCTTGAATAGGTGGGATCTCTATTACTTACTCTGTTCCTTGCAGCTCCCCTTGAACACCTCTTACAAAGTTCAACAATCTCATCATATGATTCTTTAGATATATCTCCCTTGCCAAGCATATTTAACATGTCTAAACAATCATCCCTTGAACCTCTAAGTAATATTGTTTTGCGAATTTCCTTACTTATATTCGGATGATCAGATCTCTATATATTGTACTGCAGCCTCTCTACATAGTCCTCCAGATTCTCGTCCAGCTTTTGTGCCATATTGAATAGTTCATCCTTCTTTTCTCTCGTCCGACAGTAGTCTTGATATTTAAGCAGAAATTTCTGTTTCATCTGCTGCCATGTTGTGATTACCTGACTCCCAAGGCTCATGAACCATCTTAAAGCATTTCTTTTTAATGTTGCTGGAAACAGTTTCAACTTTTGAGCATTAGTAACATAATCATAACTTCTGCATAATATATCAAATTCAAAAAGAAATTCATCCGGATCTTCGGAGGATAAACCATGGAAGTTAGGTAAAGCTGACAATGGAATGTTTTTCATAGGAGTTGTTCCTCTAGGGAGATCACTGATAGGAAATCCCAAGGTAGAGAGAGAATTTTCATCCTTTCCTTCTCCTTCATGATCTACATGTCCTCCACAAAAGAAGTCTTCATTGTTTCCTTCCATTGTCTGTTCTCCTACTGCACTTGCTCGATCGTCAAGATCTTCTACTGGCTCCTCAATGTTTTCCACTGGTCGTCCAATACTCTCTATTATTTCCTCAACGTGCTCTGCTGATTTGCTAGCACTTTCTTCTAACTCTCCAGCACTGACTGCTGGCTCTTTAATCACTGGCTCCTCTATGTTTTCAGGGCCCACAACTTCCTCTGTTTTGTAATCTGATTGAGGGGAGTGCTGAAGTTTTGGTCTTCGAGAACTTAATCTCTGTGATGATTCATCCTTTGATACAATCTCGTCAATGAAAGTCTTTCTTCCTCCCCTTCCTTTGCCTTTGCCACCTGTGGGGTTAGTTTTCTTCTGGTTTCCGCGTCCTCTCATACAATCTGCACATCTGAAAATAAAATATTAATGCTTTCGAAATCTATAATTGCCTTCCCCGGCAACGGCGCCAAAATGTTGGTCGCTTTAATTGTTTTCACAATTCAAGCTCCACATAAATTGTCAACCCGAGGAAGTCTGTTTATTCCAAAGACAATAACGCACTGGATATGCTCAATTCCAAAAGCAAAAACAATGTTGTAGTAAAAATCCACACAATTATTAATCATACAAATCTAATTATTCACACCCTGTTTAATCAAAGCTGAAGTTACTTATGTTACAGTAGAAGTAATTCCTCTATTGCAGTTAAGAACCAAATAAAGGGAAATCAATCTGCAGGAAAGGAAACCAATCAACCATAACAGGGAACAGGACCCTATTCCTTTAGATAGGAACTTCAGCACCTGCTACCTGACACTAATCACTCTGTAGAAAAGATAAGCTCAAGAGAACAAGACCCTATTCCCATGAACAGGAACCTTCAGCACCTGTCTCCTGTTTCTAATCACACTGCAGGAAAAGAAAGGCAATCAATGGAAATAGGACCCTATTCCTTTGTACAGGAACCTTCAGCACCTGCTTCCCATCATCAATCATACATTCAACAAATAATAGAAATAGATCCCTTAACTTCTTAAGATTGAATGTACTAAACACATGCAGTGTTAAAGGAAACAGATTGCGCAATAACCTACAGAACTGTGTAACTGGTGTTTCAGCAAACAGAATTAAAGTAAAGTGTGAATACCATAAAGAAATCAAACAAACTACAGGAACAGTCGGGTGAATCTTGTGAGGAAGGCGGGCCCTTTCCTTCTCACAAGATTCCCTAGGAAAGGATTAAATTGAAGTGCTCAAAAGGAAATTTTATTCATCTGTCAAAAGAAATGATACATTACAAATGGAGTCTAGCTCCAGTTCTCTCAAACACAATGTTCTCCTGTAGTTTCGAGCTCCCCTCTAATGATTATGTCTCCTCTTTTTAAAGAGGAGACATCTCTTACAATTACAGTAGAGCGAATCTATATTTATCCCTAAATCTGTTCTTCTTTCTTAAAACAGGGCTATTCTGTTCTTCCATAAAAAGATATTGTTACAACAGATACAAAAAGAGTGCTATCTTCAGAATAATCTGTGTAACCACGTCTTCATGTTGTTGCCATTGTTCCACAAAATGCTCTTCCAGAATCGCAAATTACGAATAGTGGCGGAATTTGCGTGCCTGCTAGCTGTTTCAGCAACGAAGTCGACTGTTTCAGCAACGGAGTCGACTGTTTCAGCAACGAAGTTTGACTGTTTCAGCAACGGCCGATTGTTCCAGCACAACACATAATTTATCTGCGATCTTTTAGACTTATGTTAGCAACAATCTACTTCGATTAATGATGAAATATAAGAGTAATATGGAATTATATGTAAACATATTAAATATATAATAAAGAAGAGGATTTTATATACCTTTGGATAAAGTGAATGAAAATGATAATGGAATCCTTTTTAAACATGGTTATAAAGGTAAGGTGGTGTCAAAATATATAGTAAAAATGATACATAGTGAGGTCCTAACATCCATGACAGTAATTTCGCCATACATATCACAAAGATGCATTATGTAGGTTAGAATAACATATATGAGCATAGGGGTCTTATACTTATTTAAGAATCGCTAAGAAGCATGAATGCCTTATATCATTAGCTGCATTACCATCTATTAGGTCGTATATTCATTTCTCATTCATTTAAAAATCAAACATGATGACAACCATACATTTTCAATGCCATAAAATATATTAATAATCAACATATAAACAACAAAAATAATGAGGATATGATAGCCATAAATGTCACATATGAACCATTACATTTACACATAAAATAACAAGGAAAGGAACTCTTATTAATGAATGTAAAATCCAACCCAATATGGGACTACCACGCTCCACCCAACCATAGGTTGGTTGAGCCAAATATCTCTTCAACCAATCACCCACGTTCCATATTCCAAACATGAATGTGGGACTCAAAAAAAAGAACCAACCAGAGCTTCCCGAGGCTAAAACACCTCACTCTCATCAATAGAAACCAACTTTACCACAATCCTCACTAGATCATTAGGCCATTAACAAGCATGGATGCCACCATATTTCTCCACCTACACGATGAGAAATTTTCCTGTCTCCTAGTCTCTAGGATTTACCACAATCCGCAGTCTGATCCAAGGATTACCAGGCCATAATCAAGACACCACCCTCCAGGATTTACCATATATCCAGCCATTCACTGGAAAGGATTCATAGGCCTGATCAAGGGAAACCAACTCTATGATTTACCTTATATCAAGAAATTCACCGGTCGAGGATTCCTAGGCCCACTGAGACACACAATACCTAGATTTACTGCAACCCACAATCTAGTTCAGGGTTACTAGGTCAGTGGTTTTACCAAAATCCATAGTCTAGTTCGGGGATTACTAGGTCATGTGTTATTTCATTCAGAGATCCACCTCGCTAAGTTTAAAATCCCTCCAAAAATCCATCTTAACCTAAACATGAAAATTCCATCACACCATGGCTATCCGAAACTAGAAAGGCAATTCTGAAGAACATTGTCATGCCTGGAAAACCCCATACCAATGATAGCAAGAGAACCAAGAACACACATGCCTAACCATGCATGCAAAATATAGCAAGGAAATCAAACATGAAAATTGATACCTGCAAGTAAACTTCTTGTAGTTGCTTTATCCCACTCTTCCTTGCTTGACATTTTCTTCCTCTTTGCCTTCTTTTCCTTTCTTGATCCAATGCTAAAGTGCTCCAAGAAAAATCTAAGTGTCCAAGAGTGTGTGAGAGAGAGATAATATCGAGATAGCTCCAAGACTAAACTGAACAAAAGGTACCAATTGATCCTCAAAATCATTTTTATCAAATAGGCCTCTATTTTCTTCATTTTCCTTCATTTTCATCCTCACATGCAACTTGTGACCTTTCACCTTCCTTTTCTCCTAATTTCCATTATTTTCATAAATAAATTTCCAAAAATTCCATTTTTCCTTTCCAAATATATTTTCTATTTCCTTTACCAATTTCCTTAGTCAAAATAAATGAACACACACACTAGGATTTTTTTTCCCAACATTCAGCTTAGAATAAGTGTCTGAGAACCGTGGTTATTATTTTTCCTTTATTAACTTTTATTACATGGAATTTTCACCAAGTTTGTTATACAAATCTCCCCCTTGGGGGAACACTGTCCTCAGTGTTCAATGACACCGATAATCAACAATATTGCTGAAAGAAAAACATACTACCTATGGAGCTTTATAACTTAGCTAGTTGCAGTATTTGCAATTATCAACCTGGTGAGAAGAAAACCAACATGACCACATAACAACATGACAACCACAATGACATGACACCCATACCACTTGTTGGAGCTTTATAACATAGCTCATGGTGGCATTTACATCCATATACATATGTACATATATGAAAACATCACATCAAACATATACCCAAACTATATCGAAAAATCTATCAAGGAAATTTACTCAACCAACGAATAAAGAAGGTTACATAGCCCGTATCCATTAGGGGGATTTTGAGGTCTAAAATGGGCCTCCTAAGGAAATTATAAAATAGTAGTGTAAATAATAAAATAATATTAGATCACGTCATCAAATTTTAGAGGGAAAAAATAAAAAACTACTTTTTCAACTTATATCCCTATGGGTTTACTCAAATTTCAAGCGGGAACACTCGTTGGATGCAGAATTTGATTCCTCATCCAAGGAGTACCCATGTTTCATACTTTTGATGGACCCTACTAAAAGAAAAATTAGAAATGCATGAAAAATGTGATTGCAATCACGTTTTTTCATGTATTTCTGATCTTTCATGTAGCAGGGTCCATCAAAAGTATGCAACATGGGTACTCCTTGGATGAGGAATTAAATTTTGCATCCAACGAGTACTCGCTCTCAAAATTTGAGTAAAATATTAAGGATATAAGTTGAAAAAGTAGTTTTATTATTTTATTATTTTATTATTTTATTATTTTTTAATATCTTACTTTTTTACCCCAAAAATGGTGAATCATCCCCAATGGTTGACATCATCATCCATTATCCTATTGGTTCTTATAAATTTTATTTTGGTTGTAAATTTTTCTTAGGAGGCCCATTTTAGACCTCAAAATTTCTCTAATGTGATCTGCCATCTCTCATGTAGCTTCATCGGGCCCAAAGTGCTTCCACTGCACTTTAACCTACTCTATTGCTCGGTTCTAGAGTATGAGCACCTTTCTTTGCAATATACACTGAGGTTCTGACTGGAATTATCCATTTGGCTCCAGTTGTAATACAGACCAGTAAATCACATGATCGACATCTTTAACATACTTCTTAAGCAATGGAACATGGCAAACATCATGGAATTTCATTGTTAGAGGCAGTGCAAGTCGATATGCTACTGCCGAATCCTTTCAAGAATCTTGAAAGGTCCAAAAAACTGAGGTGCCAACGTGGCACACGATCTTATTCGCAAGGAGCTCTTTTTTGGCTTAATGTGCAAGTACACATGTTCCCCAACCTAAAACTCCTTAAACAACTTGTTCTGATCTCCATAAATTTTTTGCATGTCCTGTGTTTCCTTTAGATTCTTCTTGATCACCTGCATTTCCTGTTCCATTTATGCTAGCATGTTTGGCCTAATCAATACCCTATTCACTGGATCACTCCAACTTATGGGAGTATTACAACTCTGACCATATATTTCCTCAAACAAACTCATCCTCAGTGATTTCTGGTATCCATTATTGTAGGTGAACTCGACCAAAGGAAGGTACTCCCCCCATCTCCTGTAATGGTGCATCACATACATCCTCAACATGTCTTCCAATATCCTATTGACCCTCTCAGTCTGTCAATCTATCTATGGATGATAAGTTGTACTGAAGGCCAACTCTATACCTAAACAGATCCTTGCTAGACCCATGAATTATATTACCTCATCCACATTTATAAGATATTCTCACTCCATGATAGCCCTTATCTTCTTTGGATCCACTGTTATGCCCTCCTTGGAGACCACATGCCCCAAGTAATCTACCTATATCTGAAATAAACTACATTTACTTGGCTTAGCATACAATTGATGTTATCTCAATAGTCTCAATATTGTTGCTAAATTCTCACCATGTTCTTCCTCATTCTTAGAATATATCAAGATGTCATCAATTAATACAATAATAAACCTTTCCAGAGAAGGATGCAACACACTATTCATCAAGCACATAAAACTAGCTGGGGCATTAGTCAAACCAAATGGAACTACATCAAACTCATAATTTCCATACCTAGTCTGGAAAGTTGTCTTGTAAATTCCCTCTTCCTTGATATGTACCTGATGATATACGGATCTCAAATCAATATTTGAGAACATTGTGCCTCCCTTTAGCTAATCAAATAAGTCATCAATCATCGGCAATGGATACTTGTTCTTGATGATCACCTTGTTCAACTGCCTATAATGAATGGATAACCTGAGAGTACCATCCTTCTTCTTCACAAACAAGACCAGTGCACCCCAAAGTGATACACTTGGCCTAATGTATCCCTTGTCAAATATTTCCTTCAACTGCAACTTCAACTCTACTAACTCTAGAGTATGCATCCTATATGGTGCCTTTGATGTTGATGCAGCCCCTAGTACCAACTTAATGGAGAAGTCGACTTCTATGTGAGGTGAAAAATATGATATATCTGCTAGAAACACATCCTGAAACTATTGTAATATCAGGTACCTTCTCAATATCACTACATCCTCATCCCCCTTACCTTTATCACTAGTAATGTGCACTACAAATAACACACACCCTTTTCTGTGACTCTGTTTTCCATGCATAGTTGTCACCATCCTAACTGATGTTACATTCTTATTACCTTGTAAGATTCTCTGCTCCCCATTGTTATCCAAGCACTCAATGGCTTTGTCATAACATTCCAAATTGGTCCTATGAAGATATACTATTTCATACCCAAAAGCATACTATATGACCCCAACGGTAATATGTTCAAATGTGCTAAAGTAGGCATATCACTCAACTCAAATGCACAAGCTCTTACCCAATTGTGAACTCTTTCTTGGTACCTGTAGCCAACTACACTAACCAAGATTATACATGCAATTCTTTATTCAAACCCCACTTATCCACGAAGTTGGGGTTAACATAACTATAATTAAATCTGGGTCAATCAAAATAGAAACAACTTGATCAAAAATCTTACCATCCATCTCAATAATATATGCCTGATGAGTTTCCTGCCTTTATCCAGCGTTGCATAGATATGAGGAATTATCTTCCCAACATCCCCAATAGTCTTCACCTCCTGTGCACTATATATATAAGGCCTACCACCCTAATTATATGGACAATCCCTTTTAGGATTCTCCTTACCACGAGTCCAACACTCCAACTATCTTGTATCATCACCTCTATTTTGTTGTTATGACCCATTTCCCCATCTAGTTGCATTGAAATTCTTATGTGGTGTAACATTCTCTTTCTCTTCTTCATTCTAAGGCCTTGATATTTTTGGCTCCATTTATCTTTACCTTTATATTTATATTTTCATTTCCATCCTTGTTGAGATTCATTATTATGCTTTGATTGCTTATAAAAGTTCTTCAGTTTCCAAATAGCTTCTTCAAGTGACTGAGGCTCGTCATACTCAATATGATCTATAAATGATGATGCTAATCCACCCACAAATCTTAAAATTTTTCCTTTTCATCTTTAAGATATGGTACATACCTCAGTAACTCCAAGAACTTGGTCATATACTCCTCAAATGTCATTGATCCCATTTTAATCTCATAGAATTACTTGGCTTTTTTATCATAGTACCTTTCTGACAAACAATTATTTCTAAAGAGTCTTTTGAATTCATGTCAGCTCAACTCCTATGTCCTAATGTCTCTAAACCATTTTACATCTTTCCACGAGATATTTTCTTTCACTTTAAGGCTAAAGATAGTTATTTTGGCCTTCATATTCTTTATATACTCATGCAATTCAAATAACTTATTCATTTCAAATAACCAATCCTTTACATCATCGAGCTTCTTCAACTCTCCATCAAAATTAGGTGGCTTCAATTTCTTAAACTCATCTGGAAAGTAGCCCCTATCACTCCTCCTGTAAGGGTGATAACGATGACGATCATAGTGCCTGAAAAAACCAGAAATAGAATAGTACTTGTGTCCATCACCTCTCATATCCGAAGTATCTAAAAATATACCATCTCTTATCGTGTCATCTCTATCTGACATGTGACCACCAAGAGACTTACTGCCATATGCCCCATTATTCCCATCCTCCTGTCCATATCTAATCCAAAGTTTTCCTTGTCTCTGCAATTTTGAAAAACTCTCAAGAATTATTGCATTGACTTCTGCTTGTTTTTCCTGTGCCTGCGTGATTTTGTCATTATCTGCCTTGCAACTCCTTATATCTTCCTTCAAACTCCTCAATGTGTCTTCTAAGTCATAATAGTTCCAAACACCACATTTCTCATTTGATTCATATGGAGAATATTTTTATTCTACCATCTTTGCTACTCATCTTGATCTCTTCCTACAAAGCATATTATGTCAGAAAAATCAAATCATAAACAAACCAATGTACCTTAGTATAATTCGGGGAGGATATCTCATTTGCAAGACCGGCATATATAAACATAATCATATCATCATTTAATCATTATCTCAACCATTATCCAATTTCTATGCATGCTACTACAACCATAACACCAACTAGACATAATACATCCATAATAACATATGTGTGGCACGCACGCATACACATTACATAAAAACATTGGCATGCATATCCAATGTGTAACCAACATAAACTCATGATAAATGCATCCAACAACAACGCCCTTAACTTTCACATGGCAACACCACTACAACCATAACCAACACCATGCATACACAGCTAGTACATAGACCAAAAACCTAAGAGCACATATGAAACTAGCATGAATGCATAACCAACATACCACCCATATAGTCCAAGGGGTGAACCATTCTCTGATACCACTTTGTAACGGCCTCCTCCCACATTTACCCAAGTTAACCGGTATACTGGGGTAAATATGTGAAAATAGGCTACTATGATATGATTAAACCTCCTAGGTCACCTTAAGGAAGTGGAACCGATAAAATACAACCAAATTGGTCATCCACACAACCAACAGAACCTATAGGAGCTACCCCACCTTTCCAGGGGACCACTCCCTAAGGAAACTCAACAATTCAAGCTCCTAGAACCCCAGTTGCTCCCTTTCCAAGCCCTCCAAGCGACTATGGGTCCGAGTCGCTCCCATGAGCCTCCTTGAGTGTGACTGTGGTTTTTTTCTGCCAATGTTATGCTATCAACTGCAAGATTTAAGGCTGAATTCTAGGGCTAGGAACCAGACACTACCCAGAACTTCATGAAATTTGCAGAAATGAAATGAAACATAGAGACAATGATACCAATGCAAATTACTGAACAGAGACTTGAATGGACCCCTACTAGCCATGACAAAAATTTCTTCAAACATGTCACAAAGATACATTCTACAGGTTATAATAATATATTTGAGCATAGGGGTCTTATACTTATCTGATAATCAATAAGAAGCATTGATTCCTTGTATCATTAGTTGCATTACCATCTATTAGGTCATATATTTATTACTCATTCATTTACAAATCAAGCATGTTGAATACCATACATTTTCGTTGTCATAAAACATATTCATAACCAGCATATAAAAAACGGAAATAATGAGGATACGAAAGCCATAAATTTCACATATGAACCAATACATTTACACACAAAATACCAAGGAAATGAACTCTTGTTATTGAATGAAAAATCCAACCTGATATGGGACTACCACGTTCCACCCGACCATAGATTAGTTGAGCCAAATATCTCTTCATCCAATCACTCCCATGCAATATTCCAAGCATGAATGTGAGACTCAAACCAAAAAAATGAACCAGGGCTTCCCGAGGCTAAACTACCTCACCCTCATCAATATAAACTATCTTTACCGCAACCCTCACTAGATCACTAGGCCATAAACAAGCATGGATGCCACCATATTTCTCCACCCACATCGTGAGGAATTTTCCTATCTCCTAGTCTCTAGTATTTACCACAATCCATAGTATGATCCAGGGATTACTAGGCCATAATTGAGACACCACCCTCCAAGATTTACCATATATCCCTCCATTCACCAGAAAGGATTCCTAGGCTCGATCAAGGGCAACCAACTCTAGGATTTATTGTATATCTCATCATTCATCGGTGAAGGATTCCTAGGCCCACCAAGGCGCACATACTTAGATTTACTGCAACCCATAGTTTGATTCAGGGGTAACTATGATAGTGGAATTACTACAATCCACGGTTCGGTTCATGGATTACTAGGCCATGTATTCTTTCATTCAAATATTCACCTCACTCAGTTTTGAATCCATCCTGAAATCTAGCTTAACCAAAACATGAGAACCCCGTCGCCCCATGGCTATCTAGAAATGGCAAGACAATGTTGAAGAACACTATTACACCTAGAAAAACCCATTCCAATGACAACAACAGAACCAAGAACATACATGCATAACCATGCATGCCAAATCTAGCAAGGAAATCACACATGCAAATCGATACTTGTAAGTAAACCCGATGTAGTTGCTTGATCTCACTCATACTTGCTTTATATTTTCTTCCTATTTTCCTTCTTTTCCTTTATTGATCCAATGCTAAAGTGATCCAATAAAAATCTAAGTGTCCAAGAGTGTGAGAGAAAGATAATATAGAGAGAGCTCCATGACTGAAATGAAAAAAAAAAAAAAAGGTATCAATTGATCCTCAGAAGCCTTTTTATCAATTAGGCCTCTATTTTCTTCATTTTCCATTATTTTCCTTCATTCTCATCCTCATGTGCAACTGGTGACCTTTCACCTTCATTTTCTCCTAATTTCCATTATTCTCATAAATAAATTGCCAAAAATGTCATTTTTCCTTTCCAAATGCCTTTGTTATTTCCTTTGCCATAATAAACCAAATGAACACCCACACTAGGATGTTTTTCCAAACATTCAAGTTGGAATAAGTGTCCCATAACCATTTTTATTATTTTTCCCTTATTAACTTTTATTTACATGGAATTTTCACTAGGGTTGTTACAAAATTACTTTCTAGAGTTACTTTTGGAACAACTCATGAGACAATTTTGAGTTATCTAGTTGTTATGTAGGGTATATAAAGTTTGAAATTCTTTGAAATGAAGTTTTTATTTAGCAATACTATTGAGATTGTGTGTTATTGTTTTTATTATAATTTATGGAGTTGTCTAATTTTGTAATATCAAATCAGATTTGATCGATAGTAATTGTGAACTTGTTTGTTTGAAGTTGTTGACATCAAGAACTACAATTTTTGTAGCATGGTTTTTCTAGCCAATGTACTTAAAAGTGTGACTTGATCACAGGGAAGTCCACATGTATTTGAATATTGATGGGTTTGTTAATGACAGAATAAATTGTTGATATTAATGATAGAGTAAGTGCTTTTGACCAAAATTGTAAGAATGTTTTGTTGATCAAAGAATAAATATGCTAAAGGGTTTATATTGATCTTAAAATTTTTCTAAAGGGAGTGGATCCAAATTGAAAATGGTTGAAAGAGAGTTCCACATTGTTTTGAGGGTCGATGCCTCCAATTGGTTGGTGTTATCAAATTTATCTATGAGAGTAGGTGCTTCTTGCTAGCAGGTGGTAGCTAAACAACAAGGGAGTGGGTGCTTCCTACTAGTGGATGTCAGTGAAGCGATGTAAGGAAGTAGGTGATTCTTGTTGGTGGGTGCGAGTGAAACATCACAAGGGAGTCGGTGCCTCCTACCGATTGGTGCCAATGAAATCATGTAAAGAAAATATTTAAGAAGAGAAGAATAAGAATGATGGTTTTCTACCTTTATGTATTTCCACTCTAAAATATTTGTGTCTAGTGTGTTGTTCATGTGATTTTTTTTTATGGTTCTTGAACTATTGATTTCATGCATGGTATTGTTTATTATTTATTAAGTAGTGTTTTTAAAAGGATGTGTTTAAATTGAATTGGTAATAAAAGTATATTTACATTGATTCAGCCCCCCTCTTAGGACAAACAATATTTCTACAATTGGTATCAGAGCGGGTACCTTCAAGTCTTAGCTTAATTTCTAGAAGGAATTTCATGTGCAAATGGGTAGTCAAGTGGGAGGATTTTCACTCAAACCTAATTTATTTAATGGAACAAAATTTACATTCTGGGAAATAAGAATGAAGTCATACCTGAGGTACCTTAGAGAAAATGGCTAGGAAGTTGTAGAAAATGGGTATCAATATCTGAGAACCACTCCAAAAAATGAAGTTGGAAAGAAGAAATATGAAAATAATGATAAGCCATTGAATTCCATTCTGGGATTAGTCATTGAATTATAATTTGTAAAGGTAATGCACTACAAAATTGTGAAACAAGTGTGGGACAAACTAGTAAATAGCTATGAAGGGACACAAAGGTAAAGAATGAAAAACTACAAACATACTGAATATAGTATAAATATATGAAGATGCATGAGGATGAATTTTTTTCTAAGTTTTTTCTTAGAGTAGATGAAGTAGTAAACACTATGAAAGGCCTTGGTTATAATTTTGAGGATTCTACAACTGTTTAAAAGGTTTTGAGATCACTAAATTCCAAGATCAATGCCAAAGTTTAAGTGATTGAAGAAATAGGATTTAAACGAGCTATCCATGGAATTTTAACACCTTATAAATAAGGACAAAAGGAGACCAATCTAAAATCATAGAATTGCTTTCAAGGCACAAAGAAAGGAAAGCAAAATCAAGGAAAGAGATTAGCAACACCTCAGATGATGGGGAGGAAAATTTTGTCAAAAAGCAACAAAATGGGAACATAAAGTACAAATGTTTTTTTCCATTTAAGTGTTTTAATTGTGGAACAGAATGACACTTTTTCACTAAATGTCTATACAAAAATAGAGTTGATAAGGAGGAAAGAGGAAATAATGACTTTAAGAAAATTGTATTAGATGGATGGGTTAGTGTCAGTATTTGCATACTTCCACCAGGGATCAAAACACATTTTTCATGTGCATATTAGGTGTCCCATTCTAAAGAAATTTTAAATCATTCCATTAGGTCATGATATAAAAATTTTCCACTGGTGGTTGTCCTTGTCAAGTGTCCCATTTTTCTTCACAAGTATATGCCTATTGACCTTCTTCCATGTCTTCATCATGCTGAAACAAGTCTTCTCTCATTCCACTTTAGTCAAAGTCACTCATTGAGTCAATTTCTTTCATTTCTCATTAGGTCACTAGGGTTTCATTAGGCTAAATCATTGCATTGTCTCATTTTCAATAAAGGGCATAAAAAAGTATGAGAGTGATCCCAATAATCTCTCTTTACCATGTAAAGATGACCTCCATGATGGTTTCCAAATTTGTATTTTTATTTAAAGTGTGAGTTTCATTCCAAGATGTAATTTTATTTTTATTCATGTAATTTTATGTCAATTCAAATGTAATAAGTACTCAGTCTCCCAAGGCTTCCAACTCAGATTTCCACATGCCAACACATCAAGTGTCAAATACAAAAATTGTCTACTTCAACAATTGATCAAATGTCAAAGGGAGTTGTTTTTTTCCAAGGGTGCCTAAGTCATCATTTTCCACAGTCACTAAACCCTAATTTCCTCTCCCACTGAGCTAGGTTTTGCTATGGAAATGAGACATTTGAGTAGAGGAGGCATAAGGTAGGTCATATAAGTAAGTATTAGGTCATCCCAAACTCATAAACATCATGTCTCCATCATTTTCCAGGAAATCATTCCAAAAGTCAAGCCATTTGCCACTCATAGGGCTAGTTTTACAAAGATGAACTTGAAAAAAGTGAGAGAGGTTGTTGTCCAAAATAGTTCCAATAAGAAAAAAACTCCTTCCGTTTTTACATAGTATCATGGCTTTTTAGAAATGTCAAAAATACAAGTGCCACAAGAGGTTTGCTGCATTTTTTGAGTGACCTTGGGAAAATCAGGTTTTCTCATAGCTGTAGTGTCCAAATGACTTGCTTGATGAGTTAAATGATAACTAGACAGGGATATCTTTCCAATGAAATATCATGAGCTCAATTTTCAGTTGAGGAAGGCCCCCAAAAGTTTCTTGCACCAACACTCTGCATTTCTACACCCACATTCAACACTTTTTTACCAGTCTTGGGAAAATCAATTTTGACAAGGAAAATAAACTCCAATCATAAAACCAAATGTATATTTGGAAATTAGACAGGATAATATTTCCAACAAGCTATCCTAGGCCCAATTGGGACACCAGGAAGACCTCCAAATGTGGTCTGCAAAAAGGTGTTGCAGAGACGTTGCGCATTTGGAGAGGTCGTTGCACCATTAGGGGAATTTTGAGGCCTAAAATGGGCCTCCTCAGGAAATTATAAAATAATAGTGGAAAAAATTAAATAATATTTGATGACATCATCAAATTTTAGAGGGAAAAATGAAAAAACTACTTTTTCAACTTATCTCCCAAAGTTTTTACTCAAATTTCGAGCGGGAGTACTCGTTGGATGCGAAATTTAATTCTTCATACAAGGAGTACCCATGTTGCATACTGTCGATGGGTCCTACTACACGAAAAATGAGAAATACATAAAAAACGTGATTGTAATCACATTTGTTTTTATGTATTTCCCATTTTTCATGTAGCAGGGTTCATTGAAAGTATGCAACATGGGTACTCTTTGGATGAGGAATTAAATTTTGCATCCAACGAGTACTCCCACTCGAAATTTGAGTAAAAATTGTGGGAGATAAGTTTAAAATACGAGTTGAAAAAGTAGTTTTATTATTTTATTATTTTTTAATATTTTTACCCTTTTATTTAAAAAATGGTAAATCATCCCCCATGGTTGACACCATCATCTTGAATCCTATTGGTTGTTATAAAGTTTATTTTTGTTGTACATTTTTCTTAGGAGGCCCATTTTAGACCTCAAAATTCCCCTAATGACGTTTGGAAAGGACGCTGCGCGTTTGCTCAGCAAGGTAGAAAAACACTTCATAGCCTCAAACTTCATCGGCAAGTTCCATATCTTGGCATATATTTTCTACAAGGCTCTATTGGTTAGTGAGTGAACCCTAAGACGCCTCCTCTGATATATTTTGTGTTTTATAAGGAATTAGAAGTGTTTTCTAAAAAGAAGCCCTAGTTATCATTTTAAAACTAAAATTCCCTTCTCATTTTCATGCATATTTCCCATACCCATATTCCCTAAAGAACATACCATTCCTAATACCACTAAATCCTAGGGTTTACACAAACCTAGGTTCCCATTTCCATTCTCATTCCCTCCATTTCACAAAGCATTTCCTTTCACTTTATATTCCCTCCATCTCATTCCATTCACCCTAGGGTTTCTCATTTCAATTAAATATGGCTAAAGAAGAGAACATTCTACCACTCCCTCATAAAAATGATAGTCATGTATCATCTTGATCAAATGAACATTCCATGGGATTCCTTGATATCAAATGATATTTTTACTACTCCACCTAGTCATCATGACCTGAACACCCCTTCATCATCTCATCCTCCCACATCAATTCCTCCATCTCAGACCACTGTTCACACATCATTACCATGTCACCATAATTCACCTCATTCACCTCATATTTATCCTTCTTCTTCACCCTTTTATAACCCTACATCATCATCACAACATGATTCATAGTCATCAATCAGTGAGGAAGATATTGAGGCAGCATGGGCTAGATTGGTTGAGGATTAAGCCTTTTCCTAAAAATTACCAGAAAGGATATAGGCATGTGTTTGCTTCACTTGGAGTGAAAGGGGCCCTGCCTTCTTCATCAACACAGCAAGTAGACAAAGGTAAGGAAAAGGTAATAGAGCCAAACATTGATGATGAGGAGGGAAAACATGAGACAGAGCATGAATTTTAGTTTATTGACTTAGGTGAGGAAGATGAGGACAAAATCACCAATGTAGTTCTTAAAGGCAAAGAAGCATGGCTTGAGAGGGTCAACCATCACTTAGATTAGCTCTTGTCCAAGGCTCAAAAGGATAATGACATTCATAGGAAAATGGCAAAGCACTACGCCATGAGGAATAAAATTGCAAAGGCCAAGCTCAAACGAGCCTATGCAAAAATTCAAACTTTGACTGAGAAAAAGAAGAAAGAGAAGTTAGAAATACTTGCTAAGGTGTCACTCCATGCCTCAAGTACTCAATGAGAAAGTACCCTCACAAATTTTGATAAATTTTGGCAGACTTTGAACTTGTGTTCATTTCTGTGTTTTTTAGTACTTTTGCACGCAGAAATTTCTCCAAAGGCGCAACGACCTGGACATTGCGCTCTTTTTTGGGGCCTCTAAATAAAAAATGGCCACCACTAGCATGCTTATAATGATTATTATATCAACCCTAGTAATTTTCAGAATATTTGGAGGAGAACTGGTCCCTCAAACATGCAAAAAACCACCTAAAAATCATGTTTCTGCCTCCTTTTTGACATGGTCGTTACGCGTTTACCAGTCCTGGGAGATTGGATTTTTGATAGGGAAAATCAAAACCATTTTGAAAAATGAAGATAGATCTAGAAACTAGACTCAGATAGCTTTCCAATTAGCTATCATGGAGCTAATTTGGAAACTAGGAAGGTATTCAAAATAAGCTTGCAAAACAGGCTATTTTCCTGCTCGGATGCTGCGCGTTTGCTAGAAAATTGCAAATTTTTACAATCTTCAGCAAATCTTCTCCAGTTTCACTTTTCACTTTGGGAAATGTAATTTTACTGATGTAAATGTTCAATATGAATGTAAAATTATTGTTTTTACTCTTATCTAAGGTAGATACATTAGGTAAGTCATCAGTTGAGGTCAATGAAATCAGTTTCCTCTCTTTTAGAGGCAAGTTGTTGGGTCTTCCTAGTCTTCAGATTCTTGATTATCATTTGGTGGAAACTGATCCTCATCTAATTGATTCAACCCCCTAAGGCTAGGATGAGTTGTTTTGAGGTCAATATCTTCTTATTCTTTCTCATTAGTAGAGGTTGGACTCAGTTGGATGCTTGGCTTTTGAAGAGACACACTTTGTATCAGTTCTGAGCAGGAATATTAATCAAATTTGCAGCTATTTTTATGGGATCCATGTGGTATGGTTTTTAGTTATATTTTCTCCTTTTTTTCTCAGTTTTTAGAGTTTTTTATTTATTTCATCCATCATTTCATATCTATCGAGTGAATGTTTTCAATTTTGATGAACAGAATCCATAATTTCTATGCTTTGTTTTGGGTAATTATTCACAGTTTGTAATTTCTTCAGTTTAGAAAGAAACCATGATTTCACCATGCTCTTTCTATCTCCTCACATATCTTTATCATCCCACCATCTAAATCCTAAAAGTGCTAAACCGTTGTACCTACGTTGCCCCATAGAACACCGTGCAAATTTTGACCTAATTTCCCTTGCCCTGACTGTTTATGCTCCTTCTGATCTAGCACAACCCTATACAATCAAAATCAAAACCCTGAGCTACTATACCTAGCCTAATATCTTATTTCCGCAGTCATCTTGGCTGTGATCTTATTTCCTCAGTCATCATCCTTGCAGAGAGAGCTTTCTCCTTGCCTAGTAGCGCTAGCTACTTGGCTAAGCGTGGTTTGTGGTTACCTCAGAAATTGCCTTCTTCAGCCTAAGGTTCAAATTTGAGTGATAACAAGATGTTAATTCTGCATTCTTAAATGGGAACTGTTAGAAGAGGAAGTTTACATTGAGAAACCTAAAGCGTTCATACTGGGAAACAAAAAGGAATTTTTATTTAAACTGAAGAAAACCTTGTACAGGTTAAAGCAAGATCCCAAGGCTTGGTACTATTGATTGGAAAAATACTTATAACAATAGATATTTAAGAAAGGAGAAACTAACAACAATTTGTATATCAAGGAAGATGGAGATAAACTATTGGTAGTTGTTTTATATGTTGATGATATCATTTTTGGTAGTAATGTTGGCTCAATGAATCAAGGGTTTTCAACAACCATTGCAGTAGGAATTTGAAATTTTTCTACATGGTGAATTGTTCTTTGTCCTTGGATTAAAAATGCATCAAAAAAAGGAGGGTATCTTTCTTTCTCAAACAAAGTATCTTAAGGAGATTTTCAGGAAATTCGGGGTGGAGACTATAAACATATATGTACACCTATTGTAGCAATTTATAACCTCAACAAGGAAAACCAATCTCTAGAAGTCAATCAATATAAATATAAAACAATGTTTGGGAGTTTACTCTACCTCACAACTAAAATACTTGATATTATACATGTTGTTGGCATAGTGGGGCACTTTCAATCTAATCCCAAGGAAACACATCTCAAAACAGTCAAGAGAACATTGAAATATTTGAAAGGGACTTTGGATTTTGGATTATGGTATCCTAATAATAAATATTTTAATCTACAATCATATATTGATGCAGATTGGGCAGGCAACATTGATGATAGAAAAATTCACAAGAAGTGGGGCCTTGTTTCTAGGAAAATTCTTAGTTTCCTAGCTTAGAAAGAAACATAGCTCTATTTATTTATATACTGTTGAAACTGAATACATCACAACTGCATCATGTTGAACACAATTGTTATGGATGGTTGAAATCCTACAGGACATTTAGGTAGACTACACTCAACTTGTCTCTATATTTTGTGACAATACCAGTGTCATTAATATATCCAAAAATCCTATACTTCACTCGAAGACAAAGAAAATTCCCATTAAATATGATTTTCTTAGAGAGTAAGCCTGGGATCAAAGGGTAAAGTTGGAATATCTTCCTACACATGAGCATATTGCAAATATTTTTACCAAACCTCTTCCCCAAGAGTCATTTGAATATCTTAAACATAAATTGAGAATGATCTCTTCGTATTCCCTTCCATAACTTCTTTATCTTAGATCTCCTGGTAGAAATCCCCATGTGGATTGGACGGCTACATACATTGGGATCCAAACTAGCCTTAGCATCAACTTAAGGGGAGTGTTACTACATGGTATTTCACTTCAGATGTGTGGTCTTAGGGGGGAGGGGGGGGAGGATTGGAGATCTCTATGGAAGAAATTATGCATAGCATATGCTCAAGGGCAACATACCAGCACAAGAATGTTTGGCATTATTTATCATTGATATTGTTTTGTAGGAGTCACATAAGTTAGCCACAAGAGTTATGATGTCTAATTATTGATTTACATGTGTATTCTAGAGAGACATGGTTTCCATTTTCCATTGATGTCAAAGGAGGAGAGAGACAATAGCCATAAGTCTGTTGGTAGTAGGTGGTTGTCGTCAATGTGAAAGGGGGATATTTTTGGCATTGATGTTAACAATGATTGGCAGAACTTTCATATTCCCATCTGGTGGACCTATTTTACTTAATAGTGTTAGTATGATTACATTATGGTGGATTTACAACAAACTAATTATGGTGGGAAATCATCACTTGAAATATTTTTATAGCATAATTTGTGTTGGCTTGTTTCATCCAACATATGAAATTATGTTGGGTAGCAATGTACAAGTAGCGTAATTTTCTCCGACTTCCCCTATGTAGCCTACACATAAACTTCCAAACCTAGAAAACAATATGGTGCCTCAAAACCATGGGTCGTCCCAATTACCATCAAAATTTACCATAGGATTTCCCCTCGTAATTTTTTTGGTCAAATTCACAAAGTGATGGGTATAAATCTATGTATTTGAATTTGTTATCAAAGGAGGTGAATCATCAAAGAAATCAAGGGCCTGTTTGTGAATTAAATTTTGCGATTCAATTTGTTTTTGTTCTAGTACATATATGGTGTGATGGAGTGTGCAGTAAAGTATGTGATGTGGTGATTGTTTTGTTTTTGGTCATTTTTTTTGCACATGTCATTATAAAATATAATTTACAAGAGACACGTTTATAGGCCATTTTTTCACATCCAGTCAATAGGAATCCTCACAGGATCAATCAACATCTTATTCCCCTTGTCAACATCATTACACAAAGCCCTCAGTATGCCTCCTTCATTTCCAATAATTTCTTCCTGAAACTACAACATCTCAACCAGCTTTAAGGCCAATGCTCTGTGGCCTCCTTCTAGACAGTGTTCACCTACAGGTTTCTCTACTTCGGCTTGTGTTGATCACCTAGAGGTTACTCCCCTTTTCACCTGCGTTGGTTATATAAATTTGGGAAAAAGAGAGAAATTTCGGAAGCCTCCTCTTCCAGAAGCTTCCAGAATTTGTTACATCCATTTACCTAAGATAAAACATTCAGATCCTATCCTATCCCTCTTTGTATTTTCCATCCCTTATCCTTTGATCCCATCCTCCCATCAATGAAAGGACAAGACAGCTTGGAGGAACTCTTCTACAAGATCAACACCAATTTGTGGTTGTAATCTCCTTCCATTTATATTATTGCAAATAATTGTTTGTTTTCCTATATGTGATTTCATTATTTCATGTATTTTCAATACCATTTTGATATATTGGATAGAGTATTTAGATGATACTACATAAATCTTGTAGTTTCTTGGTTTGTTTTATATGACTGTGCATGTTCTAATTTTGGCAATTGGAGCTGAAATTGGATCATTCGAGCTAAAAAAGGAATTAAGCATGTGACGGATTCTAGGTAGGCTTCATTTTGTCATTCATTTACTTTAAGTAAATCATTGGGTTCCTTGTCTCTCTATTGTTCCAGGTTGGCCACCAAACCTAGTTGAGACACTTTTGTCTTCAATCATAAATCTGACATAACAAATTGGTGACTCCGCTGGGGAACAATGTATTCCCTTGGTGGTTTTCCAACATGTCCATTGTGTTTTATTATCTCTTTGACATACCTGTGTTGCTTTGATTAGTCAAGAATGGACCTAGGAAGTGATTTCATTGAGTCTCTTTTGTAATTTTTATGCCGAAAACCTCCATCCCTAAACCATTGCTCCCCTAGTACCTCTCACTAAGCATTGCACCTCACTTGGGCCCACTTTGTACCAGCATTGAAAAGCATTGGTACCTCTTTTTCACCAACTTTGACCCCTATTTTTGCACAAAAGTTCCCTTTGTTGCTAAGTGTCTCTTTGATCAGCCTACTTCCAGATGACCTGAGTCTAAGTCTTGAGTGTCTTGTGGTCTCTCTAAATCCTCCATTTGGTTTTCATTTGGTTTTGATTCCCTTTGGTAATAATTGGTTTTGATTCTTCTTTGTTCTTATCATTTTTTCACTTGAAAATTGATTTCATTTGTTCATTTATCACTTGGATGAATTGTTGTTCTAGTCCTCATTCCAAAAATTGCATTTGAATCAGTGATTAAGCATTTGCATCTTAGTTTTCTTCATTTCAAAAATTAAATGTGTTGAAAAGAAAATTTTCACATTTGGCATTTAGGGTTTTGTATGTGCATTGATATAGGAAAAATCATATTGAAAGGTAAAAAGTATCTTGCATCTTGTTTGTTGCATGTTGTATGTTGCATATTGATTGTTTCTTCCCTTCCTTAGCTAGATTTTCATTGAAAGAGAAATATTTCCATTTTCTCATGCTAGATTTGTATTTTAGGATATTCAAGTGAAATCCGTGGTTAGCCAAAAAATGAAACTTAATTAAATATAAACAGTAAAATTTATTGAATCAACCTAAGGAGAATTTATAACATTAACGCAAACACTTATAATTCTAAGCTAGAGACATGTTCCAACATCGTTAAGCGTAGGATTTGTCATTTTTTGCAAGTGTTGCATCCTAGGGGTGATATCCCATTCCATGTATGTGATTGTATAGGATCATTATTCATGTACCTCCGGGTATATTGGATGGTGCTCCAGGCACATAAAGTATAAGGAAACACTCTCATTGAATGGTTACGCATTAGAAAACTCTACTACGAACTACACTCCCACGTACCATCGAGTATATTTTTGGAGTCCCTTATAGGTTGCTATCCATCCATAGGTAACTGAGTATGTTTCCTTGCATACCATGATACACCAAACACAAAATTAGGGGAGATTGGTTGCTATACGTTAAGTCCTTGGTTCACTAAGGTGTATATTGTAGTTCAGGGTTGATTGGTAATAGTTTATGCCTTGATTTTCCTCTTTTTTATTTATTTCTTTTGTGTTAACAAAATTTATTATCCAACATGGAAGAACAAAATCCCCCACCTTGTCATTTATGTAGAATGCAAAATAAGCCTCCTCTTCCACCAAAGGCTACTCCTGGCTGTCGTCAGAATCATAAGAAGACACAAACTACCAAATCAAGAACATCGGTAACTGCTTCTGGCCCTCCTCTTGATATTGATCCTCCAAAATCATCTATCCCTTTGATTTTTTAGCCCTAGATTACATCTACTCTTGATGGTGACACTTACATAATCGAAATAAAAGTCCCTGAAATTATGTTACCTGAGGTTGTTGAACTTGACTTTCCTAAGTGAGACACTTTTACTCCTAAGGTTGTTGAACCTAAGGAACCTCAACCATATTTACATATTGCTTTGGGACTTTCCTCTTCTCTTCCTTTGTCTCAGACAAAACCTATATATCTTGGACCCAGCGGTGAACCTCTTCCATATGGACTGTGAGTATTGAAGAGATCCCACAAGAAGAGCCCCATCCTTCTACTCATGTTCATTGGGCAGGACTCCATTTTTATCAAATTGACCCTATTCCTCTTCAGAACCCAACACAAACTACTTTACACGATTCTTTGGAATTGCCCATGGATCCCTCACGAAAATCCTGATTGGGATTGGTAACCATGACTGGAACTGATCCAATCTCTTAGCCTATGTCCACCACTATGGTCGAGACAACAAATGTTTCTTCCTCATGTATGTTTGAAACATCACCAAAAACACATTAGTACAATGGCATGTCTGTCCCACCAGGTTATAAATATTTATCTGGTACCTTTTCTGTTGTAGCTTCCAGTCCTTGGACCTCTCTCGTTGCATCCAATTTGGGAATAACATCTAGTACTTCTATTATGAATGCCACACAGTCTTCTCCTTCTCCTCCTCCACTTACACCTATGATCGAGCAGCAAGTTGGCCCCTATGTTAGTGGGCAAGGTTAACTTCAACAAAATAACTCTCATTATGTTGGATATCCTCCATCTAGATTGCAATTTCCTCCATCATCAACTCCTCCTTTGGAATGGGGGAAACCTATCGTTTGTATACCTATAATTGGTAACTAACCTAATTATATTCCTCCTTAACCTGGAATGGATGCCAGTGTTTGGAAACCTACTTTTCCCATTCAACCTAGCTCATTTTAGGACCATTTGTTGAATCCTCAACATGCACCTTCTTCTCAAATTCTTATCCATCCATCAGCACCTTTACAGGTTGTCATTGCATCACAAACTTTTCCATCGGTATATGGTACTTCCCAAGTCCCACTTACCCAATTAGTACAAGGTACCTCACATTCTTAATCGCTTGGACAAGGTACTCCTCAAGTTTTTATAGGACTAAATAATTCATGGTATGGCTCAGTCCCAACCGAACCCACCTTACCATGGGATAATTAAAAATCCCATCGGGAAATAGTATCATCCATATCAAGGTATTTCTCAAGTGGATTTTCAAGGCCAACAAATCCAAACCCAACCATTCCAGCAACTTTATCATCATCCTAAGGGTAGGAAGCAAGGCCACTTGTATACTAGTTATCTCAGTCCTCCTTATCCTGGTACTCATGTTCCTTATTATTATAACCCTTGTTATCTGGGAACACAAGTTCCTTTTTCTCAATCTATTCCTTTATATTTAGTTCATCCTCCTTTGGACTTTAACTGACAGTTTCCTTTTCTGGATACTCTAAAAGTTCCAGAATTAACTTAGTTCACTAATAACCCTATCGCTCATTCATCATGGTGGCCAATTATTCCCACTAAATTACCTTCGGATATCCGAAAATTCAATGGGAATCTAGGAGAAGACCCATCGATGCACGTTATGATGTAGCAACTATGGTGTTCTTCAAACTCCCTTAATGATGATTCCATTCAAATTCATCTTTTCCAACGAACGTATATAGGTACCATAGCTAAATGGTATATTAACTTACCTACAGCTTTGTTCCATGATTTCAACATTTAGCCACTACCTTCCTCACACATTTCTAGTTTCCCGTAAGATACAAAATTGGAACGGAACTATTAACCAATTTCAAAAAATCGGATTCCAATCACATCTTAGATCACATTCATGAGTGGAGGTGTCACCGCTAATTGTTCAAGACTTACGTTCCCGATCAGTTTTTAGCGGAATGGTTTATCAAATCTCTATTGTGACACACAACAGAAGATCTTTCTAAAGCGGAGTCATGATCGAAGAGCAATTTATTGCTCGTGCTCAATATTTGGACCTTTTTTACACCCAATTAGGCATGATCTATGATAAGATACCAAATGCTCCGAGACCTTTGAATATTGTTCCTCCTCCACCTGGTAAAGAATATTATGTTGTTGATGGCGTGATTGGTTCTACCAGTTCATAGTCAATGCGTAAACCATTTGTTGTTACTCTTACCGCATCTTCTTAAAACCCTCAATCCCATCCTCCTGCAGCTTCTGCTTTCAATATAAATGTTGTTTCATCTAATAAAGGAAAATCTCCACAAAAAATAGGAAGCAATAAGAAAGGAAAAGGTAAGAAGAAATATCCTTCACTGCAGGATAAACAAACAAATTAGTCTTCTAATGAGAAGTGAAAGCCTCGTTACCCATGCTTAATTTGCAATGAAGATCACTTTACATGTGATTATCTGCACTGCACTGAAGTGAATATGTTTCTTAAATCTTCCACTTATACCATTGCGTTGACCAACCTGTTTCCAAATTAGGAGACTCATATAGTTTCCCGGGACCCTTCTTCCTCTAACATGGTTTTGATGCTTTCATCCTTAAATATAAAATATAATGTTATGGTGGCCACTCAAAATAAGTATTATGGTAATGTGAATCCATCGAATGGTGAGGCTACTGGTGAACCTGCCAATTCGGCATTACCTTCATCTGATCCTACTCCACCTCTGATTCCTATGGAATTTACTATAAAACCTTCGACGTGCATTATGAATAAGTATGCTTTAAACCCTAATTCAAGAGTTGCTAAAAATTATAATGTATTTGAAGACTTGGCTAAGTCTCCATCAGCTATGTTAACTCTTGAGGTGTTGAAAAAATGCCCTACCCAAAAGAAGGCCTTTTTGTTAGCTATCGAGTATGTGGATCTGTCGGATTCCAACCTATTTGTTTTCTCTCAAGAAAATTATACCCCTCGGCTTCCAGCTCAATTATCCTTTATAATCCAAGTCGTCGTTTGTGGTAAGAGCATTCATTGCTCTATTGTGGACAAGGGATCCTCGGCCTGCATTATGTCCATGTCTTGCTGGAAGGAAATTGGTTCACCTCAACTAAGTCAATCAACCATCACATTGAAATCTTTCGATGTAAAAACATGCAAACCCTATGGGATTATGAATTTTCTTCAAGTAGAATTAAGGGAAAAAATCGTCTCTAAAGAAGTTGAATTTATTGACGTACCTCTCAATTATAACCTTCTATTGGGACGTACATGGCTTTATGCCATGGATGCCATCATTTTGACTTACTTCCATATGATTTCATTTCCTCATAAAGATGAGATTATAGCCATAGACCAACTCACCTTTTTCACCTTTGATTCTCATGTTACTGGAAGTGTCCCTCTTGTAGGGGAAGCCCTACAATCCTATCAGCATGTTAGAGTTTGATTGTTGAAGGATTATTCACTTATGGGAACATTTTTTATCACTCCTCCTCGGCTTCTATTGCCTATATCAACATGATATCATCATATACTATCTCAGTTGATCCATAGATCGTACCTAATGAAACTAACATCCAAGGTTTTGGAAACCAAATGTTGATTAGCCCCGTTGAGATACATTATGAAGCCATCTATTCAGCTTGTGCAACTTATACCTTCTCTTCAATAAATTGGATAGATCGATCATTGGATTATGGCACACCTTCTGATCCATTTTCTCATGTATTCTCTACCGATGAAAGCATCATGGAGATCATGATACCAGATGACGGGCCATGGGACGAACATCACCATATTTCCTCCTCACCATATTCCATTAAGGATAATCTCAGTGATGTGTATTTACCTAATTTTCTTGAACCTTTTATGAATTTTGTCTCTATTCATGAGGTCGACTCCGAAAATAACCTTTCGAATATCAAGGAAATTATACCTCTCGATATCTCTATCGAACCAGGTATTGTCTAAAATTTATACATTGGAGAATCTTGTTCTCCATCTGAGATTGATATTTATAAGCCCAATTTTGTGAGTTTCGGGTTGTGTTTACCTGGACTTACGAAGAAATGCCAGGTATCGACCCAAACATAGTACTGCACGATATTAAAACTTATCCTTATGCCAAACCCATCTAGCAGCGCCTCCATTTGGTCCATCCCAAGAAGGTTGTCGGGATTAAGGCTAAATTTAAAAATATTCTTCAGGTTTGTTTCATATACCCCATTGATTGGGTATCGAACATCGTCTATGTCATGAAGAAATAGGGCACTATCTAAGTATGTGTCGATTATCAGGATGTGAATCGTGCTTGTCCCAAGGACAAATATCTGACCTCAGTTATTGACCATATTATTGATGATTGTGCTGGCTGCAAGGTTTATTAATTTATGGATAGATTCTAAGGCTATAATCAAATCAACATTCTCCCAGTGGACCAAACTAAGACTTCATTTATTTGTCCCTAGGGTACTTTTTTGTATCACAATCTCCCATTCGACTTAAAGAACGTTGGGGCCACGTTTCAACATATGATAGATTATGTTTTTCATGACATTGAACACATTGTGCAACCCTATTTGGACAATCTCCCTGCTCATTCTAAACATTAGTTTGATCACCTGATGCATCTCTGGCCTATTTTCCTTCGTTGTAGACACTATAATATTCGAATTAACCTGTACAAATGTGTCTTTTGTGTTTGTTTTGGTTGAATCTTGGGTTTTGTCATATCAAAACAAGGAATTTGTATTGACCCCCTGAAAGTGCAGGCGATTGTTGACTTACCTGCACCTTCTTCTCTCGTTCTGTTAAAAAGACTCCAAGGGAAAGCTAATGTCCTATGGAGTTTCATCCCTAATTATGCTAAGTTTACCAAAGGATTCAATCTCTTACTGAAAAAATGGGTTCCCTTCCATTGGGATGATGTTGCTCAAAAATAATTTGATGCCCTGAAAGATGTATTGGTTCAGGCATCTCTTTTATACCCCCCTGATTAGCGTGATTATTTATTGTACCTAGTTGCTTCCATTTCTACTATAGCACTGGTATTGGTCCAAGAAGACGATATTGTGACTGAACATCCCATCTATTATTTGATTCAGGACCTCAATGATGCCAAAATCATATATACTCATGTATAAAAGTTCGATTTGTCGGTCGTTCAAGCCATCCAAAGGTTTCGCCATTACATATTGCTTATGAAAATTGTGGTCCTTTAAGATTGAAACCCTATGACATATATATTGTCACGTCAACAATTTGGGGGGAAGTACTCTAAGTGGATCATTATTCTTCGAGAGTTCAACCTGGAGTTCATCAAGTCCAAGTCTAAGAAATCCCTAGTTTTTGTCGAGCTTATGTGTGACCTTCCTTCCCCTGATTCTAAATCTACATCTGAAGATTATATCCCTAATGAGTCATTGTTTATGGTTTTCAAGCTTCTGTGGTTATCGTTTATTGAAGAAATCTCTGGATTATCCACAGTGTTTAAAAACAATGGTTGACGTTTCGAATCCCAACAGGGATCCATCTTCAGGACAAGATTTCGAATGAAGAATGAAAGAAGGAGAAAAGGTCAGGGTTTATATAGTGACAAAGAGAGAAGATGAGCCGACAAAAACAAACTATTTAATAATCTATTAATTTATTAATAATTTTTTATTTTAATAAATTATGATAAATTTAAAAAGTATATATAATATCATATATTTATTAATTTAATAATATTAACAATTAATTTTATTTTAATAAATAACTAATCTATTTTAATAAATTCTATAAAAAAATTAAAATAAATAATTTGTTATAATAAATTTATTTTTAATAAAATGCTTTATAATAAATTTAAAAAGATTAAGTAACAATTATATTAATTAATTAGTTAAAATTGATAAAACCTAAATGTTACTAAACAAATTTTAAATTTTTTGAAATGATAATTTTTACTAATTTAAATTATCTAATTTAAATAAAAGTTAAAATAAGTGTTAATTCTTAATCTCTTAGAATATGTGATAACCCTAGATGGTAGTAATAATAATAATTAGAATTATTTACAAAATTAATAATTAATAAAAATAACAATAAATAATAGTTCACTTAATTAATATTAACACATATTATTCAAAAGAGTAAATACATGTTAATAAAAATTAGTTTTATTATTTATTAATTTTAATAATCAAATTAATAATTTTATTTCAATCCTAATTAATCTAATATTATAAGAAAATTGAAATATTAATTATAATTTTTTATTTTTTATTTTACTTTAATTTTTAATTTTTTAAAAACTATAGATACTAATAATAATTATTAATTTATTTATTTATATTAATAAAAATAAAAATTAATTAATAAGGATAAAAGTAACTAATTCAATTAGTTGTTAGCAACGATCAAACCCTAAAAAAAAATCGTAAGGAAGATAAGCAAACTTACGGTACTATACCTTAGATTAGGATGAACCCTAGGAGCACAATTATCGAATTAGACGTCGTCAACTGTTACCGATATCATATCCTCCATCTTTGTTAATGTTATGTGGGTGTTTTATAATCTCGAGTGCTTCTCTAATCTTTATTCTTCGATAATGTCCCTCCCTGGAAATGATTTTAGCATCCTCAAGACGCAAATGATGCTTAGTTTCAAGGAGTGATCAGCAAGGGCCGAGGTGCGAGATCGCTCATGTTTAATATCGACACCATGCTCTTTAAGACGTTTTTGAAGAGAGTGCCTAGTTTCACCAATATAACTTTTCCCGCATGAACAGTCAATCTTGTAAACACATTTAAATTGCTCGTGACTAATACTATCTTTAACTGACCGCATTTTTTGTCTTATTGTTCCTGCTACTGAAAAAATTGTGCAAAAATTTCGTTCCTTCCCAGAACCTTCACGATCTTATCTATAACACCTTTAATTTATGGTATAAAAACCCTACCACAACTTTCTTGAGGTCCTTGGGGCTTCTTGGATATGACCGAACCCTAAGCTCTTCTTATGGCTCTTCTGATATCTATCTCTTTATAACCTATACCCATGAAAAAAGATGTCAAGTGAGTGATTTCATCCTTCAGGTGCTCCTCATCGGATATCCTCATGGCTCTTACAGCAAGAGTATTAAGAACACCAAATTTCTGAGAAGGATGATGGTAAGATTGAGCATGAAGATAATTTTCAGTATGAGTTTTCTTCCTAAGCACCCAATACCCCAATGTTTCATCCTCCTTTCTAGTAAAAAGGACATCCAAGAAATGAATTCTCTAGTTTTCTTCAATCTCCATAGTAAACTTAATCTCAGAGGAAATTGAGTTGAGGTGATTAAAGAATATCTCGAGATTCTCCCTACCATGTGTCCATTTTATGTGGAGTCGTCTACAAATATTTTCCACCAAGCTAGCTTTAAGGGAAAAGAGGCAAGGGCTTTCTTCTCGAAGTGCTCCATAAATAAGTTGGCGACAATAGGTGAGAGTGGTGATCCCATTGCGACACCTGATACCTTCTCATATAATTATCCTTATAAGCTAAAGAAGATGGATCGTAAACAAATATCTGTATGCTTAGCTGTTTCTGAATCCATAACCTCATTAATAACTTGTACTGCTTCATCTAATGGAATCTTGGTAAACAATGAAACTACATTAAAGCTTACCAAGATGTCGCTCTCCTCCACCCTTTCCTCCTTTATAAGTCTAACGAAATCATTGGATTCCTTAATGAAGGAATCAGTGTTTCCAACGAGAGGCTTAAGAATTTTGGCAACGTATTTCGCCAATTTATAGGTGGGGGATCCAATGTTATTAACAATCGGTCTAAGGGGAACACTTTATTTATGAATATTGGGTAGCCCATAAATTCTTGGAATGACCTCACGGGAGGGAGTCAACTTATTTTTTAACTTGTCATCGAGCTGAGAGTTAGATATTTCCTTCTTGACTTCTCTTAAAATCATTGGCAAAGGGTCAGACTTTAGCTTCTTGTAGCTGCTATAATCAAGATGCTCATTCATCTTTCTAATATAATCAACCTTATCTAAAACGACTGCTGCTCCTCCCTTATCTACCTTAATGACAACAAATTTGTCATTATTGCAAAGGGATTTAAGAGCACTCATCTCATCCTTGCTAAGGTTACTCTTAGGGACTCTTGCTTTCCTTAGAATAAGGGAGCACTTTTGTCTAAGCTCTTCTTTACCATCCAAAGATAATCTATGAATGCCTTCCTCAATGCTACAAACAATGCTCTCTTTTGGAATGATTTTAGGAGCAACAGAAAATCCTAAACCTTTGTTGAGAATCATAAGAGTTCCTTGACTTAACCCCAGAGGATAAGTTCACAACCTTCTTGTTAATGGTTCCAATAGAATCATTATTTAAGTGACTCTTTATAAGAGTCCCCTCCTCCATGCTCCCTAACCTACTGCCCACCATGCTCGATAAATTCTTACTAAGAGAATTAATGAGGCACTTTCCTTTTCCTTTTAGGCGTGCATTATTGTGCCTTTTATCAAGCCTCTTATCACTACTTCTATCGCAACTAAATAAAATATCATGTCCCATCTCATTATCTTTATCTTCCTTTGAGCATGTACTCAATCGGTGACCAAGACCATCACGAAAATCACAGTCGTTACCCAAAAAAATGGGATCATGAAGAATGTTGCCTACGTGGTTAGAGGGAGGGTTAACACCACTCAAACTCTTTGCAATGTTATCATGGATACCACCATCTTGGGGACTCTCGAACCCTATCTCAACAGGGAGATTAGGGTTAAAAAAATGGTGAGCTGAATCAGACCTCCAGCCCATTTGGTGAGCCGACTCGAGAGCCGAGGGATGTACTGTTGGTACCTTCATAAAGACAGTTCAAGTCCATCCCTGATCCTGCACCATCCAACGTCGAAGACGGATTCAAGAACACAGCCAAAATACCTCTGCAATTACACAGGCTCAACGGCAAAGAAAATGGAAGAGGTAACCTTGCAGAGGCAGCACAGTCTCTAAGTCTTAGAAGCTCATTAAGGCTGTAAGAAAACACAGTCCTTCCTGAGGGACAAACATCCGCATTAACTGAGCTAATCACCGCTCCAACATCAGAAGACTTGCTGACCCGGTTATTGATTAAGCCAACTCCTGCACTATTTAAACCACCAAGAACCTCCATCATCAAAGACCTAATAGAGGAAATTCCAGAAATATGGTCCATACTTCCAGGAGCCTTATTCTCATGGTCATATGCTGAAATTAAACCGATCGAGCAGACATTAGCATGCATCATACACTGTGAAGAGCCACTGTTAATTCCTAAGGGAGAAGGCACCTCATAGTCAACCACACCTTTCTACGAATGTGTCTCTGCTAACCACAAATACCCACCGGTATTTTGGACATTGCGAGACAACAGAAAATCTATTCCCTCTGACAGCGAATTCCTAACATATTCATGGTTCTCCTCAGCACTGAATCCATCAACACGATGTGAAAACACACCTGCATTATTAACAGAGCCAGACAGCCTTGAGAATATTCTGGATGACCGTGGATCATTAGTACCAGACACATGATTCTCATTGAGAGCCATCTTCTTGAATTTAACCAGCTTTCCAAAATGCCTATCACAAGCCAGCCGACCCTCCTTCTAAGCTCTAAGAGCAACTCTTGCATCGATAGCTCTCCAAATATCAGGATTAATTGAATTAGCAAGTTTTAAATGCAAAGAAAGAGCAGATTACCCAAGCTTGTCCAAGGCAGCACGAGTCCATCTGATTTCACCATGAATTAGGTTAAAAATAAGCTTTAAAAAATATCTATTGTATTCGTGAAGGTGGAAAATAGGTTTAATGCGAGCGAAGGCGGGGACAAGATTGCAGTCACCACATTCTTTGAGAAAATGGAGGTCTGCTGCCCTTCTTTCAATCTTAATTCGAGATTTTTCCAGATAAAAAATATCTTCCCAAGAATCTTGTCCGTGCAGGGATATAATTATGGTTTTCAAGCTTCTGTGGTTATTGTTTATTGAAGAAATATCTGGATTATCCACAGTGTTAAAAAAAAAATGATCGATGTTTCTATTCGTTGCTAACAACTAATTGAATTAGTTACTTTTAATAATTATACTTATTAATTAATTTTTATTTTTATTAATAAAAATTAATTAATTAATAATAATTATTAGTATCTATAGTTTTTAAAAAATTTATAATTAATATTCCAATTTTATTATAATATTAGATTAATTAGGATTGAAATAAAAAAATTGATTATTAAAATTAATAAATAATAATTTTAAATAATAAAACTAATATTTATTAATATATATTTACTCTTTTGAATAAACATGTGTTAATATTAATTAAGTGAGCTATTATTTATTATTATTATTATTAATTATTAATTTTGTAAATAATTATAATTATTATTATTACTACCATCTAGGGTTATCACATATTCTAGGAGATTATATTATAATATTTCTCACTAAATTAAAGATTAAGAATTAACCCTTATTTTAACTTGTATTTAATTAGATAATTTAAATTAGCAATAATTATAATTTCAATAAATTTAAAATTTTGTTTAGTAATATTTAGGTTTTATAAATTAGGAATATCAGCAGGTGCTGGATTCCTGCCTTATATTCTTGATTTATTTATTTTTATTTATTTTTATTTATTTTTATGTATTTATTTATTTTATTTATTTATTTATTATTATTATTATTATTATTATTATTATTATATATATATATATATATATTTTTTTTTTTTTTTTTGCTTTTTTTCTTTTTTTCTAGCTTTTATTTATTTTTATGGATTATATTTTTATTTTCGTCCTGACTTATTTATTTATTTATTTTACTTTATTTTTATTTTTATTTTTATTTTTATTTCTAAAATTATTATTATGCTTAATAATAATAATAATTATTATTATTATATTATTTTTATTTTTATTTTATTTCTATATTTTTATATTTTATATTTTTATTTACTTTTAACTCAGTGTTTGATTATTTGATAGGTAGTTTGTTATTAAATTATATGAATAATAATTAATTTTATTTTTAATTAATAATAATAATTGATTATTATATAATTTAATCAATTAAATTAATAAGGGAAATATGCATATATACACCACAATTTGTTAAATTAATTACCATTATATTAATTAATTGGTTAATTAGTTGTATAAATATATTAAAGAATTTATAAATAAATAAAATAATAATAATAAATAAATAAAAATTAAATAAATAACGGAATATTTACTTTAAAAAAAAAAAAAAAAAAAACTAGTCGTTATCCTAACGGCTAGTTGAGCCATTTCTACATCTATTTATACTTAATGTCTAGATCTGATCTCTCACATAGTCCTTATGATGAACCACACTGGTTGGTTCGAAACGCGTCGACCACGTTCCTGTGCATGTGATTATTACCGAAAGAATTTCTACTAATTATAACTAATCAATTAATATAATTATTACTTAATCTTTTTAAATTTATTATAAAACATTTTATTAGAAATAAATTTATTATAATAAATTATTTATTTATTGAAATAGATTAGTTATTTATTAAAATAAAATAAATTGTTAATTTTATTAAATTAATAAATATATGATATAATATATACTTTTTAAATTTATCATAATTTATTAAAATTTATTAAAATAAATTATTTATTTCTTTATTTATTAAAATAAAAATTTACTAAATATTTTAATAGATTATTAATTAGTTTGTCCTTGTTGGCTCTTTTTCTCTCTTTGTCACTACATAAACCCTGACCTTCTGTCCTTCTTTCATTCTTCATTCAAAAACTTGCCTTGAAGATGGATCCCCATTGGGATTCGAAATGTCAACCATTGTTTTTTAACAGTGTGGATAATCTAAAGATTTCTTCAATAGATTCATTGTTTCTTATTTCATCATCTGACCCGTCGTATGGATATTTTCTGATCTATCTCCAGACCCATACTTTCCATCCCAATACCTCTCACTCCAAGCAGCGATGTATTCAATACCAATCCTGAAATTACATAATTATCGGCAACACCCTTTACCGTCGTGGTATTAATACGATTTTACAGAGGTGCCTCACCCTTGAGGAAGCCGAGAGAGTCCTTAATGAATTCCATCTGGGGGCATGTGGCATACATCTATCTAGTTACGCTACCACGTAGAATATCTTATGTACTGGTTACTTTTGGCCCACTATCTTTGTTATCCATAAGTGTCATGTGTGCTAGATCTATGATCGTAAGATCTGTGCTCTGCCTGCTCCATTGCATCTCATTGTCGTTGTTGATCCTTTTGCAAAATGGGGCATTAAATTTATGACATGTAATCCTCACTCTGTCGGCGGGCATGCTTATATTATTGTCTTCATTTACTAATTTACTAAGTGGGACAAGGTAATACCTACATATAACAACACCGGAGAAACGACTGCATGTTTTTTCTTCAATCACGTTATTTCTAGGTTTGGTGTACCGCAATCAGTAGTTCTAGAATCATATGATGAGTGAACTAGTTGCTAAGATGGGACTTTCACATGAAAATTCCACTCCCTACTATTCACAAGCTAATGGTCAAGTTGAGGTTGTTAAAAAGTTCTTAAAACTATGTGTCAAAAAATGGTAGGGGTCCACAAATCAGACTGGCACTTGCTTCTTCACGCTACATTGTGGGCATATCGAACCGCAGTTAGTACTGCTACCAGAATCAAACCCTTTTAGTTGGTCTATGGAATGGAAGCAATCCTCCCCATCGAGTGTGAAATTCCATCATTAAAACTAGTTGTTGAACTTCTTCCTGCCACTTCCATAGAAGAAGAGTGTCTTTTACATCTAACTCATTTGGATGAAACTTGGCACGATGGTGCTTTCTAAAATGAAGCTGATAAAACATGCATCAAGGCTCAATACGAAAAAAATTTCAAGCCTCGAGTCTTCTCGGAAGGAGACCTAGTTCTCTTATATGACCAGGAGGTCGATAAGTAGGTCCAGGAAAGTTCCAACCTATCTGGTTAGGTCTGTATATTTTCAAGCGAGTCCTTGCAAAAAGGGTGTATGAGTTAGTATATTTTGATGGAGTTCCACTAGAACAGCCTGGAAATGGGTTGTACCTCAAAAGATACTATGCTTGATCTCATGCATATTACACTGTGTACATATTGTCTATAGGTGTGTTTGGGTGTGTTTTCAGTGTGTCTTTTCAAAGTTTCCCATGGTTTATGTTGAACTTTTTTATGTTTGGTTTGCAGATGTCGACATCTCTCGAACTGTACATTAGTTATGCTAATGATGCTAGTCGTAGTACTTAGAACCTATCTTCCGCAGCATGGGCTATATTTTCTCCAAATGGTGAGCTAATGAGTGTGCACAAAATTTTCATTGGTCACTCTGCTAACAACATTGTTGAGTATAACATAGTGGTTGAGCTACTATCTGATGTTATTTTGCATGGTATCCGTCATTTAGTCATCAAACTCGACTCATAACTCGTAGTACTACAACTTGCTAATTTATATTCAGTTAGAAACCCCACCATCCTTCGCATGATTTTGAGAGGAAATATTTTAGAAATACATTTCAATTTCATACAATATGAACATAGTTCTAGAAATCTAAACACATTAGCAGATGCCCTAGCTAATTATGTTTTAGGTAGACATTTGTAACAAATGTAAATAAGTTCCAATTCACATCACATCATATTGAAAGCATAATAGGAACTAGGAAACACTAAAAACATGTATAAATATATAAATTTTGGTTTTACAAAAAATTTTGCCTCGAGACACATATGGCTACATTGCCCATATGAAAAACTACATGCAAATATATAAGTATACTAATCAATGGTGCTCATGATAAAATGAAAATGCACGATCCATCTTGCGCAGTAATAGACCAATGTGGCTAGGAACTTCAATAGTGTGTCGCTGAAGTCGCATGGGACCCTGATTGACCATAGTCTCATCAATATCATGCGTCAATCCCTCCATGTGGCACTTTACTTTTGATTGGATCTCAACTACCTCAACATCCTATAGTGTATCCTATCCTAATGCAGCGACCTGTACTGGTACCATTTCCTCCTCATGTGGTTGTCCATATACACGAAGGAGATATGAAGCACCCAATGGTTGAATTGGTCCTATATCTGCATAAAACATCAATAGTTTAGTCTCAAAAACATCAAAAATAACAAAAAAATTTGTAAAACTTTCAAAAACTTAATGGTCGAAATATTTTTACCTTAATCATCCCATTGCTCACCCTTAGGAAGCACAAGCTCAAGATCATCATGGAAACCCATCTCTGTGTAAGGATAATCATTGATCATGATGAGCTATCTATGCAGCCATCCAAAGAAGGCTAGTGAGAAACTGATCATCGACAGAACTGCATGTTGGGCCATATGATCTATACACCTCCTCATCTATGGGGACCTCGGATCGATAGGCTCGAGTATAACCTACTGAGGCTAAAGTAGTGGCACCCACACTAGAGAAAAAGATACTAATATTGAACCATATCCAAATTTCTTTAACTTCCCCTCTTTTTCTTTAGTCATGTGTTCCTTCATATTGACCAAGACACCCTCACTCCAGTTGATCATTGTTGGCTCTAGACACTCCACCCCGAACTACATGTACGATCTACTCGCTACATGAAGTTTCAAACTACCTTCCAATCTCTCAATGATAAACACGATCGTTTTCAAAGGTAAGAAGGTCACATATTTTATGTTAATATTTCCATCCCTAGTAGGCTGGGCTCGAGGTCTGCAATAGGTAGTGATATAATATTTCACAGTCTCCCCACCACTTCTCCCACCTAGGAGAGAAATTGGGGAACCCATCTTGGATAAACCTATGAGAAAGTAGATATCTTCTACCTTTATCTTAAGAAAATGTTTCCCAAACCTGAATGCTTGTACCTAAACATCCCATGAATGAACAAGATATTTCAACAATTGCATATGTTAATTCATATCAGGAAGCCAGAAGAACTTTAGCAGTCCAAAATTTTTTAGCACCTGGATGGTAGCAGGATAATTTGTTGCAGTTAAATTATGCTCTTTGTGTTTTCTTTCTCACCAAATGAATTCCATTTAGTTCTAATGAACACCTGAAACATCAACAAGGGATTCATTAGGCTCCTTTTAATGCAAAAAATATGACAACATTTGAGGGAAAAATCATAAACCACTTAGAATTTTGCACCCAATGCACCCCAATAGTGCAAGACAGAGCATTGCACCTCTCCATACAGTTATAATCTGCCTAGGTGCAATGTAGTTTTCGATACTGGGGGGTGTGTTTGTCCTAGGGCATGTTTTTGGAACCCCAAAGCCCTCAAATCCTAAAAAAGCTGGCATGAAATCACAAACATGGACCATGAAAAGAAAGATAATGTTTTGAGCTCCTACCTGGAAGCAACAATACTCGGAATTATCCACTAGATTGTTCGTAATCAACTGCAAAAGATCGAGGGAAAAAATGCTCCAAAACTCACATTGTTGAAGGTAAATGTTAAATGGTAAAAATGAATAGTCATTTTGAGTATTTATGGTCATTTCTTACATTAATTTATTCATATTTAATGTTTTGACCTAGATATGGTTCATTTTTACTATGAAACAAGTATGTTTAATCCTTTTTTATGATGCTTGGAGTAGGTCAACAGCTGTCAATGGTGTTTTATCATGCTTTAAACAGGTTATTTTGACCAAGGAGTATACGTTTATCTCTTTTTTGGGCTCTATAAACCTACGAAAAAGGAACCTCTTAGAGTCCTCTTTTAGCTCTTTTCAGAATTTCAAAATATGAAAAGATTGTCGAGCACTTGTCTTTTCAAACTTGTTAAAGAAAATGAAAATGCATCTACTCAGTATAATTTTAACCCTTTTATGGATTGAGATAGATTATTTATGAAAAAGGAATATCTTAGTCGAAAATGACTAAGAGTCGTTCTTGAGTATTTTTTTCTACCTTTTTAGACTTGAGAGACTATCTATGAAAAGGAACATCTGAAGTTTTATTTTCGCCTCTTTTCAAACTCTCTAAACATGAAAAAGAAGTCAAGTTTTACCTTCGTTGGACTTGTTAAAACATCGAATAGCGATGGACTTTTTGAACGTGACAAGACCTAACCACTCCTTCTCAAGGTTCGTTAAAAATACTCAGAGGGATTCATATGAAGAATGAACTTATAGATCAAGCATATGTTATCCTCCTCAAGCTTTTAAAAAATAAAGAGGTACTGACTAGTATGGTTCGGTAAATTAGAAAAACAAGGGTATTCCATTTTTCTAATGGAAGTGAGTCACTCCTGAACACGACACTCTTCCACTTCATCTCCATGGATGTTGGGTTGGGAAATCTTCTTGTCATTCAGTTCATTATACCTTTTTAGAGCCTCCATTTGGTTTTGGGTCAATGCTACCAACTCCATTCAATGTCCTCGATGTGTTAAAAAGAATTCATTTAGTTGATATCCATTATAGTATTATTAAGCCTTCATTCCATGTTTTCATTTTCTTGATCCAATTTTGTATTAGCATCGTTTTTTCTCAATCATCATACATGTTTCGTGTCATTGATGGGGGATGCATCATGGCCCTCCTACAATGGTTCACTTCCTCTCGAAATCAGCACATCATCCAAGAATTTGACTTAGAAACAAACCTTTGGTACCTTGGTGCTTGCATACATCAATGGAAAGTTTCCTCACTCTCGGAAAAAAAAATTACATCATTGGCCTTCGACTAAAAGAATTTATGTGATGTTTGATACCAACTCATTTATTCACACCATATGGACTGTAGTATAGTACTTGAGAGAGATTAAAATCATCGATGGTTTCTTTCGCATCTGTTAATGTCTTACATATATGGTGTCTACCATGTTCAACCTCATATCATTGATTCATGTGGTTTCACTCGTATGTTGGATTGGTCGTGTGAACAAGATTGAAGACCCTAGATGTAGTTTCATTCATCTGGGTTGTGATTTCAAGAGTTGTACAGAGATCAATATGTATGATGGCCATGATCATGCAAACAGTCATCTAGTCATGGGTCCACCAGTTGGATCTGTGGACGTGTCTTTTGATCATTATACATGTTATGTTAGCCTATGTGTTGAGTATGGGTATTCCTCCCTCAACAAAAAATATTGCATGACATAAATGTATTGCAACACATGAAGTTCGTCGGTTGTTCTTTATCCCAACTTATCACAAGGTAAAGCACTTAAGTCATCATCCATCAGTTCTAAATTTACACTTTAGGGGGAAATCTATTATAGTTCATTTTGTCACATCCATTCAATAGGCCTCCTAATGGAATCAATCAACATCCTATTTACCCTTGCCAACATCATTACACAAAGTCCTAATAATTCCTCCTTCATTTCCTAGAATTTTTTCTTGAAACTACATCATCTAAGCCAGTTTTAGGACCAATGCTCCTTGGCCTCTTTCTAGACAGTGTTGACCTACAAGTTGCTCCACTTTCGCATGTGTTGATCACCTACGATTGCTCCCCTTTGCACCTGTTTTGGTTCTAGAAATTTGGAAAAAATATAGAAATTATGGAAGCCTCCTCTTCCAGAAGCTTCTATATTTTTTTACAACCATTTACCTCAAATAAAACATTTGAATCCTATCATATCCCTCTTTGGATTTTCCATCTCTTATCCTTTGATCCCATCCTCCCACCAAAGGTGGATCTAAAACCTTAGATTGGTAATTGGATAATTACTCCCAACTTATCCCACTCCTCTATATTTACAACCTTCCATATGCAAGGGGTTGGATTTTGGAGAGTAATTCTACCCTTATGTTTTTGTGGTGAGAGGTATTATTTCATGCATTTAGGGTGATTGGAGATGCATATTGTGACAAGGAAAGGAAAAGATAGCTTGGAGGAGCTATTCTACAAGATCAACACCTATTTGTGGTTGTAATCTCCTTCAATTTATATTAATTCAAAAAATTATTTTTTTTCCTATATGTGATGTTGTTATTTCATGTATTTTCAATACCATGTTGATCTATTTAATAGAGTATTTAGATTATACTACATATATCTCATATTTTCTTGGCTTGTGTTTTCTAACTGTGCAGGTTATAATTTGGAAATCAGAGTTGGAATTGGATCATTCAAGTTGAACAAGGAGCGAAGAATGCGACAGAATCTATGTAGGCTTCATTTTTTTCTCTATTTACTTTAAGGAAATCATTGGGTTCCTTGTCTCTCTGTTGTTCTAGGTTGGCCACCAAACCTAGCGGAGAAACTTTTGTCTGAAATCATAAATCCCGCATAAAAAATCGGTGACTCTGCTAGGAAATGGTATATTCCCTTAGTGATTTTCCTTGCCCGTTATGTTTGATTACCTCTTTGACTGACCTTCGTTGCTTTTATCGGTCAACAACAAACCTAGGAACTGATTTTATTGAGTCTATTTTGCAATTTTTGTGTCATAATCCTCCATCCTTGGACCAACACTCCCCCGGTACCTTTGATAGAGCATTACACCTCACTTGGGTCCACCCTGTACCAGCATTGCAAAGCACTGGTGCCTCTTCTGAACTAGTGTTGGCCCCTATTTTCACACAAAATTTTCTTTTGTTGATGAATGTCTCTTTTATCAACCTACTTCTAGCTGACCTTTCCTAAGTCTTGAGTGTCTTGTGGTCTCTCTAAAGCCTCCATTTGGTTTGAATTTGAGTTTGATTCCCTTTGGTAATAATTGGCTTTGATTTTTCTTTGTTCTTATCATTTGGTCACTTGCAAACTGATTTTTCTTGGTCATTGATATCTTCGATGAATTGCTTTTCTAGTCTTCATTCTGAAAAGTGCATTTGAATTAGTGATTAAACATTTTCATCTTAGTTTTCTTCATTTCAAAAATTAAGTGTGTTGAAAAGAAAAATTTTGCATTTGGCATTTAGGGTTTTGTATGTGCATTGATATAGGAATAGTCATATTAAAAGGGAAATTGCATCTTGAATCTTGTTTGTTGTATGTTGTATGCCACAAACTGGTCATTTCTTCCCTTCCTTAGCTAGATTTTCATTTAAAGAGAAATATTTCCATTTTATCATGCTAGATTAGCATTTTACGATATTCAGGTGACATTGGTAGTGAGCCCAAAATTGAAACTTAATCAAAGATAAGCAGTAAAATTTATTGAATGAACCTAAGGAGCATTTGTAAAATTAATGCAAACACTTAGAGGTCTAGGCTAGAGATGTGTTCCGGTGTCGTTAGGCATACGAGTTGTGGGTGTTTGCTGGCGTTGCATCCCAGGGTTGATATCTCGTTCCACGTATGTGAGTCATAGGATCATTCTCCATGTACCTTTTGGTATATTGGACAGCACTCCACACATGTAAATTATAAGGGAACGCTCTCATCAAACGGTTACACATTAGAAAACACTACTACGGATTGGACTCCCATGTACTGTCGAGTATATTTTGGGATTCCCTTATAGGTTGTTATCCATCCATAGGAAACTAATTATTCTTCCTTGCATACCGTGATACACCAAACACAACATTCAGGGATATTGGATGTTGTACGTTAAGTCCTTGGTTCACTATGGTGTATAATGCAATTCACGGTTTCTTGGTAATCCTTTATACCTAGATCACCCTCTTTTTTATTTATTTATTTTTTGTTAGTAAAATTTATTATCCAACGTGGAAGAAAAAAATCCCCCACCCCGTCATTTGCGTAGAATGAAAAATAAACCTCCTCTTCCACCATAGGTTACTCTTGTTCATTGTCAGAAGCATAAGAATATGAAAACTATCGAATCGAGAACATCGAGAACTACTTCTGGCCCTCCTCTTGATATCAATCTGCCATAAACATCTATCCCTTTGAGTTTTGACCCCGAAATTAAGTCTACCCTTGATGGTGACACTGACACAATCAAAACAGAAGTCCCTGAAACTATCTTTCCTGAGGTTGTTGAAAATGACTTTCCTAAGTTAGACACTTTGATTCCATGTTTTTTCGAACATGAGGAACCTCAATCATCTGTACTTGTTACTTCAGGACCTTCTTCTTCTCTTCCTTTGTCTCAAACAGAACCTGTATATCTTGGACTCAACATTGAACCGCTTCCATATGGACATGTGAGTATTGAAGAGATATTACAAGAAGAGCCTTGTCCTTGTACTCCTGTTCATTGGGAATGACTCCATTTTTATCAAATTTACCCTCTTCCTCTTTAAACTCCAACACAAACTACTTTACATGATTCTTTAGACTTACCCGTGGATCCCTCGCGACAATCCTCATTGGGATTGTTAACCATGACTGGAACTAATCCAATCTCTCAACATGTATCCACCACTATGGCCAAGAAATCGAATGTTTCTTCCTTATCTATGTTTACAATGTCAGTAGAAAAACATATGTGCAGTGGCTCGTCTGTCCCACTAGGTTACTAGTATTTATCTAGTACCTTTTCAAGTGTGGCTTCTAGTACTTGGACCTCTCCCATGTCATCCAATTTATGAATAATATATGTTACTTCTCTTATGAATGCCACACAGTATGCTCCTCCTCCTCCTCCACTTACACCTACAGTCGAGTAGCAGTTTGGCCCCAATGTTAGTGGGGAAGGTTACCTTAAATAGCCTAACTCTCCTTTTGTTAATTCCCCTCCATCTGGATTGCAGTTTCCTCCATCATCCCTTCCTCCTTTAGCAGGGGGGAACATGTTGTTAGTATACCTCGAATTGGTAACCAACCTCATTATATTCCTCCTTATCTTGGAATGGTTGCCAATGTTTGGAAATCTAATTTTCCCGTTCAACCTAGTTCATTTTGGGAACGATTTTTGAATCCTCAACCTGAACCATCTTCTCAGATTCCTAGCCATCCATCAACACCCCAAAAAGCTCAAATACATGTGAGCCAAACTTTACAAGTTTTAATTGCATCACAACCTTTTCCATCGGTATCTGGTACTTCCCAAATCCTTCTTACCCAACCAGTACAAGGTACCTCACATTCTCAATCGCATGGACAAGGTACTCCTCAAGTTTCGATAGGAAAAGTTATTCATAGTATGGTGCAGTCCAGACCGAACCCACCTTACCATGGGACAATTCAAAATCCCATCGGGCAACAGTATCACCTATATCAATGTATTTTGCAACACCTTTTCAAGGCCAACAAATCCAAACCCAACCATTCCAACAACTTTATCATCATCCCGGGGTTGGGAAACAAGGTCACTTGTATACTAGTTATCAGATTCCTCCTTATACGAGTACCTAGTTCCTTATTATCAGAACCCTCCTTATCCGGGAACACAAGTGCCTTTTGCTGAAGTTATTCCTTCATGTCCAGGTCATCCTCCTCTGAACTTTAACTAACATTTTCCTTTTGTGTCTACTCTCTAATTTCCAGACTTAACTCGGTGCATTAAGGACCCCATCTCTCATTCATCATGGTGATTGATTATTCCTACTAAATCGCCTTACGATATCCCAAAATCCAATGGGAATCTAGCATAAGACTAGTCGACGCACATTATGATGTATCATCTAGTGCAATGGTAGCATATACAATTTCAAGGATGAAGTTTCTCCCATGGGAAAAATTAGGGGGTTTTTTATTTTGATTGGGATTTTTTTTTACAAATTGAAGTTTAAATATGCATCGCCTAATATTTAATTTTTAAAAAATAGTTATAAACCATTAGCCCATGGGAATTTTATGGGGAGAGTTAAAAAAATATTTCACCTTGCAAAATTCAAATTACATTCTTCTATTTGCCCTTTTTTTATTTTAATGGAAAGTATCACGATATATTTCACCCTATTTTAATGGGAATACCACCTATTTGGATTTTTTTTCTCCGCGTGGAATTTATTTTCACTTTATTATATTTTTCTATTAACCCAAAATTGTTAGGAATTTGTTTTTTATCTAGTAAAATTCAGACTACATTCTCTGAGTCACCCTATTTTTATGGTAATGGCAAGTATAAAGATATATTTCACCTTGTTATCATGGGAATACCAATTATTTGGATTTTTTTCTCCTCGTGGAATTTATTTTCACTCTATTATATTTTTCTATTAAGCCAAAATCGTTGGAATTTGTTTTTTTCCAGCAAAATGTATCTCACACTTCATGGAATGTGGAATCATGTGTTTATAATAATTAGGGTTTATATGAAATCCATTCCATCACTATATAAACAAACATTTCAACCATTTCAATGGAGAGATCATTTTTTCAATCATTCCTTGTTGATCATGGGTTTATAGGAATTGGGGGTTCAGGGTTAATATGAAAGTCATTCCATCACTATCTAAAAAACCTTTGCAATGGAGAGATTAGTTGTCAATTCTTCCCTGATGATTTGACATCTAACGAACACAGTTATTCGTTTTAATTTGGTAAGCATTCACCCACATCCATGTTCTTTAAATGTTCAAATGAAGAAACTTTCTGGCATAAAAATATGAATATGATTATTAAAATTTTACTTTTTATTTTATTTTTGTCTAAATAAACTATTATAATTTTTTCTTATTGTAATAGTAGAGACTATCAATAAAACTCTATATAAATAGTAGAGTATGTACCATCTTTTTATATTTTTATATGTCTAGATTGAAAATTCATTTCATCTACTAAATAATCTAACCCTCTGTATAAAAGAGAGAGTCGATTTTATAAACCTAAAATACTCTCGTTCTAAGATAGAGTTAATTGTAGATGTCACTGCATTCATGATCGAAGTCGTCAAAATTGTAATAAAGCAATAGTCCAATGAAGATTGTTGTGGGAGTTCACAAATTTCTTTAACATGGCCACTCCAGGACAATCAATGGGCTTAATCCACCATGTATCATGAAAGGGTGATTGTTCTCATAATTGTAGCAATATCTGCTTTCTAATTCAATTAGCTATAAATGATGGCAGTGAGGGTTGTAGAGCTATATTCCAATGTAGATATAAAACTACTAACATGTAATTTCTCCCTTTTACTTACCATAGCATTTTTAAAAAGGCTACAAAATAGTTAGTTTTTACACATTGATATTCATATTAACTCATTTTCATGCATCTTAAAATGTTTGAAATCACCTCCATAAATAATAATCTCTAAATTCCTTTGATTTTACATCCACATTTATGTTTTGATTGAGTGTAATAGTTTTATATGTTCTCTTAAAATCTTATTCATGTTTAAGGTATAAATCCTAGATCTTAAAAATTTATTGTACAATAGGTTGTAGATATTAGTTTTCCTAGCTTACATGTTGTACTTATTAGGTAAAATTTTGTGTATAGATTTAAAAAATATAATAAAAAAACATATATAGATAAAAATAATAATAATAAAACATTTTTTAGAAAAAATTATCATAGATACTAAGTTTGTACACTGAATAAAAAAACATAATTACTTATATAGATGAAAGAGATACTAAGTTTGTGTATGGAATAAAAAAAATATAAATACTTATATAGATGAAAAAGATACTAAGTTTGTGGTTGGAATAAAAAAATATAATTATTTATATAGATGATTTTTTGGTGGAGATGAAGTGGGGGATTCCTTCCATTCCTTCTATTTGTAAAGGTGGATTGACTATGTTTTCTAGTACAATTTAGATAAATTCTTTTAAAAATCAATGTTTTTAATTGGATTTTGATGTAAAAATTTTAAATGAGTTTTGATGCAAAATTATAGTGATTTTTCTTAATCAATTTACTTGTTCCATTTCATTTTATTGCATTGTATTTGGATAAAATACAATGTATTTATTGCTCATAGTAATAATATTAGTGATTTATTTTATTAATTTCTATATTATTATTATTATTATGTACACTACTTTGAGCAAAAAAGCTAGTGTTTCACTAATTTTCTCATTTAAATTTAGTAATTTTATAAATTTGAAAGCACTTAGTAAGGTAAGTTTCCCTTTTTAAGATATTAATTAAACAAAAAAAATTCAGTAATTTTCCTTCTTCTTTTTTTTAATTACATATCCAAATATGTTTTAATGTCATTTTCAAAATGGACTTGTCTAAATTTTTTTGTATTATATTATCAGTTAAAAAATGTATTTGCCCATACTTATTTAATTATTTTTATAATTAAAAAGACAATTAATATAAAAATGAATTTAAAAAAATACTAATAATATAATTTATATTGGATTAGATTAGAATTTTTTTATAATTCATAAATTATATATCTATATATAATTACAAGAAATATCCTTTTAAAAAAATTATACATGCACTTCAAATTATATTTATGTGATTATCACCAATTAAAAAAAAAACTATCTTTTAGTAAAAGTGAAAGAGATACAAGAAATGTTATATATATTACAAAAATTAAAACATTATTGGTTTTATATTATATTTATGTATATTTTCTTCTAACAAAAATTTCTATAACACTTGTAAATTACTCAAATTCATATAAACATATAACATTTAAAGAATAATGGATGTAGAGATACCATGAAACTATTTCATTTTGATAAAAAAAAAAATTAATGTAAGAATAATGTTTATATTTACTATTTTTAAATTTTTACCTAAATACACTAAGTATTATTATAATGGTATTTTATATAACTCAAAATACTATTTTAACATTCTAACCATAAATACACCAATATTTTTATATAACTTATTTTGACATTCTAACTATTTTTTTTTATAGAATTCAATATAAAATAAAATAAAAATAAAAATAAAAACAATAAGTATTACTTTATATAATTATTAAAAATATATATTATATAATTATAATAATTATTATTAAATTTTAAATAAAAATATTTATATAGGAAATATTATTTATTTTAATTTATGTTTTAATGTAAAAATTAGATACATCATATAACATTCTATCTATAAATATTAAAAAATAATAAACACATAAATATAAATATTTTTTATTACTTATTTCTTATTTTTTAAATAATAATGATAAATAATTTCTAATATTGTTTGTTAATTATTAATTATTATCTTTATATATGTATTTTTTTAGAATGTGGTTTTTAGCATTTTAATTTATTATCAGTAGTTATTTGGTGGAACAATTTGACCTACACTAATTTTTAGTACTAGTCACGAATCATGATAAGGTTTTGAGATTTATCTCAAAAAAATAACTCCTAACCAGCCTAATTGCCCCCAAATGCCACCAAACCAATCCTACTACAACTCACCAAGTGGAGAAAATGCTCCTAAAAATGAGCAATCCCAAAATTTGAAATATGTGTGTAGGGAAATAATGTCTCATGTATTAATGGTCGTTTGAACTTTTCCAAGATGTTGCGTTGATCTCACCAAGTTTCAAAATATAACTTGTGAAGGTGTTGAACACTTTGAACATAACATCACTTAATTAGACACCAAAAGAACTATGTTGAGAAGTAACACTATTTGAAATGAATTTACATTTTTTTATAATTTAGTAAAAAAATTGCCAAGATTTAACAAAAAATTATAATTCAATAAAAGATTTGCCAAAAAATTATATATACATATTATATAATTGAAAAAATAACTTGTAAACTTTTATATGTACCATGGGGAATCACCCATTTATTATACATCTAATTTCGAGGGGGTTTCATAAAAGTTTCCTTGAATGGTAGAGTGATCACATTATTAATGGTCTGGTGAGTTAATTCCTCTAATTTGGTGAGCGATTGGTTTGATGTATAATTTCATCCTCTTTCTTGGTTCACTACAGTAAAGTGTCATCATTCTAGTGTGTGAATGTAAAAAAAAAAAAAAAATTGATCTAATGTATGAATGTGTGATTGAGGGTGTTTTCTAACCTAATGTGTAATTTATAACCACTTTAAGTCTGCAAAAAAGATATCGGACCTGGTACAAGGAGTGATACAATTATAGGTAGTGATCTAATGTAATGATTGTGTTCTATGAGTTTATTTGATGGCCTGCAATCACTAAAATTCGTTTCTAGATCGAAATATGGTGAGTATGTGCATATCTTATCCTCTAATATAATTTGTGGATCAATGCTTGAGTCATGTAATCTAGTGTTCTGAACTAATATGGTGCAAAAACATGCCTTGGACTAGTTGTCTCTATCTTTGGGTACCTACGATGTATGTACTCATGTGATTGCATCAGTTGTGCCAAAGTATAACATGTATGGTAAATGATCTAAAACATTGATGATAATATGACCTCTTGGTATTACTTTCTCTGCAATGCAATTCCTAAAAGCAAGGTGTATGTGTGATGAGTTCTAGTACAGGAAAGACATGTTTTGTATGGTCGTATAGTAATGAATTATATTCCTTGTTCTAGTAATATGGTGATGGTCGCATGGTAATGTTTTTTATTTTCTTCTGTGATGCCTTAAAGGTGTGATGTGTGATCTGACTTGGTCTAATAGGAGCATGGTTGCGTGCTTATATTGCTATCTTTGACCCTCTGCAAAGAAGGTGTGAAAGAAGGCATGTTCAATTATTTGATGATTAAACCACTATGTAGATACCTTCACTAGGGTTGTATGATTTCTATAAAAAGATCACGGATGTTATAAGAAACTCTTAACATTAGAATGGTTGTTATAGTTTTCTCTTGCTCGTGCTCTTGTATAATGCCTAGTGTGTTGAACCTTTGAGGTTATAAAGAACTTACTATAGTTGCTTCTAGAAGAGGTCATGTGGCAATGCTAATTTCTGTGTAAAGATTGTAGTTCTTTGAAGTGATGCTTATGTTCAAGAGTATTGTTGAGATTGTGTGTTATTGTTGTTAGTATAATTTATCAATCTATATAATTGTGTAATAGTCAGTCAAAGTTGATTAATAATAATTGTGAACTTGTATGTTACTTGAAGTTTTTGACATTAGGAACTAATTTTTGTAGTCGGATTATGCCATTCATTGTACTTAAAATCCTGAATTGGTCACAGGGCATTCCATAGGTATTTTAATATTGATGGGTTTGTTTATGACGAGAAAAATTGTTGATGTTGATGATAAAGTGCTTATGACAAAAATTTTAAGAATGCTTTGTTGATCAAAGAAGAAATTTTCTAAAAGGTTTATATTGATTTTGAAATTGTGCTAAAGGGATTGCATCCAGTCTGAAAATGGATGAAAGGGAGGTAAATATTTTGGGGGGGGGGTAGTGCCTCTAGCTGGTTGGTGCTAGAAAATTGATTTGAGGGAGTAGATGATTCCTGCTAGTAGGTACTAGATAAATAGTGGAAGAGAGTGGGGGTTTCTTGTTGATGGATTCCAGTGAAACAATGAAAGGCATTTGGTGCTTCTTACTGTTGGGTGCCAATGAAACACTACGAGTGAGTGGGTGTTTCCTACTAGTCGGTGCCAATGAACTTATGTAAATAAAATATTTAAGAAGAGAAGAAGAAGAATGGTGGTTTTCTCCCTTTATGGGTTTCCACATTAAAATATTTGTGTATGATGTGATGTCCATGTGATTTGTCTTATGGTTCTTGAGTTATTGAATCTATGAATGGTATTCTTGATGATTTACTTGGTATTGTTTTTAAAATGGAATGTTTATATTGAATTGGTAATCAAAGTAACTTTATATTGATTCACCCCACCCCCCCTCAATATAAACAATATTTCTACAGATTGGCCATTAGATATTTTGTTGAAACGTTTGTTGAATTCATCTCTAGAGAGATTATAATGAGTAGAAAATCCTTTAATATGCCTTGTAATATTTTACACTATGTAGTGTGAAGCGGCCAATGTTGTCTTATATGGAGAAATTGAAACTTGGGAAAAAGGTACAAGAATTCTCTCGCAAAAAGAGTATGGAGAAAATACCAATAGGTATCTTAGACAATATCCACATTTCTTTTGTAGAAATGTCACTCTAACCATTGTTGGTAAGTGATGAATGTCTCCACTCTCAAATCTTGGAAGATGAATTGCATGCATAGCTCACAAAGATTGTCAAGACACAAGAAGCACCCCAATACTAGGACATAAATGATTTATGCTCTATGAGAAGGGGTGCCATGTCATAGAGGTACGCTAGGGTGATTTTGAGGTGTCATATGGTAGCATTGGGTTCATCAATCTAGAGTTTGGATTTAGACTTCCTATTCTATTTCCAAGGACCGAAGAGAAATGATAAGAAATAGGAGCATTCAAAGAGCATGATCTTGTGAAGTAGGCAGTATTTGGAGATAAATAAAATCATTATGTTTGAGAAAAAGTGTCCTTCAAATCCATGCTTTCTTCTTCTTCTTCAATCAACACAGTCCCATCTTCTTTGTGAGACATTATTATTTGAATTTGAAGCATTCTCACCTTCGTAGTTTAGTTTTGAAGGGAACTTCCTTGTAATATGTCGTAAACTCTATTTATTTTTGTGATAGTCTTCCAGTTGATGAATTTCTTGATGGTTGCATCTCATTCAGAGAGAATTTAAAGATTCCTTACAACAACGCTGATATATTTGTTGTTGTTATTGTTGTTATTTACATAAGAGGTATAACCTAGTTTCTTGGTGTAGTTAGAACTGCTTCGAAGATTTTTGGAGGATTCGTTTGAATCAATGTCACATTCAAGCTTAGTTTTATATTTTATATAGTCAAATATTGCATTGCTACAATTTTTCTCCACGACCTCTCATCTACTATAACAATGACCATGTTGATATTTCCTTGGTGATGTGGTTTTCTCTTCTTCCTACCTAAGTTTTGTTAGTGGGGAAGGTTCTTTGTAACTTGTGTACTTTATCAAAGAAAAAAATTATCACCCAAATATTCACAAACCATAAGGTCCGACGTGCTTGAAATGGTCTAGCAATTTCACAACACCTTTTCTATCCTCTAGATCTCCTTATATCATTTCCTTCAAGATGTTGATCTCGTCCATGGCTACTTCTACACAATGTTGCACACTTTTTACACCTTAATAGCAATAAATATAACTTCTTGGAGGTCCCAAGTAAGATATATAGTAGAGAAATAACCCCATCCAAGATTTCAATGCACCAAATATCTCCCATTCGTGAAAGAAATCTAATTCTCAAGCTCAAATATCGTGGATGCCTATTGACTTAATTGTGCATAAAGGAACCACACAATATCGTTTTAGTAGTAAGGAGAGGCCAAGAGGGAACTTAAACTTATATAATTAGGTGGTACCAGGACTAAAGTGAGTCATGGAGACAAAGGCGAATCTTTTGATCCCTGTAATCATGGTTGTGTAGCAGTGATGGTGGGCATGGGCATCAGGGGTTTAATGAGAGCCTTTCATCAAACTCAAGTTGTTGATCCCTTTATATTTTCTTTGATGATGCACTAGCATATGAATCTGAGCTTGAAGGGTCGCATACGGATCTTGAGATTGTAGATTCACAGTATATTCAGCTTGAAGAGAAGCATAATAATTCGATCCCTATATCGTAATATCTCCCTCTCATATATAACAGTATCAACACCATATCCATCTAATGAAGAATAAGGAATATAATCGATATGTATTGCATGTATTGCTTCCTCCTAATAATGTAGCATATAATCTCTCAACAATTTCTCCCTACTCTTCTCTCAGTTCTTAATATTCACACTTGCTTGTGAAGAAACAATAATATATCGATGATCTAGGAGGATATTGGTGGCCACCTTACTATTCCACCTAAACCCCCAGTCGGTTTCATCAGTTTCCTTGTTTATAGCATCATTTAGTATTTTTAGCAGTTTTTTGGGTGCAGAACCTCTGGAGATGTTTTGACCCCCTAAACGGAAATTTTTTTAAGGTCCCTTGGCCTTAGGCTTGTAACAAATCTTGTAATAATCAGAGAGATATTTCCAACAAGGTATCATACATGCCAAAGGGAGATCATATGACCAAGTTACGACCCCGAGAATTTGGTTTCCCAACTAACCCCAACGGGGCCCATAAACTCTTGGTGTTCTATCTCTGAGGGTTAGGGTTAGGGTTGTTTATGGTTTTCCCTTTTTGTTTAATAATAAAAAGTCCCATGAGCCTCATTGTAAAATAGTTCAGAGGCATGTATCTGCCACATATATTCTCAAAGATAAGCTAACATCGCTAAGCTAGTTTATTTCCATTATGTAAGTAAGCATATTTCAGTTCTTTGATATTAATGAAATGAAGTTTTATTTTTTTTACACTTCTATTTTTGTGTTTATATATGCATTCTCATGTGCTCCTACATAATTTTTTAACAGTGGTATCAAAGTGTTTTTCTCTTTCTCAGTTTTTCTTTGCATGTCCCCAACGAGGTTAGAGTATAAGGAGTTAGAGCTCGATCTGGTTGAACATTTTCAAGATCAGCCTCGCAAACCCCAATGGTCTCCCGTGGTGGAAGAAAATAAAGATGATGGAGCAGGATATCCTTTCAAAATGTTGCTCAAGGATGCCCTTGAGAAATAGATGAACACGATGATGGATAACTTTGCCCAAATCATTCGATGGATACCCACAGATGACACATATTCATCAGACATAGAGGCACCACGACTTTTAAGGTACAAGTTAACTTTGACATTCCCATATTTGAAGCCCAGATAAATGTGGATGTCCTAGATAAATTGTTAAATCTGTAGGAAGGATATTTTTCAGTTCACAAATTTTCCAACCGGGAAAATATTAATTTTTTAACTCCTAAAAGTCGCCCCCCATGTCAAGCACTGGTGGGAAACCTACTACGAGAAAAAGGTTGAAGGGGAACCCTCACTGCTCTCATTAGCACCCACTTTGAATTCTTTCTAAGATGTCATCAAGGAACAATATTACCCTGTTGGTAGCTATGAAGACAAATGCATAAAGTGGACCATGTTGCGGCAGGGAAGGGACCAAGATGTGTCAGAATTCACAAATGGTTTTCATGCCTTTTGCATGAAGTTGGGTATCAAGGATTCTAAGAGACATTTGGTACTCAAGTACCATGGTTGTATGTATAAGTACATCCAGGATGAAATGGATTTCGTGTACATCTCCTCGCTCGATGTTGCATATCGATATGTTGCCAAGATCAAGAAGAAGTTTAAACAGGAGAAGAATGAATTTGGATCTACCAATTTGAAGTAAGGGGAAGGAACCCCCAAACCACATAACAAAGAACAAAGCCAAGGTGGGGTGACCCAGGACAACCAATCAAAGTTGTAAGAAAATAACAACATCGCGAAGACAAATAAGGACATGAGAAAGTGGTGTGAGTTCCATAAGAACTCCACTCACAACACGAGTGACTGTCGAGCCAAGCAGTTACTGGTGGTCGAGTTGAAGGCTTATAAATTAGATACATGCTCTGACTCTAAGTCAGAACCTCATAAGGGGAATGACAAGGGGAAGAAGAGTATTGATGCAGATTCCAATGCCACCGTTTCCACCACCAAGGTCGAGAAGTATGAGCCCAAAGATGAAAATTATGGGGAGCGCCTCTTCCACTCACAGATGTGGTTGAATGGTTCTCTGCTACTGTTCATTGTTGACAGCGGGAGATAAAAGAAATTCATTTTAGCAGAGGTTGTGAAGGAACTAGGCCTACCAACCACAACACACCCATAGTATTACACCATCAGGTGGCTTCACCAAGGACGTGATCTATGTGTCAGCCAGCAATGTCGCCTCCCCTATAGTATCAATCCCTTCACGGATGAGGTATTGTGTGATGTTTCTCCTCTCGAATTTTGTGATGTATTATTAGGCCAACCATACTTGTGGAAGTGACATGTTGTGTATTAATCTAGGTCTCACACTGTTATTATTACTTTGGGAAATAAGTTGTATAGTATATCGGAGGTAGCATCGCCTACTGCCATCTCTCTGATCACTACGAAGCCGCTGTAGTAAGATCATCTCGCAAACCAGAATTTTTTTTTTCCTTATGATTCGCCCTCAGGGAAAAAATAATATTATGGCTACAACCTCCAGACACAGCTTTTTCACATGACAACAACAAATGGACAATATCATGGAGGAGTATAGGGAAATCTTCACCTCTCCCACAGGGGTATCTCCACATTGTTAGTTCAAGCACTCCATCGATCTAATCCCGGGCACGTTGCTACCAAATGGACCGATATATCAACGTTTTGTTCTAGAGAACGATGAAATCAAGAGGCATATTCAAAAGTTGCTACAAAATGGCACATTAGGCCAAGTTCATCACCCTATGGGAGCCTGATCGTGTTGATACAAAAGAAGGACGAGACTTGGAGACTATCGGGTGTTGAACAAGATCATTGTCCCGAATAATTATCTGATTCCACGGATTGACGACCTGCCGAACCAAATCAAGGGGGAAAAATATTTTAGCAAGATTGACTTAAAGTTTGGTTATCACCAGGTACCAATCAAACCCTCTGATGTGTGGAATACTACCTTCAAATCCAAGGAGGGCCTTTTTGAATGGTTGGTCATGCCTTTTGTGTTGATGATTTCCCCCACAACCTTCATGAGGCTAATGGAAGACATATAGTGTCCTTTCACCAACTCATTCATGGTGGTGTATTTGGATGAAATCTTGATCTTTAGTCGGAGTTGGGAAGGGAACCTCCATTACATTTGATAGGTCCTCCAAACACTGCGGAAACACAATTTGTGTTGCAATTTGGAGAAATACACTTATGGTAGGTTCAATATCTAGGGTACATCATCGATGAGAGGGGTGTGTATGTGGACCTAGCCAAGATACAGGTCATTCAGGATTGGCCAAAACCAACCACTCTAATAGAGCTCCGCAACTTTTTGGGTCTTGCCAACTTCTACCGCAGGTTCATGTTGGCCTTCTCTCATATCACTTGGCCTTTAATTCAAGTCACCAAGGGAGGGTCAAAAGTAAATTTATTTTGGTCTAAATCCCAACAGAAGGTGTTCGCCGAGTTGAATCATCGACTCTTCTCTACACCAATTCTCACATTACCAGACCTGCAATAACCATTTCAGATCGAGATAGATGCCTCTGACTTTTCTATTTGTTCAATTCTTACTCAGGAGAGGAATCTAATGGCATATCACAGTGAGACACTTTCATACACAGTCTGAAAGTATCCCACCTATGAAAAAGAAATTCATTCCATTATGTAGTCTTGCCGGAAATGGAAGCATTACATTCTAGGGAAGGAAACAATCATCCACATAGACCACCGACCCCCGCAGTTCATACAAACACAAGGGAAGTTATAGAATGATCGACATCAGAAATGGTCCACATACCAACAATAGCTCCATTTGAACATTAAGTACAAGAATGGAAGCATCAACAATGTTGCATACTGCCTCAGTTGATCGTTTTTCATGTCATTGACCACTGTTCTCGACTCTTGCAGGCATGAAACTTCGAGGTGGGCAACTCTTTACAAGAGTGATCTAGAATTGGGAAACACATACCAAACACTTCTGGAAGGAAAGCAAGTTCCAAATTATCACCTCCATGATGCATTTTTATGCCACCTGGGAAACCCTTTTTTTCATTCAAGTGAGTGTGCCAAGATGATTTGGGAAGTGCACTACAGCTAGGTCACTGGAAATTTTTGGGTAGAGAAAAAATTAGGAGTATTGTAGAAGTATTTTTATTAGTCGAATCTTCGACAAGATGTTGATAAGTAGATAAAATCATGCACTACCCACGCCATTTCCAAACCAACCATCAAGAATCAAGGCCTATATACCCCTCTTCCTACTCTTAGTTGACCTTGGGAATCCATCTCCATAGATTACATGTCAGGCCTTCCTTCTACTAAGCATGGAAACGACTATTTTTTTGTGGTTGTCGGCAGATTCTCTAAGATGTCCATTTTTGCGGCATGCAAGAAGAGTATCATGGCAGAAGCCACTGCTAAACTATTATTTGAATGAGTGTGGGTGCACTTTGGGATCCCATAGTCCATTATCTTAGATCAGGACAACGGGTTCCTAAGTACATTTTTGTGATGTCTCTGGTCGATGCTAGATACCAAGCTCACTTAGTCCATGGCTTTCCACCCCCAAATTTATGTGCAAACAGAGGTCATCATTAGGATGATCATGCATATTTTGTGCATGTACAACTTGAATCATCCTTGCACATGGCATGAAATCCTTCCCTATGTCTAGCATAGCTACAACTAAGCTCTCCATAGCTCAACTAGACACAACCCCTTTCAGGTGGGATTAGAATTCAAACCACTATGCCCCATTGATGTGGTTGTAAAATTTGAATCTATTCAAGAAAATTCAACTCATGTCCAATCCGAAGCTAACGGGGAAAACTACTTCATTGAGCACATTCAACACGTCCTCCATTATTTCCATGATATATTGGACATATCCAATGCTTATTACAAGCAACGACATGATCAGCATTGGGTGCCACACAAGTTCCAGGTGATTGAAAAATTTTGGCTACATTTGCAGAAGGAGCGCCTCACTCGACCCCTCCGCAAGCTTCGCCCACTCGGATATCGGCCATACACCATCACCAAGGTTATATGAGAAAAATCCACCATTCCTTGTTTTTCACCCATTGTTCAATGTGGACTGCGTCCTGCCATAATTTCCACTATTATTGGACACATTTGACATTGCAGAACAACTCACACCCATGGAGTTAAACCTGGAATGCATGGAATAAGCCACAACTAATCGGATTGTGGACACACAGATCAAGAACACTCGCCGACATAGGATCCAGGTATATTGAGTTGTCAAAGTAGGCCAACTCCTTCATCATGGAAAGTGGTTCACTAGGGACCAAGTTAAACAAAAATTTCCTCACCTCATGGAGGCTCTACATGCAATGGGGACCATTGCTTCCTAAGGGGGAGGATTGATCCAAGTGGATATTGGTGGCCACCCGCTTATTCCACCCAGACACCCAGTTAGTTTCATTATTTTCCCCCAGCCGATCTCGATGTGAGGGTAATTAGGCGAATGAAATTTCACAGATGGGTTATGATTATGAGGGAGTGGTAGTCCAAATGTGAAATGCAGTAATGTGTTTTGCTAATCCGATGTAGAAGATGGTGGGTCGAGAATAGACTTGTTGGCATGCGATAAAATGGTTTTTAACAATTGAATTCATGAAACTGAAATGGTGTCCGGGCCAAGTTGTATGATCATGGCTCCACTTTAGTATTGTATGGTCTAAAAAAGTGGTTGATTCCATGGAAGGTGTGGCTCTACCGACCTGCAAGGGTGCTTATCATGTGCAAGATGAGGTGATGATAAACATGGTCGAGTGGATGAGACCTAAGGTTTATTCTGATGGAGAAATGATGTCAGGATATGCAATGCTTTTGAAGGAATCCTATCATGTTGCGGGTAGAAAGATACCTACTCTTGTGTTGCTATTGTCTTCGAAGCGTGGTGAAATGGTGCATCTGCAATATCTACAGCCAATACCCTAAGTAAAAATCATATGAATGATTTTAAATAACATGACTTTAAAAAAAACAAGAGAGTGTGTACCTGAGATATAGTATGGATGGGGGGAGATGGGCCCTGAAAATGACTTTTTCTGAAATTTGGATTTATGAGGTCCAGATAGAAGATGGTGAAGTGACGATCAGTTTGTTTCTCGCAGTTTTTTGATTGGATACTTTGAGCTCCAGTTATGGTCTCCCGAAAATGGTAAAAAGTTCGATATATAGGCTAATATGGCCCACTTTTAGGTCATTTGTGTTTTCTAAGTGTGTGAGGTCAAAGCTGGTTTCCAGAGCTTTTCTTGTCGTTGCAGTCAACCAGAGTACCTAGAATTCGCATGGATAGTGTCAGGTAGGAGCTAAAACCTCCTTATATTCATTTTTTTCATTTTCATGTCTGGTTCGGCCATACAGGGGGGTCTTGTATGAAATTTTGTCCTTTTTTTGGTAGGACCACGTGGGCAATCCAAGTTAGTGCACGCGGACTCCACACAAAGAATTTCTCTTTGCAAAGTGACCACGCAGGCTATCAAAACTTTAGTGCGTTGTGTCACACGCTTGCACTAGGCACAAGCATGGGGTCAACATGCACCAATGACTAGAAAGTATGAGGTTGTCAGATTTAACTTAACCTTATGGAATTTTTGCAAAACTGACTTTTTGGTGCTTCCTTGGTGGTAGGATTTTGTGGAGAGAGAGAGAGATTGGTTTTCCCTGCGCACAGCAGTAGCGCAAAACCCACATGCTCAAGAGGCTTTAGCACGATATGGGCTACTCAAGTTCTTTGAGAGTTGCATTTTGAGGTCCCAGGATGCGATTTTGAGATACCTGGTTAGGTGCTAGGATAGGCAGTAGCATGTGATGGTTTGACCGATCTGAGAAGACGGCCTCAAACTGACTTCTATTTTGTGATTTTTCCTCATCGGGAGTCTCTACCATATCTACTCCCTACTAGGGGAGTGAATATCCATGAGTGGGCTAAGCAAGCTAGGCACTGTGGGTGTAACCCCATCTCATGGGTTTATGTTCGTGTGAACATTGGTACAGATTTGGTCGAGCAAGTTTCTTTGGCCGTGATAGTTCATTTTTCTAGGTCATCATCGCCACACTGAGTATCAGGACCCCATATCGTTTTGTTGCGGCAGCTGCAGTCAGGTCACTTCTTTGATTGGGCTTGAATTGTGTATCGAGGTATGGTGAGGAAGTTGGTCAAAGTACATAGGGGTGCGGTGAAGACCTTTGGTTATGCAAGCATCCTATGTTGTATTATGTATGAGTGGGTCACGATGCTACGATCCTTTGTTCTATTGCCTTTAGTCCCTCCGAGGTATCCTATGATGTGTCGATTTGTGATGCCCCATTCTAGCGAGGGTGAGGTAGGTAGATACTAGCATGAGATGGTCAAGGCATGGTTCAAGTTGAACCCATAGATATTACTCGATTTTCCATATGCAAGGGTCGACTTTCGGGGGAATCCGAACATGGGTCTCCCTCTTGGTTATGCATGGGGACCGACAGGTATGATCTTTTATGTGTGTGTGTATGTGTGTGTGTGTGTGTCGTTGATGGTGACACTGATATTATTTTTGGTTTTCTTTGCAGACGCAGGGTGGACAAGGCATCCCCTTTCCTTATTGGTAGGCCATGAGCCTAGGAGGAGGGGTACACCTGGTACAGGTCAGGCCTTGTCAGGGGGGCATATCAGTGCAAGAGGTCCCTTAGGGGAGGGTAGCAATGTTGCGGTTGTTGGTGGAGATGTTGCACTTTTGGCATCTGTAGAGGTTGCAGAGGCACACATGGAAGTAGGTGAGGTGCTCTTGGTGGCTGCCAAGACTCGGGCATTGGCGAAAGAGGCTCGAGCAGTGGATTTCGAGGTTCAACTGGCAGCCGTTGAGGCTTGAGAAATAGATGCTTCAGCTCATGCTGAGGTTGCAAATGCTCATTCTTGGGACTTCAAGGATTCATGGAGTCGGTTGGAGAGGCTGACTCGGGGTTTTCTGACCAGGGGTTTTGATGACCTAGCTAACATACGACTAGAGACAATAATGGCCTGGGAGAGGGCGCATCACTCGAATTTGTGTCAAGTAGCACTTTCTGCACCACCTGTTGCTCCAATAATAGCGTCAGGTGCTCATGTGGGTCCAAAGCACCTACCTATAAAGGCTCATCCCTAGAGATGTTGTATGTATGATCATGGAAATCACCCATTATGAGGATGCTTCCCTATGTTGGTGATATGTATTTTTTCACTGACTTGATAGCCAACGGGCTTGTACTTTTGTATACTAGGACACATATTTTTTTATGTATATATGTGAGGTGTATTTTGACGACTCTTGTGATGTGTCTATTGTTATTTCCATGATGTTTTTATATGTTTATGATGGATTTTATATTTATGATGGATTCTTTGCTTATGATGGTATTTTTCTCATGGTTGATGGTATATATGATATGCATTACAATCTAGGACATGGTTAAATATGTGATCAGCTAGATTTTTATCTTTTGGTATATGTGTAAATGTAGTGTGATCAAAGTGGTGAACCAATATTTTTGCATGCAAGTACTTCCTAAATAGGCATGAATCCCTTACTTGAAAGGTTTGGCTTAACTGTAATACCACTAATTGGGAATCAAGAAATACATGTAAATGGTTGATACCTTGGTTGGAGGCATCACTTAGCAGTTTGATGAATGCATCATATTTTGCTTGATTTTTTGTGGATGATCTGATACACACTCCATTGGTGAGGTAAGGTGATCGGTCACGAGAGTATATGGCCCAGGCAGTGGCAACTAAATTTTGTGACCATCGAGAGGCTCCATCAGCGAATCCAAAATAGTAGATGGGCAAACAATCCATCTGTGACACAAGAGCGTGGTTTTTAGACCAATTCCATGATGATGGAGATCATCATAAAATATTTATGGTACATACATATTTACTCTACGGTACTTAGACTTTCCTCTTTATGGGTGAAACTTCTTGAGGCAGAGCCCATTGACTAGGTTGTTTAAGCATGTGTCATCAGGCTCTGAAAAAATGTATGCTCCTTTGAGGAGACCATGTTTGATAATGTAAGGGTCCTTCCATAATGTTTCGAACTTCCCGGGTCCTACGGTTTTTTTTGCAATGTCATAATTGGGGACTAGTTTCCCCTCGGTAAATGAGCGAGGGGTGATATTTTTGTCGAATGACGCTTTCACCCTTTTCTTGTGGGCTTCGTTGTGTTGGAGAGACTCTTGTCGACTTTCGTCGATGATATCTAGTTGTACCAACCATTTCTCTAAAGGATTAGTATCAGTGAGAAGTTCGATGGCTACATGTAAGGTGGGGATTTCGCTTTCAATGGGAAGCATGACCTTAACCCCATATACTAATTGGAAGGGTGTGAATCCTATTGAGTATTTGACCACTGTGCGGTATGCCCATAAGGCTGAAAACACCATATGGTTCCTGTTGGTTTTGTGGTTGTTTACCATGCGTTGTAACATTGTTTTGAGTACTTTCTTGATAGCTTCTACCTGGCCATTGGACTGGGGGTAGTATGGTAACACAAAATCATGCATAAAACCAAGGTGTTGGGATATCTCCTCAAATATTTTATTCTTGAAATTATTTCCATGGTCAGATACTAACTCCTTGGGTACACCGAACCATGTGATGACATGGTTGAAGAAAAACAGTGATGCAGTTTCTTCGGTGTTGTTGTATGTGGGCGTGGCTTCTGCCCATTTGGTGAAATAGTCGATCACCAATATGATGTAGTTGTGGTTACCTGAAGATGTGGAGTTGCAATTCATGAAATAAATGCCCCATTTGAAAAAGGGTTATACTACAATGACAGGGTGCAGAGGATCTAGAGGGGCTCTTGCCTTTTGAGCATAGCGTTGGCATCGCTCATGTTGTACATTTATGCTCCTGCAAGCAAATTTCTGGTCCGCCACCTTTTTCAATTCTCTTTCACATCTCCGCCGTGGTCAAAGCTCCATGCTCCTGTTTGCTATTATTGTCTCTGCCCGAAAATCCGCTTTGCAAAGGTTATAAACCCGCAATTTAAATTATGTCAGACCGAAGCCCCAAGGCCTTAGCCCTCTTACTGTTGTCATCACATGACTTGGGGCCAGAGACCACGGGCCAAAAGAAAGCGGGCTTATTGTTTATATTCGGGCGTGATATCCACTGTCCGATCATGTTATACCAACGGAGCGGTGAACGTTTCATATGGAGGGGCCCCCGCGCAGGAAACCATGGTAACCCCCGCACCACTCTTGTCGACACGGCGGTATTTACCGCAGGGGCAGTGATCCCATACAGAAAGCACCGCGTGTCGTTAGTACGGGCTATGAAACCGCTTTCCCCCGCGCGTTAAATTCTACACCATCGCCGGGCAGCGGAATTCGTCTGAACCATCTGATCTGCCTATCTCCATCCGACGACAGATATGTGCCAGAGCTACTCACTTGTTAACGATTATTTGCCGTGGTCTATGGCCCACCACCGTGCTGCTCTTAATGCCATCCGACCATTGATTTGTATTTGTGATCCAACGGCCCAGAGTCTAGTTTCTCCACCTGTTAACTCCGCTGCCATGTCACCATTCCACTTGTCCTCCTGTACTCCTACGTGTTCACTCCCGTGCGCCCAAAACATTTCCCCCTTCATATATATATGTGAGCGTGTGTTTTCATTCATGTTACCCCATTTTATTTATTCCCCCATGACCAAACTGTTTTACGCGCTGCGCCTGTTTACTCCATACCGCCATCGATTTTCTTCCGCCACCCTGTGTGTTCCTGTCCCCTGTTCGTATCCACGACGTCAGCTTCATCTCCATCTCCATCATCCCTGCCTCCATCTGTGTCGGTTTTTCTAATATTTTGTGGGTTTTGCAGGTTTTGATATAACAGGATGGCGGTTTTAATTCGATGCCTCTGCTGCAAAGGTTTGGGGCCCATAAAAGACGATTTCCTGTGGGTGAAATTTAATGAAAGAGGCTGAGGGCAGGTGCGTGAAATGACCACCATTAAAGAAGACAAAGAAATGCATTCACAGAACCCTCCATAGAAATTTGCCCTGCATTAAAGATCCAGGATTCGAATCCAAAATCTAGGGCCGAGAGTACAGTACCAAACTGCAGACTATCTTAGGACTCTTCTAGCAGCAGATTTTCCCTCAGCCGAAGGCAATGCACTGTATATATTTTATTAGTTGTGTCATGTATATAAGGAGATTTTCATCTCCCAGCATTTATTTCTTTAGATAGATGGTTAAGTACATTCATTTATAGTCAGTCATTCATAGAGTGGGCGCGAATGTTTTCTGCCATTTTAATTCAAACTGAGTCATTAAATGTGCTTCATCTACCTCCTCCTCTAGAATTCTCCATCTTTCCTATAAAGGCCCGAAAAGAATACATTGTAAAGGTTCTAGATTTCTATCAGCAAACGGTGCAGTGAAAAGGCTCTTGTATACATCTTGTAATATTTCTGGTATGAAGTTTCAGAGCCCGTAGGGTCTCAGTGAGGAGGGGTTATAACTGTAATGAGGATTCTGGTCTCTGGTATCTCACAGTATGTAATTTCTCCTATGTGTTAATACAATATCTCTTTCATGCTATTTATCTTCTTGTATCGTGTTCTAGAATGCGAGTGGCTCACTAGTTTGCAGTCAGGATTCATCCTTGTTGATGCCCTTTCTGGAATTAGTCAAGCGCTTTAAATAGGCCTAGTCATGGTATATTGTTTCATGTTCACTTCATCCATATTTTCTGCTATATTAGTTGTTTGAGAGGGGTGCTTTTAAAACGCCATTGTCATATAAGGATTCATAAATTGGTATGCCCTTATATGGTTCTGTTGTGTATCTGGGTATCAATCTCATGTCAGCTAATATCTTCTTTATGTTTCTTCACTACACTCATCATCTGATATCTGATTTCTGTGATATATTATCTGAACTGGCCCTCTTTACAATAAGCGGTCTCTTAACTGTCTGATGTCTTTGTATTGGAGTTTTACTTGATATCCCTACATTGTTCTTGTCTTTGTACCAGCTTCTAAGAGAGATTGGTCCCATTCAAAACTAATTTCCTTGTTCAAACAAGAGATAGTGAGTGAGTTCTTGGACTGACAACCCAAACTATAAAGGGCTCCTTGCTATATTAAGATGTCCTAGGCACTGGTCTATGGCAACTCTAGACTGTCTCTAGGAGGGTGACAAAATCATCCACAACATCTTTCTGGCGCCGTTGCCGGGGAGCGAATTCAAGAATATCAGTTTCCCTGGGTCTCGACAAATTGTTTTCACTCTCTAATCAGGTGAGCACAGAGAGTTGAAGAGTTGCATATCTCTCACCTTGGCGACTCCACTGGTCTTTATTTGATAAATTTTATTGGAAGTCCTGGCTCCTCGTAAGCCGCATTTGAGGTCAGATACAGCTCAGCTGAAAACACCTTACGTGTCTGACCCAGAGAAGATTATTCATAAAAGATTTTGGAAGGAGAGGAAGTCAGCCCGTGCTGAAAACCTTGAATACTCCATTGAACATTATCCACCCTCTTCTTCTCAAGAAGTTAGAACATAAAATCCCGATTTTTACTCAGAAACTCCACGTAGAGGAAGTGCCTGGATTGAAGAAGATCCTCATCCTTCTTTCGAGGCTGAAGAAATTAAAGAGGTCACAGAAGTAGTTGTTGTTAACCATGAGTTATTTCCATCCACACCTCAGGCTTCTGTGCAATATATCCCCATTGTCATTCATACTCCACTTCCTCCTACTCCTCTCCCTTCATTTGTTACTCAAACTGTTGTACAACCCCCACCTCCTCCAATGGCCAATGTTCCTGCATTTCTTTTGAACAAATATGCTCCTCTGGCCCTACCCCAAGTACTGAATGATATGCCACAGGATTATTTGAAGATTCTGCCGAGGTTCAATGGAGAAAATGAAACTGATGCTCAGAAACATCTTGAGACCTTCTGCTCTTTTGCAGAGAACTTAAATGTTGAACATCTGGATGTGGTCTTGAGACTATTTGTGTAATCTTTGGAAGGGGAAGCCAGAAAATGGTTTAAAACATTGGGAAATCATTTTGTGACCACCTGGGACATCATGGAAAATGTTTTCCTCAGGAAGTGGGGAGAAAAGAAAGATCATGGTCAGTGCCTTACTGAGTTTAATACGATGAAGAAGAAACAGAATGAGGGAGTGGCAGAATTTATTAAAAGATTCAATAAGCTGTATTTGAGCCTGCCTCCTGAAATGAAGCCCCATGAAGCTGCTGCCAAGATAATTTTCATAGCAGCCTTTGAGTTTGATTTTGGCTTCGCATTGAGAGAAAGAAAACCTACCACTTTAGATGATGCACAGGCAGATGCTCTGGAATTGGAAGCAAACTTTGCCTCCACTAGAAAGTTAAAAGGAAAAATTGAACAGGATACTAGGAGGAGAGGCAAAGAAGAGGTCTCCACCTCTAATCAGGAAAAAGATTCAGATAAAATGGATGAAATAAGAAAAATGATAAAGAATATGGTCAAGCTTGAACTGGAAGCAAAGAATTCAGCTCCCAAGAACTATTACAATGCTCCAAACAGAGGATACAATCCTCAGTATAGAAGACCTCCATTGCAGATATTGCCGAGAGAAGCAAAGGAACAACAAGATCAGGTACCTCATCCCTTGTACCTGGAAGGGCCAGCAAATGACTCCACTGGGGATGCAGCTTATGGATTAGAAGATTCAAATCTAGCTTTTTCAAATAATGATGATATGGAATGCCCGTTACAAGATGAAGATTAAGAAGCAGAGATCGATCACTACTGTAAGCAGTTTGCTGATTTCATGCAAGCACAGTTTAATGTCAAATACGATCTCAGATCTTCAAGGAAGAGGACCAGAACTCAAGACCAAGAAGAAGAGCCACCTCAGAAAGAAGCATCTGTTCAGAAAGAATCAGCAACAAAGAAGAACGCAGAAAAAGGTAAGAATCCTTTAAACACTCCCTTGCATTCAAGTGATCAGATTCCCTCCTCTTCTAAAATAGTCAGCCCTCCTAATGCTGAGCTAGTGTCAAAAGAACTCAAGTCTTCAGTTGAAAATAAGGAATCAAAAGAAGTTGTGATAGAAAAGCCCCCATCTGCTTTCAATTTGCAAAAAGAACTTGAGAAGATTAAGATTCCTGTCCCTCTGACTGAGTTATTAAAACAGCCTGTATACCAGTCTCAAGTTACCTCTTTCATACTTCCTCCTGAACTACCAATTGCACCTGATAGTTTAAATCTTCAAGAAGAAAGACCCATGGTAGTCTTTGGCCCACATGTCGAGGAGATAGACCCCTCTACTCCTCCTTTTTATGTGTCCCTAGTTATACATGACTTGCTGTTACACAATTGTATGTTAGATTCTGGGGCCTCCCATAATCTTATGCCTTTGTCTATCATGGAACAACTAGGGCTGCAAATTACAAGACCATACAAAGATTTATATTCATTTGATTCTAAAAGGGTGAAATGCTTGGGAATGATTAAAGATTTAGTGGTCAATTTGGCCCAAATTCCAGCTAAGAGTGTGGTCATGGACATTGTGGTTGCTGATATCCCAGCTCGCTTTGGCATGCTGCTGTCAAGGTCCTGGGGTACCAAGATTGGGGGATCAATAAAATTGGATTTAACATATGCTACTGTCCTAGTCTTTGGAGGACAAGAAAGGAGGCTATACAGGGAGACTAGATTTGTTAAAATGGTAACTAAGGCTGACTGCTCAGAGAATTCTCCAGTCTATAAAAAAGAGGGAGATTTCTCATGTTTCATGTTAGAAGAAAATCAAAATTATGCGCATGAGCCCCTTGTTGGTCAAATTCAAGCTGAGCAGCCTAAAGGAGATCAGGAATCAGAAGTATGGACTTTACATTTTGATGGGGCAAATTCAAGGGAAGGTAATGGAGCTGGGGTATTGTTTATTTCTCCTACAGGAAGATGGGTGCCACTGTCCTTCAAACTAGAATATGAGGCTACCAACAACGTAGCTGAATATGAAGCACTATTATTGGGGCTACAGACAGCTAAAAACATGGGCATCCAATGTTTAAAAGTCTTGGGAGACTCTGAGCTAGTAGTAAGGTAGATCAAAAATGAATGTCAAACTAAGCATCCTCGGCTCAGAGCATATAGAAACGAAGTATGGGACATGATATAAAATTTCTTCTCAGCATTCAATATACAGTTCATGCCCCGGGAGCAAAAAAGAATAGCAGACTCTCTTGCTATTGCTGCCAGTACATTCTGTCCTCCTCAGAATCCGCTTTTAAGATATAAAGTGGAGGTACGTTACAGACCATCCATTCCAGATAATATAAAGCACTGGCAGGTATTTGAAGATGATGAACAAATGAAGAGATTCATGGAGACAGTGGGAGAATTTACAAATACCGAGATTGATGATGAGAGGGAGGAAGAAGCTGAAAATATTGCAGAAGATAAATGGGAAGAAAGAATAGCAGGAAATAAAGTGCTGCAGCTGAAAGGAAACGTTATACCTAGAGGGTTGGTGCCTCTAGAAAGGTTATTCAACAAAGATGATATTCCTTTGCAGCCAAATAAAATGACAGAAGAAGATCAAGTGGGAGATTTGAATCTAGGTACTTATGCTGATCCCAAAATTGTCAAACTATCTAAGAGAGTCCCAGAAGAATACAAAGAAAAATATTTGAAGTTATTTCAATCTTACAAAGATGTATTTGCTTGGTCCTATCAGGACCTAAAAACTTTTGATATAAATATAATACAGCATAAGATTCCACTGAGGGAAGACGCAAAACCTTATAAGCAGAAGCTCAGACAGATTAATCCTCTGCTGCTTCCCTCAATTGAAAAAGAGATCAAGAAATTACTGAAGGCCAAGATAATCGTGCCATTGAGGTACTCAGAATGGGTAGCAAATCTTTTTCCTGTTCGAAAGAAGAATGGAGAAATAAGGCTCTGTGTGGATTTCAGAAATTTAAATAGAGCATCATTGAAAGATAATTATCCACTGCCTAAAATGGACCACATCCTGCAGAAAGTAGTGGGAGCATCCAGAATGTCAATGATGGATGGATTTTCTGGTTATAATCAGGTAGCTGTATTTCCAGAAGACCAGAAGAAAACTGCATTTACTACACCATGGGGAACATTTATGTATGCCAGGATGCCATTCGGATTGATTAATGCGGGTGCTACTTTTCAAAGGGCAATGGACATAGCCTTTGTTGGAGAACAGGACAAGTTTCTGGTGGTATATCTCGATGATATCACAGTGTTTTCAAAGAATGATGATGAGCATATTGAGCATTTAAGAAGAACTTTTGAAAAATGCAGAAGGTATGGCCTTTCTCTCAACCCTCAAAAATCTTTGTTTGCATTAGATGAGGGAAAAATCTTAGGGCACATTGTAACTAAAGATGGTGTGAGAATAGACCCTAAGAGAGTTGAAGTAATAAACATCATCCCTCTGCCCAGGAATAAGAAGGAAGTACATGTATTTTTGGGCCGAATTAATTTTCTAAGAAGATTTATCCCTAACTATGCTGAGATAGTTAGGCATATAACTAATATGTTGAAAAAGGAGAATGAAGTAAAATGGTCCCAGGAGTCTAGAGATGCATTCACAAGGATAAAACAGGCATTTGCTGAAGCTCCTGTGCTAGCAGGGCCAGATTACAGAAAGCCATTTATAATTTTCTCATTTGCTTCCCCTCACACAATTGCTGGAGTGTTATTGCAGAAAAATGAAGAGGGATATGAACAGCCTATAGCTTTCTTCAGTCAAGTACTTTATGATTCAGAATTGAAATACAATATATTGGAGAAGCAGGCATATGCCCTAGTCAAGTCCCTTAAAGCTTTTAGAGTATATATTTTTCAATCTCATATTACTGCATATGTTCCCACAACAGCTGTCAAAGACATACTAGTTCAGGGTGACAGCGAAGGTAGAAGAGGAAGATGGATTGCAAAAATTCAGGAGTATGATTTGGACATAAGGCCTACCAAATTAATTAAAGGACAGGGACTTGCTAAGATGTTATCTGAATCAAATCATCAAGCTTTGGGCATCAATTTATCTATGATAGCAAATGAGGAATTTGAAAAAGGAGAAGAACAACAAGGACTGGAGATGGCCACTCAAAAGGTACATGTGAAATATCTAACTAGTCCTTGGTACAAAGAAATTGTTGAATATCTTTTAACACTTAGTTGTCCCCGAGTTGTGATAAGATAAAATACAGAGCTATAAGAATGAAATCTCATAAATACATGACTGCTAATGGACAGCTATATTGGAGAGACCCTTCAGGTATATTGCTGTTATGCCTCACAGAAAATGAAGTGCAAAAAATAATGACAGAATTTCATGAGGGGATATGTGGAGGACATTACAGCTGGAGGGCAACAGCTCACAAAATCTTGAAGGCTGGTTTTTACTAGCCTAAATTGTATACAGATACTTTCGCTTGGGTCAGAGCATGTGACAAGTGCCAAAGATTTGCAGAAAGACAGAAATTAGCAGCTATGCCCTTGATTCCTATTCATGTAAATGAACCATTTCAGAAATGGGGATTAGATTTCATAGGGGAAATACATCCCCCATCAAGTGGCCAATATAAGTGGATACTAATAGCCACATATTACTTCACAAAATGGGTGGAAGCCATACCTACAAGAAATGCTACGGATGCTATGATAATGAAGTTTATGGAGGAAAATATCATATCTAGGTTTGGCTATCCCACAAGAATTGTAACTGATAATGCACAAGCTTTCAAATCTTCCAGATTTGTGAATTTCTGCCAAAGGTATAACCTCATCCTGACTCATTCCACAGCATATTATCCGCAAGGAAATGGTTTAGCAGAATCATCTAATAAAACCCTGGTGAGGGCCTTGAAGAAAACAATCAGTGAAAATCAGAAAAACTGGGACTCTCAATTGAAGTTTGCTCTATGGGAAAATAGGATAACAAGCAAAAGAGCAACAGGTAAGTCTCCATACGAGCTGGTATATGGAAGAGCAGCTTTTTTTCCTGTGCAATTGGCTTTGCCAGTAGCACGCTTTATGCAGGAAAGCCAGGAAGAACCAGATGATATGATCAGAATAATAAATCAATTGGTTGAATTGGAAGAAACATGGAACCAGGTAGATAAAAGATTGATAGAATATCAGGAGAAGATAAAGAACGTATTTGATCAGCACGCAAAGGATAGAAATTTTCAAGTTGGAGACCTGGTTCTCAGATGGGATGTTCGCAGAGCAGAAAAGGGCAAGCATGCTAAATTTGATCCATTGTGGTTCGGGCCATTCAAAATAGTGAAGCTTGGGAGAAACAACACCTTTTCTTTAGAAAATCTACAGGGTGATCTGTCGGATGCACCTGTGAATGGCCAATTCCTCAAGCCGTATTTCCAATTCTGACCCAGGCTGGAAATGCCTAATTGTATATACTGTATATAAGTTGTTTTGATTTTTATTTTTATAAAGGAAAGAATGTTGATAATTACCTGAAGAAGAAGCACAGGGGAATTGAAGAACAGAGTGAACTATTCAGTGGTCTGCGTGTTCTCGACATGCCCGAGGACGACCATGCCGTCCCTAGATGGAGCCGATGTTGTACATATTCCCTCCTCCATTTAAATTTTGGCCACCGATTCCTTTTAAATCTGTTTCCAATATCTTTGTGGTCAAAAACCCCCCATGTCGCGCTCATCGTCACCTTATCCGCCCTTAAATACATTATCCAAAGGTTTAAGATCCGCTATTTAAATTATATTGGACCGAAGCCTCAAGGCCTTAGCCCCCTTACTGTCGTCGTCACATGACCGGAGGCCGGAGACCATAAGCCAAAACGAAAAGGGGCCTATCGTTTTAATGATCGGGCGCAATGGTGGCTGTCCGATCAAAGCCCAAATCAACAGTGCGGCAATTAACTTATATGGAGGGCCCCGCGCACAGAAAACCGGCGGTATTACCCCGCACCACTTCCACCAGGCCGGCAGTTTTGGGCCCAAAGCCAGCGATGCCATAAATCCTCTGCCGCGTGTCCTCAGTACAGGCGGGAAACCGCTTTTCTCCCGCACGTTAAAGTCTATGCGAAGGTTAGATAGCGGAATCCGTCCGCTCCGTAGGATCTGCCGATATTCATCCAACGGCAGATATGTGCCAGAGTTGCTTGCCTTTTAACCCATGTCCGCTATGTTCCATGGCCCGCCACCGTGTCGCTCTCACCCACTTCCACCCGTTGACTCCGCCACGTCGTCCTCCCACTTGTTCCCCCGTACCTCCACATGTTCACTCCCGTGCGCACAAAACATTTCCCCCGTCATATATATATATGTGTGCGTGTGTTTTCGTTCATATTCCCCATTTTATTTATTCCCCCCTACCAAACTATTTTATGCGCCTCGCCTGTTTACCCCATACCTCCATCGCTTTTCTTCCGCCACCCTGCGTGTTCCTATCCCCTGTTCGTGTCCACGACGTCGTCTTCATCTCCACCTCCATCATCCCCACCTCCATCTGTGTTGGTTTTTCTAATATTTTGTGGGTTTTGCAGGTTTTAATATAACAGGAGGGTGGTTTAATTCGCTGCCTCTGTTGCAAAGGTTTGGGGCCCATAAAAGACGACTTCCTGTGGGTGAAATTTAATGAAGAAGCTAAGGGTTGGTGTGAGAAATGACCGCCATTAAAGAAGACAAAGATATGAACCTACAGAACCCTCCAGAGAAATTCGCCCTGCATTAAAGATCAGGAATTCAAATCCAAAACTAAAGGCTGAGAGTACAGTACAGAAATGCAGATTATTTCAGGTCTCTTACGGCAGCAGATTTTCCCTCAGTTAAAGGCAGCACATTGTATATATTTTATTATTTATGTCTTGTATATAAGGATATTTTTATCTCCCAGCATTTATTTCCATAGGCTGATTGTAAAGTACAGACATTCATAGTTAATCATTCATAGAGTGGGCACGAATGTTTTCCGCCATTTGATTCAAATAAGTTATTAAATTCTTTCTATCTACCACCTCCTCTAGAATTCTCTATCTGGTCTATAAAAGCAAAAAGAAAAGATATTGTAAGGGTTCCAGATTTCTATCAACAAACTGTGCAGCGAAAAGCCTCTTGTATACATCTTGTAATATTTCCTGTATGAAGTTTCAGAGCCCGTAGGGTCTCAGTGAGGAGGGGTTATAACTGTAATGAGGATTCTGGTCTCTAGTATCTCACGGTATGTAATTTCTCTTATGTGTTAATACAATATCTCTTTCATGCTATTTATCTTCTTGTATCATGTTCTAGAATGCGAGTGGCTCACTAGTTTGCAGTCAGGATTCATCCTTGCTGATGCCCTTTCTGGAATTAGTCAAGCGCTTTAAATAGGCCTAGTCATGGTATACTGTTTCATGTCCACTTCATCCATATTTTCTGCTATATTAGTTGTTTGAGGGGGGTGCTTTTTAAACGCCATTGTCATATAAGGATTCATAAATTGGTATGCCCTTATATGGTTCTGTTGTGTATCTGGGTATCAATCTCATGTCAGCTAATATCTTCTTTATGTTTCTTCACTGCACTCATCATCTGATATTTGATTTCTGTGATATATTATCTGAACTGGCCCTCTTTACAGTAAGTGGTCTCTTAACTGTCTGATGCCTTTATATTGGAGTTTTACTTGATGTCCCTACATTGTTCTTGTCTTTGTATCAGCTTCTGAGAGAGATTGGTCCCATTCAAAACTAATTTCCTTGTTCAAACAAGAGATAGTAAGTGAGTTCTTGGACTGACAACCCAAACTATAAAGGGCTCCTTGCTATATTAAGATGTCCTAGGCACTGGTCTATGGCAACTCTAGACTGTCTCTAGGAGGGTGACAAAATCATCCACAACAGCTCACACCTTTTTACTGCTTGAATGAAATCGTTAAACATGGTGGGCCATAAATAACTGGCACAGAGGAATTTTTGGGCAGTTTCCATACTGGAGAGGTGGCCTCCACAGGCCCCACTATGGTAGTCATTTAGGACCTGCTCAACTTGGTCGTGACTAAGGCATCAGTGCAAAATGGTGTCAACGCCCTGTCAATAAAGGACATCACCCATTAGAAGGTATCAGGGGGGGGGGGGGGATTGATGGCATATGCACCTTCAATCATCATGGGTGAGTATGGGTTTGAAATGTTGGGTTCATGGAAAAATAAGGATGTTTGCGTACTAAGGGTCTTCTATTGTTACTAAGAACAAATGTTCATCATGTAGTGAGTCGTTAACAAGGGATCCTTGGGTCTCATCAGGGAAATCAATAATGAATTCGGCTAGGATGAGTGATTTCTTGCTCTTGGGGGGAGCTAAACTGTAGGTAAAATTATTGTAGTATAACTATCCATCGGGCGTACTTATTGTTCATCATGCGAGGGGTTAGAAAATATCGCGGGGGGTTAGTAGCTGCTATGACTGTAGTGGTTCTAAGCATGATGTAATGCTGAAGATTTTGTACTACGTGTACTAGGGCTAGGTTTTTTTCTCTTTTGGCTCATACTTCAAGGCAAGCCCGAATAGGTTCTTTCTTACGTAATAAATTACGTGCTCTTTGTTGTCTAGTCCGTTCTGGACTAGCACCCGTGCGATGGTTGTATCTGAAGTAGATAAGTATAAGGTGTAGTATTTTTCATAATTGGGTGGTTTGATTAAGGGGGATGAATACAAGGTTTCTTTTAGTGCCTCAAATTATTTTTGAGCCTCATCATCCCATTTGAAAGGAATGTCTTGTTGGAGAAGATGCAAGAATCCCTGCACACAAGTGGTGTAGTCGGGGACAAAACACCATAATAAGCTAGCCTTACCATGCATACTTTGAAGTTTCTTTAATGATTTTGGTGGTGGTACTTCTTTTATTGCATGGAACTTGAGGTGGTCCATTATGATTCCTTTTTGGGATACTATGAATCCTAACAGTATTCTTGTGTTAACGCAGAAGACACACTTGAGAGGGTTCAAGCATAGGTTGTATTTTCGGCATCATTGAAATACTAGACGTAGATATTCCAAATGGTCAGCTCGCTTCTTGGATCGTACCGTGAGGTCCTCCAAATAGGCTAGGATGAGATGAGCCAAGTCATGGAAGATATAGTTCATGGCCCACTGAAAGGTGTCGCCATCATTTTTAAGACCGAACGGCATAAACTGGTATGCGAATGTGAGCAAGGGGTAGTGAATGCAGTCTTGTACCAATCTGTATGTCAAATCTAAATTTGGTTATACCCCGAGAATCCATCCATGGAGGATAAGTCCTTGTGACTAGCGCAAGAATCAATAACCTGGTCGATGAATGGAGTGGGGTAGTTGTCTTTGGGATAAGCTTTTTTTAGGTCTTGAAAATTGGTGCAGAATCGAATGGTGCAATGTTTTTTCATGACGGGTATAGCGTTTGAAACCCAAGACATGTAAGCAATCAGATAGATGAATCTGGCTTTATTGAGCTTGTCGATCTCCTATTCGATTGCTTCAGCTTTAGATGGGTGTAACTAACGTTGTTTCCGGCGGACAAGTGATACATCGGGCCATGTGTAAATATGATGCTCCACGATGGTGGGACTCAAACCTAGCATTTCTGAATAATCCCATGTGAAGATGTCCCTATACTCTTGTAAATAGGGTTGTATATGTAGTTACTTCTTCTGGAGAGCATGCTACCCCTAGAGATATTTCTTCATTTTTTCCTGTTTTTTTAGAAATATTTACCTTGTTGGGATAAGGTTCTTGAAGCAATCTAATTTTCTTGATGGCGGGAAGTATTTTCATTCAATGGCATAAATGTCCTTGGTTTTTGTGCTACTAGGCACGAATGATTTTTCTAGTAGAAAAAAGGAGCGGTGGTGCATGGCATCCCACGGAAAATCAAGTTCCATCATGGCCTCTAATATATTCTCACAGAGTGAAACAAGATGTATAAGGGGGAATTTTTTTGCACGAGGCCGTGAGGAATGGGTTCGGGCCTAGCAGTGTTGGTCAATAGACACAAATATGATTTTATGGTTGATGTCATAGAACCATATGAGGTTGATAGAGCACAAATGGGATGGGTCTGCACCATCCAAAGTACTACTACCAGTGTGGTAGTTGCAGTGGTCTCGAGACCAAGAAATGATGAGAAAACAACACGATTCATGGATCTCACGGATGATAAGATGAATCGTATATGATGTTGTGTGTCATCATCATTACATGGCAGAAGGATTTCTATTATGTTTGTTTCGATTTTAGCCATAGGAGTTCCATGCTCTCTTGGCGGTGTACGAGGGGTACAAGCATATTCCTTTAATTGAATATTTTGTCAGAAGCATAGGTGAAAAAATGTTTGCAACATAGGGAAATATTGTGTATCATGGGCATGGCTAATGAAGATGTTGCACGGAGTAAAATTAATTAACGAGTAGATGGTATGTGACCCAATACTACTCTCCAAGCAAGATTTTTTTGATTGGGGATGGTTGTGCATTGGTGCATTTCTACGCTTTTTCCACCTCCAAGTCTTTGGTCTTATATGGTATGTATTCTTTGTGAAATTTTGATTTAATGTTGTTCTAGCTGCTCTTAACCTTGAAAGTTATTGACAATCGATCATGTAGTGAAATTGCGAGAAAATATGGAAATATCAATGAGTGATCTTCTCTTGAATAGAGAGGTGAATATAGGGTATGGGGGTGATCATGTGAAGAATGTCGGTGAACTTATTAAGCTCTTGACATTGATTAACCATGTGGTCATGTTTATTACATAGGGCATATGAGATGTGTGATTGGCTTCTTACCTTGTCGGGGCGATGGGTCACCTTCGCATATCTAGGCGGTTGGTGACAATGGGGGGAAGGCCTCATTTATCCTAACTGCCTATGTTCTGGTAACTTGAAACTGGCTACGTATGGGTTATTGGTGATGAATGAGTGCATGTCATCTAGCATTAGTAAAAATTGATGGATGTAGGGACAATGCGGAGTGTGGTAACTATCTTGGAAAATTAGACAAGAATGTTGTTCCTTTGTGTTCCAATCCCTTTAATTTGGACCACCAAGGTGATTGGGTAGCATTTTTAGAATGATACTAAATTTGAGCACTGTGTGATAAATGATCACGTTCGCCGCACAATGTGCAAGCTGGGACTAGAATTTGAGGGTGGTTGTGGGTGGCAAGATTCCCCTTCTGGTGGCTGCCTCTTTTCAGATACACATATAATGGACCTAGATGCTTCATTCTCCAAGGGTATGGAACTATTTGCAGATTTTGTATCTGAATTTCCCCAGTTGACGTTTTCCTCCATATATAGGCATATGTTTGGTAACTATACATGAAAACGAGGGACGTAGTGACAATTACGTGGATGGTGATTGCCACCACAAATTTGACACAAATGTATGAGCATGGAAAAATCTTTGTGGTACATCGCGTCAATTGGGTAGAATATTTGGAAAGACTCTAAATCTGGGCATTGACGGATCCAATGATCAGGTTCATCACACAATACGCAGAGCTGGACTGGAGGCTGAGGAATGTTGTCATTGGGAGGGGGGACTGTTGGTGGTTGTCTCTTCTCTGACATATATAAAATGGTCCTAGATGCTTCAGTACCTTGGGTTGTGATGTTGTCTGTGGATTTTGTATCTTAGGCTGCTAATTCAGAGTTTTCAGTGACGAAGCTTCGCATGAAATCTAACATAGATCAGAGACGGTGGATATGTGGACAATGGCGCACATGATGGTTTCTTCGAAAGATATGACATGTATGTCATATGTGTCGAGATAATTTTATTTGGGCAACGCGTGGAATTTGGTACCAACGGTTGAATGCCCTTAACTTGGGGCATTGAACGATCAAGTGATTAGGTTCATCACACAATGCGCAATCTAGGACATGAGGTGTGGCCTTTTTTTGCCTTCTTTGAGCCACTGGGTTTGTTGGGTACAAGCATGATGCAACCTCTTCTTGTACATATAAGAGTTTTTGAACCTATCTTCTTCCATCTGCATGGATGTTTTAGAGGGGTCTTGAAGATTGGATTGTTCTAGGCCTTGTAATGCATCCCTATATTGAGACATCTTCGAGAAATTATGGGTGTAATGCTCGTATTGATCGCATATGGTGCATGCATGGTTGGTGTGAAATTATTTACCTTGGGTATTCGAGACCTTTTACTTTTTATGGTTGGTTGAGGCTACAACGGTTCTTTCTGCATGTAGAAGATATTTTAACTCATCTAATTCTAGGAAAATTTTAGTTGGATGGAATACAACGTTGCATACTGCACAAGGTTGCAATTCCCTAAGAAGCCTAGGCGTAGCGACCTTTTTCCCTTTCTTTATATCCTTCGCGGTAGTACCAGTTGGTGTCACTACAAGGGATTATTTGGCTATTGCGCCTTCTTGGGAGGTAATAGGAATTATTCCTATAAAGGTAATTCTTGGGTTTCCCAGCATGGCTAGATGGGCCAAATACTAGACTGGTATTGTGAAAGCCATATTTAGCAATGTAAGGGTTTCCATGACTTTTTGCGAAACAAAACCAGGTGGGGGATACAAAGATGGGGTTTGGGAGATAGCATATGGAAGGAATGTCGAATTAGAGGTGATGACATCCGGGTTTCTGGTTTCTAGTTCCAGGCTAGTTTCGGTGTTTGATGAAATCATCATGCACATCGATGCCTCTTTACTTTATAGGGATTCCCCTAGTATTATGGGGGGTTATCCTAGGTATGTTCCCAGGATAGAATATTATTTAAATTGGCCGAGGCCAAATTCCATATATCTTGTGATTGGCTCAGTAGTTGTATTTATGTACGGTAGTACAGCATCTAGAGCGGTCATGGGTTTCTTTTCGTAGTATGTGAGCTGGTCGATGGTGACGATTATGACTTCATGAGAGAACATCATTACCCTAAACGTAGAGGATTCTATCATGGTCATAGCATACATTTAACTCCACCGGAGGAGGATATTGTAGTCTAATTTTGCATCTAAGACTTCAATGTCTATGAGGACTATTTTTCCAGCTAGGTGTATTGGTACATTTTGGAAAAGACCTACGGGAGCTGATGGGCATCTATCATATGCTCTAAGCATGATTTCAGGTGGTTTTAATTCAAGCAATCCTAACTTTTTCCAAATTTTTTTGGACATGATGCATGTGGATGCTCCTTCATCCACAATGCAACGGTGGATGGTGATGTTTTGAACTGAAACCGATATTCGGAAAACGACTAGGGAAGGAAGCCTGGGGCATGCCTTGTCTAGATTGAAAACCAATAAATGAGAATCTGAAGGGTTGATCGCACCTAAAGTGGAAAGTAAGGATTTTCGTTGTGTTGGGAATGATTGCAGGACTCCTAATGTTGACATGGTTGCTGGAAACTGAGCTAAGTATTCCACTATACTATAGTTATGAGCAACTTTGGAATGATTCCATGCGCACCTTGTTGGTCCTTTAACCATTTTTGGGAGGGGCTCAATAGGTATTTTGGAGATGGTTAACGGCACAGTAGGTATGCTCGTATGCGTACCTGAAGGGTTGGTATCCGAGGGTGCGTCATAGTTCCTATTCTGTGTTTGGAAGAACAATTCCTCTCTAGCCATGTAGATATCGTGGTTGTTTCCTCCGAAATTTTTTTGGGGTGGTTGTTACTCATGAGTTTTAACCACTTCTTAATGGGGGAAGGGTTCCTGCATCACTGCATGTTGTTGGTTTTGTCCCCTTGCCCTCAATTATGCTGAAGTCGCTTCAACTCAGTGAGTTCGGGACAGTGGTGCATGTAATGGCCATATTCACCACATATGGCAGAAGAATGATTTGTCCTTAGATTGGTTGTCTTGTTCTTCATTTGTGAGTTATTGTTTGATTCTTAGTTCTTATTCTAGTTGTATTTTCCCCCAGCCTGCATTGTTGATTTCTAATCCCTTGTCCAGAGTCTCCCTTTGGTTTACTCTTTGGTTTTTTCTTTGCAACATTCAGAGGATTATTATTATTCTCCTAATTATATGAATGTTTTTGTTGAGCTTGGGAGGGTTTCACAAGGTTAACTGATGCATTGGTCTGCACTGATGGTAGATTTTGTGTAGGAAAAGGGGAGTGTTAGTTTCCCAGTCCCTGGTTGGAATATGTATGTTGGGGTGGCTCTCTAGTATTGGCATTTCTAGCTAAATATTGAGTCCCCTAAAAAGGAGGGTATGGACCTCCTTACGGTTGGTGGTATGGAATTTCCCTATTATTCATGTTTTGTAGAGGTGCGGGATGACTATGATAGTACCCTGGTTGTGATACATTTTGCGTAGTATTGTAAGAGTATCTTGGGTACTGATAAATATTGTTTGGTTGAATTTGGGCTAAGGACCCTATCAAACCTTCAGTAGTATTAGACACACCTGGTAACTCTCTATAAGTTTGAAGGCGTGGGTAATTTAGAATGATATGGTAGATATATCTATATTGGGTGTAAATGAGCTCAAGTTTTTGGGAATACTGATGGCATTCTCTTCAGAGCAAGGTTTTTTTATTTCCACATCTTTTGAAATTTATGTTGTGAGTGTTTTAAAAAATAAGTCCAGAAGAACTCTGTTGTTGAGATTGGATTTTCACAAGCTACGATGCCTCCACCATTCATGGAGATGGTCTGATATGTGAATGGAAGGTTTTTGTCTAAAATTAGTAAGGAGTTCCATTCCCAAATCATGGTGAATTAGGAGCTAGAAGAAGGTGAGGAACGCAGTTGCGAGGTTGCTAAAGGTTCCATGTGACGCAGCCGTTTGGTCAACATACCATTTCGATGCTCGCCTTGTAAGAGTGCATTGAAATAGTCTTAGTCAAATGGTATCATCTATGATATTGTTTGACGAACACCACAGGTGGAAATTCATAATATTATTTCCTGGGTCTTCCACTTGCTTACCTTCAAATTTTGCAATATCTGAAGGGAGCTTCGTGGGCATGGGTGGTAAGTTAGTGATCCGGACTTATGCAGAAACACAATACAATACAGAAATACACATAAACGTAGAGATGCAGCAGAAATAAGACTTCATTTCATTAATATCACATAACTGAAATATGCTTACAGACAGAATGGAAATAAACTAGCTAGGGTGGTGGTAGCTTATCTCTGAGAAGATCTATGTGATGGCTAAAGGCCTCTAAACCATGTTACAATGAGGATCAAAGGCCTATTTATTATTTAGAAACAATGGAAAATCCTAAACATCTAAAAACCTAAACCTAGGAGATGAAGCGCCAAACTATGGGCCCCATTTGGGTAAATTGGTACATCAACTTCTCGGGGACGTAACTTTGGCATGTGATCTTTGTTTGATGCACAAAATACCTAGTTAGAAAGACCTGTCTGAGGACTACAAGTTTTTGTGTGAGAAACATTGGTAAAAAAACACAAGTTTCTCCCGGTTTTCCTAAAAGACGTCGTTTAGGGCTTCAAAACGACTCTATAAGTTCAGAACCAAAAACAAACTGCTAAAAATAGTAAATTGTGCTACAATTAAGGAAACTCAAAAAAATGAAAGAAACAATGGTGGGGCCTCAAGTGGAATAGGCGAGTTACCACCAATATCCACCTGGATCATTCCTCGCCCCTTAGGAAGCAATGGTCCCCATTGCATTGAGTTCCTCCATGAGATTAGGAAACTTTTGTTGAACTTGGTCCCTGGTGAGCCATTTTCCTTGGTCCAGGAGTTGGCCAGCTTTGACAACCTGATACATCTAGATCTTCTGTTGGCAAGTGTTCCTGATTTTCATGTCCATGATATGATCTGTGGTGGTATGTTCCATGCAGTCTATGTTTAACATTGTTGGTGTGATTTTTTCTACAATGTCGGAGGTGTCTAGTAGATGTGGGAAGTAGGGTCGAAGGCAGTCCACACTGAACACAGTGTAGGCCAAGGAATGGTGGAATACTCATCTCGAATGCAATTTCCCTTATATCCTTGGTGATGGTGTATGGCCCATATTAGAGTGGGCCAAGCTTATGATGGGGTCCAGCGAGGTGCTCCTTCTGCAAATGTGACCACACTTTTTCACCCACCTAGAAGTTGTGTGGCACTTGATGGTGTTCATGTCATTGCTTGTACTTGGAATTGTCTCTATCCAATATTTCATGAACCTATTGGAGGATGTGCTAAATACACTCAATGAATTTGCTCACCTTGTCTACTTCAGACTGGAAATGAGTTGAATTGGTCTGAGTAGCCGCAAATGGCATGGCTATGTCAATGGGACATATTGGCTAGAATCCCAAGCCCACCTAAAAGGGGTTGTAGTCAGTTGAGCTATGGAGAGCCTGGTTATAGTTGTGTTGTACATAGGGGAGGCTCTCATCCCATGTGCGTAGATGATTTTTGTTGTATATGCATAGAATGTGTAGGATCATCCTATTGATGACCTATTTTTTGCCATCAGTTTGGGGATGGAAAGATGTGGACTTGGTGAGCTTGATGTCTAGCATTGACCAGAGGCTGGACCAAAATGTACTGAAGAACTTGTTGTCTTGATATGAGATGATAGACTGTGGGATCCAAAATTCTACCCACACTTGTTCAAAGAAGATTTTAGTAATGGTTTCTGATGTGATATTCTTCTTGTAGGCCGCCAGAATGGAAATATCCAAAAAAATTTCGATGACCACGAAAACACAGTCGTTACAATGCTTAGTAGAAGGAATTCCTGACATGTAATCTATGGAGATGTATTCCCAAGGTCGACTAGGGGTATGCAGCGGATTATAGAGGCATTGCTTCTTGATGGTCGGTTTGTCAATGGCGCAGGAAATGCAAGATATGATGTACTTCCCGAAATCTAGTCGAAGGTTCGGAAAATAAAAGTACTTTTGCAGTACTGCCACAGTTTTCTTGACCCCAAAGTGCCCAGCGAATCGACTTTAGTGCACTTCCCAAATCATCTTGGAACGCTCCCTTGAAGGAACGCAAAGGTGACCCAGGTGACATACAAGTGCATCCTAGAGGTTAAAATTTGGAATTTCCTTACCCTCCAAGAGCATATTGTATGTGTGGCTGAGTTTTGGATCTCTCTTGTAGATAAGCAACCAATCAGAAGTATCATGCCCACAAGAGTTGAGCACGGTGGTTAGCATCAGATCGGCGGTCAGCTGAGGTAGTCTACAAAATTATTGGTGCTTCCCTTCTTCTACTTGATGTTCAAATAAAACTTTTGCAGATATGTGGACCACTTCTGATGGTAATCGTTTTGCAACTTCCCTTGTGTCTGTATGAACTGGAGGGGTCGGTGGTCTGTGTGGATGACTGTTTCCTTCGCCAAAATGTAATGCTTCCATTGTCGGTAAGCCTGCATAATGTAATATATCTCATTGTCATAAGTGGGATACTTTGAGACTGTGTCAAACACTTTCTCACTATGATATGCTACTGGATTCCCCTCTTGAGTAAGAACTACCCCAATAGCATAGTCTAAGGCATCTATCTCGATCTCAAAATGTTGTTGCAAGTCTAGAAATGTGAGCACTAGGGCAGAGAAGAGGCAATGTTTCAACTCGACAAACACCTTATGTTGAGATTTAGACCAAAATAAATTTTCTTTCGCCCCTCCATTGATGACTTGGCTCAAGTGCTAAGTGATATGAGATAATCCCAACACGAACCTACGATAGAAATTAACAAGACCCGGAAAGTTGTGGAGCTCTGTTAGAGTGGTTTGGGGTGGCCAATCGCGAATTTCTTGGATCTTGGTTGGATCCACATGCACCCCCTGCTCATCAATAATGTATCCCAGATACTAAGCCTGGGTCATGCCAAAAGTTCACTTCTCCAAATTGGCACACAAATTGTGTTGTCGTAGTGTTTGGAGGACCTGTTAGATGTGGTGGAGGGGCTCTTCCCAAGTCCTGTTGAAGATCAGTATGTCATCCAAGTACACTAAAAATGAGTTAGTGAATGGACGCAAGATTTCATCCATCAGCCTCATGAAGGTTGTGGGAGAATTCGTCAACTCGAAAGGCGTTACCAACCATTTAAAAATTCCCTCCTTGGCTTTGAAGGAAATTTTCCACACATTGTAGGGTTTGATTGGTACCTGGTGATACCCAGACTTCAAGTCGATCTTGCTGAAATATTTTCCCCCCTTGAGTTGGTCCAGAAGGTTATCAATCTGTGGGATCAGGTACCTATTCTAGACACTGATCTTGTTTAGCACCTAATAGCCAATACAGAGTCTCCAAGTCCCATCCTTATTTTACACCAACACGATCAAGCTCCCATAGGGTGATGAACTTGGCCGGATGTGACCTTTCTGCAACATCTCTTGAATCTATCTTTTTATTTCATCATTCTCCATAAAAGAGCACCGATATATTGTTCCATTGGGAAGCAACACACCTGGGGTCAGATTGATGGGGTGATTGACCTGACAGTGCAGAGGAACCCCTGCGGGTGAGGTGAAGATGTCCCCGTACTCCTCCATGACCTTGTCCATCTATTGTATTCATGTGAAGGAGCTCTACCTAGAGGTTGTGGCCATAATATTCTTCTTGTCTTGAGGGAGGATTATTAGGAAAACAAATTTATCAATTTTGGAAATGAGATTACTACATTATTTTGCAGTAACCAAAGAAATGGTGGTAGGCGATTCTACCTTCGGTATCCTTTACATATTATTTCCAAAAGTAACAATAACAGAATGAGGTCAAGACTCATACACATATTTTCGCTTCCACAAGTATGGTTGACCTAATAATACATCAGAAACATCAAGAGGATTAATGTCACATTACACCTCATCCATGAAGGGCTTGATGTTGTAGGGAAGTCGACACTGCTAGCTGACACAGAGATCTTGTCCTTGGTAAATCCACCCGATGGTGTATGGTTGTGGGTGTGTTATGGTAGGCAAGCCCAACCGCTTTATGAACTCCACTAAAATGAGGTTCTTTTGGCTCCTGTTTTCGACAATGAATTGCGGTGGGGAACCATTTACCCACATCTGGGAATGGAAGAGGCGCTCCCCCTCCTTTGGATCTTTCGATTCCTCCTTTTGGATATTCATGGTGGCAACAGTGGTGTTGGGCTCTACATCGATAATATGCTTCCCTTTATCATTCTCCTTTTCAGTTTCTAATTCAGAGTTAAAGCATGCATCCGATTCAGAAGCCTTCAACTCGGCACCAGTGACTTCTTGGCCCGACACTCACTTGTGTGTGAGTGGAGCTCTTATGGAAATCACACCACTTTCTCATGTCCTTCTTTGGCTTCACAACATTTTTCTTTGATTGTGGCTTTGGTGGGTTATCCTGGGGCACCCTGCCTTGGCTTTGTCCTTTTTTCTACGGTTTTGGGGCACCTTTCCCTTGCTTTTGATTCGCAAATCCAAAGTCTCACTTCTTCTCTTTGAAATTTTTCTCAATATTGGCAGCATAACGATAGGCTGCACCAAACAAGGATATTGTCAAGGAACTCAATTTCCTCCTGAAAATATATGTGCAAAAATTGCGGTACTTCAGCACCAAATGTTTCTCTGAATATTTGATACCCAATTTTGTGCATAGGGTATGGAAGAAATTTGTCATCTCATGCACATCTTGAGCCATTTTTTGTTGCAGCATAGTCCATTTTATGTACTTGTCCTCATAGCTCTTGTTCCTTGATGGAATCTCAGAAATAATTCCAAGTGGGTGCAGCTGAAAACAAAGACGGTTCCCTCCCGTCCTATTGCTCACAGTAGGTTTCCCATGACTCCTTGACATGGGGGGTGGATTTGAGGAATGAAAAAGTAATCTTTTCCCGATTGGAAAACTCATGAACCGAGAAATACCCCTCTAATAGGTTCAACCATCTATCTACGATGTTTGCATCTATTTGGCCATCAAATATGGGAATTTAAAATTTTACTTGTACCTTAGAAGGATTTGCGCCTCCAGAGTGGCTGCTAGATGCAGATGCACCACCAGTGGGAAGTCATTGAAGGATCTTAGCAAATTTATCCATCATTGTGTTCCTTTTTTTCTCGAGGGCCTCCTCGAGCAATATTTTGATAGGATATCCTACTCCCTAGTCTTTCTTTTTGTCCCCCATGGGCGGTCATCGAAGTTTGTGAGGTTGATCTTGTAAAGGTTCAACTAGATCAAGCCCTAATTCCTTATGCCTTGACCTCGTTGGAGACATGCAAAGAAGGATCGAGAAAGAGTAGAACGCTCTAACACCATTGATCCAGACTTTTGAAGGAACGCAATAAAATACAGAAATACAAATAAACGTAGAGATGCAGTAGAAATAAGACATCACTTCATTAATATCACATAACTGAAATATGCTTATAGACAGAATGGAAATAAACTAGCTAGGGCGCTGGTATCATATCTTTGAGAATAGATGTGGCGACTACAAGGGGGGGGTTCAAGGAACTCCTTGATCGACGGGGTCCCGTTGGGTCCCATATGGTGTCGATAAGTGTAATATTGTTGTCATTTTTTACTTTGGAGGGAGAGTTTATCAAAGTAATAACGTAATCACATGCATAAAATGAAGTGAAAAATGGAAAGGTATTTTTTCTTTTTAACTTTAAATTATGTCATCAGTCAAGAAAAAAAGATTTTTTTATTTGTTTTGCGTATGAAACACAAAATCCTAAGAAGACCTAGTCGTCCTCACACTCTCAAAGTAACTGGGCCTTAGGAAGATAACTTCTGATGGGTACTGAGGCCAATGTCCCGAAAGAACTGGCGACGTCTTCCAACAACCAAAGAATCGACCAAGGTAATGGTATGAGGATCGAGTGTTGCCTACACCGTCACCTATAAGGAAAGGATGCCCTATTTTTTACCACTAAAGTATTGTCATCCCACGTGAGAATTTAATTCTTGAGCCTCTTCATAATCAGCTACCAGAGTCAAGAACTAGACGGTTCAGGTAGCCCCAAATAGTATCGCATGCACTGGGCCTCACCCTAGCCCCCTCAAACCGGGGCTCTGTAATGCTCAAGTATTCGTTTAGTGGGAGAATAGATGGATTTAAAGCTCCCTAAATAGTCAACATCTATGTTTAAAAATTTATTATGACCATGGTGGCTTATTGGATGCCTACCCCCAATGGTCCTAACCTGGACTATAATTTATTTTGCAGCCCCTATGGGGAGAAATTTAATGGGTTCATCTTATGATTGTTTTTAAAAGTCTTGCTTTTCTTTAGGGTGTATTTTTTTTTTAAGCAAATGTAAGATAAGAACAAAGGTCCCAAAACACTGGGTTCCTTTTGGTTCAAAGCTTACCAATGCTTCATGTGTGTTTTTTGAGTGAAAAATAAAGGGTATGGTGATTCTTTACAGTCCTCTTCTACTTACACTATGTGTGATTGTTACTTGTGAAAACTTGAAATGATTTGTGGATTAAGGGTCACTTACACTTCTCCTAGTTACTATATGTTGCACTAAAGGGAGATGGTAGTTCAAACTGCCCTAGGAAATATTTCATATGCATACCCAGGGTCACCAAGAGGTGCAAGGGAAGCACAGATTACTCACTTTCATTATCGACACTTTGACCCTAGTCCCAAATATAATGCAAAATAGAAATAACTTAACTAGTAAAAAGATGTGTGGATTAGTGGGCCAATTACTTTTTTATTAATTAAACTATGTGTTTTGTATCTCTATAAGAAAAAAAATTGTTCAGAAAACATGTGTGGATTATGGCCACTTTCTTTTCTCCTATTTAATTTATGTGTAATTTGCAAATATAAACTAAAATTAAAAACACCTAATTGCTATGCTAATTGAGGTTTAGTGTAACAATTGACTGTCCTAAAAATAGTAAAATGTTGAAAAATAGTGATGGAAAGTCATTAGGAGTTTCCAATCACCTTAAAAATGAATGAAATAAAGTGAATTTTGGCTTGTTGGTTTGTCGCGCGGGTTGTATTCACACAGGCACGGAGTGTGTGTCTGTCAGAGAAGAATGCGCGCTATCAGGAAGAATGAATAAAAGTTTGAATTCTTTTCCTTTATAATAGTTGGTGAGTTTTTTTAGTATTCCAAGGAGAATTGTTGAGTATTTAGTGTTGGTTATCCTGAGGGGAGAGCTTGCAAACAACCATTTAAACCATGAAAAATATCTGGTATGGCCATCAATCTTGTAGTGGTGTTTTTGTCACAAGAGTGTACCAAATACACGATTCTAGCAGTATGCTTTCTTCCAATACACAATATGGAGAAATCACCCTTTATTGGTTGTTGGTGGTAAGAAAAATACAATTCTAACACACTTGTAGTGAGTCCCTTGATCTATGGAGATCAAACACTCTCTACAAGAGGTCCCTTTCCCTGGTTTCCTTGCAATCTCTTCTCACCACTGTCAAAAATATTGGGATCACTCACTAATGGTGGAGCTCTCTTTTTCTCTAAGATGTTGGATGGAAAACAAGCTAGACACTTCAATCCTCCTGATTCAACACACTTCAATGATGGTTTTCTAGCATAATAATGTGTCCCCTTTTACTCTTCCCATGGCTAGTTTATAAAGAAATTTTTTAACTCTCTTCCCTCTCTTGGCCCAAGATTGATAATTACCCAAGAGTAGGATAAGGGATTCCTTTGTGGGTAGAATGCCTCCTCAAGGTGGCTAGAATTTGTCTGTCCTTAACTACAGTTGACAGAGAATCATCTCTACCAAGTGCGTCAAGTGGTCTAAGATGGTGACTTTTTTCCATCACTAGGAGTGTGCGGCTATCGAAGGATAAAGCGTGTTGTGCGCAAAAAGTATTTGCTGCTACTACGATGTCTGCCAATTTGTGACTAAACCTTAGGAAATAATTAAATTTTTTTCCTTCATAATGTATTTCTCCTTGAAAATATTCATTTGTATTGTTTTCTTGACATTCTCTAATGTCTTTTGCCTGTACGATTTTTTGGTGTTAACAACAGTTTTTCCTATCCTAAACTTCTGGAGTAGTTTTGACCCCATAAACAACATTTTTTTGAGGTTTGTAGCAGGCCTATAGTCATAGGAACATGACATATCCTGTATTACCCAGAGATATATTTCCAACAAGTTATTGTATGCGCAAAATGAATATAATATTACCAAGTTACGACTCAAGGAAGTTCGCTGCCCAACTAACCCCAATGAGGCCCACAAATTCTTGGCATTAAATCTTTGGGAGTTATGGTTTTTTTTTTTTATGGTGTTCTAACTCCTAGATATGTCCCTGAGTTGCTAAAGACCAGTGCATAATACATATTATAATCAGAGGGCATGAATTCATTTACTTAGAGGCTCTTTTGAAGGTATCTTCATTGATAATTTATGGGATTGCGCTTTAGGAATGATGAGGAATCTTGGTACTCGGCTCATGCAAGAAAATATGTACTCGAAATGGGCTCGAGAGGTTGTATGATTCAAGGATGCTTCAAATGAGCCAAGTGAAGAACCAATGAGCAGATCTTTGAATATAAGGTGGTGATGATTTAGAAGAATTAGGTGGAGAAATTCCGGAGAGATGGGCTTATTTGTGGTAAGAATCCAACCCTCTGAGAATTTGGAAGAAAGGTGACAAGTGAGGGATCGGAAATTGTAGAGTTTCATGGAGTGAAATATTAAGGCTGCATACTAGCTTAACACATGAGTGTCATCTTTTCTCAATGATAACGTATACAAATTCATGATTTAAACAATTTACACCCAGTGTCTTTCACACATGAGACATTGGAAGATCAAATTATGAAATGATAATTCTTAAACAAACAAAAGATAAACATATACGTACCACTCATTAATCCAATTGGAATCCAGTCGTAGACCAAGTCGTTTTGTATTAGCCTTCAAAAACAGCTCTCCTGAATATGCATTTCAGAGCTCAAAAATGGTTCTACATGACAGCCTATAGAGTATAAACCCAAAAATTTCCACAAAATTCAAAACCCTTTCATTTTGTCTGAATTTCATACATATAGAGTTTCTTCTACGTGTTGTTAGCAGGATATTCTTTCTTGATAGGCCCGTAAATACATCAAGATTAAAAATCATATGATCAAAACTAGAGTGTGCTATGACCAGCACTCTTGTAACATAAAATAACAATGACAGGAGTGAAATTTTAATTTAACCAGCTAAGCATCATAACAGAAAAGTAAATAAAACAAAAAAATTGTAGGCCACATGGGTTGAATCTCGAAATATTCATCTAGGATGTCGCGGGGTAGCAGAAGGTCCTGAGGTGCATGGCCGCATCAGAGTGGAAGAACTAGAATGATGGGATGAAAAGGGAACCCTCGGTTGTGAAGTGGACGCTACTGGTGGATGTGCATTCTCGTAACACCTCTTCCATATAATGTATGAAGGTAATGGTGCAGAGTTTAAGAGTTCAAACAATGCTTGCAACTGAGTTAATTATGAATAATCAAGGTTGGTAGAGAAGAATTGTTTAACTTTGGAAAGTAACAGAAATTCATTACGGAGAGATGCCACCAAGGTCTAGGCCTTAAGACGGGAGGTCTTCTCTTGATTTGAGTTATCTCTGTACTTAATATTGACCATCCTCTGCTCATATGTTGCCCAAGGGAACAACACGCCTAAAGGATCCCAACAAGCTGGCAATCTTGCCTCCATGGATTTATTCCACTCATTATCAAACGCTTCCACTCCTCTGGAAACTATCCCCAAACAGCCAGTTGCTTTCGCCTGAGCATATTATTTTTGTATCATTCTCATGATTTCCATCACCGTTCTAAAATGGTCAACCACTCCATGCATGCCCAATTCCTCATTGGGAAGCTCGTTCATGAACTGGATGTATCCCCACACGATCAACACGTTCTCATTTCCCTCTCTGTGACCTGCATCCAATTGCGCCTTGAAATCATGGACACCATTATTTTTGTCATTAACTAGTGTTATGTATTCCCAGTGATCCTTTACTTCCTTGATAATTTTACTGTAGATCATTTTTTTGGCCTCTACTAAGGACCTATTACCCTTAAGTTGGGTCTTTCATTCCTTGACTGATTTGTTTAGATCCTAGAATTCTCTACGAGCAATATTCATTTCCTTTTGAAGGGAGGAGATAGTCTTTTCTTTCTCTGTCAGGGCAACCTTTTCTTCCTCTAATAATCTGCACATGTTCCGGGTTTCATCTTCTTATACCTTCAATTCCACCAGGGCCTTTGTCAAATGCTTTGAAGTATTCTGTGGGTCCTCGGGTACAGAGATCAGAAAGACATGATTATCCTGAACCTGTTGTCGCTTGGCCATTATCCTTTTCAGCTCCATTATCTCATCACTATTCTAGATGAGTATATCTGAGAGAGCTTCCTTCTCATTCTCAACCTGAGCCAACTTAGTTGTTTGAATATGATATGATCTGGGAATATTTAGCTTATGTCACATCTCTTGCACTTACAGCTCTTTTTTTCACAACAGAGTTTGCACGGTTGCATCCTGGTCCAAGCCCTTACCCTTTATCATTGCCTTGTATTCAACCAACTACTTGGAAAGGGCCTTAGAATTCTCCCTTTCCCTTTTCAGGGTAGCCACTGTCTTACCCAATCAGGTTTGAGCTTTCTCCAAAGCAAGGATGTGCTTTAATACTTCATTGTGCAGCATTCTCCAATATCTTTATGTATTTTTAACTTTTTGGCTAATGGAAACCAGCTCAAGTATCAATTCCAGGTCCTTGTACTTGGAACTCGAAGGCAAGGGGTGAGAAGTTGAGTGCTGCACTGCGACCACCAGTTAGTCATTTTCTACATCAAGAGTTGTCAAAATCCTGGTATGGTGCTTATCTACATACTGAGATAGTTCTGCCTTCAACATTTCCCTGGCTGACTGATTATTTGCTTCAATATTTTCCCCCAATGACTAGTCTATTCTTGATCTGGTATTCCTTTCTGGAGGACCCTCCCCAAGGGTGACTACTTGTGAATACTCTAAAGGCGCCGAGGAAGCAATATCTAAAGAAACTTGGAACCCCATCTTACCTTTACCTCAGTCAATATACTCAGGGACCACCTTGTCGGGCTACTCCATGACCTGTCCTTCAAGTTTTTCTGTTCTTTTCTTTTTTCTGACATGACCCTCCTCTTCCACTTCCATAATATCCTGTACAATCTGGTAAATTTCTTGGTCCTGAACCTCCTCCTCATTCTATGCATTATCTTTTCTGGAGCTTCCTTCCGCAGTTGGGGAGTAGACCTCCATATCTGTATCCAAAGGCCGCGAATTAGAGTTGGCTTTCCATTCTATTTGAGGTCTAGGTCCATGTTCATATGTCAAAGACTTAATCTTCTTCCTTCTGTGTGCAATAACTCCCTTAAGGTCATAGCGCCATACATATCCTTGTAGGAAATTCATCTTCTGGATCAACCCCTCGGCTAGAGGAAATGCATGCGTTGAGTTGATGGTAAATGGACCTACTACACTCGGGAGCTTTAATTCCCTTCTTTTTGGACACAAAATGAATTTGGTCCGCACTCAGGACTTGCCTGATGAAATCGAGGGAAAAAATTATCATGGGCATGAAAGCTGGCATATGGAAAGGAGGAATTGCATAACCATAAACTTTAATTTCAGTGCGATTCTCAAAAAAATACCAGTCCCTGACACATTCTGTCTCACTAAATTGGAGCATCTCCTTCTATTCAGGAAAAATCCTAAGCCGAGGGTTACCATGTATAATTTCATAGGCCCTAGACATGAAATCCGTGATAAATTTTGTGTATCCCCTTCCTTTGGGGTGCTAGAAAACTAAGAGGGTCCACTCAAAAACGTATTTTGGCTCTGCCCCTTTATTAGTGAACTTGTCCGGGCCTAAGCCCTCAAACTTGTCTGCATGCGCAAACAGGAACAGATAGAACACCAAAGAATAGTACCTAAAACAACTTGAAGTTGATAGGTCTTGGAAATGAGCATGAATGACAAAGGTTAGGAAGGTAGGAATGTCAAGCAGAACCCAGGTTACATCATGAGGTCTAGGAACCATACACCAGCGTTATTTACCCAACCCGCATTATCCACCCCCAACATACCCAAAATGACTTCTAGGATAGGTTGTATGGTCTCAAGGAAGACCAAAAGAGGGAAGGTCTCAATGGGTGGGAGAACAGACACATGAGACGTAGTAATTAGGTCTAGGAGGGACCTCTATTTCTTGAGAGGAAGGTTCGAGAAGTGGCACATGAGGGGTACCTCAGTGAATTCAACGTAGTCATGAGAAGGGGGATAACAAAGAGTTTCCTAATTAGCTATGGGGTGATTTTGAGTATCTTAATTCCCTGTGTGGAAAGAAAGAAACCCTTCTGCTCAATATAAGCTTCAGCCAATCAGGCTATGAACTCAGGCAAGTGATGACAACTGGAGAGCTGACATCAAGAGGATATCAGCAGGAGGACACGTGGCATAGGGAGATTGGTTGATGGTGACCGGGTGGGTGAGAGGCCATGTGCCTGACACGCAGTACCGGCTTCATACCCTGACTCTTACCTTACCATGTTTTTCCTTCATGATGCTTCGCGCTATATCGTGGGATGGGTGCTCCCCACTAGCCTTTCGATGGGTCTAAAATCTCACAGCAAATCAGGACTTCAACCCCGAAGCCCATCTGATTGGCCAGTCAGCTGGTTGACGTCACCTACTCTGGCAGGTCGGTTCTACCTTCTCCCTTCGGCATAGTTGTTGACGTAACTGGAATTATGCGGTCTGTGAAGTTGCGCCACCATATTCTTAACTGCGTGGTCTATGAAGTTGCACCACCATATTTTAACTACATAGTCTGCTAAGTTGCGTTGTCATGGGTTGCGTAGTTAGTAACCCGTCACCTTGACTGCGCGCAACTCCCTTAGCCTCTTTACTTCTCACTTGCCATGCTCATGGCTCTACATGCTATGGTAACTTCGGCTTGTACATTCATAGGCCAACATATGGTTTTCCCTTTTTTTTCAATAATAAAAAGGCACTTGAGCCTCATTGTAACATAGTTCATAGGCTTGTAGCTGCCACATCTATTCTCAAAGACAAGCTACCATCACCCGAGCAAGTTTATTTCCATTATGTCTGTAAGTATATTTCAATTCTTTGATATTAATGATATGAAGGTTTATTTCTGCTGAAATTTTTTGTTTATGTTTATATATGTATTCTATTGCATTCTTGCATAAGTTTAGATCAATCAAATTATGTTTCGTGGTAATAGAAATCATTGTCCTAGAAATTGTGGCCCATAATTTAGGAAAAGTGTGCTAGATTTGAACCTATCACCACAAGAATTATAGAGAATATTCAACCCTAATGATTCGGTTGTCCACTAAGGGGTCTTCTATACGCAGCAATGTTTGCATATTTATGGCTGAGAGCCATTATGGAATTTTTTTTCTATGGATATTCTTGTAATTCTTTATCAATTGGGATTTTATTTCTTCGATGTAACAAGAAGAGTCTAAGGACTTTGTAAAAACCAAGCATAGGATTAAAAACTAAGATATTATAGAATAAGTTATCTATTGAAAGACTGGACATGGTTGTTGGTGCAGGACCCATGAGCCAAAAATCCCAAGCCCTCAAAAACAGAAACAAAAAGAAGAATATGGAAGTGAGAATTGATTAGAAAAAGAGAAGTCCTCAAAGGTTGAGCCAGCCAGATTTTTTTTCCACATCAGTGTTCTATATCCTTCTCTTTCGCTCTTACAGTGGATGAATCAAGTTTTTTTCCTCGCGATGGTTTTTTCGAGTGACTCCATTTCATCCAAAACCAAAGTTCCATGAAGTCATAAGAAATTTATGCCACTTATCTGGATAGTGAAAGGAAGCAGTTAGATATCACCATAAGACATAGAAAGAGAGATAACAAGACAATATGATCAAACCTCAATTCTATGTTAACTAGAAAAATAACATTTTATAGCTACATCATGAAGAATAATATTTCCTTTTGAAAGGTGAGGCCTATTATTTATAGTATTTATGGTTCCTCCTTGAGTTGCATCATTCAATATCTTGGGTAAATACCATGGGTGGACAACAATTTCTATTCGAATAATGTGTTGTTTATGTTGGCTTTGATTTTCCCTCTATTCAGAATGTGGACTGTGGTTCTCACTACTTCTATTAAAAATATGCAACTACGGTAAAATTCCACTTTGGAAAACTCACGTGATGAATATAATGATTGCATTGAATTCCTCTTTTTGAGAGGACCAAAATCGTCTGAAAGATCACCTCATTTGGATAAGCAGAAGTTGGTTTTTGAATCTATGAACCCTCTCATGTACATTGGATTAGGTTAGCCCTATTCACATGTTCATATTAGATCATGTTGGACCTAAATCAAGTGGATCCATTGGAAGGCTATAAATACAACATACCTCTACCTCATTTATACACAATGATGAGACACTCTTCTCTATTAGTGTTTGGCTATCACAGGTCTAAGGCTCATCCGCGGAAGAATAGGTTCACTCTGAGGTGAAATTGCAGGGTCTGAGGCTCGCATATTTAATTTTGGGTTTTGGGCCCCAGTGGCAGGCACAGAACTAGAATATTCTTACCCTAGTTTCTCCTTCCTCGACCCATGAGTGCGACTGGAGCCTTTTAGTCACACGGATCCCCCTTTGTGCATGTGGCCAGGAGGTTGGGGTTTTCAAAGTCAGATCAAACCCAGTCAAACGCTTCTAAGATTCTCAGCACGGCCAGAGCATTCTAGTTACACACATAGATCCTCCTCACTAAAAACGGATCATCCTAGTCGCATGCACAACACATCCTCCATGTGACCGAAATATTAAGGTTTTTGCAATCCAATTTCAACCCCCAGTTGCATCCTTGCCTAAATTAAGGGAGTGACTGGGACCCTATATTCGCACGGATGACTTCTCCTCCATGCGACTTAGGACTAAAATATTAAGTTTAAGTATTCTAAATATTTCGCTTAGTGACCACAGGGTTTGGAAGTTGATTTCAGTCAGTGACAGTTCAATACATCCTTTAGAACCATATTTCAGAGTGCAGAGATTGTTGGATTCATTTCATGAATGTTGTAGTTTTTTTGTTGGTTGGTTGATCCTAATGGAATGTGGCTTACACCCATGGTATTCATCCACCCATAGTATTTATCTGGCCATGGACATCTATCCATGGTATTCATTCACCTATGGTATGTATCCACCCATGGTATTCATCCACACATGGAATTTTCCCATGGTATTGTAAGTGGCATCCACCCATGGTATTCATCACACATGGTATTTATCCACCCATGGTATTGTAAATGGCATCTTCTCATGGTATTCATTCACCCATGGTATTTACCCACCCATGGAATTTATATGTGGTATTGTAACTAAAAAATGTTATAAGTAACAATTTGCATCTTGTAAAAGGATAGATAGGCCACCACAATGTAGCTTCTATAGTTATTCTTTGTTTTAATATTAAAAAAAACAAAAAAAAAACAAAAAAAATTAAAACAGAGAATAACTGTAGAAGCTACATTGTGGTGGAAAATATGTCCTTTTACAAGATGCAACTTGTTACTTATAAAAATTTTTAGTTACAATACCATAGGAAAATTCCATGGGTGTGTAAATACCATGGGTGAATGAATATTATGGGTGAATGAAGACTATGAGCATATGCCACTTGAAATACCATGGGTAAATTCCATGCGTGGATGGATATCATGGGTGGATACATACCATAGGTGAATGAATACCATGGATAGATGTCCATGGGCGGATAAATACCATGGGTGTAAGCCACTTTCCATTCAGATCATTCCTCCCTCCTTAAGAATCAATGCTCCCCATTGTGTGAATTTCCCTCCTGATAATCCTTTGTTGAATATGAATAGCCACTGAAGAGAAAGGTTTTGTTTGGTACTTAACCCATAATAGTGATGAACGAAGATCCAAGGATAGAGATACCTCGTAATGCTCATGACCAACTGTGATATTGACAATGTGCGGCCAAGAAAATGGACTTCGACGAAGTGTGGGTTTGTGGATGAACCATAACCATGACAAACGAAGATCTAAGGATAGAGATACCCTATAAAGCTTGTGAACAAATTTGATGCTAACAGTGTGCGGCCTAGAAAATGGACTTCGATGAATCTTGGGTTTTTGGATGACCTAGAACCATGACAAACGAAGATACGATGATGCAGGAGCATCAAGGCCATTTTTCATTTGTAAATATGTGATAAAAGGGGGGTGTGACATTTTTATTATTTTATTAATTAATTTGTTATTTTTAAATAAAATAGGAGATAATTTGGAAAAGTGAGGATTTGTAAATATTCTTTTATTAATTAAAAGGATATGAGAGAAATAGATTAGGATCAAAATTAGGGATTAGGAATTCTATGTATGGGACTTTGTTGAGTCCACACCTAAAATATAGATTTAGCTGAGGATTAGGTGGAGTGATTTTTGGAGTGAATTAAATGCATTATTTATGTATAAATATGAGTGTTTTTTGTGAGGAAAACACACTTGAATAGTAGGGGAGTGAGAGAGTGAGTAGAGAGCAGGGTCTCTACTTGCAAGCCTTCGGGCATTTATAAAGGGCCATTGATTTGAATATCTGGCCATGAAAAAAAAGCTCTTGTAATTGGTTGTTTTTTTATATATGGGGATTTTGACTTTTTGAGCATACAAGTATTGTTTGATTGATTTTGTGAGAATCTTCTTGCTTTAAATAAGTATATGAAATTTCTGAAATAAGTTCTGAGTTATTTCTGAAAGAAGTTCTGAGATATGTCTTTGCATGCATTGAAGGAATCGATATCACCAAATATCGATACCATAATTAATCGAATGAGCATTTATTGAAAAACGCAAGAATAGGCATCGATCTTCCGGAAGGAGTACTAGATTGAATGGCAAATAAGTGGCTTTGGCATATCGACTTTGGAAAGTCGACTTTATTGAGGGCGCAATCGTTTAATGAGAATCTGGTTGAACTGTTATGAAAAGTGCAGAATAAGTGTTTGAAATTTTGTTTGAGTTATTTGTGGTGTTTAAACTGCAGGTTCAGAGATTGAAGAAAACTGGAGTTTTGGAAAACAAAAGAATTGAAGTTATACAATTGATGAGTTTAATATCGACCTGTGGTTGAATTAGCGCAAAAGTATATGGAGCAGACTTGAAAAATTGTAATCGATTGAAAGGTAAATGCGTGGATGAGTATTCAGACCTTCGAATGGTGCCAGAGGTTTAACCCATTCGTTGGGTCAGGTCTTAACGCAGGTGAAATTTTTTAATTGCCAGAAGTGATAATTAACATAGAAGTCGAATTGCCAGAATGATATCTTAAATATATTAACGTAGATGTGGAATAAGCAGTCAATTGAAAAACGATGGGTAAGTTGTTGACATCGTAGAGGCATCTTGAACGCTGACCTGTGAGTGAACGGAGTCTGCAGAAGTTGGATTCAACCGATTTCCGTGTTCTGAAGTTGAATTAAATCAAACAGTAGCGAATGAAATTTTGTTTATGCAGATTTGATTGATATCAATGCTGAAACGCTGAAGTCTGCGTCCATTTATTTGGATGTGAGTGGTATTACTTGGTCAAGCTTGTTTAAAACCCAGGGCGCACATAATAATTTGTTAAATCCTTGGCATTTGGCAAATATTCATATTGGTCACTTTGAAGTCAGCTACAGTAAGGTCAAAAATTCGATATTAGAGTACAAATGCTTTGCTGAAAGTTAATGTTGTGTTTGATCAATTGTTATTTTAAATGATGGTAGTAGTGTGAGATTTCATTGATATCAAAATGCATGAAATCGATTGTGCAGTGATGTGAATTTGTCGGTTGGGTTTTTAAAAGCATAAGCGCATTCTTTTATTTTCCAGCCATATGTGAATGGAATTATTGGGTTGAGTAAACTTCTGCATCAAGTTAGAAATTGAGATTGTATTGAGTTTGAAAAGGGCATGAAGGTTGTTGAATTGAGCACATGAGAAGCATTGGGGGTTTTAAATTATAAAAGCCTAGAAATAAAACAATGAAATTGATGGTTGTTAAAAGTCTTTATAAGACTTGTATAAGGGGTTTTTAATGCTATTTGAAACCTTGGAAAAGAAGATGGTTGGGTTGTGGTTTTTGAACCATATGTTACACCATTTTTTGGTCATCTAACCTATTATCATTAGATGGACCCAAGTACACCATGTAAGACCAATTTTACCCTAAGTAAAATTGCTTTCACTATGTTAAAACAGGAACCCCAAAAGGAAATATTAAACAAACCTATATTTGTTTGATTTTCCTCATGGAGTAACTAATTAAACCATAATTTAATTGTTATTCCCAGTCATATTTAACCCAAAATCAAAGAAATTAATTAGATAAACCTTTATTTATCTTATTATTTTCTAGGAATAATTATTTAAACCTTATTTAGATAATATTCCTTGTTAAATATGACCAAATCACCCACAAATAATTAAATAAATCACTATTTATTTAATTATCTTTCAAACACTTCCTTAAATAATTAAATAAATCATTATTTACTTGATTATCTTCTAACCGCTTCCTTAAAAAGATAAATAAATCATTTATTTATTTATTTTTGACAAATTAAGGGATTTGACCCAAGTCAAATACATTTTCCCTCCAACAAATATAATAAAATATTCCATAAAAAGTGGATCTAGATCTGGTTAACCCATGCACCAAGATCTAGAATGACCCAATATTTTGTTATAAATAGGAGGGTTTTCCCCTACCATTCTTCACCTTTTGTTGCCTATTAGATCACTCTGGATCTATACACTTGGTCCCATTTTTCTACCATTTGCTGTGTGAGCTCCCTTTGAGTTCCATTCTTTGTGTGGGTTTTCTACACCAACAAGAGAGATAAATCTTAGATCTGAAGTGCTGAGGACTTCCAAGAACCCATCCCACTGAGGAGAATTGGATACGCCTTCTTTTTTTCCTCCCAGGTGCCCAATTAATATAAAAATTCTTTCAAAAATTGTTCTTGTCTTGTCTATTGGTATATGGAGAAAACCCTTGTTTTTTCTGCTTAATGTCTTTCCATGCATAGATCTGGTTTTTGCAGCTCTTTTATGTTCAACTAACCGCAGATATGAAGATATTGGCAGCCACTTTTGTTGTTAGGGCTATTAGTTATGCGTAGCTAAAGTGGTCCTTTTTCGTACACTTCGACAAATGATTCATACTAACAAATGGCGACTCCACACGGGTTTTAAATTACGACCGCTGTCGTTTTTCATATTCCTGCATATCCAGCTACTTCAGACCCTAGGGTTTCTTTTCAGCTGTTTATTTTTCCTATTTTCATGTTGTTTTTCTCACATAAAACCCTAAAACATCAAAATTTCTAACTTCCGTGTGTTTTTGGCCCTATTGCGCAGGTAAGCGACACCAACCGCAACTGAGACGACAACTTTTCTGAAAATCTGCCGCTGAGACAACCGGAACGGGGGGTCACACTTTTTGGCCCATAACCTGCGACCTGGACCTCCAGGTCGCACTTTTCTGCCCCTTTTCTGCGACCTGCACTGAAAACAGGTCAGAATCTGCGACCTGCCAGTTTTTCAGTGATTTTTCTGCAATTTTTCTGGGTTTTGTTGCAGCTTCTGTCAGGGTCTTCCAGCCTCTGTCTCAGCCCGCTTTGACCAAGTTCTGATCTGTTTTTACTCATCTAAGTGGGAACCTAGCCCCTTAGGGCTTTTAGTACCCTCCACTTTTTGTGGAAGAGTTTTAAGTTGTTTCAGCCGTCTGTTTTTCAGAGCTTCAGCCTCTTGTTTTCCAAATCTGTTACCTCCTTTTCAGATCCTTTGTAATCAGCCTTCTACCTCTCAAATCACCTCCTAAATATTTTTTTGGATCTACTTTTAGGGCCTCCTCCTTGCCCCCTCCGCTTTTTGCTGATTCCCTCCTTTTTTCCAGCCACCTTGCCTCTGTCTCTTGGCTATGATCTGCACCTCTTTTCAGCAGCTTTATCCTTTAGATCCCTGTCCCTTTTGACCCTAGATCTATTGGCCTCTTCTTACGTGTGTTTTGACTAGATTTTTGCCCTCTTTTAGAGTAGTTTTGAGAGACCCGCCTTTTCGGGTTAGAATGATGCATGTTTAGCTGTTAAATGTTCTGTTATTTCAGCATTATATACTGTTCTCTGCAGATTTCTTTTCAGTTACGCAGCACACTTTTTCTTGCTCTCAAAACGAAAAGGGTTTAAAAATTAAAATTAACACACACCACACACTGACCCTAAGTGAAGAAGCACCTGGTTAACACCGCCTGGCAAAGACTCTAAAATCAATTGTCACTGCACCTTGTCTTCCCTTGACCTCTCTTGATTATGTCCCTTTCTACCCCTGTCGGTTTCCTTCTTCTTGTCATCATTGCGCCCCCTAGGTGCCTTTCCCGGAGACTTCTTGGCCTTCACCCTCAGTTTCCGGTTGATCGACCTGCTCCGCCCCGCCGTCGTCGAGCCAGTCCTCCTTCGAGTCCGCACTCCGACTCCTCTCCTGATTCATCGGGTTCTCCTTCTCCTCCTGGTTCTCCCCCTGCCACCTTCACTATGTCTGGTCCAGGGCCTAACGCTAGCGGTTCTCCCGGCCCTAATGCCGGCCTGACTACTAGCGGAACCGCCACAGTAACTACCCCGGCCACCCCCTTGCTGCTGTACATTGTAGGCCTCAGCCTCCCCGATTTCAATCAGTTGATCAATGACCCTATCCGCCACGATGTTGGTTGGCCTGCCATGCCAACCAAGCTCCCTTCCGACATCCCTAAGTTCGAAGGCCAAGCTGGAGAAGATCCAACCAATCATGTATGATCTTTCCACATGTGGTGTTCCTCCAATTCCATTACCGATGACTCCATCCGTCTTCGTTTGTTCCAACGCACGCTTACCGGCGAAGCTTCTAAATGCTATGTTGAACAAGCCACCTCTTCCCATACCACCTTTGCGACCCTTGCCCAAGCCTTTTTGTCTTATTTCCAGCTCCCTCTCCGATACGACACTGGCACGGAGCTCTTGACTTCCTTCAAGAAATCCTCTTCAACCCGCCTTTCCGCCCATGTTCAGGAATGGCGAAGAAGACGGAGCTTATGTCGAGCCCCTCCCTTCGAAGATCGGGTTTATATGGACTGGTTCCTTCGCACCCTTCCTGCTCCCATTGGCAAAGATGTCGCCTCCCATTTTCCTCAAACCGAAGAAGCCGCCCTCCAAATAGCCTTGAAATATGACCTGATCTACGCTCAATCTGGTTATGTTTATACCGTTCTTCCTGACCTCCCCAGGCCCGGTGGCGCTAACGCCCCGGGGGCATCTCATTCCGTCGACGGTATCGTTGGAACCCTTTCCCATCCGTACGCTCAACCTCCTATGGGCTATGGTCTCCCTCAGGGAGGGGCCAGCACCTCCAGCAGTCTTCCCCCTCCCGGGAGCATGTATCCAGGATACGGCATGCATCCTCCTTTTACCCAACCTCCTGCTTACCTCAATGTTGCCCAACCTAACCATTACCTTTATCCGCAGCCTAGTACGCCAGCTCCTCCAGAATATGTGTTTCCATCTCTTTTGCCTCCTCCAAACCCGCAACAGCACTTACAGCCCCCTCCAGGGCAATTATTTGCACAGCAGGGTGCGACTAATCCCCCTTCTTCTCAAAGAAGGCAGAGAGGCAACCAAAACCAATCTGCCCCTGGTACCTGAGGACCTAATTCTGGTGTGGACCCTAACACTGCCAACCAGCAGCAGGGCATTTAGCCCAAGCCGGACAGACCGCTTCGCACAAACAAGCCTTGTTCGTGTTGCGGTGTTTATGGTCATTACACCCACGATTGTCCCCTCTTACCCCAGATGCGGCAGATGTGGGAGTCTCAAGCCACATTGCGCGGACAGCACGCCTCCCCTCATGCTCCTCCTAATGTGGCCACTACCCAACCAGCTGTGTTTACTGATCCTTTCCCTCAGCAAGGATTCGTGGCTACCCAACCGCCTGACAGCCAGGTCGCCACTCCCCCTTCCCTTTCTGGTTCCTCTCATTACCAGATCCTTATGATGCACTCCGATCCTTCCCCGACCGTCGACCTTCACCTTCAAACTCGGTCTCGCCAGTACCCCAAGCCTCCTGCTCAGTCTGCCCCCGAGCCTCCTTCTTCAGGTTCTACAGAGCCTCTTTCGACATCCAACGGCCCCTTACATATCCCTCAACCCAAAGTTGAGGTTCATACCAAGATTCCTAAGGGACCACTACGTCGAAACGCTGCTTCCGTTCGAGCTGCTCATTCGTATAATATAGTAGATAATTTGGCGCAATCCCCTGCTGCCATTTCCACACTGGAACTCCTCCAGTCGTGCCCTTCCCAAAATAAGGCTCTACTATCTGCCGTGGGCGCTGTAGATCCTGCTGATGACCAAATGATTGTTTTCGATGCCACTCAATCAAACCATCCTCCTCTCCCTCCTTCCGTCGCCTTCCAAATCCCAGTCAAAATCCGGAACGCCAACGTTTCCCGGTGTATAATTGATGAGGGGGCATCCACCTGTGTGATGTCCGCTTCGGTTTGGAAGCAACTCGGATCTCCTGAGCTGGCCCCTTCCACGATCACCCTTCGAGCATGGGACGGCCATGCCTCCCAGCCCATTGGCCTATTCCGTAATTGTCCTATCACCCTCGCCGGTAAGACTGTTTGTGTTGACGTCGAAGTCATTGACGCCCCGCTAGACTACAACATTTTATTGGGGCGAAGCTACACCTATGTTATGTCTGCTGTCCCATCCACGGTTTTCCGCAAGATGTCTTTCCCCCATAATGGAAAGATAGTCACCATTGACCAGTTGACATATCATGAGCCAAAATCTCAGACCTCACCTGAGACGACCATCTCTTCTGTAGCCAACAAGCAAACCGTCGATTCCTTGACCAGTGTCTACCCCGGCGTTTACAAAGATTCCTCCCTGCTTGGAACTTTCCCTAACCTTCCTCCTCCTCCCATCACTGATCCCAGCTCATCGAATGTTTGCATGATGCAATCGTTTCAGGCTGCCCGTAAGTGGCCTGCCTCGGCTAGTCAGCAACCTCCCCCTCGCCCTCCGCAACCCGCTCCTAGCCATTCATCTCAGCCAGCTGGACCTCCTCCTTCTGGCCCTCCCCCTACAGCTGGTATCCCTGAACCCCTTTATCCTCCTGGATCGGTTCCTCCTGGCCTTAACCATCTCGAAGCCGTTCCTCCTGGTCATTACCCTGCTGGGCAGATCCCTTTCCTGGCTCCCCCTCCCAGAGTATATTCTGTCCCCGTCATGGCCACCCTCTCTCTCCCTAACCTGACCTTAGGCATACCGGTCTGGTACCTCGATCCTCCAGCCGCCACCCCTCCTAGTCACCCCAAACCCTACATGGCTTTGACACCGGTTCAACCGGTCCCCCTCGCTTCCTCCGTTGCCACCGTGCCCCCAGCACCTCCACAGGACCCTTCTCCTGTCATGACGGCTCCCGGGAAGAAAGTCAAAGCCCGCAAGGGGGCACCTAAAGATAAGACCACCACGACTGACCCGGCCCCTCCTCCACCCACGAAGCCTTGTGCCTTATGTGATGTCACCGGTCATGCCACCCATGCTTGTCCCGAGTTGCCCCGTATTCAGCCCATGGTTAAAGTCGCGTTCCCCGAGTCTACAGTCCCTGAAGCCTCCATTCCTTCTTCGTCCGTAACCAAGAACCCCAAGACTCTCCGCACCAACAAACCCTACGCTTTGTGCGGTGTTCATGGCCATTACTCCCACCATTGTCCTCACTTGACGCATTACCGCGCTTCTTTAGAGGTGGTCCGAGAGTATGAGGTTGAACAAAATCAATCCGCCTCTCCCATCCTCGCGTAGTATGTTTCAAGTCAGCCTAAGGATCCCCCCGCTCCCATCGACATTCCCCCCCCTGATGTTCAGATGACAGAGTCTACTGTAACCATTCTTTACCTATCTTCCTCTGCGCGACACTTGGAGCCTAGCCCTCCTACATCCTCCCCTGTTGTGTCACCTGCCCACCCCTTTCCTACCCATACACGAGATCACTCCACCCATGTCTCTGTTGACCTCCGCAGCCCGAGTCCTCTCCATACTTCCGATAGCCCTCATATACCACCCTCCGGTTTGTATATGAGTCACAGTCATCCTGCTCCTTGCACTCCCTCCCGCAGTTGCCGCCTGATGTCTTCTGTGCACTCTGTTGAGTCCCGAATTTGCCTCTTTTCCACACACTTTTCCATATCTTTTTCACTCACCTAAACCTCCAAAATTTTCAATATCATGTGCAAAAGGGTATCTAACATGGTTTTTAATTATGTTTTTGTGTTTTCTATTTGATTTAGATTTTGTTCATACAACTGCGGAAACTTGTCACTTTCCGCAGCTGCTGCAACTTTCCGCAGCTATTTTGTGGAAATCGATGTTACAGGTGTCTACGAAGGAAACGAGCCACATGGGCAGGCTAGGAATGACAAGGACATGGTTCGTGTCCTATTGGTTCAAGTAAATTCGTCGAAGAAAGCCGCGGTCAAAGCCATCCACGTGGAAGTCAACTATGGAGTTCTATGTCGGCTGGACTCTGTTTCGTGGCATATAAACATCCATACGGCCGTTTCTAAGCTTGCGGAGGTTAATTGACATCTGTGCAAAGTTATGGAGTTGAATTCAAGCGCCCACCTTCCATAGATCCGTTTTCCAACATGGCCATACTCCTATATCCGTGGCCTTAGTGGTCTACGTGCTGGCTGCTATCATAAACTTCAGGAGACAGTTACAGTTTATTGCTTTATATAAAGCGTTTGCATACGCATGTAGAGTTAGTTGTTGAGTTGTTGAGTTGTTAGTTGATAGTTGATGTGTGTACTCTGTTATGTTAGCTTTGTAGTGATTACGCTGCCTTGTGCTGTAATACTACCAGTCTGTAATGAATTGCTTTTTAATGTGAGAAAACTCTGTTTTATAACTTAATTCGTGTTTGAGGATCATACCAGAGCTGTGTAGAGGGCCCCTGCTCAGCCGAGGTTCTGTGTATTAATGTATATATATTTCATTTCATTTCTTTAACAAAGTCATTGTATCATAATTCATTACATGTTCATATTTCATAGTTGTTTCATTTCTGTTCATACATTTCTATAATTTCCATTGCATTCTTGTCTTTCATGTTTTTATGATTGTTAAATCACTGATCAGTTTTCTTGTGCAGGTTTTAGGTAGACAGCCCGGGCATTTTCATAGTATTTTGGCTTATGATATGAGACTAACATTATTCTGCTGCTAGTTTCCTTTTCATAGCATTTGTTTAACTTCAGTCTTGCTTTGTACATTTCAGTTTTGTTTATCTGATTCAGTAGTTAAATTTAAATATATTAAGCTGCTCATAGCGTCTTCAGTTACCTCCGAAAGCCACAGCTGGACTGATGGTGAGGGGCTGCATTATGAAATGTGTAGTTTAGTATTAGTTTCTTTTCTGCAAACTTAGATATATTAAATCATGTATGACATCTTCAGTTGCCTCCGAAAGCCACAGCTGGACTGATGGCGAGGGATTGAATTATGTGTGTATGGTTTAGTATTAGTTTACTTTCTGCAAATTAAATAATCAGTTACACAAGTTGTTTATGATTACTTCCGCAAGTCATAGCTGGTCTAATGATGAAGGGTCGGAAAATGAATTGATGTAATTTGATTTAGATTTATTTCATTGCAATTTTGAATTTCCATAAGCGTAGTTTCTTTTGTGTTCAGTTGGCAGCAAGAATAGTTTAGTTTTCATGTTCACTAGTTTCTTGTTTTGATTCATTAGATTAGTAGCACTTTTCATTTCAGCAGTACACTTTTACTTTCTTTCAAGTCTTGTCATTGTAATTTCAATTTGCTTTTAAAGTTTCAAGATTGGTAAATCATTATAGGGGAAATCACTTCCTTAAACAAATATAACCAAGCTTGCTTTTCACTTTAGAATTTCCATTTTACCTTAGAAAGACCACAAACGACAAAAAGTTAAGAAAGAGGTTATCTTGCACATATAGTGCGCCGCACTTCATCAGCTTACGATTCCCGGATTGACAATTAAATGCGGCAATTTAGGACACACTAAATTGACCAAACATTTTGGCGCCGTTGCCGGGGAAGTGTAACTAGGTAGCCAATTTCTTAAAAAAAAAAATATAAAATCATAAAAGAAGGGAAAACTTGATAACTTCTTGAAGTATGCTCTCCTCTTGCACCTAGTGTGATCTGGAGGATCAGAAAAGAGAGTTATTGGTTTAGTAATTTCTTAAGTATGCTCTCTTCTTGCACCTAGTGTGATCTGGAAGATCAGAAAGAGAATTATTAGCCCAACTTTAAAAAAAAAAAAAAAAATGACATGCATAGAGCAAGAGATTCTAGGGGAAGGTTTATAGCTAAAGCCAAGAGTTCGATTTTCACAACTCCATCTTCTTCAAGGCATAGACCAGATTCACCATCATCTACCCCTAACTTTAAGATTTTTGGAAGTCAAGGAACAGCTGAATTAGAGGATTCTCCTATACCACCTACTAAAACCCACTTAGAAAACAAAGAAACTTTCTCTCATCCTTCCTTGGTAGAAGAACTAGAGGAATATAAGGACTCTAAAGAAACTATCATGGCAGAGGAAGTAATAAATAGAGGTGGAGGTAGAGGAGGAGGAGATAATGAAGATAACAATGGTGAAGGAAATAATGGTAGAAATAGGGACGATTTTCTTGGATTCCCTATGGTTGATGAGGAAACTCATGCAACAATGAAAAATATTTCACCATCTGTTCTCCCTAACTTTTATGGATTACGAAGTGAAGATCCTGAAACATTTCTGTTTGAGTTTGAGGTAGTGTGCCGAACTTATGACTATATGGAAGATTCTCAAAAACTCAAACTATTTCCTTCAACTTTGAAGGGATCTGCTTTGAAATGGTTCATGGGATTAGCCACTCAATCTATTAGGACTTGGAATGATATGAAACAAACATTTTTGGATAGATACTTGGATTATTGTATGCCCACCAATCACAAGTATGAGGTATTCAAAATGATGCAAAAAGAAGATGAAAATTTGGAAGACTTAATCGAAAGATTTCAATATAACTTGAAAAGAGCAAAGATGAGAAACTTAGATAACGAAACCTTGAAAGCCCTCCTATTAAAAGCCATTAGAGATGAATGGATAGACATTTTAAACATGATGGGAAAAGGAGACATTTCTCAACTTCCATTTCATGATATAACAGAACTATGTATCCATCTCTCAAGGGGAAAATCTAAAGCTGGAAAAGGGCCTAGGGATTCTTCTCTTATTAGGGCTAACAAATCTGCAACTGGATCAGTAAGTAGGGCAGAGATTGGTAATATGCTTGACGAGTTTAAAACTGATATCTTAGGGAGTCTTAGTGAACAACTAGATACCCTTAAAATCCAAAACAAGCAGAAAGCAGAAACATATGCTTTAGCCATCTTTTGTTCGAAATGTAGAAAGAAACATGCTTTAAGGGAATGTCCCTTGGATGCAAAAGTTGTAGAAACATGTATGATTTGCTCAGAAAATCATGAGATCAAGGATTGTCCTTCAATTCCTGGACTCAAAGCTATTTTTCAAGAAGATCCAAATTCAGTAGAATCTCTCTGTTTTGTCGCAAGGAGACCTTGGCAGGGACAACAATCTCAAGGGTTTAACAACCCTCTGAATCTTCAAACCCCACCAAATTGGAATCCTTGGCAACAACCTTGGCCCCAACATCAAAATTCATATCAGCCATGGGTACAAGGGATGCAAAATCCTTATGGGAGATTTGCTCAATTTTATCAATATCCTCCATCTTTTCAAAATCAACAATCTCCACAACTTCCAAGCCCAAATCCACAACTTTCATTGCCATTTCCACAACAACAACCTTCTCAACAAAATACAAATCCTCAACTCATGCTCCCATACCAACAGAAGACAAATCAACTTCCAGCTCGGCCATTGCCAAATCCTAACAATAAGAATCCTCAAACTACTTATATGGTAGAAGGACAACAATTTCCTACCTATATGATTGTTCCTCTCAACGATGTACAACTCAGATCTGGTAGAGTTTTAGAAAAGCCTTCTATAGACATTCAAGAGCAAGATACCTCTGAGGAGGACTCTCTTCAAGTCAATAAGGGTTCTGAGGAAGAATCTCTTCAAAATTCAAAAATTCAAAAAGAAAAAGAAAAGCTAACATCCACAACTCCTATAGTTGAGCAACCTGTATCTTCATCTACACCTCCTTTTTCGGAAAGACTACAAATTGATAAGGGGGTGGAAAAACAAATCTTGTTGCCTAACTATGACTTTCTAGATGAATTGAAGAATGTTTGTATCAAGATTCCATTGCTACAAACCATTCGAGAAATTCCTATTCTAGCAAAAACCATAAAGGAGTTGAGTTTCAAAAGACCAGGAAGGAAGCTAAAGGACACAAGAAGAATCCACCTGGTAGGAAAGATTGCAGACATTATGATGGGAAAAATTACCATGCAGAAGTATGTAGATCCCGGAAGTCAAATTGTCAAGACACATATAAATGGGATAGAAATTCCAAACACATTGATTGATTTAGGGGCTGCTATCAACATTATGAGTAGACAGACTATGGAACAGTTAAAACTTCCTAACCTTATTTTTACACCTACTTTATTGCAACTTGCAGATCGATCGGTTATTAAACCAGATGGTGTATTAGAAGATATTTCAGTCTCCTTAGATTCTTGGGAATATCTAGTAGACTTTATGATTTTAACTCCCAAAAGTAATCTAGGAGGACATCCAATTATCTTAGGAAGACCTTGGCTGGCCACAGCTGATGCTTTTATTAGTTGTAGATCTGGAGACATGTACATTTCTAATGGTAATTCGACAAAGAAATTCAATTTGTATCCTCCTACAAGAGCAATTACAGAAATAGGAGACAATGAATGGGTCGATGATGAGAACACTATACAACCTGTCTTTACCATTTTTGAAATTAGTGAGGATAGTCAAATTCTGAACACATTAGAAAATTTTGAGATAACTTCAGAATATGACCCCACACAATTTCAGTTGGAATCTGACATAGAATATTTATCATCAAGACAAATGTCTCTCTACTCTATGGAAGAGTTTGGTAATTCTGCTTTTGAGATTTTTCGAGAAAAGACATTGAATATTAATAAACATCTGGAGAAGTCACAACAAGAAGAATTAACCAGAATCTTGCAAAAACATTCTACTGCATTTGCATGGGAGTATACTGACATGAAGGGTATTGATCCTAAGACTTGCATCCATCATATCTATATTGAGGAAAACGGTAGACCAATCAGACAACCTCAAAGAAGGATGAATCCAAATCTTAGGGAGATAGTGAAAGAAGAGCTCCAAAAACTTCTCAATGTAAACTTCATTTATCCAATTTCAGATAGCCGATGGGTTTCTCCTTTGGTTATAGTACCTAAAAAGAATGGTAAATGGAGAGTATGCATTGATTACGGGGAGTTGAACAAAGCAACTTTGAAGGATCACTTTCCTTTGCCTTTTATTGATCAGGTATTAGATACATTAGCAGGTAAAAAGTACTTTTCATTTTTGGATGGTTTTAGTGGCTATAATCAAATTCAGGTAGCACCTGAAGACCAAGATAAGACCACATTTACTTGTCAATGGGGAACTTTTGCCTACCGAGTGCTTCCTTTTGGGTTATGTAATGCACCGGCAACATTCCAAAGAGCAGTACTAGGAATTTTTTCTGATCTAATCCATGATTGTGTAGAGGTTTATATGGATGATTTTACAGTTTATGGTAATTCATTTGAAGAGGCATTAGAAAATTTGGGAAAAGTTCTTATAAGATGTAAAGAAACAAACCTTTCATTAAGCCATGAAAAATGCTTTATGATGTTTACTGAAGGGATTGTTTTAGGACATCATATTTCAGGAGATGCGATTAAGGTTGATAGATCAAAAGTTGAAGTCATCTCCAAGTTACCTATTCCAAATTGTCAAAGAGATGTTAGAAGTTTTCTAGGATTTACTGGTTACTATAGAAGATTTATAGAAAACTTCACTAAAATTGCATCTCCACTCTTCAAATTGCTTACAAAAGACTGTGAATTTAAATGGGATCCTGATTGTCAATCGGCTTTTGAAACTTTGAAAACAAGAATATCTGAAGCACCTATCTTGAGAGGACCAAATTGGAAACTCCCTTTTCATATTTCTACGGATGCTTCAGATACAGCTCTAGGAGCTGTGTTGGGTCAAAAAGATTTAGTTCCTTATGCCATTTATTACACCGGTAAAAATTTGACTCCCACGGAGTTGAACTATACTGTGACTGAAAAAGAGTTTTTAGCTGTTGTTCATGCAATTAATAAGTTTAGACATTACATAACAGGCTATGAAACTTTTATTCATACTGACCATTCTGCAATTAGATATTTAATGAACAAGCCTGTTACTAATGGCAGAGTGACAAGATGGCTTTTACTTTTGCAAGAATTCAATATTACTGTGTTGGATAGACCAGGAAAACAGAATACAGTAGCTAATTTCTTGTCTAGGATTCAGAATACTAAAGAAGATTCTCCTGTAGAAGATAAGTTTCCTGATGAATACTTGTTTGCAGTAACTATTAAGACCCCTTGGTATGCAGATATTGCTAACTATTTGGTTACAGGGAAACTACCTTCACATTTATTTCCAAAAGAAAAACGAAAAATTATTCAGGAGAGTTCAAGATATTCATGGATTTCTAACGAATTGTTTAAAACAGGGCCAGATCTTGTGATCAGAAGATGTGTCAGGGAAGATGAAATGCCTGATATTCTTAAGGCATGTCATGATGAACCATGCGGCGGGCACTTTGCGGACAAAAGGACGGCCTATAAAATCCTTTCCTTGGGATATTATTGGCCTTCTCTCTTCAAAGATGCAAAACAATATGTCAAAAGGTGTGATAGCTGCCAAAGAGTAGGGAAACCTACCCTTTCAAATGAAATGCCACTGCAAACACAGGTACTCATTGAACCCTTTAAAAAATGGGCTTTAGATTTCATTGGACCGATTAATCCACCATCGAAGCAAAAAGAAGTATATATTGGTTTGCACTGATTATGTTACTAAATGGGTAGAAGCTAAAGCATTAGTATCTGCTACTGAAAATTCAGTTGTTCATTTTCTTTATGAGGATATTTTTACTCGCTTTGGTGTTCCAAGAGAAATTGTAACAGATCAGGGGAGCCAATTCACATCCAATTTGGTGGAAAAGTTGATGGAAGAATACAAAATCAAGCACAAAAGATCTACTCCTTACCATCCACAAGCAAATGGTCAAGTGGAGTCCACAAACAAAGTTCTTGAAAGTATCATCACCAAAACTGTTCATCTACATAGAAGAGATTGGGCAGAAAGGCTTCCAGAAGCCTTGTGGGCCTACGGAACTACATGGAGGAATACAACAGGACATTCTCCCTATGAACTTGTTTATGGGAAAGAAGTCTTGCTCCCCATTGAGTTCCAAGTCAAGACCTTCAAGATAGCAGTTCAGTTGGGGATGGACTTATCAGAAGCCCAAAATCATAGAATGGAGCAGTTGAATGAGCTAGATGAGATCAGACAAGAAGCAATTCTAAGAACTGATCTAGTTCAATATCAAAGAACTAAATGGCATGACAAATATATCAAAGAGAAGAAGTTTCAAGAAGGAGATTGGGCATTGTTATTTGACTCCAAGTTTAAAGATTTTCAAGGGAAATTTCGGACTCATTGGCTTGGGCCATATGAGATTGACAAGATCTTTAACAATGGAGCTGTAAGAATCAAGACCATTGATGAGTTTCAAACTCCTCTTATAGTGAATGGCCATAGATTGAAAGTTTATCATAAGCCACTCTCTAAAGAGGATTTTGTCAAGTTGTTTCAAGAAAGTTATGCAATCAGGCTGGTACAGAAGAATCCTTCTTCTCTACCAAGCTAGCTTTTGTTTTTCAAGTTTAAAAAAAAAAAAAATGGTATAAGCCTGAAAACCAATCATTGATTGGCAGTCTTATACAGAAAATATGGGGTGAAAATCAGGGACACCTGACACTCTATATTTTCCAAAAAATCTGTCTTTCATTTCATTTCATCTCACCACCCACTCCATTTCATTCCACTTCATTTCATTTCACTTCATTCCACTTCATTTCATCCATTCCATCAATAAAAATCTTTTTTATGACCATTTCCACCTGGTCATTTGTCATTTGTTCATTTCTCTTTCAGCCAAGTAATAGCTGTGTCAGTTTCCGCAGCTGACATCTGTTTCCGCAGCTGACTCCAGTTTCCGCAGCCAGAAGCAGATTCCGCAGCTACTACTACTGTGTTTTCAAAAAGAATGTACAGTTAGTTGTTATTTTCATAAATTATGAAATAAAATGCAGGAGAGGATCAATGGGACATTCAAGACACTAATGAAGATCAATCAGTTGAAGACCAAGGGCAAAAGCAAGGATTCCAAAGGTATGAATAAAGTTTATTTCAAATAGTATTGAAAAACACATTTTTTATGTAATTTTAAACTATGAGCTCTACCCATAACGCGCAATGATTATATTGACAGTCCCGTAACCTTCCACGATCTCTATGTTATCCTCTTGCATTTATTCACAAACGGTTTCATCATTGAAATTTCGACTCTCACTCATGTTCAAATATCCCACCGTAGATAATGATACGTATTTGAGTTGACAAAGGACTCTTACAAGCCGCATAACTTCATAATCATTGATTGAAACGTGTTTATATTTATTACACAGCCACCAAAATTCAAAATGCGGCCGAATGCATTATACTTTGTTAACCTCTTTGTCGTGTCTCTGTCGTATTTACAAAACCCCACGCTACTCATTCTCACTCCCTGTTTCACTCCATTCCGTTCCTTTTGCTCACTCTCATTCCCGTATATCCACCCACAGTCTTATTCCATTCTGTTTATGGTGCTCATTTCCGTTTTGTGATAACATCCCCATAGTATTGTGCTAGATTCTGTGTATTCCATCGTTCCATTTCCACTTAAACCCTCACAGAGGCAAGCCTGTGAAGCACAGAGAAGTAAAATGGGAAAATTATTAAGGGCAGAGCCGGAAGGACCGAAATTTATAGAGGGATTTCCACAAGCAAAATAGATGTTGAGGAAAGCTAAATGGCTGCGTTTTATTCAGAAATTCAGGGGTTACCACAGAGAAGTTACCAAAGCGTTTGCAAGATCATTTGATGGCTCGGAAGTAGAAGTGGGAGACCTCAAGTTTTTGGTTAATGAAGCATCAATAGCAGCAGCCACAGACCTTCTTCAGGAAGGAGAACGTTGGTTCAAAAATAAAAGTATCGGTGATGAGGCATGGAGAATAATCCTCCGAAATCAAGGTATGGATATCACTGTTTTCAAAAGAGGAATCCCTGTGCATGCAATAAAAGATGAATGGGCCACTTTATTACTCATTGTTCAGAAATTTATCACATGTGAAGGCCGCTTTGGCTCTATGTACATGTATCATACTAGGATATTGATGAATTTCCTTGAAAACCAAACTCTCGATCTTCCTTATTTCCTATTCAATAGCTTGAAGAAAATGGCTGTGACTGTGCAAAAACACCTAGGAGATGTAGAGCCTCATTTATATCACCATGGGCTTATAAAAATTCTGATTGAAAAGGAGCTAAAAGAAAGAAAAGATACATGGGAATAATTCCTAGTTAGAAACTTCTTTGAAGAACCTCAGGAAATTCCTGAAGGTAGTCCAATTAGAAGGAGTAGAAGAAAGAAAATGAATGTTGAAACCCAAGTTGCTCCTACACGGGAAATTCCCGCAGCTAGCACAGCAAAAAGAAGTAGAAGGAAAAGAACAGTAGATGAAATCCAAGATACTTCTACTACTACTATGAAGAAAACTGATAGGAAAGAGAGATTGGTAAAAAGGAAGAAGAAGGAAATCAAAACTAAGAAGCCAATAATACCAAAAGGGAAAGAAATTATTGAGGCTGTCCATAAAACTCCTTCTTCTGAAGAAGAAGATCACCAAATTCTATCTGAAAGATTATTTTTTCTTCAAAAACAGTCATCTCTATCCAAGAAGGCAAAAACAGGAAAACAAGAACAAAAGGGTAGTATACCACAGCATGTGAGGAGAAGCAGCAGGCTTAAGGGAAAACTGAGAAAAATACAAATTAAAGGTCCTCATTTCATTGATTTGGGTGAGGAGACATCTGAACAGTCTCCAACTGACCATAGTCCATTTCAGTCAGTTAGTGAACCTGACTCCTTTCACTCCCAATCAGACAATGAGCGTACTCCATCTTATTCTCAGCAAAATATTGATGAAAGTTCTCCTCGGCCAAATTTTGAACATAATTCTCCCTTGCAGCATTTTGAGGACAGTCCAATGAAGAAGACACCGGAAGTAGACCCCAAACAGCAGGAGGTCTATGATTATATAGAATCCTTGGAGAAGGCAGCCACAGGTCCAAGCACCTCTTCTACTCAGCCTCATACATTGCAGGATGATTTGGTTCAGTCATTAAAACAGGAGATTTTTGAGCTTGAGCTTTTGAATCGGCATATCAAAAATGAAAATGAAACACTCAAAGAGCAAGGCAAACTGGACAAGATTATCCATGACAATACTATGTTACATTTGGGTATTTGGCAAAAGAAGAATAAGAAGCTAAAAAGGAAATGCCAAAAATTGAGTAGAGCACTTGTGAATATCAAATTCGGGTGCTTAATGAAGAAACCCAGAATGATGGCAGTACCAAAGAAGAAGAGAAGGGGGTTAGATGTGCTGGCTGAAGTATCAAGGCACATGAATTGAACAAAGAGTATCAAAATTTTGGTTGCATGAGGACATGCAACACCTTCACAGTGGGGGTATGTTGAGTCCCGAATTTGCCTCTTTTCCACACACTTTTCCATATCTTTTTCACTCACCTAAACCTCCAAAATTGTCAATATCAGGTGCAAAAGGGTATCTAACATGGTTTTTAATTATGTTTTTGTGTTTTCTATTTGATTTAGATTTTGTTCATACAGCTGCGGAAACTTGCCACTTTCCGCAGCTGCTGCAACTTTCCGCAGCTATTTTGTGGATATCTATGCTACGGGTGTCTACGAAGGAAACGAGCCACATGGGTAGGCTAGGAATGACAAGGACATGGTTCGTGTCCTATTGGTTCAAGTAAATTCGTCAAAGGAAGCCGCGGTCAAAGCCATCCACGTGGAAGTCAACTATGGAGTTCTATGTCGGCTGGACTCTGTTTCGTGGCATATAAACATCCATACGGTCGTTTCTAAGCTTGCGGAGGTTAATTGACATCTGTGCAAAGTTCTGGAGTTGAATTCAAGCACCCACCTTCCATAGATCCGTTTTCCAACATGGCCATACTCCTATATCCGTGGCCTTAGTGGTCTACGTGCTGGCTGCTATCATAAACTTCAGGAGACAGTTACAGTTTATTGCTTTATATAAAGCGTTTGCATACGCACGTAGAGTTAGTTGTTGAGTTGTTGAGTTGTTGAGTTGTTGAGTTGTTAGTTGATAGTTGATGTGCGTACTCTGTTATGTTAGCTTTGTAGTGATTACGCTGCCTTGAGCCGTAATACTACCAGTCTGTAATGAACTGCTTTTTAATGTGAAAAGACTCTGTTTTCAACTTAATTCGTGTTTGAGGATCGTACCAGAGCTGTGTAGAGGGCCCCTACTCAGCCGAGGTTCTGTGTATTAATGTATATATATTTCATTTCATTTCTTTAACAAAGTCATTGTATCATAATTCATTACATGTTCATATTTCATAGTTGTTTCATTTCTGTTCATACATTTCTATAATTTCCATTCCATTCTTATCTTTCATGTTTTTATGATTGTTAAATCACTGATCAGTTTTCTTGTGCAGGTTTTAGGTAGACAGCCCGGGCATTTTCATAGTATTTTGGCTAATGATATGAGACTAACATTATTCTGCTGCTAGTTTCCTTTTCATAGCATTTGTTTAACTTCAGTCTTGCTTTGTAAATTTCAGTTTTGTTTATCTGATTCAGTAGTTAAATTTAAATATATTAAGCTGCTCATAGTGTCTTCAGTTGCCTCCGAAAGCCACAGCTGGACTGATGGTGAGAGGCTGCATTATGAAATGGGTAGTTTAGTATTAGTTTCTTTTCTGCAAACTTAGATATATTAAATCATGTATGACATCTTCAGTTGCCTCCGAAAGCCACAGCTGGACTGATGGCGAGGGATTGAATTATGTGTGTATGGTTTAGTATTAGTTTACTTTCTGCAAATTAAATAATCAGTTACACAAGTTTTTTATGATTACTTCCGCAAGTCATAGCTGGTCTAATGATGAAGGGTCGGAAAATGAATTGATGTAATCTGATTTAGATTTATTTCATTGCAATTTTGAATTTCCATAAGCGTAGTTTCTTTTGTGTTCAGTTGGCAGCAAGAATAGTTTAGTTTTCATGTTCACTAGTTTCCTGTTTTGATTCATTAGATTAGCAGCACCTTTTCATTTCAGCAGTACACTTTTACTCTCTTTCAAGTCTTGTCATTGTCAATTTCAATTTGCTTTTAAAGTTTCAAGATTGGTAAATCATTATAGGGGAAATCACTTCCTTGAACAAATAATAACCAAGCTTGCTTTTCACTTTAGAATTTCCATTTTACCTTAGAAAGACCACAAACGACAAAAAGTTAAGAAAGAGGTTATCTTGCACATATAGTGCGCCGCACTTCATCGGCTTACGATTCCCGGATTGACAATTAAATGCAGCAATTTAGGACACACTAAATTGACCGGCTCACCTCACCTTTGCCCGTCATTGTCTCTCCTCCCCTCATTTGTTGTCTTATAACACCATTCCGCAGGACCCCCCGTCCACACCCTTTATCGGTTACGCCGATGGTGCAAGTCGTTACTCCTGGAATCTAGCCTCGGCAGGTTGGGCCATCTTCACCCCCTTGCATGCCCTCGTTCTCTCCAACGGAGTCTGCATTGGTTCTGCCACCAACAATCAGGCCGAATATGATGCGGTGCGTGGTCTCTTAGCCGATGCCCTCTTCCATCGCATCCTCCATCTGCACGTTCGTTTGGATTCCCTACTTCTTGTCATGCAACTAAATGGTGTTTATCGTGTGCATAACCTGTCTTTGTTGGAAACGCTGTTCTGGTGAAACTCTTGATACGTGCATTTGAAACCATAACTTTCAACCATGTACCTCGAGACCCGAATCACTATATGTAGATAGTATTGCAAACCATGTTCTAGTGTTAGCATTTATCCATTCATAAAAGACAATAAAATTCATAATCATTAAAAACGATGCATATCCATAATATGTGTCTCAAACATGTGTTTAGAGTCCATAACTGCGATACATATGACATGCCCATAACATGTTACAACAAACTCGGCGAGCTGCCCGCTACATACACACTAGGGGGCACCACATGCCCCACTAAATCACTACTTTCTGGATCCCGAGCCAATGGCTCTGCCCCTGCAGCCTGTAGATCACGTATCCCCTGACCGGCCATCGCCATGCGCCGCATGACCCCTCGCCATTCGGAGGGTAGACCAATACATGGCTCTATGTACTGGTCATCTAAGTCCTGCCACCCGCGCTCTGATACTCCGGTCAACAACCTTTCACATCTACGGCGGATGTCCTCCAGCAGGGCGGCTGCATCCTCATTGTGCGCCACTCTCGACCCACTCGGACCTGTAGCTCCAGATGCTGCCGGTCGTCCCATATATCCGGCCAGTTTTACCAGTGCTATATCTACATACCAAAAGTACATGAATCAGTACCCTAAACTACTATTCAAAAAACTTTAACATGCCCACACAAGAATAGCAACCTGTCACTTACCATCGGGCCCCCAGACTCGACCAGGCGGAAGTGGCAGGTCCGGGTCTCCACAGTAGCTCATCCCACTATAGGAATAGTCATCTATGTATAATGGCATCTGATCCCAATGGGAAAAAAACTCAGGTCGAAACACTCGCCCAACCGCCCCTCCTCCTCCTCTACACAGTAGCCGTCCCCAACAGCGCATCCTGGGCTCTCTCGGGCCCGCATCTGGAAGCTGTACACAAGGCCTCAAGGTCGGGATCTTCTCAAAGAAGAAGGCGCACAATAAAGTCCCATATGAGCAATCATGGTTCACCTGCCGCCTGCATAGCGACAAATTTCGCTTTAGCGACACCAACATCATTTGGGCCCACCCTTAGTAGGTCCCACCCAGCACACTCTCCACTATCATCATCTGCCCTCCAGTGATGTGATGGAGCGCCTGGTTGCCGAGGATATGCAGCACAGCTGCGGCCACTGCACGGGTTTCTAGCCTCTCTAGATCCCCGATCGGTATTCGAGTCCCCTTGACTTGAAGACCCAGTCGACAATGACGCTCCACAAACTCCATGATATGCCGCCCCCGCAGCAATACTGGTTGTGTGTTTCCCACCATCCCCAATGGCGGGAGACCAGTCAGGAAATACACGTCCTGGACCGTCAGTTCGATCCTGTGCCCTTGCACTACAAAAACCTCCTGATCTGGATCCCAGTAACTGATAATCCGGGCCAATAACAGTTCTCCTGCTCTCATCAAAGGGTTCTCCAAAAGCTTGAGAACCCCAAACACCGCCAATATACGACGAGACGCCACGGAGTCCACGGATACTACCCCGCGTAGTGTCCCCGGGTCCCTCTCTCTCCCGATTAACCGTACGTATGCCATACACACACAAACACATGTTGTTTTGTGTGAAACACGAATCGGAAAACCATAACCAAACATCAAAACCCAACTTCCAGCCATAAAACAGCACCAAAACCTCCTTATCTCCCAGGTCGTAGTTTTCTGCCCATTTCTGGGACAGGTCACACTTTTTTGCCTGAAACCTGCTTCCCAGGTCACACTTTTTGACCCAAAAAGTGCGACCCAGTAGTAGAGATAAAGGAGGGGCTGCTTCTGGGATTCTGGGCCCTAAACTGAAAATTTAATCCATCAAAATGCAAGAGAAAGGTTAGGCCTCTTACCTGCAACTGACGGATCACGATTCCAACGGTCGGTTTGTCCGCTACTTTCGCCACAAGATTTAGGGCCTTCTCTCCTCTCTACATTCACCACAGCAACAATAGCAAATGAGTGATTTTGGAGGGAAAACTGCCTTATTAAAAGAGAACCCATGTTTCTTATTTCGACTGCTGCGACCACACCGTAGCCCCGTTTGACGAACCGTCTACACCGTTGGAAAGCTCTCACCGAGCCCTCAAATGGGTATCTGTTATTTTTTTTTTATATGATACTTCACCAGGACACATTTTTTCCAAGAAGGGTCACTTCACCTCTCCTTATAATCGGATTTCCTCACTTACGACACTTGTACTTGGGGCACCATCTTGCCTCCTTACTTGTCTTTGTTCGTGTCGATTTTCGTCATGAGTTCCCACCTTGTACTCATGTTTCCACGGTCCCCCATTGGGGCCTTTACTGTGTGGCAGCACCATCGAGTCGCTCTTGTTTAGAGCATCCAAGTTGAGTCATCATTCCTTCCATGGAGTCTATACCAAGCCCCTCTGTACCCCACTATAGCCCTCCATCCTTCATTGCTTGGTCTCTCTCTTGTGTCGCACATTATGACCTTCAGTTCCACTATCCCCTATCCCTTATGATATTGTGTCAGTTGCTGCCATGTCATTCATGCCCTTCATGCTCTAACAAGGGAAGTCGTCCATTCGCTACTCAGTCCTTCCCATTTTCACTATCGTCATTAGTGTCAGTCTGCTCGTCGCTCCACTACTTTCTCTCGTGCCTTAGTTGAGGATGTCTCATGGCCTCACCTATGGCGGACCTCCTTCTGTCGACATCAGATCATTCCTTCCAGAAGCCAGGTCTAGAGGGTGGTGTACCTTGGTTCCAGCTTCCACTCTTGTTCGGCGCCTCGGATCAGGAAAAGGGACCTCTCATTTCCCTTTGACTTGATTGTTTCTCCAGCTCCTTTCAGCATGATCGAGATCTGTATACTTGGTAATTCGGTGATCCGGCGACGACTCTTGATGATTCCCGGGTGTGTGTGAGATGTCTCAACCCTCATGAGGGTGGCCTGTGAGTAGCCCCACATGCCGGATGACCTCTTCTTTACAGCCTTCGATGCAGCTCCAGATATTTGATGATGTTGGCCGTAGCCACTTGCAGCGCCTCTTCGACTTGCATGTATCAGTCAGATTTGGTGAGCCCTTCCCCATTTACAGGGGGCATTTGGGTTGTATTTGTATCTCATGTACTCAAATATTATTGTACAAGTCTTGGCTGTTATCCCAGGCACAACATGTATGTGGGATTCCTCATTGTATTTTTATCTGGCTCATGATTATGCCATATGTACTCTATGGTTCGGTCCCTTGTTTACTGGACACACTATTCTTTTGTACTTTGTCTCGACGGGCATAGGTATGCCTCCCCCGCCGCCTTCAGCACAGGTACCCTCTCATAAAAAGAGACTTGTTGCACCTACGAGTCTCGTCTCCTCAAGGTCTAGTTCTTCAAGCACACTATCTACCTTGCATTTCTCTCTCTGACTTCCCTTTTGTTGTCTAGTGATTGTGTTCTTACAACGTACTTCGGTCATACGAGTTGCTCCTGACACTCGCACGCTGGGGGGCAATCTGTTACACCATTTTTTGGTCATCTAACCTATTATCATTAGATGGACCCAAGTACACCATGTAAGACCAATTTTACCCTAAGTAAAATTGATTTCACTATGTTAAAACAGGAAACCCCAAAAGGAAATATTAAACAAACCTATATTTGTTTGATTTTCCTCATGGAGTAACTAATTAAACCATAATTTAATTGTTATTCCCAGTCATATTTAACCCAAAATCAAAGAAATTAATTAGATAAACCTTTATTTATCTTATTATTTTCTAGGAATAATTATTTAAACCTTATTTAGATAATATTCCTTGTTAAATATGACCAAATCACCTACAAATAATTAAATAAATCACTATTTATTTAATTATCTTTCAACCACTTCCTTAAATAATTAAATAAATCATTATTTATTTGATTATCTTCTAACCACTTCCTTAAAAAGATAAATAAATCATTTATTTATTTATTTTTGACAAATTAAGGGATTTGACCCAAGTCAAATACCTTTTCCCTCCAACAAATATAATAAAATTTTCCATAAAAAGTGGATCTAGATCTGGTTAACCCATGCACCAAGATCTAGAATGACCCAATATTTTGTTATAAATAGGAGGGTTTTTCCTACCATTTTTCACCTTTTGTTTCCTATTAGATCACTCTGGATCTATACACTTGGTCACCATTTTCTGCCATTTGCTGTGAGAGCTCCCTTTGAGTTCCATTCTTTGTGTGGGTTTTCTACACCAACAAGAGAGAGAGATTTTAGATCTGAAGTGCTGAGGATTTCCAAGAACCCATCCCACTAAGGAGAATTGGATACGCCTTCTTGTTTTCCTCCCAGGTGCCCGATTAATACAAAAATTATTTCAAAAATTGTTCTTGTCTTGTCTATTGGTATATGGAGAAAACCCTTATTTTTTCTGCTTAACATCTTTCCATGCATAGATCTGGTTTTTGCAGCTCTTTTATGTTCAACTAACCGCAGATCTGAAGATATTGGCAACCACTTTTGTTGTTAGGGCTATTAGTTATGCGTAGCTAAAGTGGTCCTTTTTTGTACACTTCGACAAAGGATTCATACTAACACCATATGTCTAAATGCTTCCGCTTGTTAAATTTATAGTATGTGGAATTGCCAGATTGGAGTCTTGTTTGGGAAAATATTGTAAGAAACATTTATATACACACAGTGTTGGTAAAGATTCTGGGGTTACAGGTTTGGCCCTGCATCATTTTTGGTATCAGAGCAGGAAGGCTCTGTTGAAGATGTTTGTTTTTTTCTGAATGAGGATAGGAAAGTTCTGTTGAGAACTGAAGTGTTTTATTTGAATGTGTTTTAATATGATATGCAAGCTACACAATTGCAATGAACAGGGTTGCAGACGTGAATGGAGGATGAGAACATGCAGAATCTTAAAGGTGAGATAATTTTCTGATTTGAAGTTTGTGATTGAAGTTTATGATTGCAAAGAAGATGATGGCAGTGAACCTAACATTCAGCTAGAGGCTGGATAAGGAGGACCATTGCAGTGTCCTGAAGAGAAAGGTGAGTTAAGAGATAGCCTAGAGAGAGCAGAGGAGAGTGCTCAAGAGGTTCCAGAGGAAGTGAACCAGTACTTACCGAAAGACCGGGTCCAGTGAAGTGGATTGGTGAGGTAAGTGGCAGCAGGAGAGCTTGCTGTTGCAGAGGCTAGTGCAACTCATGGTGAGTGAGAAACTCATGGAGAAGATGATCATGCAGGATCAAAGAAGAGGTTCAGAGGAATTCCATAGAGGTGAGATGACTGATGAAGTCAGATAAAGAGAAATTGTAGTAATGAAGGTACAATTGCAGGTACTAGAAGAATGGCTGCAAGAGCCGGAAAATCAGAAAAGGGGATGGATCTTTCCACTGAAAGGAAAGAGAGTGATTTGGAAACCATTGCAGATGAAGTTGAGGCAAAGTGTGATTGCCTTATTGAAGGAGGAACTTAGATTTCTTAAGCCAGAGATGGAATTTGAAGATTCCACATGCAGATCTGTTCAAAAAAAAGTATTGGAGGAAGCAGTCAAGACTAAAAAGTCTTGTGGTTTGAAAACTAATGAGTTGTGTATTTTTGCAGGTACAATACAGGGAGATGAGCAAGCTTTAGAGTTTGTTAAGGAAGAATTGAATCTGAAGGTTGTTCAGATCAATGCTGAGATAGCAATATTTCAAGAGGAAATGAAGACAAAGAAGTCTAATCACAATGTTGGTGCAGAAGAAGGAAGACCATCTGATGATGAGTCAAGAGCTGGTGAAGGTATAGAAAATTGTGTAAAGTTTCCGAGTTCTACTCCTAATGAAATTGTTGAGTTGTATAGGATATTAGATCTTCAGAGAAGATAATTGGAGAGGCAGAGGACTTATGTACAGGATAACTGGCTGAGGAAGCAAGGTAAGGAAGTTTTCATGAATAACAGTCATGAAGCAGAGGATGGGAAGAAGGAGAGACTAGTTGACAGTCTCATGATGAATGAAAATCAGCATACTGATGTGCTGACAAAGAAGTTGGAAAGGAACTCAGAGCGACATACTGAAGTGTTGCCAGAGGAAGCTGAGGAGAAATTCAGTGAAGATTTTCTGAGTCCTAAAGAAGACTTGGAGCTGCAGAGAGAAAATTTGGTGACTGAATCAACAAGTGGAACCATTGGGTCTTGTGATTTTGAAGCTGACAATTTGATTGTTTTTACAGGTGATACAGAAGACAGTCCATCACTTAGAATTGTCTTGGAAGAAGAAGAATTGTTACAGAAAGAGGATGAGACAGTCATGTCTCATAAGCAGAAGCTTGTTACCATGGGTGACAAGGAAAATTTGGCTTGTCTGTATAGCCAAGAGAAGACTGGTGAACAAAATTTTGGAACTGCTACTGTGATAGAGGATGAGGCTATAGTATTTGCAGAACTTGATTTGATTTCCAGAATCAATCAAGATGATGATGGACAATTACTGAAGATTTTCGAAGGGGAAGATGAAGGTTATGCTGAAACTAATTTGCAGCATGTTGATGAAATGCTTGAGGAGAAAGGGCTGAAATGTTTGTTGGAGACATTTGAACCTGAGAAAGAAGTTGCAGATGAAATTGCAGGTGATGAGAAAAAGAATGTTGCAGAGGGACAGGAAGTTTGGAAGGTAGCAACATGTGGGGTAGCATCTGCAAGAGTAAAACCAATGTTAGCAACATTTATGGTGGCAGCTGAAGAAACATCTATGGGGGCACTGAAGCCTTATGTTTTTTATTCTAACAATTTTTTTGTGAGTGCAGGTTTTATTGCAGACGCTGGAGAAAATCTGTTAGACAGAGAAATTGAACTAATGAGGTGGATGATGATGAAAGTATCTCGGAAGAGGCCAGCAGCAGTAAAACAAAGGAGAAGCAGCAAAAGAAAGGCAGCAGAAGATTGTGAAATCCTAGTCAGTGGAGCGATGCAACATAAAGTGTGGAGACCTGGAGAAGAACATCAGAAAGAAGCAGCGACAAGTGGAAAGTTGCAGTACAAGATATGGGATCCAGGCATACACAGATCCGAACACATGATCAGGCGATCATGATTAATTTTAACGTTGGGAGTCTGATGCAGGAGCATCAAGGCCATTTTTATTTGTAAATATGTGATAAAAGGGGGGTGTGACATTTTTATTATTTTATTAATTAATTTGTTATTTTTAAATAAAATAAGAGATAATTTGGAAAAGTGAGGATTTGTAAATATTCTTTTATTAATTAAAAGGATATAAGAGAAATAGATTAGGAGCAAAATTAGGGATTAGGAATTCTATGTATGGAACTTTGTTGAGTCCACACCTAAAATATAGATTTAGTTGAGGATTAGGTGGAGTGATTTTTGGAGTGAATTAAATGCATTATTTATGTATAAATATGAGTGGTTTTTGTGAGGAAAACACACTTGAATAGTAGGGGAGTGAGAGAGTGAGTAGAGAGCAGGGTCTCTACTTGCAAGCCTTCGGGCATTTATAAAGGGCCATTGATTTGAATATCTAGCCATGAACAAAAAGCTCTTGTAATTGGTTGTTTTTTTTTATATATGGGGATTTTGACTTTTTGAGCATACAAGTATTGTTTGATTGATTTTGTGAGAATCTGCTTGCTTTAAATAAGTATATGAAATTTCTGAAATAAGTTCTGAGTTATTTCTAAAAGAAGTTCTGAGATATGTCTTTGCATGCATTGAAGGAATCGATATCACCAAATATCGATACCATAATTAATCGAATGAGCATTTATTGAAAAACACAGGAATAGGCATCGATCTTCCTGAAGGAGTACTAGATTGAATGGCAAATAAGTGGCTTTGGCATATCAACTTTGGAAAGTCGACTTTATTGAGGGCGCAATCGTTTAATGAGAATATGGTTGAATTGTTATGAAAAGTGCAGAATAAGTGTTTGAAATCGTGTTTGAGTTATTTGTGGTGTTTAAACTGCAGGTTCAGAGATTGAAGAAAACCGGAGTTTGGGAAAACGAAAGAATTGAAGTTATACAATCGATGTGTTTAATATCGACCTATGGTTGAATGAGTGCATAAGTATATGGCGCAGACTTGACAAATTGTAATCGATTGAAAGGTAAATGCGTGGATGATTTTTCAGACCTTTGAATGGTGCCAGAGGTTTAACCCATTCGTTGGGTCAGGTCTTAACGCAGGTGAAATGTTTTAATTGCCAGAAGTGATAATTAACATAGAAGTCGAATTGTCAGAATGATATCTTGAATATATTAACGCAGATGTGGAATAAGCAGTCAATTGAAAAACGATGGGTAAGTTGTTGACATCGTAGAGGCGTCTTGAACGCTGACCTGTGAGTGAACGGAGTCTGCAGAAGTTGGATTCAACCGATTTCCATGTTCTGAAGTTGAATTAAATCAAACAGTAGCGAATGAAATTTTGTTTATGCAGAGTTGATTGATATCAATGCTGAAACGTTGAATTATGCGTCCATTTAGTTGGATGTGAGTGGTATTACTTGGTCAAGCTTCTTTAAAACCCAGGGTGCACATAATAATTTGTTAAATCCTTGGCATTTGGAAAATATTCATATTGGTCACTTTGAAGTCAGCTACAGTAAGGTCAAAAATTCGATAGTAGAGTACAAATGCTTTGGTGAAGGTTAATGTTGTGTTTGATCAATTGTTATTTTAAATGATGGTAGTAGTGTGAGATTTCATTGATATCAGAATGCATGAAATCGATTGTGCAGTGATGTGAATTTTCCGGTTGGGTTTTTAAAAGCATAAGCGCATTCTTTTATTTTCCAGCCATATGTGAATGGAATTATTGGGTTGAGTAAACTTCTACATCAAGTTAGAAATTGAGATTGTATTGAGTTTGAAAAGGGCATGAAGGTTGTTGAATTGAGCGCATGAGAAGCATTGGGGGTTTTAAATTATAAAAGCCTAGAAATAAAACAATGAAATTGATGGTTGTTAAAAGTCTTTATAAGACTTGTATAAGGGGTTTTTAATGCTATTTGAAACCTTGGAAAAGAAGATGGTTGGGTTGTGGTTTTTGAACCATATGTCTAAATGCTTCCGCTTGTTAAATTTATAGTATGTGGAATTGCCAGATTGGAGTCTTGTTTGGGCAAAGATTGTGAGAAACATTTATATACACACAGTGTTAGTAAAGATTATGGGGCTGCAGGTTTGGCCCTGCATCATACGAGGATAGAGATACCGTAGAATTCTTGTGACCAACTATGATACTAACATTGTGTGACCTAGCAAGTGAACTTTGGTGAGAAGTATTTTGTACGGTCGACCTATAACCGTGATGCTAACTATTGATGAAGTAGCAGTTGCCTACATAGCCTGGGGTGGCAAGGCACGTCTTCAAAGAACCCAAGTCGAACGTTGTTATGCTGAAAGTAATGAATGTGAAGCAGGTGCCTACTAAAGTTGGGTGGAAGGGAAAATATCCAAAGGAAACCCACTCTGAATGCTACTCCATAAGTAAAATGGGCATAACTCATTCAATATAACTCAGAAAATTTAAATGATCTGAATGGGAAGTGGCTTACACCCAATGGTATTTATCCGCCCGTGGACATATATCCATGGTATTCATTCACCTATGGTATGTATCCACCCATGGTATTCATCCACACATGGAATTTACCCATTTTATTGTAAGTGGCATCCACCCATGGTATTCACCACCCATGGTATTTATCCACCCATGGTATTGTAAGTGACATCTTCTCATGGTATTCATTCACCCATGGTATTTACCCACCCATGGAATTTACCTCTGGTATTGTAACTCAAAAATGTTATAAGTAACAAGTCGCATCTTGTAAAAGGACAGATTGTCCACCACATTGTAGCTTCTATAGTAATTCTATGCTTTAATAATAATAAAATTATGGTTTTTTTAAAAACAGAGAATAATTGTAGAAGCTACATTGTGGTGGACAATTTGTCCTTTTACAAGATGCGACTTGTTACTTATAGCATTTTTTAGTTACAATACACAAGTAAATTCCATGGGTGGGTAAATACCATGGGTGAATGAATACCATGAGCAGATGTCACTTACAATACCATGGGTGGATAAATACCATGGGTGATTAATACCATGGTTGGATGCCACTTACAATACCATGGGTAAATTCCATGTGTGGATGAATACCATGGGTGGATACATGCCATAGGTGAATGAATACCATGGACAGATGTCCATGGGTGGATAAATACCATGGGGGGATCAATAACATGGGTGTAAGCCACTTTCCATTTGGATCATTGGTAAATACCATGGGTGAATGAATACCATGAGCAGATGTCGCTTACAATGTCATGGGTGGATAAATACCATGGGTGGTTTCCACTTACAATACCATGGGTAAATTCCATGTGTGGATGAATACCATGGTTGGATACATACCATAGGTGAATGAATACCATGGATAGATATCCATGGGAAGATAAATACCATGGGTGGATGAATACCATGGGTGTAAGCCACTTCCATTCGGATCATTATTTGCATAGATGACGATATGGATCATTGTACTCTCTTTTGTTGAATCATTTTATTTTCAAGGGTTTTCCCCATAATGGGTTTTTCCCTGGTTTCCGACGAATCCTAGTGTCTCTATCTGTGCATTATTTTCTTCTAGTGTTCCTTTATATTCCACTGCATTGATGATGGTGATATTTTTCTTTCTACATAGTTGCATATGTTGATGAAATAATGATGTAAACCTTAATAATGTTATGATGCTCTGGGGTGAACTTAATTTGTTAATGAGGAAATGAAATTATCAAATCATAAACAATATAGCCCTATGAAAAATTAACAAGGAATCAGAGTCGGGCTTAATAAAATTCATGGAGATCACCCTTATGATGACACCATCGATGGAAGCAAGAAGAGGATAGTGGAGACCTAAAATAATTCTAGGGTATGAAGAAAACCCTAAGAAATTTTTGCATTATGGTTTGATAAGAAACCTTGGTTTATGTAAAATATTTCAGATTTGATATATGAAACTCTAACATGGTCCATGTGAAGATGCTCAAGCACTTGGGACAGATTTGATGAAGCCCTAGATGGGATAGTCTCTAGTAGGCCTAGTTGTTGATAAATTTTATTGGAGGCAACATTGGATCTTGAAGGTTGGTTCAAGAGGGAGAGGATCACCTCTCATTGAAGATAATTTTTCCTTGACTTATGATATTTCTTTGTGTATTTACTCTTTTTTAGACTTATAGATCTGATTATTGTTTTGATCATTGTTTATACTTCCTGCATGTATATTTTATTATTTGGATGTTTCTAACCTCATTGATGAGATCTGATAAGTGGGTCCTTCTTGAGGATCATTTGAGATGCAAGAAAGAAAAACTAGATCTAGAAAAAGGTAAAGAGGCACCTAATGAAAATGTGACAAGCACTACAAGTTGCCTATGAGAAGGTGCATATGTATTTGAATGTGTGGTATAGTGTTTCAATGTTATGTTTTAGTTGTAATATTGAATGTCAAGGTTATCACTAAGGTATGTTGAGAAGGTACCCTTCTTAAATGATCCATGCATGCATATGAAAGTAATTTGGATCCATGGTTCTTATGATGAAATGGTGCACTTGATGTTGATCAAGTATCTTACATAATGAACTTCTTAATTCTATAATACTACTTAATGTTGCTCATCGATATAGTGGTATACTTGATGTTTGGATAACATCTATTGTTTTTGGAGATCTTGATTCTATGAAGAAGGCTAGCAACTTGACTCTAGTAAACGATACTCTTAACACTTGACATGCATAAGTCATGATGAATCTCATATAGAATGTTACCTCATTGATTTCTATATACAATGGTATTGATAATTCTTGTGATGAGCATGATGAGAGTATGGAAAAAGGGTTGACACTCTTGTTGTTTTGGTAAAAATTTTGAATGCCCTTTCTTGGTCCTATTGATCATCATAATCATGGTAACCATGATAGAACTATGAGATTGACATTCTAGATTCTTCTTTAACTGTGGTTATGTTTTGATTAGTAACCATGGAATGTGGTGAAATTTAATGCCCTAAATTTATGGATTGACTTGATAGAGGTGATATTGTGTTCATGATCTTTGAATTATGATGTCACACATGTTAGTTTCCCTTATCATATGATCCAAACTCTTGATAGATTGAGTTATGTGACATATAAGTAATGCATGTGATCATGACTCGTGGAGTCTACTTCAATTAGCTCTTTGACTCTAACCCTTGATGGAAGAGTGATGTCATGATATAGTAACTGATGTGAGCATCTCATGACTATGATGGGTATATGTTTTACTTTATTATCTAACATATTTTTTGAAGCATGATAGTATTTTACACAGATTGATGGCATGAATGAAGATGACTGGAGTGGATTCCCATTAAAAGGGAGAACCTCTCCATAAGATCCCTTCTCCTACTGTCATTTCATTATATGTATATTTTGTACTACTCAAATATGATTTATGGGCATGAATAAACAAGTATCTAACATTGATGATCTGCAACAAAGGTCTTATATAAGGAAAGAAAAGTTTTCCCTTGCTCTAAGCCTCAGTCGCATGGAATAAAGCCTACTGGTGCGACTGTAGCCTCCCAGTTGCACGAATTCAACCTCAAGGGTGCAACTAAGGCACTTAGTCAATTTTGAGATAGGGTTTGGTAGTTTTAGGCCATAGTTTCACGCATAACATCCTAGAGAGTGTGACTGTAGTCTCCCAAGCACACTGAGGAAGGTACAAGGGTGCAACTATGCCTACATGACACAAAATGGAAGTTGTGTGCATGAAATTAGATGTTTTATTGAAATATGTTAGTCCTACATATGTGGAGCAGTTAACAGAAAGATATTTGAGCAGGAAAGTTTGAATTTTTACTATAATATGAGCATGAATACTGAACTTATGTTTGCAAGTGACCGGGAAAAACATATAAATATTTCAATATGATTAAAATTTTGTGCTACAAGAGTTTGACATTATTTGGCTTATTGATATAGATGAGCATTGTTTGGAGTTTTGACATGATGCTTGAAAATGACTTAGAAATTTGACTTGATGACTGAGACATGTTTTGGATTATATATCTCTCTACAATAAGAAAATTTGGGTTTTCCGTAATGACTAATGATTTGATTTTACGACTTATGAATTTCCTTGATGACCTTCAATGACTTATATGGGTATTCGCAAAAATGGTTTTGTGTTGGCCTCCTTTTTCCTATAACAATGGTTGAAAGTATTGATAGTTGTGATTCAGTATGAAGATGGAACCTACATGACTTATCCTTGGTGTATGCATTTGCATCTAGTAACAAAAACGACTTGATAAATTTTTGGATTGATATTGCATGGTTGATGACAACTGAGATATTGATGACTTTGATATTAGTATTTATCTGGCTTCTAAACTTTGATGAGATGACTTAGTTGATTTTATTGATCAATATTGATTTATGAAAGGTTGGGCATGTTAGTTTGGTAAAGTGTTATGGTTGCAGTAAGCATTGCATGAAGAAAGTTTCTGATCCAGATATGTCTACATTGATAGTTATCTAGTGTCATGGATGATGTGTTTATCCAAACCCATACTTCATAAGTGTTCCAAGGTATGACTTTGATTTTGGTTTTGGTTTTATATTGATGATCAACTCTTGACAGGAAATGAGCCTATGATGATCCAATTAAGAGGGAGATGGCCTCTAAAGCTCAAAATTATGAATCATGGCATGATGAATCGATCTCTAAAATATTGTTAAATATCATCTATATTGTGAAGCTATTGAATAAGTATTGGAAAGTGGAAATTCAAATCCGTGGACACTCTGATTTGAATTTGAATATGTTGTTAAACTTGACATGGCATTCGACAGTTGATTGAAGCATTGATGTTCTGCTTTGAACATCCATCTCTCTCTCTCTCTCTCTCTCTCTCTCTCTCTCTCTCTCTCTCTCTCTCTCTCTCTCTCTCTCGCTATATATATATATATATATATATATATATATATATATATATATATATATATATATATATATATATATATATATATATAATATAGACTTGATGTGCATAGAACCTGAATGAGTTCATGATTGATTTTCTTCATTCACATTGAGTTACTACCAAGCATCCTCTGAGATATCTACATAAGATGACCAATTCTTGATCTAAGATATTCCTTATATGATATGTGACTGCATGGATGTATTGTTGATATTTGAGATTATTATTGATGAGCACATTTGGATGTTGCTTTAGTATGAGATCTTCCAAGATATCTTGGATGATAATTCCATAGCATGGCTGAGGTTGAGTATGATGTTTCTAGAATGGCTAGTTATGAGGTAGGATGAAGAAGCTCCTTAGAGAGTTTTCTGAGCATGATTTGGATATGGCTTGGATACATTGCGATGACAAATAATGGGATCGAATTGGAAGAGTATCCATATATATATTTTGGGCTGAGATACTCTCATATATTGAGACAATGCAGTTGTAAGAGACAAGCATAGGCTTGTGGTTGGCACCTCCTTGATAGGGAGGATCAATATGGTACCCTTTTGTGATCTATATGATTATTTATGTTCTAACATGATATTTGATTTGATGTCCTATATGAATAGGGTAAAAAAATATTGATACATGATGATTTGAGTATGATGATATGTTGATGATTTATAGAGAGCATCGTTGATCAAGGACACTGAGCCAGCTCTTACTCCCTATCTGAGCTCCCAAGGTGTGAAATTGATACAAAGGGCTATTAGGGTTTAGGGATCTCTTGCCAATAGGTTATTACCCCTATCTATTACCTAGGGTTGATATGTTTCTCCCCTATATTCTTAGTGTTGGATATGTTGTTCCCTTATCTACCCTTTGCAGAATATACCCCAGTTGGAATCATACCCACAAGCAGGGATTGTTGGGATTGTACCTCCCCATCTTGCCAACAGGTTGAGGAGGATTGGAGGCATGTGATCCTTACCTCTTGGTAAGTCAGGTATCTCATCCAAGCCATATTATTATGCATGTGTTCTACCACATGACTGCTTAGAGTTATCGATGGGAAGATCAGTAGGAAATAGGGTTGGGTTGAGAGAACCCTATGCATTTTCGAGTGAGAATGAGCTCATTGATGTCATACCAGGGTTGATAAATGCTCCCATGTGTGTTTGATATCCTCTTGATCGATATGGGGTCATAGTAGTAGCTCCCCCATGAGATTTTGGGTTGATTAGTAGCTCCCCGATGTGGTTCTAGGTTGAGATGTGCTCCTTGATGATATGTTCTCCAATGATGATGTGCGTCATAGGTTTGAATTCCATATGATATTCCAAATAGTAGCCCACTGACATATATTTAGGATCCTAGTCCGATGAATAAAGGGTGGTAGCTTGTGCTCCCCTCTGATGGAAAATTATTCTTCTAGATTCGAGAATATTCAACATATGAGCAGGGACAATCAATAGATAATCAAGGAAAAGCAAGAGATGGATCGAGATGAAAATTTATGATTTGATATGATGATATAGTTGAGATTGACACAGCATGATGATAACATGACAAGATTATGTGATGATCAACATTCATATATTAGCAAGTGGAATTCTCCCGAGATGAGAGGGAGTGTTAAAAATATGTAACTGCGGTCAAATTCCACTTTGTATGGCTCACGTGATGAAGATAATGATTGCATTTAATTCCTCTTTTCGACAGGACCAAAATCAACTTAAAGATCACCTCATTTGGATAAGAAGAAGTTGGTTTTTTAATTTATGAACCTCTCATGTACATTGGATTAGGTCAGCCCTATTCACATGTTCATATTAGATCAGGTCAGCCCTAAAGAAACTGTACCCATTGGAAGGCTATAAATACAAGTGATCTTTACCTCATTTAGACACAATGATGAGACACTCTTCTCTCTTGGTTTTTGGCTCACACAGTTCTGAGGCTTTTCTACGGAAGAATAGGTTCGTTCTGAGGTCCAATTGCAGGGTCTAAGGCTCGCATCTCTAATTTAGAGTTTTGGGCCACAATGGCAGCACATAACTAGAATATTTCAACCCTGGTCGCTCCCTCCTCGGCTCATGAGTGAGACTGGAGCCTTCCAGTCACGTGGACCCCCCTCTGTGCATGCGACCAAGAGGTTAGGGTTTCTGCAGTAAGATCAAACCCCGGCCACACGCTTCCAAGCACCTCAGTGTGACCCGAGCATCCCAGTTGCACGCATAACTCATCCTCAGTGTGATAGGAGCATCCCAATCATATGCACAACACGTCCTCCATGCAACTGGTATATTAGGGTTCAGAAGTTGATTTAAGTTAGTGACAGTTAAATATAGTCTTCATAATCAAATTTCAAACTGTATACATAGTTTGATTCATTTCATGAATGTTGTAGTTGTTTTGATGGGTAGTTGCATAGATGAAGATATGGATCATTGTACTCTCTTTTGTTGAATCATTTGATGACAATATAAGAAGAATAATTTGCAAGGGTTTTCCCCATAGTGGATTTTTCCATGATATCCGACCAATCTTGTGTCTCTATGTGTGCATGATTTTCTTCTATTTTTCCTTTATATTTCATTGCATTGATGATGATGATATTTTTCTTTATACATAGTTGCATATGTTGATGAATAATGATGTAAATATAAATAATGTTATGATTCTATGGTTTGAACTTAAAGTGTTAATGAAGAAATGCAATTATCAAAGCAAATAACGATATAGCCCTATGAAAAATTAGCAACTTCTCTCCAAACTTTTATGATATCTTAACTTCATTCAATATTTTTATGGCCATCTCTTTTACAATTAATTATTCATTTCTATGACTCCACTCTAATGTGGAGTTATTTCAATTTAAATTTGTCTCCTTATTCTATGAATTTCACATAATTCTTCAAATTCATTTGATATAAAATCACCTACTCTGATTGATATTAAGCACTTTATTTTCAAATAAGTTCCATTTTTGTATCACCTCCCACCCCCTTAAGTAATTTTGGGTTGTGGGAGTACTACCCCATTTTTATGGAATGATACATAAGGTCTATTAAGAAAAATGGGTTACAACAACCCCTTTTCCTAAAGGTATTCAAATTTTAGACTAGTGCCACCATTATGTTCAGCTAGTCAAGAGATTTTTGACAATATAAATTTCACATCAAACTGAGTCCCAGGTAGAAATTTATGCCCCTTAGAAATTTAGCCCATTAAAATAGACCATGTCATCAAGATAAATCTATGTGGCACCCATGTGGCCCTACCTAGCCCACGTGGTGTCCCACTACCGCAATGTGGGGGTGCACATGGCACCCACATCATCACAGATCGAGTTTCTCAACATGTCATCATGTAATGAGGTTGGGGTGAGGGATGATGGCTGAAGGATAAAATCAGCCCATCAACATCAGACCTATCATCAATAGGCCTAGCATACATCTACTTAACTCTTCCAAGTCCCAATGTCCTGACAAATAACATGCCAACAGGGTCCACCTAGTACACATCATCTCGGCATTGGGGTCTCGCCTTTGGATCAACACATACTATAAAATTTTCCATTAATAAATCTCCCAATATCGGTGTTAGGATAATCACTTGAGATTAGCACCATCACAATCATTAATTTAATTAATTATTATTAGTACTCCAGATTAATAAATTGTTTTTCCAAGAAACTTCTTTGTTTCTAGTTTTAAGAATCTTTCCCAAAATGATGCCATATTGGTACTCACGCATCATATAGCTTCCTCAATACTACATTTTTCATTCTACCTTTCCTCAGTTTGATATTCCGCAAGACCACTTTCCCTTGTACCATTCTCGTCAGGATCACCACCCCAGTACCACATTCCCTAAGATCACCTTCCCAGTGTCATCCTCCCTGGTACCATGCTTATTTGGGATCACTTTCCATGAGTTTTATTTCCTTGGGTTGGTACTACATCTCCCCAGACTATAAAATTTAGATGTTAATTATTAAGCATTAATTAAATGTTGATTGATTATTTTTTAGTGCCTTAATTAAAAGGATTATTAAATTAATCCATATGTGCCATTCAACAAATTTTACGAAGAAAGCATGTTATTTCGAGGTGTTGTTCATTTCATCAGTTCAACACCTTGAAATAACATGCTTTCTTCGTAAAAAATTTTGAACGGCACATATGGATTATTTTAATAATCCTTTTAATTAATTCACCATCGATAAACCCATGGGTTCAAAATTAATAAAGAATATTTGTTTTCTATCTTTCAAACATTGTTAATCCTCTAAAAAAATTGAACTAATATATACACAAATCGTTGCTTTTAAATAAGAGAGCATAAACACACGATTTCTCATACTAATCATGAACATAACATAGAACAACATAGTCCATACATTGATTAACATTCGTATAGATGCCAAAATTCATACTAGTCGTAAATAAAACATTAAACATCACGATTAATGAGTCAAATATATAGATGTAATAGATTTATTTGTATGTCTCAAAATGGTTGGAAACTGAATGAGGGACTTCCACTCTCGACCCACCATAGACAAACTACATCATATATTTCTTGTAGCTAACCACCCCTGAGCTGGATCCAATGTATACGGAATGCTTACTCAAGGAATTCACACCAAAGGCTTGGTTAAACACTCAAAATATGAAGCATGTTGTCTAGGTGTTTTTATCAACTGCTCTCTAGAAGCAAGCACCAAGGTGGTTTATTAGTTGTACCTACGACAAGATCCAAGGTGGTTTATCAATTGTACCTATGACATGATCCAAGGTGGTTTATCAGTTGTTCCTAGCAGTAAGCACCACAATGACTCACTATTTCCTCTTAGGTTATTCACAAGGATTCACCCAAGGTTTAGATGGGGTATTACTCAGTCTTAGGAGGCAGAATCCAATGTCTAGATGGTTTATTATTTGTATTTTCATAACAAGCACCACATGGGTCTGAATTCCACTATCTAGGTGGTTTATCAACTACTCAAAGAGTACCACAATGATTAAGTTTTCCACTGAGCCTCCCATTGACCACACAAGCTTAAAGAACATAGTTCAGTGGCCTCACACAGTTCACATGGATTTCACCAAAGTTCATATGGGTTTAGCTCTTACATAGGGTTGTGCATAAAAACTCAGGCATCACTTTGTCTTTTGTTTCCAATGTCCACGTCCACATACTCTAGGGTAGAAAATCCATGAAATTTTGATCTGTTAATATGACCAATTTGAAATACACTTTCTTTTCATATAGACACATAGATTCTCTACTAAAATTTGTAGCAAAATAGGAACATAAATAAATCACGGTCACACAGTAGCAAAACACAATATTTTTTCTAGGGAACCCAATTGGGAAAACCATCTGCTTGATTTAGAATTTTATTGATAGAAACTAAGCAGTTGATCCCTTACAACTAGAATTTTTTTAATCTAAAAACTGATTTTTTTTTCCTGCCTTTAACCAGGTGTTAGTGTCAGAATATGCATTATGCCATCAGTGATCAAAATCACTCTTTTCATTCTCATTTTAGGTGTCCCACTCTAAAATTTGTATATCATTCCATTAGGTTATGCTAAAAATTGTTTCATTGATGGTAGCCCTAGTCATAAAACTTCACTCTCCCTCATAAAATCACATTCGTTGACTCACCCTCATGTATTTCTAAGCATAATAACACTTTTGAAAATCTTATTTCACCATGTCTCATCTCAGTCAAAGTCAATCATGGAATTTAGGACATTCAAGGTCCCATTAGGTCATTAGGTTTCAATGTTCAAGGTCCAAAAATGCACCATTTCATCTCAATAAAGTCAGAAAAATGTGTAAGAGTGACTCAATGAACATTCCATTTTCATCTACAGAAGATTATCAGCATGTAAATTGATATTTTAAATTTTTTATTTTGACTTTTTATGATTTTCATATCAAAATGTCATTTTGATATGAAAATAGAGATGTAATTTATTTTTAATTTTCTATGTAATTTTATGTTTTCTATATGTAATAATTTCAATCCCTAGCTGCCAACTCAAATCACACATGCCAAACTGAAAAAGAGAAGTGTCAAAACTCCAACAACATCATCCTGCAAGAGAGAAAATTCAAATGAAAGGGTAATCAGCAAATGTTTCAGAAAAGTGAAAAAATACATTATAAAAGTGGGTTTTCAAATTTAAATTCAAATTCACTTTGCTATTTATGACTAAAAGAAATCAAATCATATTCATTTTCCTCTTTTAAAGATCAAGTCAGCAATCCAAGAGACAAAAAATTTGAAATTCTGAGCGAAATTGGAAAATGAGTTGAAGCGAGGGCACAAATACGTTTTGGAGTGCACAAATACATTCTGGAGGGCGCAAATACGATTTGGAGAGCACAAATGTGCATAGATGATGCAAATCAGTTGTTGAGGGCGCAAATCAGTTTCTGAGGGCATAAATACATTGAACATGGTGAAAATAAGTTGTTGAGGGCGCAAATACATTGAACGGGGCGCAAATCAGTTGTTGAGGGTGAAAATACATTGCTGATGGCACAAATATCTTGTTGAAGGCACAAATGACCAGCAAGCTTAGTAAAGCATCCAACTGATCAAAATTTCCTTCCAAATATTTTCCACTCAGTCATTCACCTCTAGAAAATCCAGTAAGAGGCAGTTTCCATCAAAATCATCTTCTTAAAGTTATATATGTTGAACTTTTCCATTGAAGTTGTAATTTGGTGTTTTCTTGAAGTAAAACCCTAGTTTTTCTCCCTTGCACCCATAATTCCAAAAAATCCACTTCCCTTACACTCCATACCATTCTTACAACCTTAAAATTCATTCCCTAAACCCTGTTATCATAAACCCTATCCCTAAGTTACTAATTCCTAAAACCCTAAGCCCTAGGTATTATTTTAGACCTAGGATCCTAAATCCCATTCCCATCACTCTTTATTTCCTATCCCTTCCCCATTCCTCATATCCCTAAACATTACTCCCTATCACCTCCCCATATCACATATCCCTTCAAATATTTCCATTAGTTTTCCTTTCCCATCTCCTTTTCCCATTTCCCTTCCCTAATCCCTAGGGTTTTAACAAAAACACCATGGCAACAGAAGAGGAAAACACAGCATTCACTGAAGCAGAGGAAACACAGATAAGGAGGTCACATAGAGGAGGAAGAGTGCTCATACTGGAGCCTGCTAACACCAAAGAACTCTTATATTCTCCATTCACTGTCACATGCTTTAAACATGTTGGCTGCTATGATTTTTGTGAGAAAGTGAAGAAGGTTAAACAACACCCCATGCTAACCATATTATTCATATCAGGACTTCATGATAATCAAGTTAAATTAGCTAGGGTCACTTTCACCTTATCTACTTTTGTTATTTCAGATGCTACAGGGATCCCTAATGTTGGGGAGAAATGGTTCAAGAAAGGAAGATTGAAGAAACAGGATTATGATTTCTTCCTCAAACCAAGACATCAAAATCAAACAAAGAGGTTTTCCCCTTTTTCACACCTCTTGGATAGATATGCACCTATGATGAAGATTATAATGAAATATTTCTCATGTGAAGGCAGATTTTCAAGGCTCTATTCCTATCACATCCGGCTCTTGATGCACTTCACTAGGGTAAGGATGCTTAACATACCCTATTTTATTTTCCATAGTATAGAGAAGATGGCATACATTTCTAAGACTAAGGATTATGAACAGAAAATCAAAATCATATTCCATAATTCCCTCATAAAAATCATAGTCCTCCACCATCTTAATCAACTGAACATTTCTTGGAGCACCTTCATAGTCAATGATATCTTCATTGAGCCATCCATTCAGCATACACAACATGTCCCTTCATCATCTCATCCCATGATTCACTCATCATTATTATATCAGTCCCCTTCACCTCCTTCATCTCCATATCATCATGACCCTTCATCTCCATCTCATCATGGCCCTTCATCTCCATCTCATCATCATTTTGGTTCACCTAGTAGGATAGATGACATTGAGCCTAAGTGGGCTAGTTTGGTTAAGGTTGAGCCATTTCCAAAAACCTACCAGAGAGGAAATAGGCATGTGTTTGCTTCACTTGGAGTGAAGGGGCCATGCCTTCTACATTAACACATCAGGTGGATAAAGGAAAATAAAATGTCATTGAGCCACTCATTCATGATGAGGAGGAAAATCATGAAAGTGAGCAAGAATTTCAGATTGTTAAACTAGAAAAAGATGAAGATGAAAAAATCACAAATGCATGAACCAAAGGTAAGGATTCCAAGATTAGTGAGCTTCCAAATAATCTTGACAAGGTTATATATGTAATAAAATTTCTTGAAAAATAAAATGAGTAGCTAAAGCCAAACAGGTCACTGATGAGGTGAAGTACTTCACGGCTCAAAGGGAGGCTCAAAAGGCCAAATTCATGTTAGATGAAGCATTGGAGAAATATGGTTTGCTTGATGAGGAAGAAGAACAGGTACCAAGGCAAAGGCCTAGAACTAGAGAGCTGAAAAGAGTTCTAGATCTATAGAGACAAAGGGAAGCTAAGCTTGCTAACCAGCTAACCCTAAATGAGAAGCTTGCCAAAGAAATCAATCAAAACAGGGAGGCATGGCTTGATAGATCCAAGCTACACTTGGAGAAGCTACTATAAAAGGCTAATAAGGATAATGACTTGTTGAGGAGGAAGGTCCAAGTTTCCCTAAAAGCTTAAACACATCAACCTCAGCCTTTCCAAAGATTTTGAAGCATATTTTAACTTTTTTTCAAAATCTAGAAAACTCTGTGTTTTTTTTAGGCATTTAATTAGCAGAAAATTGGGCATTTGCACAGCGCCCTAAGTGCTACACAAATAATTGGCACGCTTTTGTAGAAGGCACCATTGGATTAATAATTACTCATACATCTCAGAAAACCATGTTTCCATCCTTGGTTTGCATTTTTTATGGGTGAAAAGCCCAAAAAAACACCTAAAAATGATTGTTCTGCCCCTTTTTTCACCTTGGCGCTCCGCAAATACCAGTCTTGGTAGATTGGATTTTTGAGGGGGAAAATGACCTCCATGTTTAGAACTTGAGACATATTTGGAAAGAGGACAGTCAAGGCTTTCTAGAAAGCTATATTGGGCCTCACTTAGACACTGGGAAGGCCTCCAAAACTGGCCTTGAACATAGAGGGCGCAAATGACACTAGGATGGTGCAAATGCACAGTGGATGGTGCAAATGTCAAATTTGCTGATTTTTTCAAATTTCCTCTCAAGTTTTGATTTTTCTTCATCAAATCCTCTTTCTACTCATGTAATTAATCATGGTAAAATTTAATTATGTCAATTATTAATTTCCTATGGTAGATTCATAGGGTTAAATTCATAAATGAGTCATGATGAATCAGTTGAATGTAATGAGGAAAGAGTCACTTGGACCATCCTACACTTCATTTTTCAGTTCAGCAATTAGTGGATCTCATCCTCACCTCATGGATTCGACCCCTGAGGATGATTGAAGATTTTTTTGATGTCTATTTAGACCCTTTATTCACTCTAGTGAAGGGTTGGAATCAGTTTGTATGTTTTCTAGTTAATTAAGGAGCTATTGTACTCAGTTTGGCCAGCTAATATAGAGGAGTTACAGCTACTTTTTGGGATACTTGTGGTATTGATGTCTATCATTGTATTTTCTTCAGTATCATATGTTTGAATGTATTGTATCCATGTTCACTTCATTACTATGTTATGATCTCTTACAAGTTAGATAATCAGAATACATGTTCACATGCTCTATTTTGGGTAACTGATCATATTTTGTTCATTTTCTTTTGTCTGAGAAAAACACATCTCCTATGCTTTTCTTAGCCTTCTTTCAGCTTCAACACCATTCCATCGCAATCCTTTTCAAGTGATAAGCATTGTACCTACCTTGCCCCATTGATCCCTGCAACCCTAACACATTTTCCCTGACCTAATTCCTTCATTCAGTGATTCCCCAACCAAAATAAAATCAAAACAACCCCCTACACTCTATATCTAGCCTAAAAACCATAATTTCTCTAGCCCTCTTGGTTGTGACCCTTTTGGAGAGAGCCCTCTCTGACTTGATAGGGCTACCTATCAAGTCAAAATCTTGGTTTTTGGTTACCTCTGTTGGGATTCCTTCCTCAGCCTTGGGAATATGGCGGAGTGATAACACCAGGCTTGAAACATTTGCAAGATTATTGATCCCTATCTTCTCTCTACAAAACTCACACAAGCCTCAACACACAAGCACAAACTAGTGCTCTCTAATTCCTTGTCTCACCAACTCATGCTCACAAGACAATGAATACAATTGTGTCTTTCGATCTCCTTATAAGCACTTTGAATTAGCTAATTATGGCAATTTATATTTGAGGAAATTCGAACTATTGATTGACTAGTTAACAAACTCTCATTGGTTTTTTAACTCGTCCTTCCTATAATTTAGGTGTCTGACTCAACCAAATTTCCCTTTACCCAAAATAACTCACATTAGAAGACAATAAAATAGACCTTCCATTAATTAGCACTATTCAACTGCTTCTTGCACTCCTAACTTTTAGAAATTCTCCCTAAATTTTAAGAAATCATCCTTTTTTTTAGGAATTGGCTCCTATCTCATAGGAACTCATGCATGCTCAAGGAAAAAAATTTTGTGTTTCCTTTGATTAAGTCACAAATCAAGGGACTCTTTCTTGCTAACATTTTAAATACTCCCTTTTAGCAAGGAAGGTGTTCCTAGAAGAATCTTATCCACTTCGATCTATCTCCAACCCTACCAAGTTCTCCACTGTTACATTCTCCCTCTGCACTAGAAGACTTCTTTGTTTTCTTCTATGGAACCTACTTTGAAGACCTGTTATTTCCCACCATATTCTGCGAGTCCATCACTTCTCTATTATGATCACTTCCTCCCTTGTTGCTCAAGGTTGCTCCCTTTGAAGGCATGCATCTCCATCTCCATAATCTACCACTATCAATAATCATAACTCCTTTTTATCACTAAAATTTGGCTCATTTATCTACCCCACTAGAATTCCTATAGATCCACTAAGAATTTTTCTCATTGGGCCTTCTAGATCTGCCCTCTTATTAATTGTTTGGCCAATTACAACCCTTTGAACTAGGTGTTGCAGACAAATATGCAAGGAGTTACTGCTTCGTGATCTACTGTATGTTAGATCACTAGAAAATACAAGCACATTCAAGAATAGTTCCTAGATTCACATTCCTTCATGATTCACAAGCAGACATGCAATCGTTTAATGCTATGAGGAAGAATAAACTACCTTGCCTCCTCGCACGTCAGGGATGGATCTTGAGTTTTATGTCAATCTGTTGTGCTCCACATGAGTGATCTATCTGACTTTCCTACAATATCAATACTTACACATAACCAAAACCATATAAATACAACAAGTGATCTTCCTTGTAAGATTGTTAGATGAATGATATCACAAAAACAATTGCAAGATCTAAAACATAATCATATACAGAAGGAAACATAGATCTTCATTAATACAAAATGACGCTACGATACCTCACTTCTAGCTTCTCCTCTTCGCGATTCGGCGGAGTTTCCCCACTAGATAAGAGTATGAAGAGCACTCTCCTATAACATGAGACCTAACAAGCTCTCAAGATAATGGAAAGCTATAAATAGGGTGTCAAGATCTCAGCAGCAACATGGTTCTCTTAGACTCACAAATTACAACTAGCCTAACCCTCTCAAATGATCCAGTATAAATATCTAAATGACAGGTCCTTGGAGGATGAATGTAGACGCTCAGGATGATGAGAAGTTAGAGAAACAATGTATGAGTCGTGGCCAAATCGAATCAATGAGTAATCGAGGTGATCTCCTAGGGAATGGGAAACTCTAGAGACCTTTTTCACAATTATGAGATTTTTCTCAATTATATCAATTATGAAATAATTATTATCTCATAATTATAATATTCTGGTTAAATAATTATGATAAATTTCTCAATTTTGTAATTTCACCCTTTTATCATGGGATAAATCTCGCATAAGTAAAAGAAAATGTGAAAAGGGAATGGAGTGGAAAATAAGGTTATAACCGATGCCCCCTAATGTATGATGTTAGAATGAGTAGCTGATGGTAGAAATAAACTATAAGAAAAATCGAAGGTCACAGTGGAAGTGGGGAAACAAAGCCAGGATCATGAATCAGAAAACACTGAGGTAGAGGTCTCAACTTTGAAGATAGCATCCCTGAGGTGGGCATACCCATGCACGGTCATAAGAAAATACTAAACATGGCTACCAAACATATCCATGACATAAATTACTAAGACATGGCCACGACATACATACATGGTGGATCCATGTGACTCAATGGAAAGATCATAGCTACTAAAAAACAATTGTGGATCTATGTCACGGTATACATCAGTGGAACTATGGACACATGAAAAACAGAGAAGTGTCCTAGATAGCCCTCAAAGTACAAAAATGATACATAACTCCAATGCAACATGGGAAGGGTGGTATATAATAGTGAGATGTCCCTAACCCAAGGTCTTTGACATAACCTCGATGGTACGAATAAACACATGTGAATAGACGAGCTAAAGTCGAGCAATGTTAGAGACCACCTGATTACTAGCCAATGAGATAAACCAATAACAGATGTGAGGGAATCCACCAATGAGGAAAATGGACGCCAAGGTACCTAGTACAATCCACTAAGTGTCAATAAATGAGTTGATTTCGAACACCAGTGAATTCGACCAATCATGAGCCAATGATGTGAACCCATAGTCGATCACGACGAAGCCTACTACTTAGGACTACAAGCTCCAAGGTACTATTGGTTCATAGATCAAGCTCTTGGATAATGAGCTAGAGTTGACAGGAGAATATCTGTCAAAGGAGGGCCTTGATCTATCCCCCATAAATCAAAACGGAACATAATAAGATAATGTGATGTATGGATGAAGTCATGAAGCAATGAAGTACAACTAACACAGGGATGGCTGACTCAAAATGGTTAATAGGCTACTGTAGATGGATGACACTGGATGAGACTTCCCTTGAACACATAGAGGCATGAAACAAGAGTGACCTGGAAGCATAAGTAATGAGCACCATGTGATATCATGCAACGATGCAAGGGGCATCGAGGCATGCTCCATATCACTTGAAGCGTAACCAGTCAGAGGATTAAAGAGACTCATATGGATGGTACGGATCCTAGACAAGCTAAAACCAAATTGTAAGATATGAAAAAAATATGTGTCATGTTCAAGGGGACGCAACTGACATTACCAATGGATGAAAAACAAAGATATATGTTCCCTCCATTCACTTTTTAGAAGTTCCTTTTTTGTAAAGTTGTCCCCTGAGCCTAAAAAATAGATAAAAGTATACAAGGGGAAACCTCCTAGCCACAGTAGACTAGGGTATTCCTTTTTCATAACTAGTCTATCCAGTCTAGAAAAGGGTTAAACTTATATTGGGTAGACGACACTTCAGTTACTTTAATGAGCGTGAAGTATACAAGTTCACTAGGCAATATTTTCTAAGTTAAGGAGTCTGAAAAAAGCTTAAAGAAGATTCCTCCTAGAGGAACGAGTGGTATAAAGGGTAGCAATTGGTTCTGGTAATTTTGGAACTACTCATGAAATAATGTGGACATGAGGTTGGCTAATAATACCACTCATCACAGTGGTTCCTCCAGGAAAGGGAAAAACACCAAGTGAATGTGAACACTGAGCCAAGTCGATGATGATGATGTAATAGATAATCAAATCCTCACACTGCAGAAGTAGGCTCATAAAAGTGGAAATCACAAGGGATAGAGTGTGCAATCCTCCTGGGGTATGGCTAGAAAAGAGAGGAAGAAGAGGACATGAGGCTCAAATTCGAAGTCATGGCGGGTCAGAAGGAGGAATTTCGAAAGTGATTTTAAAAATGACTGCATGGACACCAATACAACAAGAGGATGCTAACTAGGGTATGCATAAGTGGGTAAGCTCTACCGCCAAGCTACGACATGCATACAGGAAATGGCGAAAGTCGCAACTTGATGGGGTGTGACCTAAGGCATAAATATAGTGCTGATGGTCAAAATGTGAAATCGGAGAAAATGGCCTACCCTTATATGCCATTTCAAGAGAAATGCACCTAAGTTCCAATGGATGTCATAATAGAAACACCACCCTATCCTATAAAAACCATCTAAAAAGACTATACCCATGGTTAAATCACATAATGAAACAATTAATCATGGAAGAGAGAAAAACAAAACCTATATTTTGGAATTTTTGAATTTTATAATTTTTTTTGGATTTTTGGCATAAATAAGGCATGATAAATACTTCCATCACACACTAAATGAAAAATGGGATAAAGCGTCACACTCTTATGTACAGTATATATAAGCACAACTTAGTTTGGTAGGTCAAGTTAAGATGTGCCCACAGTTAGGTGTAGGCCAAGGGTTTTCATCCACAAACTTATGGGAAGAAGAGGCCATATGGTTCACCAATGTAAATCCATTCCAAATGAATTAAAATTTCCCCATTTGGAAAGGTTGGCCATGCCAGGGACAATTGAACATAGTCATACTTTCAAAATTTCCCTGTGGACATAAAGGAGGATCATGACATAATGGAGGTACAAGATGCTTGTCGACAGGTGGTGAGGAGTTGGACGAGTCATTAGCAAGTTCAGTATTCAAAACCCAATACATGACTCGGTCCATGGGTGGCAGTTCCAGGCAAGGCCGAGGATATTCCCCCTAGGTCGATACAATATTTAATATTCCAAGCTCTATATGTTCCAAATAAGGGAGAATATAGGCAGAAAGAGGTGTAACCTCCCTATGATTCTCAGTGGATACATACATGACCTCCAAGTTGCTAACCGATTAGGCTCATCATTAAGGGAGTCATGTAGAACAAGTGGAGGGGCATCTCATGTGGGCGAAAAAACCTGATCATATTCCATATTGGGATGGAGTTTCTAACCAATGTTAGGAGAAACTGACGGGACTACCGGAGAGGTAATCTCTTCCACAATAGGTGATGGAGGGTGCTCAATAGATTGATCATACTCTATAAGAACAAGTGACACCACCCATGCATCAGGATATCTATGGAGTCCACAAGTGACAGAAAATATCATATACATAGGAGTAGTGGTAACAAATGAGGGAGCGTTGGGTGGATGGAGTTGAGGAAAAAACCCCATAAGATTGCAAATTTTGAAAAGTCTCAGGCCAACACTTTGAAACTGACCAGGATGGTCCCCCAGAAGCATTACAGTAGTTCTAGTAGAGGAAATTTTCATCAATGGCACGCAATATTCAAGTTGGTCAATGGTGATGATCTTGCTTTCATGAGAAAATCAAAGGACGCGAAATACAAATGAGACCACTATGGTCATGACATAAAACCAACTACGTCCAAGGAGCAGCTTATAATCTAAAGGAGAATTGACGACTTCAACATCAACATAAATATTTTTTTTTCCTAAATAGATGGCAAAATGTGGAAGGACCCCCTTGGGAACGAGACCGTCAAATGCTTGGAGAGTGGTATTATACATTGTGAGAGCTAGAGAACCAATATATTTCCAATAATATATGTACATGACACATGTGGAAGAGCCCTCATCTACCAGAGTGTGACGGATATTCTTTTGGGAAACTTGCACTATGATGTGGAAAGAAATCTGATGGGAAATACGAGGAGTGGCTTTGTTTGCATTAAAATAAATAACATGAGATTCAGATGGGTAAACTCCACCGACGGAAAACAACAAGGCTTTGCGCTACTAAGGGCAGTTTTGCAAGACCTCCAAAGTAGACATGGCACAAGGCACCTATGATATATCTTCAACAATACTATAGTGTTGAGCGGCCCTGGCGGAAGGGTTGTGTGTCATCTTACGTAAAACACCCTTGGGGGGTGATAGAATAGTTCCATATGCTCGTCTATAGTGAGAGGTCTAGTGGAACTAGGTGGATTTGGTGAGTCTTTGGAAGGACGACTCGATTCAGGTACATCATAAGACTTAGCTCGCGTGGTCACATTGACATCTTCTTTGCATATAAATATGACTGTGTTGTGAGGGGGATGGGAAGATAACCCCTCATTTCCCCCTTGCGTAGGTATAGAAGGTTGAGAAATCATTTGTTTTTGGGGTTGTGTGGGGAATGGATGAGTTAAAACGACAAGATGTTGAAAAGACGGTGGTGAAAGGAGCCTATGAACTTCATCCATTTAAGGACATTCATGAGGTGAGATGATCGCGTTGAAAAATTTTACAAGGAAACTTGACTTTCCAGTGATGCTCATTGTTTCCCCCTCCCTAACTCTCAGGGTTGGGTTTAGACTCCTGGGCAATTTGATTTTGTTGTTTATTTTTTCTATTGTTCTTGTTACTTTTACCACCAGTTTGCGAGTTGTTCTTTGGTTGAGTGGACTTTACTATGAGAACATCGGTGGACTTCTCAGGAGGGGGTGCTTTAGCAGAGCCAAATGCACTTGCTGGGTTTGGAGATGTAACAATCAGTTTCCCAAGGTGGCCATCAAGTTGGCTCATAGGATCGGAAACATACCCAATCATGCCATCAACATGTGGGCCAAGAACAGGCTTAGGTGGGTCAATGGAAGGCCTGGGGGCATCAAGAAAAACTTCGTACAATGTACCCAACTATGAATATATGAGATCCAACTATTGGGAAGCTAAAATGGCTTGTTCCTTAGTAATGGCTCGAAACATAGACACATCCTTGGCAATTTGAAGTTGGGGGATCTAATGAACCATTGACAAATAATTTCATTAGGTAACTTGTTTCTCACTAACCTCTTGTAGTGACGTCACTCATCAATGTGATCAGAAATAAATGTGGCATCATATTTTTTTAAATTGGACAAGATGTCAAAATCAAGATCATACCGAGTTGGTAACTAGAAATGTGTTAGGAAATTTTGAGCTAACGAGGCAAAGTCACCGTAGCATGCATTATCTAAATCGACATACCATTTTGCAGTATCTCTGGTTAATTTTCTTTAGAATAGGCGAATTTTGATAGAATCATCCACCAACAAATTGGGTGAACACCATAGATGGTAAGTGGTGATATGGGTGGATGGATTATTCCCGAGCTTCCCTTCAAAATTGGGAATATCGGATGGTAATTTGGTGGGAATTTGTGGCCACCGGGGATCATGATGAATGGGATCATTAGTCAATTTGGAGAGATCTGGTAAATCAAGAGAGGACAAAAACAAATTGTGAATTTGACTGAATGGGTAATAGGCAGGAGAAACCCCTGACCAACCTTGCATTCCCCCCATAAATGGATTGGATGGATGCACTTTTTTGTGGTGAAAATGGTTTGCCCCGACAAAAGGCTATTGCATGCTAGGGTAACTGGTAGATGGATGTTTCCCCCTAGGGTAGAAATATGCAGGGAGCAATGGACCCCAAAAAGTGTGACTGCTAATGGGGTTGTACCCAGGGTGAAAAGAAGGACTGGCATAAGGAGAATGACCTGGATAAGACATGATACTGGCAACGGGGTTACCCCAAGATAAAATAGCCCCTACAGTAAAAGCACTGGTAGGTGGTGTCCCTCCAAAGAGTTAACTATACCAAGCTTGTGTCATACTAGATGTTACGTTGCCCCCGGAATGACTAGGAACAACTAGTGATTCCCCCCCATGGATTCTCGGAAATAACCGTGCCTAATTGAGGAACAAGAATATTCAGTTGTGCAAATGACGGTGTGTAAATTCCTGGACCTATTGGCTGATTATGATGGTGAGAAACAAGAATAGTCGATTGTGAAAATGATGGTGTGTAAATTCCTAGACCTACTTGTTGACTATGTTGGGGTACCGTAGCCGGCATAAAGTATGTTGTGAGAATAATAAAATTTTAGAAACCAGTGGGAACCATAGATGAGATAGGTGGAATGCCCCAGGAAGAAGTAAGAAGTGTAGACAGAGGAGTAGGGATATCTAGGCTAAGATATGGCAGTGCAGTCATGGCAGCTGAGACTGCTGATGCAGATGGTAATGAAGTCTCAAACTCCACCATAGGTTAAATGGTCAACAATGACACATAAGTGTAATCCGGTGTAGAACCGTTAGGATTCAGCAAGAGTAAATTAGGCCCTAAAGGATTAGTCAAAGGTGGTTTGGCAGGAGCGTCAGAGTTGTCCGTTAACATCTCAATAGAAACCAGGTCTCTATTAGTGGGGCCAGACATAGATTCCAACATTATATGATGGTTTAAGTCATGAGTGCCAATAGGCACTCTCCGTGCAGGATAAATAAGTCAATTTCATTTAACAAGTAAACCTGGAAGATGACGTGAACTTTGACGTGCAAATTCAGCCTAGTTGATAGTAAATAAAACACACTTAAGTTATTGCAAACACCCTAAGGCCAAAATTACTGACTCGGATCAAAGAGAATGCTTTATAAATATCTTAGAAGGTAGCACACACAAAAATAATACAAAAAATTCGGTGGTGGAACAATTATACTAGTGACCTACTTCACAGCCCTTTTATCTGTGAACTCGACAAAAGCGCCGCCACAAGTGGAACACCCCCCGAGGGAACTGAGAGAGTATGACTAATATTCATCTCAGGTAAAAATAATATGATCCTGACCCTGTGCCTTTGTATGAGCTCTAGAAATAAAGGCCACTATAGTCACCATGTGCAATAGCACGACCTAGGGGGATAGTCGCAGAACAAGCCAACATGCAAGGGCATGAAACTTAACCCCAAAAGGAGACAAGACCAAAACCCCCTTGATAGTTACCTCCCAAGTGGTCCCAAGTGATAAACATCATTTGCATGTGTGCTAATTCCTCTATATCACACCACCCGAAACTAAGCAAGTAGGGTTGCATCACCCCGCTTAGCCCAAGTGTGACCTTGTGCTTAACCCTTTTGTGATGAGGGCTTCCAAGACCACACTACTGCAAATGGATTTTCACTCCCTATCGCAAGATTCTGAGTTAATTTTGTGGTCTTGGAGTGGTTAACTCACACTCCTACCTCCAAGACCCTAGCCTAAGCTAATGTTGGTGTACTACCAGTGAAAATAAAATACAAATCAAATTGATTTTATTATCGCGTTACTTTTAATCGTTGTTGTTCACTCAAGAGGAAAGTTGTGTGAAAATGAAATGGTGTGTAGGACACTTAGTTAGCCACCCTAATGAAGCTATATGCAATTTTTCATTTTCAATTCGATGAATGCTAGCTACGGGAGGGAAATTTATTATCTAACACACCAATACCTACTAAGATGCACTTTTCTATTAAGTCTTCCTGAATGCAAATTATCCCAAGAATTTTAATTAATGACCCAAAAACACACCAAAAAATAATCTAAGAAAGAGACCAAAACAAGTCTCACAAGCAAGAACGCAAAGCACTCCAAAAGAGAAACAACTAGGGAAATAAAACCCAAACAAAAACACACTCAAAATAATCAAAACAAAAGCTGAAGTGAAAACAAAATATGGAAATGTCAATCAAGCTAGGGCTGCAGCATAATGCCTCCACCAGGGCCAATGTTCTACAAGGGACTAAAAAACACCCTAGAGGAAAAGAGGCCTAAACAAGATCCTAAAGAAAGTGATACAATGTAATAAAAAAATTTCAAAAGAACTTGATCAGATGACAACTGCACAACCAGTCACAACACCACTATTTGTGACACTAATGATAAAAAATCAAAGACATCACTCAACAAGAAGGCATGAAAATGAGAAAAAATCCAAAATATGAATGTAAAATGTAAATCAGATCCAAAAAAATTTTGAATATAGCCAATCAAAAATGATAATGAAGTTAAGAGAAAAAACTCAAAACTCAATCCAAGTCACCTAATCAAAACTCAAGAAGAAAATCGCACAAAAATGAGTAAGGGAAGACCTTGAACAAACTGACCAAAATAGATCATATTGGAAACATATGAAAGCTGATCAACTATTAAAAATGATATATCCAATATATCTCCAATAGATCAGAAAGAAAACACCTGAAAAATTAAGCAAGCAAGCTCCAGAATACCCGAAAAATGGTAAAAACAAATAGAAAATAGGTTGAATTTTCAATTAGCCATATCTTCCTCGTATGGACTCCATTTCAAGTGATTTTTTTTTTTTTTTGAGGTAAAAAAATTAAAGCACAATACAAATCAGTAATTATTTTTACCTAAACCTGTACAAAAAATAACAGAACTGAAATGAAAAATCAGTTGCGCGTGAGGACAGAATAAAAAAACTGGTCAATTTTAATTGGTCATAACTTCTTCATACGGAGTCTATTTTCAGTAAAAAAAATCAAATAGGTAAACCTCAGATAAGAATATAAATATTTAACTATTTTTACCTAGATCTGTACAGAAAATAGCAGAACTGAAATGAAAAATCAGTTGCGCGCAAGGGCCGAAGAAAAAAACTAACAAATTTTAATTGGCCATAACTCCTTCATACAAGGTCCGTTTTTAGTATATATATATATTGTAAAATTCTGAGAAGAATCTAGATATGTGATTAGTCTAATCAAATTATGTACATAAAATTCCATAATTTAATTTGAGATGCATGATCTGTTATTCTCTCATAAAACAAAAAAAAAACATAACAAAACAAAACTTCAGATCTAATATCAACTCAAATCTAAACCACGGAGATAATAACCCTGAAAAATAGTTGAAAACAATCATAAAAGTTCAAGTAAACCCAAAAAATAAAAATAAAAATAGGATCTAATCACGATCTAACGAAAAGCGGACACAAAATCGAGTGTGATCTCATTGAAAGTGCCACTTTTTTTGCATACAAAACTGCAAGGAGTTGTTGCTCCGTGATCTATTGTCTGTTAGATCACCAGAAAATACAAGCACAATCAAGAAGACATCCTAGATTCCCATTTCTTCATGATTCACAAACATTCATGCAATCGTTTAATGCTATGAGGAAGAAGAAACTACCTTGCCTCCTCTCAGGTCGGGGACAGATCTTGAGCTCGATGTCGATCTGTTGCGCTACACATAAGTGATCTATCTAATCTGCCTACAATCTCAATACCTACACACAGCCACAACGATACAAAGACAACAAGTGATATTCCTCGGAAGATTGTTAGGATGAATGATATCACAAAAATAATTGCAATATCTGAAACATAATCATATATAGAAGGAAACTTATATCTTCATTAATATAAAATGACGCTTCGATACCTCACTTCCAGCTTCTCCTCTCTATGATTTGACAAATTTTCCCCACTAGATAAGGGTATGAAGAGCACTCTCCTATAGCATGATACCTCACAAGCTCTGAAGATAATAGAAAGATAGTAATAGGGTGTCAAGATCTCAGCAAAAGCATGGCTCTCTTAGACACTCAAATTACGACTCGCAAATTACAACTAGCGTGACCCTCTCAAATGATTCAATATAAATAGGTGAATGATAGGTCCCTAGAGGATGAATGTAAACGCTCAGGACGATGAGAAGTTAGAGAAACTTCTAATGGGTGAGTCCTGGCCAAATCGAATCAGTGAGTAATCAAGGTGATCTCCTAGGGAATGGGAAACTCTAGAGACCTTTTTCACAATTATGATATTTTTCTCAATTTTATCAATTATGAAATAATTATTATCTCATAATTATAATATTTTGGCAAAATAATTATGAGAAATTTCTCAGTTATATAATTTCACCCTTTTATCATGGGATAAATCTCACATAAGTAAAAGAAAAGGTGAAAAGGGAATGGAGTGGAAAATAGGGTTATAACAGTAAGGCTTCACAACTATGCCTCCTAATAGCTCATTATTCCTTTAATGATCATTGTACATAAGGAATTCAAGGACTATCCACTTGTGAAGATTCTAGCTACTCCAAAATGTTGCTCCTAGATCACACAAATCTACCCTGTCATTATGACACGTCAACACTATTTCACTCTCCCAAGGGCCTCCAAAAGTTCCCACACATAGTCAACTCTTTGACTGGTTTAGCGATTGAAAATCAGACACTAACAACCCATACACTTACTTTTCTTAGGATTCTTTAGATCTTTTTCCAAACACCACTAGGAAATTCTTCCAACTGCATTCTTTGTGTGATGTTCTATATTATGTTCACTGCTCTAATACCATGTATAAAATCCATGAAATTATGATCTACTAATATGAACAATCTAAAAAACACTTTGTTTTCATATAAACGCATAATTTCTCTACTGAATTTGGCAACTGAACAGGAACATAAATAAATCACAGTCACACGGTAGCAAAACACAATGTTTTTTCTAGGGAACCCAACTGGGAAAACCCTCTACTTGATTGAAAATTTTATCGATGGAAACTGAGCAATTGATCTCTTATAAATACAATTGTTTTAATATGAAAATTGATTTCTTTTCCTTTCTTGAACTATGCTTGAAACCCTTACAATATTGTTGTTCCATATCTACTCTTTATCAAACTCACACAAGCATCAACACACAAACACCAACTTGTGCTCTTCATTTCCTTGTTTCACCAACTCATGCTTTGATCTAGGTGGATATTGGTGGTCACCCGCCTATTCCACCTAGTCAGTTTCACCAATTTTATTATTTACTATTTTTACCAGTTTTTTGGGTCCTGAAATTCCAGAGCAGTTTTGAGGCCCTAAACGGTGTTTTTTTGGGAATGATTTCTCTAGCGATTAGAAAAAAATCACGACAGTAGTTTTAGTCCATGAAGAGATATTTCCAACGAGGTATCATAAGCGCCAAACAGAGATAATATGACCAAGTTACGACCTCGAGAAGTTGGTTGCCCAACTAATCCCAATGGGGCCCATAAACTCTTGGTGTTACATCTCCTTGGGTTAGGGTTTTATCTTATTTTTCAATAATAAAAAGGCCCTTGAGCCTCATTGTAATATAGTTTATACGCATGTAGCCACCACATCTATTAGTATGAATCCTTTGTCGAAGTGTACGAAAAAGGACCACTTTAGCTACGCATAACTAATAGCCCTAACAACAAAAGTGGCTGCCAATATCTTCAGATCTGCGGTTAGTTGAACAAGAAAAGAGCTGCAAAAAACCAGATCTATGCATGGAAAGACATTAAGCAGTAAAAACAATGGTTTGCTCCATATACCAATAGACAAGACAAGAACAATTTTTGAAAGAATTTTTATATTAATTGGGCACCTGGGAGGAAAACAAGAAGGCGTATCCAATTCTCCTCAGTGGGATGGGTTCTTGGAAGTCCTCGGCACTTCAAATCTAAGATTTCTCTCTCTTGTTGGTGTAGAAAACCCACACAAAGAATAGAACTCAAAGGGAGCTCACACAGCAAATGGTAGAAAAGAGTGACCAAGTGTATAGATCCAGAGTGATCTAATAGGCAACAAAAGGTGAAGAATGGTAGGAAAAACTCTCCTATTTATAACAAAATATTGGGTCATTCTAGATCTTGGTGCATGGGTTAACCAGATCTAGATCCACTTTTTATGGAATATTTTATTATATTTGTTGGAGGGAAAAGGTATTTGACTTGGGTCAAATCCCTTAATTTGTCAAAAATAAATAAATAAATGATTTATTTATCTTTTTAAGGAAGCAGTTAGAAGATAATCAAATAAATGATGATTTATTTAATTATTTAAGGAAGTGGTTGAAAGATAATTAAATAAATAATGATTTATTTAATTATTTGTGGGTGATTTGGTCATATTTAACAAGGAATATTATCTAAATAGGATTTAAATAATTATTCCTAGAAAATAATAAGATAAATAAAGGTTTATCTAATTAATTTCTTTGTTTTGGGTTAAACATGACTAGGAATAATAATTAAATTATGGTTTAATTAATTATTCCATGAGGAAAATCAAACAACATAGGTTTGTTTAATATTTCCTTTTGGGGTTTCCTGTTTAGACCATAAACAACCTAATAAATGTGGTTTATTAAGTTATTTTACATAGTGAAAGCAATTTTACTTAGGGTAAAATTGGTCTTACATGGTGTACTTGGGTCCATCTAATCATAATAGGTTAGATGACCAAAAAATGGTGTAACAGATTGCCCCCCAGCGTGCGAGTGTCAGGAGCAAATCGTATGACCGAAGTACGTTGTAAGAACACAATCACTAGACAACAAAAGGGATGTCAGAGAGAGAAATGTGAGGTAGATAGTGTGCTGAAGGACTAGACCCTGAGGAGACAAGACTTGCAGGTGCAACAAGTCTCTTTTTATGAGAGGGTACCTGTGTTGAAGGCGGCGGGGGAGGCATACCTATGCCCGCCGAGACAAAGTACAAAAGAATAGTGTGTCCAATAAACAAGGGACCGAACCATAAAGTACAACTGGCATAACCATAAAGTACAGCCGGCATAATCATGAGCCAGATAAAAATACAATGAGGAATCCCACATACATGTTGTGCCTGGGATAACAGCCAGGGCTGATACAATAATATCTTAGTACATGAGATACAAATACAACCCAAATTCCCCCTGTAAATGGGGAAGGGCTCGCAAAATATGACTGATACATGCAAAGCAAAGAGGCGCTGCAAGTGGCTAAGGCCAACATCATCAAATATCTGGAGCTGCATCGAAGGCTGCAAGGAGGGGGTCATCTGGGCATGTGGGGGGCTACCTGCAGGGCCACCCCCTCATGAGAGTTGAGACATCTCACACACACCCGGGAATCATCAAGAGCTACTGCTGTATCACTGAACCATCAAGTATACGGATCTCGGTCATGCTGAAAGGAGCTGGAGTGGAGAAACAATCAAGTCAAAGGGAAGTGAGAGATCCCTTTGCCTGATCCGAGGCACCGAACAAGAGTGGAAGCTAGAACCAAGGTACACCGCCCTCGAGACCTGGCTGCTGGAATGAATGAGCTGATGTCAACAGAAGGAGGTCCGCCATAGGTGAGGTAAGGAGAGATCCTCAACTAAGGCACGAGAGAGAATAGTAGAGCGACGAACAGACTGACACTAATGATGATGGTGAAATGGAAGGGACTGAGTAGTGAATGGACGACTTCCCTTGGTAGAGCATAAAGGGCATGAATGACATGGTAGCGACTGACGCAATATCATAAGGGATAGGGGACAGTGGGACTGAAGGCCATAATGTGCGACACAAGAGAGAGACCAAGCGATGAATGATGGAGGGCTATAGCGGGGTACAAAGGGACTCGGGATAGACTCCATGAATGCGATGATGACTCAACTTGAATGCTCTAAACAAGGGCGACTCGATGGTGCTGCCACATAGTAAAGGCCCAATGGGGGACCATGAAAACATGAGTACAAGATGGTAACTCATGACGAAAATCGACACGAACAAAGACAAGTAAGGAGGCAAAATGGTGCCCCAAGTACAAGTGTTGTAAGTGAGGAAGTTCGATTTTAAGGAGAGGTGAAGTGATCCTTCTTGGACAAAATAGGTCCTAGCGAAGGATGAAAGTACAAAAAATATGCTGGCTATCTAACATAAAATAAAACACGCATCTCAGAATGGAAATGCTAAGGGTAATATTTCTTAAGATAGAGTGCATTGCGAGGATTAGGAAGACGATTGCCTTTGAAGTCCTCTAAGAAGTATGCCCCCTTACCAAGATCCTTACTGATGATGTAAGGGCCGAGCCATAATGAGTCGAACTTCCCGTGACCAAGGAAATCATGGGCCTGGTCATATACTAGAACAAGGTCACCTTCGTGAAAAGGACGAGGCTGGACTTTTCGGTCATATTGAGCTTTGGTGCGTTTCTTGGCCGCTTCCATGGTTTGCAATGCAACACGGCGGTCTTCAGAGGCACGCTCAAACATGATAAGTCATTGTTCTAGAGGTTGGGTGTCAGGGAGAAGTTCAACAACAAGATGAAGGGAAGGGATTTCACACTCGATCGGTAAGACAGCCTCCTCTTCCAAAAACGAGGTGAGGAGGGTTATGGTTGAGGGACATAGGTGCCCCCAAGCATGGTGTGGTCATGCCAAAATGTATTTAGAAAAAGGGGAATCTAAACACATTTTAATGATGTGGTGTGCCATTTGTTCTTGTTATGGTTATGCAGTTTGAGAAAGGAAATGGAGGATTACCAATCTCTTTTGGTACTGCATATAGGGATCAAATGGAATTTAAGTTTCCGAGTTGGCATGCCTGGTGTCACTATCCCAAAAAGAGGATTTGGAGATAATGAACTGATGCTCTCGTAGAAAAGCTATAGGTTGGTCAACAATAATGTCTAAGAGACTGGGTTGCTGATGTAAGATGAGGGAACGATAAGGGGTATCATCCCTAGAGTGATCTGAAGTGATATGGGACTCTAGAGGTTCTTCTAAATGTGGAATAATATTGGGACTAAAGTCAACACGACCAGATACACTAGGAGAGTTGTGGAGAATTGCTTCTCTTGGTCTCTCAAATGTGGGTGCCCCCTTACCCAAACATTGGGTTTCAATGTAATGGCCACAAGGTGGATGTGGTGTGAACGCATGGGTTCGATGAAAGGGGGAATAGATAAAGTCAAGGGTGGGGATTTGTACCATAATGTCGTCATCGTGATAGAATATGGGGTGACTGGTGGAAGAAAGACCACCTGACGTGGTGAAGTGACCTGAATCATCATCATGAGAAGATAGGTTCACATGCGCATCGTCACAAGGGGTGACCGAAGAGTAAGTAGATAAAGGATCTACCGATGTTGAGCCCAAGATGATCGCTGAAGGAAGGTCAAGCGAAACAACAGGGGAGGATTCAGATGGAATGTTCCCCGAGGGTCTCATGGATGATGATAGGTAGAAAATGCTGGACGAAGGCTCCGTCATCTTGACATCCGGAGGGGGAATGTCAATGGGAGCAGTCATATCTGGTAGTTCTGTTGAAGCAGAATGCGCAAATAGGGGAGAGGTGGACTCATTGTGCTTGGCCTCGAATTGGTGGACCGCGGCGATAGAGGTGCGGAAGTCCTCGAGGCGAGGAAAAATATGGGTGTAATGGCCATGGAGATCACACAAAGCACAGGGGTGGTTGGTGTGAATAGTCTTGGGGTTCTTGGCCACGGTCGCAGAAGGAATAGAGGCTTCTGGGACCGCGGACTCACGGAACGTGACATTAACCATGGGCTTGAGATGAAGCAATTCAGGACAGGTATGGGAGGCGTGACCGACAACATCACACAAAGCACACTGGATGGTATGCTTTGGAGGCTGAGGAGGAGCAGGGTTTGTCGGTCAAGCCTTGTCCTTTGATGCCCCCTTGCGAGCTTTTCCCTTCTTACCCGAAGCGGTCGCAACAGGAGGTGGTTCCTGTTGAGGTGACTGAGGCACTGATGCAGCGGGAGAAGTCATGGGGACCGGTTGAACCGGGGTCAAAGCAATATAAGGTTTGGGTTGACTAGGCAAGGTGGGGGCTGGAGGATCAAGGTACCAAACGGGAATCCCAAGGGTCAAGTTAGGAAGAGAGAGGGTGGCCATGACCGGTACCATGTACACTCCTGGTGGGGGAGCTAGGAACGGTATCTGACCAGAGGGATAATGGCCAAGTGGGACGGTTCCTAAATGGCTAAGGCTTGGAGGAACCATGCTAGGAGGATAAAGAGGCTCATGACTACCAACTGCAGGTGAAGGGCTAGGAGCAGGTTGTGGAGGGCAAGGTTGCTGACTAGCCGAAGCAGGTTGCTTGAGAGCAGCCCGAGACGATTGCATCATGCAAACATTCGATGAGCTGGGGTCAGAGATAGGAGGAGGAGGAATACCAGGGAAGGTTCCGAGCAAAGAGGAGTCTTTGTAGACGCCAGGAGAGACACTGGTCAAGGAATCGACGGTTTTCTTGTTGGCTACAGAAGAGATGGTCGTCTCAGGTGAGGTCTGAGATTTTGGCTCATGATATGTCAATTGGTCAATGGTGACTATCTTTCCATTATGGGGGAAAGACATCTTGCGGAAAACCGTGGATGGGACAGCAGACATAGCATAGGTGTAGCTTCGCCCCAATAGAATGTTGTAGTCTAGCGGGGCATCTATGACTTCGACGTCAACGCAAACAGTCTTACCGGCGAGGGTGATAAGACAATTACGAAACAGGCCAATGGGCTGGGAGGCATGACCGTCCCATGCTCGAAGGGTGATCATGGAAGGGGCCAGCTCGGGGGATCCGAGTTGCTTCCAAACCGAAGCGGACATCACGCAGGTGGATGCCCCCTCATCAATTATACACCGGGACACGTTGGCGTTCCGGATTTTGACGGGGATTTGGAAGGCGACGGAAGGAGGAAGAGGAGGATGGTCTGATTGAGTGGCGTCGAAAACAATCATTTGGTCATCAACAGGATCTACAGCGCCCACGGCAGATAGTAGAGCCTTCTTTTGGGAAGGGCACGACTGGAGGAGTTCCAGTGTGGAAATGGCAGCAGGAGATTGCGCCAAATCATCTACTATACTATACGAATGAGCAGCTCGACCGGAAGCAGCGTTTCGACGTAGGGGTCCCTTAGGAATCTTGGTATGAACCTCAACTTTAGGTTGAGGGATATGTAAGGGGCCACTGGATGTCGAAAGAGGCTCTGTAGAACCTGAAGAAGGAGGCTCAGGGGCAGACTGAGCAGGAGGCTTGGGGTACTGGCGAGACCGAGTTTGAAGGTGAAGGTCGACGGTTGGGGATGGATCAGAGGTCATCATGAGGATCTGGTAATCGGAGGAACCAGAAATGGAAGGTGGAGTGGAGACCCGCCCGTCAGGTGGTTGGGTAGCCACGAATCCTTGCTGAGGGAAAGGATCAGTAAACACAGCCGGTTGAGTAGTGGCCACATTAGGGGGAGCGTGAGGGGAGGCATGTTGTCCGCGCAATGTGGCTTGAGACTCCCACATCTGCCGCATCTGTGGTAAAAGGGGACAATCATGGGTGTAATGATCGTAAACACCGCAACACGAACAAGGCTTGTTGGTACGAAGAGGCCTATCCGGCTTGGGCTGAGTGCCCTGTTGCTGGTTAGCAGTGTTAGGGTCAAAACCTTGAGGATTGGGTCCACGAGTACCAGGGGCAGATTGATTTGGATTGCCTCTCCACCTTCTTTGAGAAGAAGGGGGATTAGTCGCACCCTGCTGTGCAAATACTTGCCCTGAAGGGGGCTGTAGGTGTTGTTGCTAGGGTTGAGGAGGCAAGGGAGGTGGAAGCGCATATGCTGGAGGAGCTGGCACACCAGGCTGCGGATAAGGGTAATGGTTAGGGTGGGCAACATTGAGGTAAGCAAGAGTTTGGGCAAAAGGAGGAGGCATGCCGTATCCTGGGTACATGCTACCAGGAGGGGGAAGAGTGCTAGAGGTGCTGGCCCCTCCGGGAGGGAGACCGTAGCCCATAGGAGGTTGAGCATACGGATGGGAAAGGGCTCCAACGATACCGTCGGCGGAATGAGATGCCCCCGGGGCGTTAGCGCCACCGGGCCTGGGGAGGTCAGGAAGGACGGTATAAACATAACCAGACTGGGCGTAGATCAGGTCATATTTCAAGGCTATTTGGAGGGCGGCTTCTTCGGTTTTGAGGGAAATGGGAGGTGACATCTTTGCCGATGGGAGCTAGGAGAGAGCGAAGGAACCAGTCCATATAGATCCGATCTTCGAAGGGGGGAGCTCGACATAAGCTGCGTCTACGTCGCCATTCCTGAACATGGGTGGAAAGGCGGGTCGAATATGTTTGCTTAAAGGAAGTCAAGAGCTCCGTACCAGTATCGTATCGGAGAGGGAGCTGGAAATAAGACAAAAAGTCTTGGGAAATGATCGAAAAGGTGGTATGGGAAGAGGTGGCTTGGTCGACATACCATTTAGAAGCATCGTCGGTAAGCGTGCGTTGGAACAAACGAAGACGGATGGAGTCATCGGTAATGGAATTGGAAGAACACCACATGTGGAAAGATCGGACATGATTGGTTGGATCTTCTCCAGCAAGGCCTTCGAACTTAGGGATGTCGGAGGGGAGCTTGGTTGGCATAGCAGGCCAACCAACATCGTGGCGGATAGGGTCATTGATCAACTAATTGAAATCGGGGAGGCTGAGGCCTGCAATGTATGGCAGCAAGGGTATGGCCGAGGTAGTTCCTGTGGCGGTTCCGTTAGTAGTGGTTCCGGCATTAGGGCCTGGAGCACCGCTAACGTTAGGCCTTGGACCAGACATAGTGAAGGTGGCAGGGGGAGAACCAGGAGGAGAAGGAGAACCCAATGAATCAGGAGAGGAGTCGGAGTGCGGACTCGGAGGAGGACTGGCTCGACAACGGCGGGACGGAGCAGGTCGATCAACCGGAAACTGAGGGTGAAGGCCAAGAAGTCTCCGGGAAAGGCGCCTTGGGGGCGCAATGATGAAGGAAGAAGGAAACCGACAAGGGCAAATAGGGACAGAATCAAGTGAGGTCAAGGGCAGAAAATGTGCAGTGACAATTGATTTTAGAGTCTTTGCCAGGCGGTGTTAACCAGGCGCTTCTTCACTTAGGGTCAGTGTGTGGCGTGCGTTAATTTTAATTTTTAAACCCTTTCCATTTTGAGAGCAAGAAAATGTGTGCTGCGTAACTGAAAATAAATCTGCAGAGAATAGTATATAATGCTGAAATAACAGAAAAATAACGGCTACTATTGCATCGATTCAACCCAAGAAGGCGGGTCGCTCAAAACTAATGTAAAAAAGGGCAAAAATCTAGTCAAAACACACTTAAAAAGAGGCCAATAGATCTAGGGTCAAAAGGGACAGGGATCTAAAGGGTAAAGCTGCTGAAAAGAGGTGCAGATCACAGCCAAGAGACAGAGGCAAGGTGGCTGGAAAAAGGGGAAGAAATCAGCAAAAAGCGGAAAGGATAGGGAGGAGGTCCTAAAGAGAGGTCCAAACAAAATGACAAGAGGTGATTTGAAAGGAAGGAAGGCTGATTTAAAGGGATCTAAGGAGGAGGTTCCAGATCTGAAAAAAGGAAGGCTGAAACTCTGAAAAACAGACGGCTGAAATAGCTAAAAATCTTCCACAAAAAGTGGAGGGTACTAAAGCCCTAGGGGGCTAGGTTCCCACTTAGATGAGTAAAAAAAGATCAGAACTAGGTCAAAGCGGGCTGAGACAGAGGTTGGAAAACCCTGACAGAAGCTTCAGCAAAACCCAGAAAAATTGCAGAAAAATCACTAAAAAATTGGCAGGTCGCAGGTTCTAACCTGTTTTCAGTGCAGGTCGCAGAAAAGGGGCATAAAAGTGCGACCTGGAGGTCCAGGTCACAGGTTATGGGCCAAAAACTGCGACCCCCCGTTCTGGTTGTCTCGGCGGTAGATTTTCAGAAAAGTTGCCGTCTCGGTTGCGGCTGGTGTCGCTTACCTGCGCAATACGGCCAGAAACACACGGAAGTTAGAAATTTTAATGTTTTAGGGTTTTATGTGAGAAAAACAACATAAAAATAGGAAAAATAAACAGCTGAAAAGAAACCCTAGGGTCTGAAGTAGCTGGATATGCATGAATATGAAAAACGACAGCGGTCGTAAATTAAAACCCGTGTGGAGTCGCCATTTGTTAGTATGAATCCTTTGTCGAAGTGTACGAAAAAAGGACCACTTTAGCTACGCATAACTAATAGCCCTAACAACAAAAGTGGCTGCCAATATCTTTAGATCTGCGGTTAGTTGAACAAGAAAAGAGCTGCAAAAAACCAGATCTATGCATGGAAAGACATTAAGCAGTAAAAACAAGGGTTTGCTCCATATACCAATAGACAAGACAAGAACAATTTTTTGAAAGAATTTTTGTATTAATTGGGCACCTAGGAGGAAAACAAGAAGGCGTATCCAATTCTCCTCAGTGGGATGGGTTCTTGGAAGTCCTCAGCACTTCAGATCTAAGATTTCTCTCTCTTGTTGGTGCAGAAAACCCAATGCAAAGAATAGAACTCAATGGGAGCTCACACAGCAAATGACAGAAAAATGTGACCAAGTGTATAGATCCAGAGTGATCTAGTAGGCAACAAAAGGTGAAGAATGGTACGAAAAACCCTCCTATTTATAACAAAATACTGGGTCATTCTAGATCTTGGTGCATGATTAAAATAATGTTAACCAAATCTAGATCCACCTTTTATGGAATATTTTATTATATTTGTTGGAGGGAAAAAGTATTTGACTTGGGTCAAATCCCTTTATTTGTTAATAATAAATAAATAAATGATTTATTTATCTTTTTTAAGGAAGTGGTTGAAGGATAATTAAATAAATAATGATTTATTTAATTATTTGTGGGTGATTTGGTCATATTTAACAAGGAATATTATCTAAATAAGATTTAAATAATTATTCCTAGAAAATAACAAGATAAATAAAGGTTTATCTAATTAATTTCTTTATTTTTGGGTTAAACATGACTGGGAATAATAATTAAATTATGGTTTAATTAATTATTCCATGAGGAAAATCAAACAAATATAGGTTTGTTTAATATTTCCTTTTTGGGTTTCCTATTTAGACCATAAATAACCTAATAAATGTGGTTTATTAAGTTATTTAACATAGTGAAGGCAATTTTACTTAGGGTAAAATTGGTCTTACATGGTGTACTTGGGTCCATCTAATGATAATAGGTTAGATGACCAAAAAATGGTGTAACAACATCTCTTCTCAGAAATAAGCTACCATCATCTGAGCTAGTTTGTTTTCCATTTTGTTTTTAAGCATTTTTCAGTATTTTATATTAATGAAATGAAGTGTTATTCATGCTGCATCTCTGCGTTTATGTTTATTTCTATATTTTATTGTGTTCTTGCATAATTCTGGATAATGCTCACAAGACAATGAATACAATGTGCCTTTCGATCTCCTTATAAGCACTTTGAATTAGCTAATTACGACAAGTTCTATTTGAGGAAATTTGAACTGTGAATTGACTAGTTAACAAAGGCTCGCTAGTTGTATTAACCTGTCCTTCCTATAATTTAGGAGCCTGACTCAATCAACTTGTCCTTTACCAAAAATTACTCGCACTAGAAGACAATAAACTCAGTCTTCCACTAATTATCACTAGTCAACTGCTTCTTGCACTCCTACCTTTAGGAATTGGCCCTAAATTTTAGGAGCTCATCCTACTTTTTAGGAATTAGCTCCTAACACATAAGAACTCATGCATGCTTAAGAAAAAACTTGTTGTGGTTCCTTTGATTAAGGACAAATCAAGGAACTCTTTCTTGCTAACATTTTCAACATCTAGTGATCACAGCTCTAATATTAGTTGAAAATTTTCCTATGGGATAAACTATTTGGAGATGTTAAGCTAATTTTATTCAATAATTGTTTTATTTTTTAATGCTTCTCTAAGGAAACTCGTGATAACATCCATCCAAAATTTTATTATTCCTATAAAGAAGATTTGGAAAGGAAAGTTTAATAGTTGAATGACCTGCTATGGAGGATTCATGGAACATTGCATACATTATTGAAGTTCTTCAAGCAAACAATTTTCTCATTCAAAATAGTGACCTAAGGACTGGTGTCAGCTTTCTGACAACGAGAAACAAGAAAAAAAAAGCAAATGAAACCTAACCAAAATTAATTGACAATGAAGTGTCGTTTCTTGTGGTTGAGTAATGCTCATTGTTTTTTGTGGTTCAATATATGTAAAAATGGCTATTGGACCTAAAGCCCCTTATAGATTTAACTAAGATAAGTGCATTGGCTTCCTCAAACTTGCTATGCCAAATGCATTCGAAGGAGATATAAAGATGGTGAATTGAACATAAGAGAATGCAATTGTGTTGATTATTGTGTTTCCAAATATTCATAGGGATAATCTCCATGTTGTACTTGTTGCACACTAAAAAAAAGAGTTAGATATCTTCTCATTTCAACAGGCATTCTGATATGAATCATTGTACACGATGTGTAGAGAATAATCCTCCTACACATTTCCTCTACATTATTGATGAAATGTGCATCTAATATGTTTGGGAAGAAAGAAGTTATTTATGTGGAGTGTTATATTTATAGTTGTTACATGATGTATTGAAGAAGTTTTGTGGACTTGGAGAAATATTTGAAATATGCATTCCCTAATCTCTATTGTTGGTGATACAATGCTCACTAAAAAGGAGAACTACCAAGAATGGTCTAGAAATATTAGGTACACCCTTATTTTTGATTATTTATGGAAAGGAATATGTGAAGGAGAAGGTGATAATGCATTTGTCAAGCCCACGTCATACAAGGAACTAGACAATTGGGAGAACAAGGACAACAAGGCATATGCCTTAATTATTGCTTTTGTAAATGAAGAGGTGATTTGTTGTATTATTCTAATTACAAATTCTTATGATGCATTGATGAAGTTAAAATATTTATATGACTCACATTCAAAATTGGAAGTGGTTCAATTGATGATTAAGCTCTTCAGCCTTGAGTTGAAAGACGATGACCCCTTAATGGCCCTGGTCTCATGGATTAGAGCCATCACGCATGATGTAGAAGCCACTAGAGTTAAAATGGACATTCCTCTCATAGCCTTTGTTAAGGCCCTCTATCATACATACTCTCACTATCTTGAATCCTTAAAACCTAGTTCCCAACTCAAGGACATTACATTTGAAACCCTTGTGGAGAAGTTTTTAGGATGACAAAAATATTTTTGGAAGAATAATACAACTTCTCAGTCCCTTAAAGAAGTAGTATTCCTTGCAAAAAAAGATAAGAATCAGTGACGAGATTCTCCTAAAGGAAGAGGAGGTAGAAGAGGACATGGAAAAAAGAATCATAGAGGTATGGGGTAAAAACCATCAATGAGAAGTGTCTGATCTCCACTAAATTCACTTTAATATAAATTGACATGATGCATGCACGTGTAGAATGACTTGGGAAATAATCAAGCAAGAAATAAAATAAAACAAAAGTAAAACACAAGATTCAATGAAAGGCAAAGCACTTGAATCTACTCATTACATTCTTTCCCATTGCAATATATGAGTAACTGAAGATTTTTTTGTTTTCCACTTGCTTCTTGGAAATATGTATGGCTACTTGATATAGTTCAACCTACCATATTACATCTCAAAAAGACTTATTTGAAGACCTTAGTGGCAATGTATATGGAGCATTTTACTTTGCAGACAAGTCAAGTCTCAAGCAATTTAGACTTGGCGCCATTAGGCTTTTATTTCCTGGAATTCCTAAATTTCTTCTACATGATGTGCTCTACCTTTTGGAACTACATATAAACTTGTTGTCCTTTGTTCACATTTTCCAACAAGAACATAAATTCCACCTGACGAGACTGAGAGATATTAGAAAATAAAGCGAGCCATCATGAACCCTAGCAAATACGCCTGCGACTGTATGCTCCTTGATGCCATCAAGGGCTACAACACGGCTCTTGACGCAAAAATTTATGGTTCACCCCCGCCATCTCTGAAGCCCAACAATGTGCGCAGCCTTGCTAGAGACCAATGGAAGCAGATTCGCGCTGCGCACAGAAAAAGAAACTACTGCACACTTTCTGCAGCAGAGAGGGATGTAAAGGAACCTCATGCACAGGAAAATGGAGGAGAGGTAGATCAGAGGGGGTCGACTCCCTTCCCAGTCGGAAACTTGACAAATGCTCTGAGTCAACATGCAGTAGTTTCCATCGCGTAGGGAAATGAGGGCACCAGCCTTCCCACGCATTCCTTCTGTGCATAGCTACAATGCGCAACCCCAGATCTAATCAATCAAATTTGCCTTAGCACCAAGAGCGATGGAAAATGCAAAAATAAAGTCTTGGGTAGTAGCCAGGAAAAATAAATAGCCAATCTGTCCTCTAGGAGACACTCTGGCTGCCAGAGTGACCCAGATCTCCCTCTCCCTCCTTTTCAAATATAGATATCGCTTCCTTCATGAAAAACCATGTTCCACTGGTGCGCTCAACAGATCTGGTGCAGAACCTCTCGCATGCCCTTGAACACGGACTTGGAATCACCTCAACTTTAGAGAGATTTCTTCATGGAGGTAAACAAATAGAGGACTCATTTCCCCTCTCATTTTATAATATTGAAAGAGATACTTCTATAGTTTTAACCCTTCATCTGCGAGGGGCAGTCTCCAGCTTTCTCTTACAAATACGTTGTCCATGCTCAACCCCCCAAGAAAGCTACTCAACCCTCTGAGGCTCCCAAGCCTTTCCTGGTTGATAAACTGGAGGAAGCCCCCTCCATAAAAATATCCCACCCAACTCTTGAAGATCAGCTTCAAAAGTTCTCAGAATCAATGATTATTTGTTGCTTTAATGGTTTATGGCCTCGCACAGCAGATCTCTACCAATGGATTCATTCAACATGGACCAAAAACAATAGGGTTTTCTTCTGCTCAAAGGTTTTCTTCATAGTCTTGTTTTCTTTCGATGAATATTTTCAAAAGGCCCTAACTGGGGGTCCATGGTTTTGGGGATCGGCAGGGCTATTCCTTACCCCTTGGTCTCCAGATTTTGATCCCTCTACAGAATTCATTACTAAGCTCCCTATCGGGGTCAGGCTTCCAAACTTACTAGTGCACCTATGGCATTACTCTGATTTTCAAGGAATTGGATATACCCTAGGCCGCTTCCTGGAAACGGATCCTTCCAGGGGGGAGAAAGGAATATACACCTATGGCAGAATTTGCATTTAAATAGACATTAGTAAAGGTCTACCTAATCTAATAAATCTCAAATTTGGCAACCTCATGTGGACTCTATCCATGGACTACGATAACACTGCCTTATGATGCCGCCACTACCATCAAACAGGGCACCTTTAGAACACTTGCACCACATTCCTCACCCAAAATAAGAAAGGCAATTGCAAATCAAAATAAAAAATATATAAACCATGTGATTTTCCACCCATGGATGACATTGAGTCCTTAAGCTCAGATGAGGAGGAGTCTTAAGATGAAGTGGAGGCTACAAATCAGACAAAAGATGCGCTCTCGGCTGACCCTAAGGGACTCACCGCTTCTTCGAACACACAGAAATGTACTCATGAATCCTCCTCATCCGATTCAAATAAGGAGACTCCTCCTACAGTTAACAACAGTCTTCAAGTGGTTATCTCCCATTCAACCCAAGATGGATGGATCAAAGTTATCAAAAAGAAAGGGAAAAACTTTCATATTAAGGACTCAACCCACTTTGGGTAGACTCCAATGACCATCTCCTTATGTTTCCTTGTTTCCCCTCTCGATCCTTTTTTCTTATTTCCTGGTTACTTTTGGGATCGAGGTTGATTTTTCAACATTTCTGGATCCCATGTTTCTTGCTTCGCATGATTGTAACTTAACTTTGTACCATATGATTTCTTAATAGAATTAGTCTAATTTACCAAAAAAAACATTTTCCAACAAGAGCACTACATTTATATGTTTGATGGAAAATTTGAGATAAGAAAACCAGATAACACAGATGTCATGATTGGAACAGAGGAGGAAAATTTGTTGAAGCTGCAAGGAAAATGTGCTCGTGCGCAGAGCTTTGCATACCGTTCTCAATAAAATGAAGGTAGATTTCCATCTAGCCTTTTATGGCATGCAATATTTGGACATCTTAATTATGAAAATATTCGTTTGTTGAGAAAAAATGGTGTTTTTTATTTGCTAATTATTGTATCCTAGGAAAACATATCAAAAAACCATTTAATGATTCTACTTCTAGATAATGTAGAAAGATTGCACTGATTCATTCTTATTTATGTGGCCTTATGCTTGTTCCTTCTATAAATGGAATTAAATATATGATGACTTTTCTTGATGATTACACTGGGGTGTGTATGGCATACTTTTTGAAAATTAAATTAGAAGCTTTTGAATCTTTAAGAAATTTTCATGTACGGATTGAAAATGATGCGCTATCACGTATTGGAACTCTTTGTACTAATAATGGAAAATAATATACTTCTAATGAATTTGAAAACTATATTCACCAAAATTGGACCAACATCAAACTATTGTTCCCTAAAATCCTCAACAAAATTGTGTAACTGAAAGAATGAATAGGATTGTCTTATTAAATATGGTTCGTTCAATGATGCTCTTCAAAAGTGTAAAGTTTATGTTTTGGGCTGATGTAGTTCTATGTGCAATATATATATATATATATATATATATATATATATATATATATATATATATATATATATATATATATATATATATATCCATCTCATTTTCTAAAAAACATGACTCCTTATGAAATGTGGTATGGCCACATTCCCTCAGTAAGGCATCTCAAGGTTTTTGGTTCCACTTTCTATGCCCTAATTCCTAAGGAACAAATAAGAAAGCTTGATTCAAAGAGTCAAAAGTGAATCTTCTTGGGGTATTCAGATACCACCAAAGAATATAATCTCTACGATGAGGTAAATAAGAATTTTATATTGTCTAGAGATATGATTTTTCTTGAATATTCCAAGACTGATAATATTGTTGAGCGACAACTTGATGGTTTGGATAGATTGAAACATGCAAAAATTTATCATGAATTTGATAATGAGATTCCACATCTTGAAGGGGGGTCTCTATCTTGGATCAATCTATGGAATCTCTTTTTAAATAATTGTCACCCCCTCATGAAGTTTTGACCACTACTTCAAATCAAGAAGACCCTTTAAGTGATGTGATAGAGAGAATTGGAAGACTATATCTTGATGGAACCCCATCTCAATCAACACGTCAACCTATACCATCTCATAAAGGTCCCCCAAAATGGCTCACCAAAAAATTTGAAAGTGTTCATCATAATGAGGTCGAAAAGAAAGAACTATAAGTTCCGCTAAAAAAAATGGAGGTGATGTAAATGATTCTAATTCTATTGATGATATGGATGTTTCATATGATTATGAATTGAATTTTTCTACTAATTTTGAAACAAATTCCTTTAAAGAAGTTGATTCTCATAAGGAATGGGAAGAAGCCATGGAAAAGTAGTATTGTGCTTTAATAAAGAATGGAAAATGGAATCTAGTGGATTTTCAATTTGGAACCAAACCAATTGGCTACAAGTGGGTCTACAATAATAAGTATAAATCAAATGGCTCACTTGAAAAACACAAAACAAAGGTCGTGGTAAAAGGATTTGCATAGAAAGAATGTGTCGATTACGAAGATATCTTTGCCCCCACAACAAAATGGGCCACCATTTGGACTCTCTTTGCCTTGACAAATCATAATGGATGGAAAGTCTCTCAAATGGATGTGAAGACTATTTTCTTGTATAGATACCTGAAATGAAATGTCTTCATGTCTCATCCAGAAGGATTTGTTGTGAAGGGACAAGAATAAAAAGTATGGGAACTCATAAAATCCTTATATGGCCTAAAACAGACACCATGAGCCTAAAATGAAAAATTTATTGAACATCTTCTAAAATTAAATTTCAAACACTTTAATATTGATGATGAAACTTTATTTGTGAATAAAGTTAGCAAAAATACTATCTATATTGTAGTATATGTAGATGATCTGTTAATAACATGGAAAAATGAATACTATATTGAATCCAAATAGAAAGAGTTGAAGATAGGATTTGAGATGACAAATTTGGGAAACCTTCACTACTACTTAGGCATTGAAGTGACCCAAGATTCAATTTATATAGTCCTATCTCAAGAGAAATACATTGGAGAATTTTTAAACAAGTTTGGCATGGTTGAACGCAATCCTTTGTCCACTCCAATGGAACAAAATATGAAGCTCATATCTAAAGAGGGAAATGAATATGAGGATGCAACTAGGTATAAATAGTGTGTGGTAAGTCTTAACTACCTCACCACTACCAAACTGAGCATTTCATTTATTGTTGGAATCCTTTCTAGATTTATGCAAAAGCCTAGTGAAGGACACTGGTCAACTGCAAAAAGAGATCTAAAGTACTCGAAAGGAACTCAAGACTTTAGACTCAAATATTAATAGGTGGTTGAATTCAACTTTATTGGATATTCTCATTCAGACTTTGATGGAGATAAGGATAATGGAGTGTCTAATTTAGCCTATGTTATGAGTCTTAGATCATGAGTTGTATCCTGGGGGTCATAAAATTAGTCAGTTCTGGAATATTCCACTACAAAGGAAGACTATGTGGCATTTGTAAAAGCAACCAAGGAAATTATGTGACTGAGGAAAATTCTTGAAGACTTGCAGGAGAAACAAGTGAACTCTACTCCCACTCTAATTAAAAATACTTCTACAATTAAGTTGGTCAAGAATCCTAAATTCCACGATTGAACTTGTGATATCCTTTATGTTGTGAATACAATCCCCTCTGCAGTTAAAGGTGATCTCTCTAGCCCTAGAGTGGGTCCAGCAACTTACGAGACTATCTAATGAACACTTTCTTAATTAACAACCAAATCAGGATGAGAAATGGAAAAGGTCCTACCTCTTCCTAATGTTATGCTCAACCCTTTGATGAAGGCCTTGATCCATGATCCTTCAAGCTCGATACTCACTCCTAGTGGCATTTGAATACCTACAGGTGATCAAGAGACAACAACAAACGTGATCCAATACAAAGCATACATTAAACATCGATTACCTAACAGATCAATGAGCATTAGGCTATTGGTATGAATATTCAAACAAATATCGAAAGCAAAACACCAATTGTATTATTGATAATATAAAAGAGAAAGATTACAATCGTGGCCTTCATGTTGGAGGCCTCCCTTTGGTGTAATCTTAGTCAAAACTGAGGCTCTTAAGCAATCCTTCTCCCGAATGGAAGATTAGACATTAACAAAGCATAAGGAAGCAAAGGATGAATAATCAGACCATCCCAATAATGACCAACTAGTAGTGGAGGGATGAGGATCAATTTATAGGAAGGGAGAGGGAGTTAGGAGTCCATGAAAGAAGGAGGAAGACCCACTTCTCAAGGGATAATCCCCTATTGATAAGATCAAGAGCTCGACCCTATCTCCACCGTGTTGGAATCACGATTGTCGTTAGAACAAAACCTGCAGGCGTTAGTCTCTGCTACAATCATCAGAGTTAGGATCCACGAGAGGTGGTTAGTCCATGTCACGAAACACATGGGGAGCGTTGAACCCAATGTCCAATAATCTCCCCCCCAACGCAAGCCAGGTGAGTTTCGAACTCGAGACCTGTTGCTCTGATACAACTTGTTGGAACCATGATTGTCATTAGACCAAAACCCGCAGGCGTTAGTCTCCGCTACAATCGCCAGAGTTAGGATCCACGAGAGGTGGTTAGTCCATGTCACGAAACACATGGGGAGCATTGAACCCAATTTCCAACACACCAAACAAGATCCAACTCGTCATCCTAGAAACTTATACAGGTTGAAGCTTCTCCTCCATTTGAGGAAACACTACCAAAAATGGTTTAGCGTGGTTTTTCCATTCGAAAGAGCGTTGACAGTGCTAGGCTAGCATGGGAAGCCTGCCATCAGCATGGGGGAATAGCTAGAGAAAAGCGTTGAACCAAAAATTTAGGGTTTGGGCTAAGCTTCTTCAGAAATTCTTCAAGGAATCTCTCTTTTAGTATTTAAAGGATATCTTGATGTATTTTTCCAAGGTGGGTATACTGCACAGTATTCATCACAATGCACTTCAGGATCGGGAACAAGAAGTGAACAAGGTGACAAATTATTGTGTAACACCTTAGCTTAGTGATTTGATTGAAAGTAAATGTGCATAGGTTTATTTTAATTAAGTATGCTACATTGAAAGACAAGAAAATATTTTAATTATTAGTAATTCATTACTAATTATGGTTTTTTTTTTAATTGTAATTACGTTTTACTTTGTAAATAAAGACAAATATTGGAAATTAATAGTTGAGTACAGATGGATGAAAGAGAAAAATGTTGCAATTTAATTTGGAAAATTATTATTATCCCTCAATAAGTCATAGGAATCTAATCTGGGTGATTAGATTTAATTAAGAAATTGTGATATTGAAAAAATAATGTTTCCTAGAAGACATGAAGTTGTCCTCAAGAATGGGAAATAAGAAATCATAAATGGGCAAGCAACTACTTTCCACCTTTTGGTGAGGTGGAGGTAGTTATTAACCACCAAAAGAATGATATATGGATAATATCTGTGAATTTTCTTGCTTTTGTCTCACAATTCTAAAAGGAAAAATTTGGAAAAGAGACTAAAGAGAAACAAGAAGGGGCAGAGAAAATAATTGCAAGCCTAGTTGTGTAGTCACCCCTCCCACATGTACCCAATTTCATTGACCTGCCAGGGTAAACATGAGACAAAGAGTTACTATGACATGACCCAACCTCCAAGCTCTTATTAAGGAAGTGGGGCCTACAAATTTACCTCAAACTGACAACTCACAATATCCCTTAGGGATACAAGACACTCAAGGGCCAAAGGAACACCCCAAGGGACCAAACCCTGAGCTATCTAGGAAATGGAAAGGAAAGGCTAAAACCATTGTCAGTCCAGGAAAATATCCATGCCAATGACATCCTATAACCAGAAATTCACGTACATATACCATGCATCCATAAATCAACAAAGAAATAAGACATGAAACCTGATACCTGCAAAGCAATCCAATTGTAGTTGTTGATCCACATGTTCCCTTACACTTTTTTTCTTTCCTTTGCCTTCTTTCTTCAAATCCACGATATGCCAAATTTCTCCAAGAATACTCTATGTGTGCAAGGGTATGAAAGAGTGAGATAATAGAAGAGATATCCAACACTAAACTTTCAAAAGGCTAGAAATTGGTACTCAAAATCCTTTTTATCATTGAGGCCTCTATTTTCTTCATTTTCCTTCATTTTTCCTTCAATTTCCCTCTCATGCAAATTGGTGGCCCTTCATCTCCATTTTCTCCTATTTTCCTTTATTTTCATAAATAAATGTCAATTAATGCATTTTTTCCTTTTCCAATGCCTTTACCTATTTCCATAGCCATTAATTAATCACCAATGATACCCAATCATTGTGTTTTACCCAACATTCAACTTGGAATACATGTCCCATGACCTTGGTATTATTTTTATTTACATAGAAAATCAACAATTGGTTGTTACAAACTCCCCTCCCCACCACCTTGGGGGAACATCATCCTTGGTGTTCAATGACACCAATAAACCAGCAAAACACATTTTGGCCATGGAGATTTATAACACAACTCGATGCAACATTTACATCATACCATACTACCACGACCATGCCCATCATAACATGAACACCATAGTGCTTATTGGAGCTTTATAACACAACTCGATGTGGTATTTACATATATGTACATATATAGACAAAAACAAAGCACAACATCAAACACATACATTAAGTAAATTCGCTCAACCAGCCAATAGAGAAGGATACATATCCCGCATTTGATCATCCATCTCCCATGTAGCTTCATCAGGCCTAAATTTCTTCCACTACACTTTAACTCACTTGAATGCTTGATTCTCGAGCATGAACATATTACAATGAAAAGTTAATTGAGATTTTGATTAGAATTATCCTTCAGGTTCCTCCTATAAAACAGAATAGTCAATCACTTGATCAAAATCCTTCACATATATTTTAAGCAATGAAACATGGAAAAAATCATGGAATTTCATTGTCGGAGGCAGTGCAAGTCTGTAGGCCACCGGTCCAATCCTCTCAAGGATCTCTGTTGGAACAAGGTCCCCTAAAGCTGTGAATTTTATACAATTTTGTATATTTTTAATATTAATTAGTCTAGCACAAGGGTTTTGGGGTGGGTCAAAGCCCCAAATGCATTGTAATGGGTCAAGGGTAGCCAAGAGTCTGCAAACCATGGTTTGGGGACCATTGCAAGTGTAGGCTAAGTCGATATAAATAGATGAAAATTTTGAGTCTTAAAGTAGGCAAGAATTAAGTCTGATGCTAAGTGAAAATTGTTAGGTCTATCTTGGGTTGTTTAGGTAAGGACTCCTATTGGTTATGTGCGTGGAGATCCTCAGTCCTGCTATGTGCGGACCCTGCTGGCTATGTGCGCAGGCGGTATTTTGGGATTGTAAGTGGGTTTTGATATTAATGTATGTGGAGTATTCTTGGAATATATTATGCTATCTGGATCTATTGGGTTTACTATTGATGCGAACTTGTGTTATTTGGCTAAGCTGTGTATGTGTCTATTTTATTGTTGTTATCTGAGAGAATATTTATGTTTTTGGTATAAGTATTTGTGATCTATTAATGGTTGTGATTATAGTATTTTGTGTTGATATTTGGTGATACGCATGTGGATGTAAATATAATTATTAGATCTATTAGCTGTGTTACGGTTATGTGCTAAAGAACCCTGTGAATAACCTACTTCTGGGTAGATCTGATAATTGCAACCATCGATCTGTTCCGTTACCTACTCTCTCTCTAGGTGCAGAAACCTGGTTCCAGCACCCACCCATACTACTTCGAGTGAGACCTTGGCCTGTGAAAGCAAGTCATTGCCGAAAGGGCAAGTAGTATAGGGGTTTGTTGGAAAACCTTAACCTCTGAACCAGGGTCATGACCCCTCAAGCCAACAAATGGTTCCGTTGCTAGGATTGGGAGAATTTTGAGAGAGAGATCAGGTAATTCCAAGAGAACATTGGAGACATGAGAAGAAAGAAATTTAAGAGTGGTTTGAAAAATAGGTTCAGAAATTTGCGGTAAGTACATTTTCATTGAATTCTACGAAATATTATTTGTAACATTTGAAAACGAGCTTCAGGAGTGGCTGGCAAGGCTCGTAGATTTCTAGACATGTTGGAAGGACGAGAGAGTCACGCAGTGGACTCTAGAGTTGATCCAGTAGTTAGAAAGAACTGATAATACCATCACTTGTACAGTAGATCACTGGGTGGATAGTGTGTTGGGAGGATTTGTGACGAAATTAGCAGTCAATCAGTTCGTGTCCTATTCTGAGGCAGAGTAGAGGTTTTTCAAGGGTTTCCAGGGTAAGTTTCTGAAAACCTTTCCATTATTGATTAAAATATTATTGTGCGAAAAGGGCATTCTGTGCAGCCATACAGAGTGAATGAGCTCTGATCAGAGAGAGGGTACAACATGAAGTGGTAAATACTACAGAAATAATCAGAAGGAGATAGATCTGTCTACATTCTAGTAAGGGATTCGGCTACGCATAGCCCTCCGACTACACCACCTTCGAACCAGCATAGGGGTAAGAACTCACTCATACCTCCGCCCCCATCAAAAGAAGAGATGGCCTCACATATGAATCTACCTACCTTCAAAGGCGTAGGGGACGAAGATATGGATCGGTTCTGGTTTGTCGCAGATTCGGTATGGACTGCGCAAAATGTGGCCAACGATGCTGTGAAAAGGGCACATTTGTCCCTTGCCCTGGACTGGTATATGAGATACATAGCTCAGCATGCGAATGAGACCATTCCAGAGGTTAAGAATGCCCTAAAACAGCAGTTTCGAAAACCTAAATCCTACTCTCAAATAGTGAATGACCTAAAAGATTTTAAACAAGGACCCTCTGAGTCTGTATGGGAGGCTGACCAGCGGCTAAAGAAGGTAATCAGGGAAGGGGAATTTATGTATGATGACAGACAGCACAAGGAATGTCTCATTGCTATGTTACTGCCTCACATGTGCATACCTATGGGTCAGCAAGCCATTGAATCACAAGAAAAATATTTGGAGATTGCTATGAAGTTAGAAGCTGCACCAAGAGATGATACCCAGTTGGGAGTACAAAAAATCCAAGGCCAGCTGGAGGCGATGCACATGAAGATCCAGAACCTGCGAAAGGACCGAGGGAAGGAAGCTAGCCTAGACGTATGGTTAATACGATGTAGGGTATCTGGCCATACCAAGGATCAGTGCTCGCTTCTGGAAAACTACCTACAAGCGGGGGGACCCAGTCCTTTGCGCCTAGGACCAAGTGGACCAGCACTATGGTGTGATGATTGTCAGGTAGTCGGCCTACATGATGCTAACCACTGCCCCCGTCTTGGTGCATATGTCCCAGAATTGAAGCAACAATTGTGTCGGTTTTGCCGATCAGTAGGACATGATGAACAGAACTACCAAACTTATGATCTGATGATAGACTGGGGAAACCTATATAGGGTACAATCAGACCCTTCTTCACCGGGATCCCCCTCAAGCATAGGTGGCTCCCCGGCTAGGGGAAAGGGAGGGGGCCGAGGTGGAAGCATAGGTAGGGGAAGAGGACAACTAATCTACTATAACTGTAGAGAGGTAGGGCACTTTGCGAGGGATTTCCTGAACCCTGCAAGACAATCCTATAAATATTGTAGACAGTTGGACCATGTGATTGAAGACTACCCAAATCTGATAGAAAAAATGCAGGAAAAGTAGCAGACACCTATGCATAATGTACAGAGGGTTAAGGTAGAACCTCGAGACGAAGGACCAAGCATTAATTTCATAACACGTAGCGGCATGGCCACTGGGGGAGCTGAGGAGAAAGTTACGACTGAGCCTCTTATCTAGAAAGAAGCCATCAAATAAGAAGGTTTGGATAGGATACAGAAGGAAAAGGAAACCTTTGTCGTAGCTCGCAAAGACTTTGCTAAGGCTGAGGCATCTACTTCTCAAGCCCCCGCAAACCTTAAAGCAGATGATGAGGTCAAACTACTTTTTCAGGCATGTATGAAGCTGTTGCGCAACCAATGGGCCGTAGAAAACCTCCAATCCTTAATAGATAGCTAGACAGAAAGAACTAATCCACCCCTGGAAGTTAAGGATGTGCACAAACTGTACAAGCATAAGAAACGCACTAGTAGGGAAATGCGGCTAACAACGCAAATTGGTGATTATGAAATGGATCAGGTTATTTTGGACCTGGGATCATATGCGAACATACTGCCCAAGAAAACTTGGCAGTGAATGGGAGAACCTAATTTGGAATGATCCACTATCCAGCTGCGCATGGCCAATTATCAGAAGATCATACCATTGGGGAGACTGTCCAATATCCTGGTAGATATCGCAGGAGTTAAGATCCGGGTTGACTTTGAGGTCATTCAGATTGTAGAAGATGCGGACCCCTATCCTGTGCTCCTAGGATTGGATTAGGCCATAGATATGGGAGGCATCATCAACCTAAAGAAAAGAAGCATGGTGTTTGAAAATGAAGGTACACAGGTGATAGTACCATTAGACCCTGCGGAAGGAGAGCGGTATACAGAGCTGGTGTGCGAAGAAGAGGATGTGGATCATATATATAAGTTAACTATGTGGGATGAAGATTGGATCAATCCCACGGCCAATGGTGTACATTGCTGGGAAAAATATAGTGAATGTTTCTTTGACTCCGACGGAGAGATGGAAAATTGGAAAAATCGGTTACATGATGTATCTGCGTTGCGATGTCTTAGAATCACCAAGAACTTCTGGTGCATCACCTCCGAGGTAAGCGAACTACCCTACTTTGATTTTTCTGGTAGTATTAAGGATTTTTTGTGAGCATTTGAAGCTGCGGTTCCGAGAAAGCGAAGGTTATGGGCCCTTAACCTAGCCATGCGCACACCACCTGCGAGGTGGTGGGATACGCATAAGGGGGCATTCCAGGAGTGGGAAGAGTGTCGGGGTATGATGATCCTGTGATTTTCACCTCCGGTCCACTTGCGTGTAAAAATATTCCTTGGCCTAGGAGACCCGCACGAGCATTTTTTCGCTTCGATGGAAAAATGGTGTGACCGAACTATGGAAGAATGGGTTCACTTGTTTATTCATGCCTTGGGACCAATTCCCACCGCATGGTATTTAGATGTAGAGCTACATCAACGCACCCACCACTAGGAAACATTAAAGGATGAATTTGTAGGAACATTTGTGTTAGCAGGGGGAACGGAGGCGCTTGACGAAGCTCTGCAGGATATAGATACCTTCGTATTTGATGAAACGCGCCCTTACGCAGCACTTGGGGCACCAACATGGGAAACACATATGCAGGATATTGTCAACTGTCACACTATAGCAATAGAATAATGTGATGAAGATCCACGCAATGTCTCTATCCCAGAATCGGAGGGAGAGCGCGCAGTTGCGGGACCCCCACTACAAATTGTCGATGTTACTAAGCCTCTGAAGGTGCGAGAAGTCAAGATTGGCACATAAGAGCAACCTAAGTTGGCTAAAATTAGGGATTAATGGGATGATGATATAGTAGGAAAAGTTGCAAAACTGCTCACAGAATATCGGGACTTATTCCCGATGAAGTTTTTGAAAATTAAGGAGATCATAGGGGACCTAGGGGTCATGCGCATCACGTTAAAACTAGATGTGTGCCCCGTGAAGCAACGGCCCTATTGGTTGAACCCTAAGTATAAAAAAAAGGTCAAGGAAGAAATTGACAAGATGCTCACCGCAGGTATCATCGAACCGATTGAACAGTCAAACTAGGTAAGTCCGATGGTGGTTCAAAAGAAAAATATGAAGGGAGAGATACGAATATGTGTGGACTTACGCAAATTGAATGATGCTTGCGTACATGATCCCTTTCCCACGCCGTTCTAAAATGAAATCCTTGATAGCGTGGGAGGCCAGGAAGCATACTCATTTACAGACGGGTTCTTGGGCTACCATCAAATTAGAATCGCACCTGAAGATCGCAGCAAAAATACGTTTGCCACTGAATGGGGATCCTTTCAATATACTGTCATGCCATTTGGGCTCAAGAATTCCCCTACCATATTTTCACAGGTGGTGGTCGTAGTGTTCAAAGAGTTCATCCACAAGTTTTTGGAGGTTTACTTTGATGAGTGGACTATCTTCGGCTTGGTGAAGAAGCACGTCTCAAACTTGCGCATGATGTTGTAGGAAGCCCCAGATTTCCCTTAATATCAAGAAGTGAATATTCTGCGTACCCTTTGGAATCTTGCTCGGGCACATAGTTTGTCAGCAAGGATTGATTGTCGATCCTTCCAAAGTCGCAGTTATCATAAATCTGGAAGTACCTAAAACTGAGAAACAATTGTGTTTGATCCTCTGACATACCAGCTACTACTGGAAGTTTATTCAAGGGTACTCGCTAATCACAACACCTATGGAAAAACTGATTAAGAAGGATGTTTCATTTTTTTGGGATGAAGAATGTTAGAAAAGCTTCGAGCTACTCAAGGAAAAGATGGTCTCTACGCCTATTCTCATCTTTCCTGATTGGGCAAAGATATTCCATGTTCACGTAGATGCATTAGGGATCACCCTGGGAGTGGTCCTTACGTGGCCTAGAGACAGAGACATTGATCATCCTATTGCGTTCGCTAGTAGGAAATTCTCTGGTGCAGCGCGCAACTACTCCACCACGGAGCGGGAGGGATTGGACATGGTTTATGCATTACAGAATTATCGGAACTATCTATTAGGAGGACACTTCAAAAATTTTACAGATCATTCATCTTTGAAGTACCTAGTGAATAAGCCTGTGTTGGGGGGGGGGGGGAATTCGCTGATGGCTATTGTTGTTCCAGGAATACGAATTTGAGATCATTGTCAAGCCTAGGAAGTTGAATGTTGGGCAGGATCACTTGTCCCAAATTGAGAATGGAGAGGAACCGGCCAACCTGGAAGAAGGATTTCCTGATGCGCAACTTTTTGCTATTAAGATAGTTGATGCGGACTTCACCGACATCATTCAGTTCCTAACTACGGGCATGGCACCTGCAGAGTATTCGGTACAACAGAAGAAAGAGTTGGTAACCCGCGCTGCAGATTTTACCATCATCACAGGTCATCTATATAAGATGGGAGGAGATGAAGTGTTTCGAAGGTACGTTTTGGAGCATGAACGACACACTATCTTGGCAGAAGCCCACAACGATGTAGCAAGAGGTCACTACGCATGGAAACCATCGGCGCAAAAGATCTTGAGAGCTGAACTCTAGTGGCCTACCCTACATAATGACTCTCACGACTATTGTAAAGCCTACGATACCTGCCAACGAACAGGAAGGCCATCACGCAGAGATGAAATTCCCCTGCAACCTTAAATGGCCCTGCAAGCATTTGATAAGTGAGCCATAGACTTCGTAGGGCCTATCAATCCGCCAGGAAAAAATACACATGCACGCTACATCATAACTGCCACGGAATATGTCACCAGATGGGTAGAAGCACAAGTTGTGAAGGATTGCACTGCCAATACCACTGTGCACTTCATTTTTGAGAAAATTCTGACAAGGTTTGGATGCCCGAAGACCCTAATAAGTGACATAGGTATGCACTTTGTTAATGAAACAAAACATGCCTTGACGGAATAATTTCGGATCCATCACGCGAAGAGCACTCCGTATCATCCACAGGAAAATGGAGCGTTATAGGCTTTTAATAAAATTTTGGAGCAAGCAATGACTAAGGTCTGTAACGCTGATCGTAGAGATTGGGACGCGCGCAACCCGTCTGTTCTTTGGGCCTATCGAACTTCCTGCAAGAAATTGATTGGGAAGACACCGTTTCGAATGGTCTATGGAAAGGAGGCCATTATGCCCATGGAGTATATTTTTCCTAGCCTGCGCATCGCAACCTTTACGAACATGGCAGAGCCTGATACCATGGAGGAGCGCTTACCACAACTTGTGGAATTGGAGGAAGATCGCTTCATTGCTAATTTCCATCAGCAGGTTCAGAAGGCTCAGGATAAGGCATGGCATGATCGACATATTCGACAAAAGACATTTGCGGAGGGTGAATTGGTCCTATTGTATGATAGCCAGTTTGCGAAACACCCAAGGAAGTTTTGTCAGCACTGGCTAGGTCCCTAAACAGTTAAAGGAATCACGGATGGTGGAGATTTTAGATTAGCTACCTTGCATGGCGATATGTTACCAGGCTATATCAATGGCATTTGGCTCAAACCGTATCGGATCAAATGACTATATGGCCAGAGTAGCTGTATGGGGTGGGGTATGCCTACCAAGGAAGGTAAGAATGGAAAGAACCATGGTGCGCGCAAGGATCGGCCTCAGATTTGGACATCCATAGGGGTGCGCAGGGGGCACAGGAGCATGTTCAGAGCACAGAAAGTGTGCTGGAAGCGCAGAGGTGCACTAGGAGCACAGGAGGTGCACTAGGAGTACAAGGGTGTGCTGGGCACACAAGAGGTGCGAAAACTAGTCGTTGGAACAGTAAAATCGAGTAAAAGGGAAAAGTTACCGTTGAAAGGAGCAGGTGGGCGGCATTTAATGAGGCGATTCCCGAAGATTTTTTACCATTTTCTTGATGGTAAGTTGCAAGTGAAGTCCACCCAACCGTTAATCGATCCCCGTGACTATAAAAGTAGAAGGATAGACTGGACAAGGGTTCTATATCTCTTGAATATTTTGTACTTGGCATGGTTTTCCTTGGAAAACTTATGTTGTAATAGTTTTTGTGCCTATTGCATCTCGTTCATGTCTGAGCATTCTACACCCTCTGACAGTAGTAACCCGGAGTTCATTTTTCGCACCAAAATGAAAGCCACTAATCCCGCTGAAACCTTAGAACTGGTGACCTCGATGAAACACGAAACCGAGAAAGTATTGGAAGTCAAATTAGAAGCTGAAGAAGTTATATCTACACCGAGTCCAACCAAGAAGAAAGGGAAATAAAAAGCGCAAATATCAGGGAAACCCACAAAATGGGCTAGGATGAAGCCACGCACAACACCCGGAAATCTGAATTCCCCGCGGGCAGCGAGCCCAGCAAGCTCACCTGGGCCAGCAAAGAGACCCTTGTCTGCTCAGAAAAGGCCCAGCTGGCTGAACCAATCAATTGGCTACCGCCCTTTGTTTGGCCTCGCAGACCCTCGACGCACACACCAAAAAGCCTTGATGGCCTGTGCACTTATCTGTAAATGCCTCTAACTCCGGGTGAGGTCCTCGTCATTGGAGAACCCTTTGGAAAACTTCATGAGGTGAAATTCAATGACCATGACTAGGCCAATTTGGAGGCCTTCCCTCAACTCGCACCCGAACTTTACCTCAAGTGGATATTGAAAGACGACGGGATACAGATTGGCCCTATGCACTGGGTGCACGGGTTAGCTTGTTCTAGGCTCTTGAACCTTCTAAGGATGTTGCATTTTGGCCATTATAACATTACAGACTGACTCATGTGCCAACTTCTTGCCTTGGTCTATGATGGCAGCCTGTGGATCCAGGATCAAATCCCTATTGATGTCGCATTGATTCACCGAATTACTGGCCTCCCCATGGAAGGCCCAGACCTTATGCTACGCGTTAGCAAAAAGTACGAGCAGAATATTGCTAACAAAGTGCGTGAATATTACCATGTGTTGTGAAACACTCGAGACTTCATGATTGACACCATCAGTGACCCTGGGGCATAGCTGGGTATGATATTTCTAGTATGCAAGCTAATGCGCAAAAGACAGGCTCCCACCATCCCTGCGTATGTCATTAAGATGGCGGGCCAGTGCGAAAAGGGGTTCTACTTCAATTGGGCCCAGTATCTGTGCATCGAATTCATAGCAAACGTACATGAAGCCTAGGATCAGGGGTGTGCATTTTGCTACTCATGGTTGTTGCTTCTCATTGCGTTGGTCACATGGGAAGCCTTGGAGGATTCGTTCCTCCCTGAGCTCACTCCAGATATGTGTGAAAGGGTGTGCTACATAAATTTATGGGACTCCAAGGACGCACAGTGGATTGAAGACAATCAAGTTTTTTGGGTCCTCTTCCAGAGTGGTCTAGCCGCAGCAATCAATTCCCTGCTTTGTTTGTCACCCGCAGTATATGACAAATATAAGAACATTATCGAATTTCAGGTAACTATGCATAAGATCCAAATCATAAGTCGAAAGAATCAAGCATGGGTCTCACTCCCGTACATGGTTTCGGATGAGGACATTGACCGATTAATTGTGACCTGGCCTCCCCAATGGAAGATTGGGTTCAAATCTAGTGTGCAGGGAATTGTAGGAACAAGCGCTACGAATGTCACCCTGCCTGACACCACTAAAGAAACTGGAGGATGGGGCCACGATGCGGGGAAGGAAATGAGACCAGTAGTGTTGGAGGATCCATAGCAAGGCAAATGCACGAGGAAGGAAATGAAACCAGCATCAAATAAGGGTTTACAGCAGGGCACGAATACTGAGAAGGATGTGGAACAAGCTTCGCAGAAGGACTCACAGCAAGATCTGGACACAGGAGGTGCTGACTCCCCTCGGGGTACCAAACGACTAGGTGAACCTACTAAGGGGGCCACAAAAGAAGCAATGGTCCATCTGACCAGAATGTGAAACATGATTTACGCTAACAGAAGATGATCTCAAACAAATCGTAGATGCAGTCACCTTGGCTAAAAAGGACAAATGGCTAGCTTTGGAAGAGCATCAAAAAGACACGGTGGACACACTCCAGGCTGAGCTACGAGCTTTGCAGCTCAAAACAGATACCTTGCAAACTAGCATGATCCAAGTGAGGTCGATCTCAGCAACAAGCAGCACAGTGATTCGTACGCAAGAAAGTCACCTCTGCCCTCTCCTGAGCGCAGCCTTCATACTGATTCCACCCGACGTAGGCGTGTGAGTTCCTGCCTATGCAGAGGTGCAACTAGATCTTGCTCGCCTGCCACACGAAGCAGTGCAGGTCCTTCACACATCCCTATTTGAAGAAATCAAGCACCGCAATCTTCAAGTGCACCAGTAGCTCAGTATAGTTGAGTAGACAATCGAAGAAAATAATGTTGAAGTTTCCCAGGTATAGGTTTCATGTACCCTCGCCACCGCGTAGTAGAGGAAGCTGGAACACCTTATTAGTAGGCTCTACATAGACGTCTCCAGAGATATTCCAGCTTCTGCCACTCCCAGGCCAAGATTGAGGGGTTGGTCACATCATTAAAGGCCTCAAAAATAGAGATCCATGTGGTCAAAACACAGATGGAGCAGCAGATTACGAATTTATAGGCCAAGTTGCAACCAAAAACACCACCAGAGGTAAGGGCTTAGTGATCCGTACTGGTTATGGAGGCTACAAATGTTATCACAGAATAGATCTCTCAAGGTACTGAGCTGTTGGAAACAGAAATGCAGTTATGGACCAAAGTGCAGCGCGACCCAATCCTACGTAAGATCAATCAGGTGCCGCGACAGAAGGAAGAACAGTTTGAGCAGCTGGAAGCCACGATGCCTACTTTTATCCATGCTCAAAAGTTGGCATGACTGCGTATAGAAGAAGAATATCGTTGCCGACTGTCTCAAGCCTTGGGCTGATGAAGCCCTCAAGCTCTCCCAGGACATTGATCTCGCAGTAAAGCAACTTAACCAGATTTTTGAAAGTGTCACAGTGGCCACAGAGGGACCAACTTCCAAAAAATTGGTGGATATAGCTCAGAATGCTGCTGTGCAAAGTGAAAGAGTGATGCCCGAGTTGATTGATGCAATCAAGCTGCTACAAGTGAAGGTGGAGAGCTCACCACTGCAGTGACTCGGGACGAGTCACAAGATTGTGTTGGAGGACTATTGGAACATGGTCCCCTAAAGCTGCGAATTTTGTACAATTTTGTATATTTTTTATATTAATTAGTCTAGCACAGGGGTTTTGGGGTGGTTCAAAGTCCCGAATGCATTGTAATGGGTCAAGGGTAGACCAAGAGTCTGCAAACCACGGTTTGCAGACCATTGGAAGCATAGGCTAAGTCGATATAAATAGATGAACATCTTGAGTCTTAAAGTAGGCAAGAATTAAGTCTGATGCTAAGTGTGAATTGTTAGATCTGTCTTGGGTTGTTTGGGTAAGGACTCCTACTAGCTATGTGCACAGAGATCCTCAGTCCTGTTATGTGCGGACCTTGCTAGTTGTGTGCGCAGGAAGTATTTTGGGATTGTAAATGGGTTTTGATATTAATATATGTAGATTATTGTTGGAATATCTTATGTTATCTGGATCTACTGTGTTTATTGTTGATGTGAACCTGTGCTATCTGGCTAAGCTACGTATGTGTCTGTTTTATTGTTGTAAGCTACAAGAATATCTATGTTTCTGGTATAAGAGTATGTGATTTATTAATGGCTGCAATTATAGTATTTTGTCCTGATATTTGGTGATAATTGCAACCACCAATCTGTTTCGTTGCGTAATCTCTCTCTGGGTGTGGAAACCTGGTTCCAGCACCCACCCATACTACTTCGGGTGAGACCTTGGCCTGTGAAATTAGGTCATTTCCGAAAGGGCCAGTAGTATAGGGGTTTGTTGGAAAACCTTAACCTTTGAACCTGGGTCAGGACCCCTCAAGCCAACAATCTCGAAAGGCCCAGAATATAGAGTTGTCATCTTGGCACATGGCACAATCCTGAAGGATCTCCTCTTAGGCTTGATTTGAAAGTACACATGTTCCCCAACCTCAAAATCCTTAAATACCCTATGTTGATATACATAACTCTACTTTCTATCATGTGTTTCCTTCAAATTCCTCTTAATAACCTACATTTCTTGTTCCATCTCTTCCAACATGTCTATTTTAATCAGTAACATGTTCACTAGATCACTCCAACTGATGGAAGTATTACAACTCCACCCATAGAGAGCCTCAAATGGACTCATCCTCAAGGAATCCTTATACCCGTTATTGTATGCAAATTCTACGAGTGGAAGATACTCTTCCACTTCCTCTGTTTATGCATAACATACATCCTCAACATGTCCTCAAGAATATTGTTAACCCTCTCTTTCTATCCATCTATATATGGATGATAAGTTGTACTAAAGGCCAACTATGTCCCTAAACCTACAATAACTTTTTCCAAAAACTAGAAGTAAACTTGGCATGTCTGTCAGATACAATCTTCTTAATAACATAATGCAATATCACTATCTCCCTGGTGAAAATTTGAGCTACCTCACTAGCTAAATTCGTAGACTTAATTGTAATGAAATGAGCTACCTTACATAATCTTTCAACCACAACCATGATGGAATCATGTTTATTTGATTTCCTCGAAAAACATGTAATGAATTCCATGGAAATGACCTCCCATTTCCACTCTAGGATCGGAATCAGTTGTAATAAAACACCTAGATGCTTACACTCTACTTTCACCTCCTAAAAATCTAAGCATCTCACAATAAACTTAGCCACCTCTTTCTTCAAGTTCGGACAATGGTATAATTTATTAAATTTTTTCAATGTATTATGATATCTTGAGTGACATGAATAAGGCTTAACATGAAATTCCCTCAAGATAAGCTTCTTGAGCTCACTGTCATCTGGTACATAATTCATGTTCGTGAATCTAACTAAACCATTTGCGGTAAGATGATACTCCTCATCCCTATCACCTGTACCTTGTTTTTGTAACATGTGCCTCAACTATTGATACTTGTCATCATGTTGCCATGCCTGCAAGATTCTCTCCTACAATTTTGTCCCATAAGAAATCATTGTTGTAATGTGATTCACCTGCATTTTTCAACTAAGAGAATCTACAACCCTATTCTCTTTTCCCTTAATGTACCTGATATCGAAATCAAACTCACTAAGAGTAGCTAACCATCTAGTTTTCCTTGCATTCATATTAGGTTGATCAAATAAGTACCTCAATCCACTATGAGAACTCATAAGAATAAACCATCTTCCAATAAGGTAATGTCTTCACATATTCAATGCATGAATGAGAGTTTCCAACTCAAGATCGTGCATCACATAATTATGCTCATACTCATTGAATCGTATCATACTACATGTCCTTCCTGCATTAGTACTCTACCAAGTCCCCTATTGCAAGCATATGTACATACCACAAACTCTTTATTTGTATTTGCAATCTTCAAGACCAGAGCATTTGTAAGCAATTGCTTCAACTACTCAAAACTAGTTGCACACTCCTCATTCCATTCAAACTTCTTTATTTTTTGTAGCAAATATGTAATAGGAAAGGAAATTCATGAGAAGTTCCTAATGCACCTCCTATAATAACCTGCTAATCCCATAAACAGTCTGGCCTCATCCACATTCCTAAGGGTTTCCCACTCCATGATAGCTTTGATATTTTCTAAATCCACTACTATGCCTTCCTTAGAAACAACATGCCCCATGTAATGAGATTTTGTCTGAAAGAAACAACACTTACTGAGCTGAGCATACAACCGATTTTATCTCAACAGTATTAACATTGTTTCAAATTGTTATGTGTGCTCTTCCCAATTCTTAGAATATATCAATATGTCATGAATGAATATTATCATAAACTTTTCCAGATAAGGACACAGCATGTTATTCATCAAGCACGTGAAAGTAGTTGGGGCATTAGTCAAACCAAAAGGAACCACAACAAACTCATAATGCCCATACCTGGTCCAGAAAGAAGTCTTTAAATGTCCTCTTCTTTGATGTGTACTTGATGATATCTTAATCTTAGATCAGTCTTCAAGAACATTTTTTCTCCCTTCCACTGATAAAACAAGTCATCAATCCTCAGCAACGGATACCTATTATTGATAGTTACCTTGTTCAATTATTTGTAATCAATGCACAAAATGAGAATACCATCTTTCTTCTTTACAAGAAAAACTAGTGCACCCCAAGGAAATACACTAGCCCTAATGTATCCCTTATCAAGAATTTCCTTAAGTTTCAACTTCAATTCTACCAAATCTGGAATGCTCATCCTTTATGGTGCTTTTGATGTTGGTGTTGCTTCTGGCATCAACTCAACAAAGAAGTAAAATTCCCTATGATACGGTAACTCTGGAATCTCCGCTAGAAACACATCCTGAAACTGCTACAAAACCAGATACCTCTTCAAGACTTCAATATCCTCAACATCCTTACCTTTACCACTAAAAATATGCACTACAAATAGTACACATCCTTTCCAGCAACTACACTTTTCCTGCATAGTTGTTGTCGAGAATTTAGAGGGTTGGAGATTAATTCAAATTTTCTTTTTTGATAATTACTTGTGAGCTTACTTGAGTTACTTATGTCTTCTCTTCTTTAGCTTATTTGGTCTGTTCATCAAGTTAATTAGCAACATAAAAAAGACACAAAAATTAGGCTCCTCGAGCCAAGGAAAAACCTCTCCCTCTTGGAGAGGAAGACCCGTAAGGAATTTTTGTTATGGATATTCAAATGATAAGTACCATGACCCTTGACCTAGGAATGTCTCCAAAACCTTTTCAATGCTTCTTTGTATGCTTCACAACGTTGATCGTTCTTTCTTGCATTGACCTGCACCACCACTAGAGAACTTGGTATCTAATTATATCTTCCTTGATTTATTTTTTGGTTATCAATATAATTCTTCTTATTTCAACTTCATTTGTGATATATTCATTTTTGTATACTAAATATAGGAAGGTAAATCTCAGATTTACCTTCCTTTTATTCTCAATTTTATGTTGTGATATTCGTACTTCTTTTTATCCTCTATTCGAACTTATATGTTAGGTTAAGTCTTGACCACATCTTCTTTACATTAATCTGCATTTTAGATACTTTGGGATGCCTTAAGAACATATATGCACTCTCTCCATTAGCTCGAATGTAACCCAGACTTGGTTCTACTGTTGCAGTCATAGATATGTTTGCGCTTCGGTCCTTTTGGATATTTTCATAGGGTACTAAGGCATTCGTTGGCTTGTTGTCTTAAATCTACATATATCACCTAAATCTTCTACAGAGAGCTCTTTCCATAAACCTGCACTAAATCCATTCTTAAATCCGTTGACATATTCAAAAAAATCTGCATTCATTTCCATCCTCTTACACCTTCTAAAATCCGCAACTTTTAGTCCTCTGAAATCCGCATTTCTATGATAGAAAAGTCTGCAATTTCTTGATGACAAGTGGTCGCAGATCAAGGTATATATAGGGCACTGGATCCTTCTTTTAGGCTGACCACACTGTAAACATTTAGGCTGACATGTAGGAAGACTTTATTAATGATTATCAGCCACCTATATCACATCTTTTCTATCTTTTGAAGCAGATTTGCCTTGAGGGCTATTAGAGCCTTTGTTATGAAACCAACTCCAAAAATAGAAGAAAAGAGATAACAACGCCTTAGAAATAAGCCACTTCGAGGGGGAAACCTCCTTTACATTACATAATTGAAAAATTCTTAGATTGTTAGAAAATTATATATTATGGAGCAATGCAACTCATAAAATATGCGGAAAATACAAGTACACAAAACACATAAAACTAGAGAGACAAAAATATACGTGGTTCACCCAGTTTGGGCTACGTCCACCCCGAACAGCCAGTCCTTCCTTTCTATTATCCAGCAAAATGAAGAGACAAAACCTACAGCAGATCCACTGCAATATCCTCTATTCTCTCTCACAGTACCCCTATCTATTTCCCACTCAGAGAATACACATATAATACACAGCCGCAATACAATACCCTCATACAAAGAGAGGGGTTTCCTTCTAGGGAAAAAAACCCTAAACTAAACATAACTTCTACCGTCAGATCATCCGCCTAATGAACGGCCCAGATTGACTAGAAATTACTATACTTTTACAAGGAAATTTTACATCTGTTTTTAGCTTCGGGGGCGCTGCCCCCGAAACCCCCGCTGGGGGACCGCTGGCCCCCGGACCCCACGGGTGGGAAAAGTCCCCCCTGCTACAAGGGTGTATAGTTTTCCTGGGGTATACATCCAGCTAAAACAAGGATCTCTGAATCAGGATGAAAATCAAGCTCCACACCCAACATAAATGATACAAATGACAAAACCTCCTTCTATATATAGGAGTCCATGGGGTCACAATATAGTACTAGCCTACCTAAAAATAATAATGTAAGGGAAAAATAATAACAATATTGGGGTTACAGAGGTATAACAATGATCTGAAATCACTATATTATTTTTGTTGTGCTAAGTGTCTTTCAGTTTTAAAAAATGTTAATAATCAGTTCATTAGTTTGCATAAGGTTTAAGGAGTTTTTCCATGATTTGTAGATGATTTTTGATGAATTAGAAGCATAAATAACACTGAAAAACAGTGTAAAACAAAGAAATAAGTCACCACATTAAATTTACACAGTAGGCATGATGAAGCAGTTCACCCCTCCTAGGCTACATCTGCTGGTCTAGCTCCCAATGGCATGTCCATCTTTCATTATGCTCAAAATTTTGCTATTACATGTAGTTACAGTGCTCTAATGGATGTTTTATCTGCACCAATGGCTCCAGAATGCTCCAATTAGTCAAAAATGACTCTTCATTCACTCAGAATGGGCGAAAATTGAGTCTCCTACTCTTTTGCCTAGTTTCACCTAGGAAATCTCCACTAAAACTAGAGAACTCCACTTAACTGGAGTTAAAATTGGATAGGCTGCCAAAAATGGCGTGCCTCTATCTTTTCCACCGATTAACCCATGCAATAAATGTCACATTTTGGCTAGTGGCCACATGCGCACCCCCAAAACCGTTAGTTACAAATGGTTAGCGGAACTCACGAATTAATGGTGGTTTAAAAGGTTTGAACTGTCAGGTTTCGTAAACCGCACAGAGGTTGTTACATTAACCGTTATCGCCATGTGACATATGTGGAACCATTAGCAAGTTGAGACCATCGACGGTTCCGTACCCCTAAATGCAATTGTAATAAACCTTAAGTATAACTCGCTGACTAACAAGGTTAAGAACCAAAGCGTAGCATGGGTGGTAAGATATGTGTGTTCCCGACGGGGGGTCTGGGGGTCAATTCTTGTGGACCCTCAGAAAATTTTAGTGTGAAATTGCAGGGCCATGTGGTGGCCTCAGGGTTGGCCACGTGGCAGCTTCTGGTTGGCCCTTCAAACCTCATACCAAATAATATTGTGACACTTGTCAAACCACAATTGGCCCGGTGGAAAGGAATATTTTGAGTAATATTCCTTTTTTGCTGACAGTACATTCCACCTTGCTGACTATGCATCCTAGTCAAACCTGGTCAAACTGTCACAATTTTACTTGTTTTCCATTTCGATCAGAACATGATATCTCCCTCATACGACATCGGTTTTTCGAACCACTTGCGGCACTGGAATCAGGAAGACGAGATCTACACAACCATCCTAGTTTAAACCCAATCCTATAACCTTTAATTTTGAGAAAAAATTATGAACTCCTGATCATTCCTCCCCATTGGGAATATTTTGGACCCCAAAATACTTGATTACCTGTTCAACAGATGAGGGTACAGCTACCTTACCTTTCCAACCTCCATCCATTTTTCCTTTCTTGGTTTAGTTCCTTTGAGCGCAACTCAAAGGTAGTCAACACTTCCCCTCTTTGATTCTCTTGTCATCATATCAATAATTGTATCTTCTTTTAGCTCATCCAAAAATTCTGGCGATAAATATTCAATAGAAGGTAGTTGAACATCACTTCCTTGATCATCGATCAAATGTGCCTCATACAAGCATAATTTTTCAACATTAAAAATTGGATACATTTTCATGTAAGAAGGCAAGTCAAGTTGGAATGCATTATTACCAACTTTCTTTATGATATTGAAAGGACCATAACAAATGATTTTAAGCTTTTTACCTTCCCCTTACATCCTTTCTTTGCTAATGTGAAACCATACCTCGTCCCCCTCTTGAAACTTGTGATCAACGCGGTGTTTTTCATGCCTCCCTCAAGTTGTTCTTGAACTTGTTGATGTATAATTTTAATTTTCTCATTGAACTTTTGAGCCTTATCAATGTCACTATGGCCATCAATTGCAACATCCTTCCCAAAGATGAATTCTAATGGCGATTTTGGAAAATTCCCTAAGCATCTTCAAAAGGTGAGGTTTGTGTTGAAGAGTGCTTTGCCCGGTTGTAAGTGTGTTGAATGTAATGCAGTAGTTCATCCCACAACTTAGGATGTTTGCTGCAATATCCTCTCAATAGATGCACAACTGTTTTTTTCACCACCTCGGTTTGGCCATATGTTTGTGGATGAAAAGTGGTACTCTTTTTCAACTTTGTGTCCATCATTCTCCATAGATTTGACCAAAAATTCCCAATGAACCTGGAATCCCTGTCACTAACAATAGAAGTGGGTAATCCAAACTGAACCCAAATATTTTGAAAATAAGGTTCAACAATAATGCTTTTCTTACATGGCATAAGTATACACATTTTACTGAATCTATCCATAACTACATAAAGATAATCATGTTGCTTTCTTGACATAGGTGTACCTCCAACAAAGTCCATGGAGACACTTTCCCATGGCCTTGATGGTACCGATAGTGGCATGTACAATCCAAGCTTCCTATGACTAGGCTTAGTTGTTGCACATATAGAACAACCTCTTATAAAATGTGACACACTATCTATCATGTGAGGCCAATAACAATACCTCTATAGATGTGCCATTGTTTTGCTTACCCAAAGGTGTCCAACAATAAGAGAAGAATGAGCTTCTCTCATGACACTTAGCCTCTCTCCTTGTGGAATACATATCTTTCCCAAATGAAACAGCAATTTTTTATGCATGTGATAGTATTTTTCTTCAACTTGATTCCCTTCACTCAAACTAGCATACACATCTTGGAAATCAATGTCATGTGCATATTGTTCTATGTAACTCTCATGTACAACAGAATCATTTTTTAGTAAATTAGAAGCACTAATTATTGGTCTTGAAAGCATGTCTACAACTTTATTGAATATACCTTTCTTGTACCTTATAACCAAGTGAAATTGTTGAAGAAATCCCATCCACCTGAAATGTCTTGATTGCTGCAATTTTGTTTGCGACTGCAACTACTGTAATGGTTGGTGATCGGTGTGTACAATAGTCTCTTTACCCATCAAGTAGTGTTTCCACTTCTTGACACTTTGTACCAACACATATAGTTCTTTTTCATATGTAGGATCATTAGTCACAACACCATTAAAATTTTCTGAATGAAAGGCGATATGCTTACCATGCTGCAAAATTATTGCGCCCATGGCATAATCACTAGCATCAGTTTGTATCTCGAATGGTTGTCTCAAATTTGCTAATGCAAGGACTAGAGCTGAACTGATATTTTCTTTTAAAGCTTCGAAAACTTGTTGTTGTTTTCCTCCCCATTGGAAGCCTTTCTTCACACTTTTCACTGCATGAATAGGAGTTGTGATGGAAGAAAAGTTAGCAATAAACTTCCTCCAATATTGAGCTACACCTAAGAAACTTCTTACCTCAGTAACTATTTTGGGTGTGGGCCAATTCACAATGGCCTCCACTTTAGAAGTATCAATCCTTAATTCTCCTCCTCCTACAATATGCCCCAAATAGAGCAAAGAAGTCTTTCCAAACTCACATTTTGACATCTTAAGAAACAATTTCTCTTTCTTCAAAATATCAAGCACTCTATTCACATGCAAGACATCATCTTCTCTTGTTTTGCTGAAAATTAAAATTTCATCTAAGTACAAAATAACAAATTCATCAAGGAATTGTCGCAAAACATTATCCATAACTCGCATGAAATTTTCCGGTGCATTACATAAACCAAAAGGCATAACTAGCCACTCAAAGAGTCCTTGTTTAGTTTTGAATGTAGTTTTCTATATATCACTTTCTGCAATTCTTACTTGATGATATCCATTTCGTAAATCTAACTTAGTAAAAAACTTTGCTTCTTTTAGTTGATCAAGAAAATCATCTATTCTTGGGAGTGGGTAACGATTTTTTACCGTAATCTTGTTCAAAGCTCGAAAATATACACACATGCGCCAAGTCCCATCTTTCTTGGGTATCAAGACTATGGGTGAACCACATGGAGAGATGCTTGGCCTTGTTAGTGTCAGTCTAGTTATACTGCCATCAGTGATAAAAACTTCTCTTTTTCATCTGCATATTAGGTGTCTCATACCGAATAAATTTCACCATTCCGCTAGGTCATGGATTCATTGATGGTAGTAATTCTTCATTAGTTTTCCCTCATGTGAAACTTGTTGATTTTCCTCTCTATGGTATTTATTCATTATTCACTTTCATTCTTAAAATCATATCAGTAGGTCATAGGATGGGTCTCATTAGTTTCTAGGGTCTCACCATGGTCAAATTAATGAGTCAAATGTCAATAAGTATCAGCAAGGTCATGAGGAAGTCAATAAAATCAGAATTCACAGCACCTGGAAGAATCAGAGAGACATTTTATTCAGTTTGATGTAATTTTCACCTCAAAACCATGTTTTGAGGTGAAAACATGATATTTTGTCTTTATTATTATCATTCATTATGTAATTCTATATCATCATGTGTAATAAGTCACAATTCAGAAGCTGTTATCTCCACAAAGTGATGTCCCTGCCTTCAGATAATTTTTTTCATAGCATGTTTAGTGCCAAATCATCTTCCAAGTAGATCCATCAAAAGGAGCCCGGAAAGAGCTTTCCAGCGGTATACTACACTCTCAAAACTGACTTCTAGATTGAAATTTATGCTTAAGTGAAGTAAAAGTCCCTATATCCTCATATACCCCCTATTTTCCATTTTTCCCTTTAAACTTTGTATTATTAAAGTTTAATATTCCTTTAAATAATCCCTTTTCCCCTTTCTGATTATAAAATCGCATTATAAATACATATGTGATTATGCCAAACCACTTCCCCTCCATGCCATAGGACTTTATGGTAAAAAACTTATTTTATAAAGTCCCGTCGTATATAACCACTTCCCCTTTTCCATTACCCCTAAAATTTAATATAAAGTTTATGCATAACCACTTCCCCAACCATACTATATAATAAACAATATCAAAGTTCCACCGAACCCAAGTCCCTTCCCCTTTCAAATCGCATTGCAAATATTAAACGTATGTCCCGATTAACCAATCGCAAATATCTCCAATGTGATTGATCGCATCGCAAGTCTTGCGTCCTCTAATCGATCAATCGCACCCCTCCTTCCGATCTCCCGATCGCACCCCTCCTTCCGATCCTCCAATCACAACAACCACCGATTGATCTCTCCACCGTTGATTTTCCCCCACCGATCGGACGGTCCACAGCTGATCGGGCCATCGCAATCGGCATTTCCCATATGTGTTGCATTTCGCTTCCTTCCAATGTTGCGATTGCAATTAACCCCTTGGGCCCACCATAATACTTCCACCTGTTCATAAATAAAGGGCCTAGCCCTTTGTTAATCTAAAACTTAGGTTATGTTTGATTACATACAAAGGGTTCTCCCCAATTTCATCGGAACTTTTGTTTCTCCGTTTCATATAACATCATCTCCCGATTCTGATCCCCGATTGCGATTGATCGCACATCGCAAATCGCAATCGGCGGATCCAATTATGTGATACACCCGCCTCCATTCCCGATTGTGATTGCGATTGTTCACATGGGTCCCACCACTTAAACCTTCCGCCCATTCATTATGAAACCCCTTTTTCCTTTGTAAAAGTTAAAAATTATCCATTTTGTTTATTACAAAGGGTTTTCCCCAATCGCATCGGAAAATGTTGTTTCATATATATCACTCTGTCTGCCCCGCTCCCCGATTCTGATTGTGATTACACTTGTATTTTAATATGTTATGTCCCTCTGCCCGTCCTCTCCAATTGCGATTTATATGCGGGTACCGCCCATTTCCCTTCCCTTTTCCCATTTAAAATAAATTTTCCCTTCGCTAAAGGCAAAGTTTCATTTCAAAGGAATGTTTATTAAAAAAGTTGGTTTTATTCAAACAACAAATGGAAAGTGAATAGTCAAAGGGCCGAGAGCTTATTTAAAAAAAATATTGTTACAGCAAGCAGCAAAATAGGAGATCTGTTCATCGGATTACCTATTTTCTTTCATACAGCCTAACAGAAAAATATCCAAGCAGTCAAATGTAATGTTGTCCCTTATTTTCAGGGGCAGATTGTTGTAGTTCTTTCTATGATTGTATTTTAGTTCTTCAGCTGTTAGAACAGCTCCCTTTTCTATGGATCTATGTTCCCACCTTTCATTGTATTTATTTTAATTGTAAATCATTTGTAAGCACCAAGAGTCTGAGTCTGAAAGTAGGGGAATAGTGTGGAAGAACATCTCTGCGCTACATTGTACAGTTTGACAGGAATTAATAAGAGATGCAGCTCTAATTTGTGGGATCCATGTGGTATGAGAGTTAGCATTTTTTTTTCTTCTTTGTTTCATATTTGAATTTTTATGTATTCCATTCATCCATAAATATTTCCTTTTGAATTCTTTCAAGATAGAAAGGTAGAATCCATTTTATATGCTCTGCCTTGGGGAATCATTCATACTCTGTATTTTTCTTCTGTTTGAAAAAAATCCATTTATTGTGCCCTTTTCAGCTCCTCGCCAGTCTTTCCATCCCATCCTCATTAAATTTTAATTGCTAAGTTTTCTTCCTATCTTTCCCCATGAAATACCATGTGTCCTGATTTAATTCCCAGTTTCAAACTGTCCCTTTTATCCCACACATCCCTGAAATTCATTCATTAATTCTATTAAACCTTTTTCCCATCATTTTATCTAGCCTAATATCAGTCCATTTATTGTGTTCCATTGAATATTCTTTTACGGAGAGAGCCCTCTCCTATCCTTGTAGGGCTAGCTACAAGGCTGAGCGTGGTTTAGTTGTTACCCTGATTTTCCTTTTGCAGCCTAGGGTCCAATTCAGGTTCTAACATCTCTGGCAACTCCGCTGGGGAGAATATTGTTTAGCATAGAAGATTAATCACCCCAGTAATATTTTCCCGGTAAAGAATGACAGAGTATTATATCTGAATGTTGATGGTGAACAATAATCAGATGCATATAAAGGTTGAAAACATTCACTTGGCAACTCCATTCACTGAAAGATCCAAAAAATCAAATCCTTCATGGTGACTCCACTGCAGGAAGATCAATAGCTTTAAGATCTTTATTTTAAGATGGAACGTATTGCAAGAAGGTATGCTCCCATGAGCCGAGATCATATTCCATGTTTCCCAAATAAAATTCCCAAGGTGGATTGGCTTCAGAATTTTCCTATGTTCAGAAATGTGGAAGGTAATGAGGCTGCTCTTCATCTGGTAAAATTTCACATTCATGTGCATAAATTAAAGATCGATTTTCCTGAAGATTGTTTGATGAAAATTTTTATGGCTACTCTGGAAGATGAAGCTCGATCTTGGTATGAAAGTTTGCCACCTGGTTGTATTTATTGTTTAAAATATTTTCATACCATATTCTTTGAAAGGTACAGAGAGTCTTGTCCATCCTTAATATTAGTGCAGAATTGTTGCAAACATGTTAATAGTTTCATTGAAAATATTGAGAATTTTTATGGAGATGATGAATTCATGGACGAAGAAATCATGGAAGCATTGTATGAAAATCCATTTCAGCAGCACACATAAATCCTAAAGGATTCTTATCAAGATCAGCAAGTTGAAGATTTCCATATGGTTGAAAATCATGGAAGACAAAGTTTTATTTCAGATTTGATTGAAATAAAGGATGATATGCAGGAAAATGATGTTCCAATCTTACATAGCGATAAAGTTAAGCCAGATCTACAGTCAAAATGTGATGAGGAAGAATACGTTGTACCAGATCCCATAAAAGAGAGTTATATTGTTAAGGCCGCCTCAAATGAAGAAAACAGAGTTATAGACCTGAGTTTTCTCATTCCATCAGAACTAGATCTTCACGAGGAGGTAATCCATTCCCTTAATAAAAAACAGGACGAGATCTTTGTTCAAGTAAGTGAAAGAGTTTCTTTGGATGAATTTATGGTAGATGATAGAAATGATAGTTTTGGATCTCAAGAACCATCTGAAGTTTCTTCTCTTATGATTGATGAATATTATGAGAAACATGACAATCTGGTTGTCATATCATATGAATATGCTCAACACTATATTCAAGATCAGAGCGTTCAGGACTGCCATTCAGATTCTTCTTCCTATGTCTCATGTTTTGAAATGTTTTTTCAAGAGGAAATTTTCTCATCTACTTGTTCAGAATTTTTTGAAGACCAGGAACACACTCTTACTGAGGTACATTGTGAAGGAATATCAGAATCAAGAGAAAAAGACATCTTGTTTCTTCAGCAAGAGGCAAATCTTCATGTTTTTCAGGATCCCGTGGAAAATTTGATGCAGTCAGCAGTGAAGGTAATTATTGCAGTATTCAGTGATGAAGGAGATCATGACCAACCATGATTTTGGATGCCCAGTTGCAAGTATCTATTTTTGACTAGAGGATCTCATCAGGAGAATCAATCAAGGAGGCATCTGCTTGATTGGTTACATTGGCATTTTGATGTAGCATGATGTTACATTGGCCTTCTAGAAACACACGTGGTTATCATCAAGATTTGAAACCTCAAGTCTTGGTCATATACTACCACCAAAGCTTCAAATTTCAAGTTTTTTCTAGGTTAGCCTTGAGTCACTTTTGAGTCAGTTTGTTGGGTCAAGTTTCTTTCAGTATTCAGTTTGGTTTTTAGCTATTGACTCCATGCCCAATGGATAAGGCTACTTGGTATACGGTGTTCTTGGCACCTCCAAGGAGCTACCATCCCCATTGGAGCCAATTTTAATGTCATTCTAGTCATACTTCCATCAGTGATCAAAACTGCTCTTTTGCATCTGCATATTAGGTGTCTCATACCGAATAAATTTCACCATTCCGCTAGGTCATGGATTCATTGATGGTAGTAATTCTTCATCAGTTTTCCCTCATGTGAAACTTGCTGATTTTCCTCTCTATGGTCTTCATTCATTATTCACTTTCATTCTTAAAATCATATCAGTAGGTCATAGGATGGGTCTCATTAGTTTCTAGGGTCTCACCATGGTCAAATTAATGAGTCAAATGTCAATAAATATCAGCAAGGTCATGAGGAAGTCAATAAAATCAGAAGTCACAGCACCTGGAATAATCAGAGAGACATTTTATTCAGTTTGATGTAATTTTCACCTCAAAACCATGTTTTGAGGTGAAAACATGATATTTTGTCTTTATTATTATCATTCATTATGTAATTCTATATCATCATGTGTAATAAATCACAATTCAGAAGTTGTTATCTCCACAAAGTGATGTCCCTGCCTTCAGAGAAGTTTTTCGCAGCATGTTTAGCACCAAATCATCTTCCAAGCAGATTCATCAGAAGGAGCCCGGAAAGAGCTTTCCAACGGTATACTACACTCTCAAAACTAATTTCTGGATTGAAATTTATGCTTAAGTGAAGTAAAAGTCCCTATATCCTCATATACCCCCTATTTTCCATTTTTCCCTTTAAAATTTGTAAAGTTTAATATTCCTTTAAATAATCCCTTTTCCCCTTTCCGATTATAAAATCGCATTATAAATACATATGTGATTATGCCAAACCACTTCCCCTCCATGCCATAGGACTTTATAGTAAAAAACTTATTTTATAAAGTCTCGTCGTATATAACCACTTCCCCTTTTCCATTACCCCTAAACTTTAATATAAAGTTTATTCATAACCACTTCCCCAACCATACTATATAATAAACAATATCAAAATTTCCGCCGAACCCAAGTCCCTTCCCCTTTCAAATCGCATCGCAAATATTAAACGTATGTCCCGATTAACCAATCGCAAATATCTCCGATGCAATTGATCACATCGCAAGTCTTGCGTCCTCCGATCGATCAATTGTACCCATCCTTCCGATCTCCCGATCACGCCCCTCCTTCCGATCCTCCAATCACAACAACCCCCGATTGATCTCTCCACCATTGATTTTCCCCCACTGATCGGACAGTCCACAGCTGATCGGGCCATCGCAATTGGCATTTCCCATATGTGTTGCATTCCGCTCCCTTCCAATGTTGCGATTGCGATTAACCCCTTGGGCCCACCATAATACTTCCACCCGTTCATAAATAAAATTCCTAGCCCTTTCTTAATCTAAAACTTTGGTTATATTTGATTACATACAAAGGGTTATCCCCATTCGCATCGGAACTTTTGTTTCTCCGTTTCATATAACATCATCTCCCGATTCCGATCCCCGATTGCGATTGATCGCACATCGCAAATCGCAATCGGCGGATCCAATTATGTGATACACCTACCTCCATTCCCGATTGCGATTGCAATTTTTCACATGGGTCCCACCACTTAAACCTTCCGCCCATTCATTACGAAACCCCTTTTTCCTTTGTAAAAGTTAAAAATTATCCATTTTTTTTATTACAAAGGGTTTTCCCCAATCGCATCAGAAAATGTTGTTTCATATATATCACTCTGTCTGCCCCGCTCCCCGATTCCGATTGCGATTACACTTGTATTTTAATATGTTATGGCCCTCCACCCGTCCTCTCCGATTGCGATTTATATGCGGGTACCGCTCATTTCCCTTCCCTTTTCCCATTTAAAATAAATTTTCCCTTCGCTAAAGGAAAAGTTTCATTTCAAAGTAATGTTTATTAAAAAAGTTGGTTTTATTCAAACAGCAAATGGAAAGTGAACAGTCAAAGGGCCGAGAGCTTATTTAAAACAAATATTGTTACAGCAAGCAGCAAAATAGGAGATTTGTTCATCGGATTACCTATTTTCTTTCATACAGCCTAACAGCAAAATCTCCAAGCAGTCAAATGTAATGATGTCCCTTATTTTCAGGGGCAAATTGTTGTAGTTCTTTCTACGATTGTATTTCAGTCCTTCAGCTGTTAGAACAGCTCCCTTTTCTGTGGATCTATGTTCCCACCTTTCATTATATTTATTGTAATTGTAAATCATTTGTAAGCACCAGGAGTCTGAGTCTGAAAGTAGGGGAATAGTGTGGAAGAACATCTCTGCGCTACATTGTATAGTTTGACAGGAATTAATAAGAGATGCAGCTCTAATTTGTGGGATCCATGTGATATGAGAGTTAGCATTTTTTTTTCTTCTTTGTTTCATATGTGAATTGTTATGTATTCCATTCATCCATAAATATTTCCTTTTGAATGCTTTCAAGATAGAAAGGTAGAATCCATTTTAGATGCTCTACCTTGGGGAATCATTCATACTCTGTATTTTTCTCCTGTTTGAAAAAGATCCATTTATTGTGCCCTTTTCAGCTCCTCACTAGTCTTTCCATCCCATCCTCATTAAATTTTAATCGCTAAGTTTCCTGCCTATCTTGCCCCATGAAATACCCTGTGTCCTGATTTAATTCCCAATTTCAAACTGTCCATTTTATCCCACACATCCCTGAAATTCATTCATTCATTCTATTAAACCTTTTTCCCATAATTTTATCTAGCCTAATATCAGTCCATTTATTGTGTTCCATTGAATATTCTTTTACGGAGAGAGCCCTCTCCTGTCCTTGTAGGGCTAGCTACAAGGCTGAGCGTGGTTTAGTTGTTACCCTGATTTGCCTTTTGCAGCCTGGGGTCCAGTTCAGGTGCTAACAGGCCTTATGATTCATTTACCCAACATCTCTTTCATTTGCCTCTTTATTTTAGAATTCTCCATTATTGACATGCGATACATACCGATGTTTGGAAGAGGACAATCCTGTTGCCACTGAATCTCATGTTGAATTTCTCTTTCTGGAGGCAATCCTGTTGGCTCCATCTTATTATGTCCATTAGCCACATCATATAAATCTGATTTCAACTTAGGATCACATACCTCAAAAGATTCATGATTAATATCATCTTTAGGCTTAATAATAAGAAGAAGAAAAATTCTTACTTGAATTTACTAGCCTCTTTACTTGTCCAGCATTTACCAAAGCAATGTTTGTCTTCTTGTGATGTGCTCTAACAATGAAATCCTTGCCATATTTTAATAAATGATACTTGTTCTCATGGTGATAGAAGATCTCTTTCCTGTCATAAAATTAAGGACTCCCTAACACAATATGAGTTATATCAAGCAGAACCACATCTAATTCAACTGTGTCAACAAAGCTTGTAGTGATTGCAAACCTCAATATACATTTCTTTGAAAGCTGTAGATTTACATCCTTACAAATCCAACCCAATGGATATGTTTTTGGATGTGGTATGGTCTCAAGGTTAAGTTTATTGACCAAATATTCATAGATTAAGTTTGCTTGTGACCCATTGTCAAAGAGTGTGTCAATATTGGTATGCTTGGATATGACCCTCACATGAAACAGTTCTATTCTTTCTTCTTCATTTGGAGTTTTTATGTGACAATTTGATGTACTGGTACTAGGTTTAGTTTCAATTTATTTTCCCTTCATGTTCTTCAATCCCCTGGCTGTGATTTTAGTTTCATCACCTTAATCATATCCTAAATCATGTTGAGTTTTAGCAGCAATTTTTTTTTTCCCTTTGTTATTGGGTTACTTTGCCCTCAATTCAAGATGTAATTTCCAACAATGAGTTTCATCATGGACTTATTTTGAATAATGTTTACAAACTACTTTTTCTCACTCTTTCTTAATATATGCATTCTTTTTGTTTTTACCTTTTGAGTTATTTTCCTTGGCTTTACCCTTAAAAGGTTTCTAGGCCTACCCTCTTCAGAAATGTTCTTCCCTCTAGCTTCTAGATGTGTGGCCTGAACACAAACTTCATCTAGACTGGTGGGGTTAAACATGACAATAGTATGTTTTAGGTAGCTATGTATGCCTCCTATTTACTTTAGCAAAGTGTCTTGGCTTTGCAAATCCACCCCTAATAGAAAAACTCTTCTCCTAATTTCCTGGGTGTATTCTTGCACATTTTGTCCCTTTAACTGCATAAAGTTCTGCCAGTTCATGATGGCTTTCTGGATATGAGCTAATGGATAAAACTATTGTTTAATAGCAGCAATAAAATCTGACTATGATAGAATAATCTTACCATGTTTCTTGATTTCCTCCTTTGTCTTGACTTCCCACCAAACAAGTGTTGCATCTTCCATTCTCAAAGAAGCTAATTGAATTTTTGTATCATCATCATGAAGGTTCTATATTCTCAAATAGACCTTCAATTGTCTAATACAGTTATCTAGCTTTTCTGCATTGACTTCACCATTAAACATTGGCAATTCGAACTTAATATCAAGTTTTAAAAAAGGATTTTTACTAGTGCTCTTGGACTTGTGTGGCTAATGTACTGAAGAAGAAGTAGAGGATGATGATGATGATGAAGATGAGGGTGAATATGGTGGCTCTCCATTGCCTCAGTTGCCTCCATTTCCTCCTTTTCCCTTCTTTGACTTGTCTTCATCATGTTTACCTCTTGAAGATCCTTGTCCTTCCTTTTGAAGTTTAGTTCCTTCTCCTTGCAGCCTCTCATTCCTTTCTTGATAAAGGATTCTAACCATCTCAATCATGTCAAGGAATGTTTTCCTGAACACTCTTTCTTCCTCCTTAGGGTCAACTTCTACATGGATTTCTCCTTCCTCTTGAGACATGCTTAATGGATCTTCTTGTTCTTTAGAAGGTGAACTAGGTGGTGGAGACTGTGGAAATATTACTCTCCTTTTCTTTGGCTCCTTTTAAGACCCTCCTACTTCCACCAATTTTCCTTCTCCTCTTTTGAACTTGAGCCTTGTAAGCATCTAAAACTTGCAAACAGTAAAAAAATTCTTTGCACTAAACAACACTACAGAAAAACCTCTGGCTCTAATACCAATCTGATCTGAAATGACTGTATTATTTTTTTTGTGCCAAGTGTCTTTTAGTTTTAAAAACATGTGCATAATCAGTTCATTAGTTTGCGAATGTTTTAAGGAGTTTTTCCATGATTTTTAGATGATTTTTAGTAAATTAGAAGCATAAAAAAAGCATAAATAACACTGAACAACGGTGTAAAATGGAGAAATAAGTCACCACATGAAATTTACACATCAGGCATTATGAAGCAGTTCACCCCTCTTGGGCTACATTTGCTACTCCAGCTCCCAATGGCATGTCCATCCTTCATTATTGTTATAGGTCAATTTGGGAACCATTCCCAATGACCTGGTTAATTGGACATCATCTCCAGGACCAATGATCAAGGGTCTATCATTCCCTATCATTTCAATTGCTACATGCCCTAAGACAAGAAACAAGACAAATCAAGCAAGACTTTCATCAAGCAAAGGTTTCCATAGTTTGAAGCTTATCATATAACATATGAGAGCCCACCAACGCAGGCTCTAAGGGGCCTAAGTGTGTTGCATATGAAGGTAACCCCATGCAAGGCTACTCTGCAAAGCACTTCCCGACATTCACAGGTGTGTTGGTCACATTGGGAGTGAAATTCTCATTGTTCCAGAATCTCCACTTGGCCAGTGCTTTCTAGAAGAGTTTACATGTGTCAAGCTTTGGATCCAAGTGTCCATTTAACATCTACATGACTGGAAACATTTCTTGCCTATTATTGGAAATTCATTAATTGCAAAAAAACCTACAGTTCATCTATAAATTGAGCACAGGTCTAAGTTCTTGAGGAGGAAGAATTTGAGTAGAGAAATGCTGGAGAATTTTCAATTGAGAATTAGATTTGTGTAGCTACTGCTGGAGAGATTTATACTATGATGAGGCTTGGGAACGTTGCTGGAAGGTCACTTCAAATCAGTCACTAGGTTGTAACCTCTCCTTCTATCATCAATAAAGAGTATTGCTTATTTTTCCCTATATGCATCTGTATTGGCTTTGATTTTCCATATTGCAAGATCTTAGTTGATGTATATGGTTTATGCTTTACTGATTTAGCTAACTAGATTGAATATATATCTATATTATTGCCTCTTCTAATGTTTCAGTGTTCTTTCTTGCAGGAAGCATTCAGCCCACAAACCCCTTGAATTTGAAGTTGCAACGGAAGTGACAGAAGGAGCCATTTGGAAGTGACTGAAAAAGTAAGCCTCCAATCCTCTCTGTGTATCTATTATGAGTTAGGAGAAATAGTCGTATAGTCTTTCACCTATTGTTCTAGACTGGCACCTGTCTAGGGAAGTGTGATTTATCCGTAATTCACAATTCTAGCCCAAAAAATTGGCGACTCCGCTGGGGCGAATTTCTCTTAGTTCTAGGTGTTTAAGCCTCTAATTTTCTTTTTTTATCCACCCAGTAGTTGTTACACATAAATTTTAAACCTTTTCAGAGCTTAATTTTCAAAGACAGTGAGTTAAATAGTAGTATTTTTCTTTGTATATTGCTCCTAACACACCATTAGACTGGACACAGTGCTTTGCAGAGCATTGTCTCCCTTCCTAGCCTGCGTTGTAGATCACTATCTCCCCTTGGAGACTGCATTGACACCTGAAAGTACCCAAATTTCCTTGAATTTGTCTTTGCAATTTGCTTCAGTTTTGTTTGTTGTTGTGTTTTGAAGGGGCATTTATTGGTTTGTCACCTTCATAAATAAGGATGAGCTCCAAAGGCTTCCTAGCCCACTATCAAACTCTATCTATAGAGTGTATTCAAGGGATAATATTCCCAAGAGGTAAATACAACAAGATTGGGAATCTTGCAAGATAACCCAAAAATGCAGCTACAGCAATATAAAGACATAAACTGGAAATAGCAGTGAATAAATATTATGCCAAAATGTGTGGAAACCCTTGAGCCATTTTATTATGAAATATCAGCAGCAAAATGATACAATGAATATCAAAATAATAAGGCAAGAAGCCTTCCATGAATACACATGCCATAATACAAAATGCTGCTCCATAGCAGGGTGCCCATGAATAGGGACTGCGCAATCACATGAAGGAGACTGCTACACTGAGTTCAAAACATCATGGATCTGCATATACATGGCCCATACATCATTGGGAGAGAATATATAAGCTCCCAATCACTACCTCAAGTCAATCCTAGGAGGATTGGCTAAAATATGAAAAACTGCTGGAATGTCGGAATTGTTGGGTAGCAACAACTCAATACATGGAATGGAATGGAGAAGGCTGAATGGCTGAAGCCGATGAAGATCCCTTCTCCTTTGGAAACCTGAAGTGCAAGGCTGATCCTTACACCAAATATCTCACCCTCTGAAATGTCTGCAACACCCTCACTGCAAATGTGCTCCAACTAGAACGCAGTCTATGAGAGGGTCTGTGCTGTAACTGATGGTAGTGGTTGGCCTCCTGCCAATGATAGTGGAATAAGCTCAGGAACCATCCTCACTAACCTCCCGGAAGTAGAGAACCTCCCTCCTCTGAAATATCAGCTCGAAATGGTGTTGTAGGAAACCTCCCCAGCAACACCTTGCAACACTGCACAATAATCTACTACAGATACTACGCTGATGGAGTAGGCTGATACCATGGCCTGAGTGCTAGAATATGGGAGATGATTGCAATCCTTCATGAGCTACTCAAGAAGGAGAGGAAATCCTAAACAAGACTCCCTCGTGCCTGAGGGCACTGCAGCTCTGCTGAACAGCAAGAGGCAGCAATTTTCCTGAATAGACAAATAATCAAATGATCCAAGATAATCTCAATGGGCTGCCTTGCTCCTCTTTTAAACAAAACGAAGTCTCCACCTTTCTTCCTCTATAATTTTCCTCCCCCGTGGAATATTCTGCCACTCAAACTATGCTTTCCCACTTAGTGCTTTCCAACTCATGCCAACGCAGTTTGACTTGGTCAACTAGGCCATTTGCATTTTAACCTCTTTCACACATGAGAGTGTGAAATCCCACTCCATGATGATCCCTTTTCACATTATGAGGGATTTTATTCCTGTTTATTTCATGAATGGGTCACTTTACCCACTATTATTCAACAAAATGAAAATATGCAACTATAATGTTCCATTTTAGCTTGAGGCTAAAATTGGGAACATTACAGTCCTCCCCTCCCACATGTTGCTTGTCCTCAAGAAACTGCATAGAGAGAACAAAATTCCTCCCCCCCTTCTTCTCCTTGGCCTCCTCGTCAACAATCCCCACCACTGCTCAAGATATGCTGCAATAAATCTGCCCTCCAATGCTCCTTCCCAAGTATGTAACCGGAATGGTGTACACCCTAAAAAAGATAGAAGGTGTAGGTGGAAATCTCCCTGCTGAACTATGGCCTCCTCAAGGTTGGAGTGATGACATGCATGGGAAAATATAGTCCCACTGATGATCCCCTCACCCATGCCATCATCCATATCAAGAACTTTCCCCCGGTTTTGTGCAATGTAATGGGGCTGAATGGAGAGTTTTGTTGATTTATCCCAATAAGCTCTTCTCTCCCTTTGTAGTACATATGGGGCTACCTCTGTCCTTGGGCTAAAATGGTATGGCCTCCAATAGTGGCCCAAGCTACCCCATCAAGGAAATCAGCCATGAATGCCTCCTCAATTTCTCCAAGTGGCTTCCTCCACATGAAGAGGAATGTAGCAATGTGGCAATCATGGTTTGCCCATGGTATCTCCTGCAACATAAAACATGCATAGTAGGAAGAATCATGCTCCAAATGGGTTGTCCCAACATATAGAACACTCTCCAAATGCTCCCTGTAAATTTACAAGATCAATAATACAAGGAAACATAATACAAGGTAAGCAAGCTGTCATAAGACAACTAGAGAGTGGGTCACTGCTTCTCTTATGAGACCAACGCAGTGCGCCTCTTGTCTGCATCAAAATATAAAGTAAAAAGTGGATTCCTAGCCACTTGTTTGCTGCCACAAACATCTCATGAGATGGGATCATGAAAGTACAAATAGGTGCCAATGGTGCACACCAAGAAGTATGTGGCTTCCCCCACAACCATCACAAAATTAGCCAAAATCAAGGCTACAAGTAGCTGCAAGTACATTATACCAAGTGCAAGAAGGGATTATCCTCCTTGATCAATATGCTTCTCATATAAAGTAAAGAGGTACATAATGTGAAATTATACCTTCTCTACCATGTACTTGAGACCTTGAGCTGAAATGGCTCATCTGAATGCTCTCCCTCTCTTCCAATGAGTAAGGGAATGGTTGTGCCAACCTCTCCAAAAAAAACTGGGCTCTGCATCTATCCATATGCTGATGTAGATCATGTTAAATTCCCTCCCAAGTGAACTCCTCTAGCAAGGCAAGTATGCATCCAAATGCATAGCTAGGAAGTCCTCATATGCTGCATGCAATAGTGTCTCCTTGAGACTAGAAGCCCTACTCAAGAAGAGTCTTCCATGATGATAGATGATCATATCATCCACTAAGTATCTGCCATCTCCATCAAGGCCATCCAAGAATCATGCATGCATCAAGTTCCTGGGGAATACTCAACCAAAGCTGAGTCCTCCATCCGGGATCAATCCTCCATATAGACAGTGCTGGTGTTTTGCAATATGGTGCTCCATCACGGTGTTGCCTACTACCTTGACATCCCCTCATGCCAAATTCATCCTCCAAGTTGCTGCCATGCCCATCATGCAGCTACTCATGCTCAAATAGAAATGATGCTTCCTGAAAATGAGCATCTCATGAGAGACTACCACCTCTAAAGAATCTCCCGATCCTGGGAAATGTAAGCATGAGTGGCCTCCATCTACTCCAATGCATGAAAGAGTACTTCCTCAAGGGAAGTATCATCTCTCTCACCAAATCTATGGAGTAGCCATCATGCATCATGAAGATGCTATCCTCCATCTCTGCAGAAACTATATCAGCGCAGTATAATCTGATGAGAGTGGGTAATGCTGAATATGAGAGAGTGTCTCCCTCCTCCTTGAGTCTATCCCAAAACTCTCTGCACTGTGCTGAACTCTCCCAAGGTTTCCACCCTCCTAAAATCAAAGTGTGAGGCCCCCAAATGTGGAGCATCCAACCTCCTCTGCTAATCTAGTGGTCTCCTTGGTGCAATGTCTCCATGCAGTGAGACACCATCATCAAGAGATGACTGAATGTATGAATGGAGAAAACCCTCCATGCTTCCACTGCGCAATCCAATCATCATCTTAGGTGCATCATCCTCATAAAATAGACAGGGTGTGTGCTCCTCATCACATGATGCTGATCATCCTCACTATCTCTTCTTCTATCTCCATAGCTCTGCACCCAACCAACAATGGCACATGTGTATCATGAGTTGTGCCTTGATCTCTACATGGGATATATTGGGGAATTTCTTGCAAAAACACAAGAATCCCTCTATGTGGAGCAAGAGCTCCTCTTTCCTCTGCATGAGGCACTAGATAAACTCTAGCTATACCAGCGCAGTTTCCCTCCTCCTCATCAACATGTAGGGGCAACTTCTCCAAAATCTGATCTCCTTTTGAAAAGAGACCTCCATGCTCTCTTGTGCAAGAATATGAGATGGATACCTTTCCTCCAACAAGGTATGATGCAAGATGCCAGCCTTCTCAACAATTTTTTGAAGTGGATCTAAGTTTATGTTTCCTCCCTTTACATGCAAGATATTGTCTTGTTTCTCCACATGTGTTTCAGATTTTCTCCCAACAAATATTTCCATCATTGCTTCAATGAATCTGAAATAGGAACAAGTATTTGTATTCTTTTAAAGAACATGACTCAAATATCCACCATTCATAGGTCTTACCTCTAAAGTGCAACGCTGCAAATCTGATAGCATCTCCTTTGGAAACTTTGTGCTGCTGCAACATGGTCTTCATCTCCTCCACCCATGCTTTGGCTGAACATGTAGGTGAACCTCCGAAAGTAGATAGAAAAAATCTATCTTGCTACTGGATCCCTCTTCACCTTAGACTTGAAAAAATCCATGAAAGTGAGATGATCTCTGAATGCCTGAGTTTGAGACTCATTCTCTCTTAGAAAATCTCCAAGAGTTTTCTTCTTCGCCACCTCTCCTTCTTTTCCCATCTATTTCTGACAAAACTGCACCTGTGACTGCACTGTGCATCAAAGGATATGACTGCATGTTCACATTCCTCATCAGAAACCCTAGAGTTTGTTTCTGTTTCAAACCCTTGTGGAGATTCTTCAAATCTCTCCCTTCTCTTTAGCTTGTGGCTCCCATGAAAGCCCTAGGTGGATTTAGGGACAAGCTTGGCAAGCTTGTCTCCTTTTTCTTTCTTCTTCTCCACAAAGTGGAGTCTTCCTCTTCTTCTTAGATGGCATCTTGGCTGAAGATCGACAGGCTGAGCCAAGATTATGCTTTGATATCACTGTAATGTTCCTTTTTCAGAAACATTGTCAATCGACAAGAAAATCTATTCCAAAGATAGACTGAAGGGGAATTTATTGGTTTGTCACCTTCATAAAGAAGGATGAGCTCCAGAGGCTTCCTGGCCCACTATCAGACTCTATCTATAGAGTGTTTCCAAGGGACAATATTCCCAAGAGGGAAATACAACAAGATTGGGAATCTTGCAAGATAACCCAAAAATGTAGCTACAGCAATATAAAGACATAATTTGGAAATAGCAGTGAATAAAAATTATGCCAAAATGTGTGGAAACCCTTGATCCATTTTTATATGAAATATCAGCAGAAAAACGATACAATGAATATCAAAATAATAAGGCAAGAAGCCTTCCATGAATACACATTCCATAATACAAAATGATGCTCCATAGCAGGATTCCCATGAATAGGGACTGCGCAATCACATGAAGGAGACTGCTACACTGAGTGAAAAACATCATGGATCTGCATATACATGGCTCATACATCATTGGGAGAGAAGATCTAAGCTCCCAATCACTACCTCAAGTCAATCCTAGAAGGATTGGCTGAAATATGCAAAACTGCTGAAATGTCGGAGTTGCTGGGTAGCAGCAGCAACTCAATACATGGAATGGAATGGAGAAGGCTGAATGGCTAAAGCTGATGAATATCCCTTCTCCTTTGGAAACCTAAAATGCAAGGCTGATCCTTACACCAAATATCTCACCCCCTAAAATTTCTGCAACACCCTCACTGCAAATGTGCTCCAACTAGAACATAGTCTATGAGATGGTCTGCGCTGTAACTGATGGTAGTGGTTGGCCTCTTGCCAATGATAGTGGAATAAGCTCAGGAACCATCCTCGCTAACCTCCCAGAAGTAGAGAACCTCCCTCCTCTGAAAGATCAGCTCGAAATGGTGTTGTAGGAAACCTCCCCAGCAACACCCTGCAACACTGCACAATAATCTGCTACAGATACTACGCTAATGGAGTAGGCTGATGCCATGGCCTGAGTGCCGGAATATGGGAGATGAGTGTAATCCTTCATGAGCTACTCAAGAAGGAGAGGAAATCCTAAACAAGACTCCCTCGTGCCCGAGGGCACTACAGCTCTGCTGAACAGCAAGAGGCAACAATTTGTCTGAATAGACAAATAATCAAATGATCCAAGATAATCTCAATGGGCTGCCTTGCTCCTCTTTTAAACACAACGAAGTCTCCACCTTTCTTCCTCTAGAAGTTTCCTCCCCCATGGAATATTCCTCCACTAAAACTGCGCTGTCCCACTTAGTGCTTTCCAACTCATGCCAACACAGTTTGACTTGGTCAACTAAGCCTTGTCCATTTGCATTTTAACCTCTTTCACACATGAGGGTGTGAAATCCCGCTCCATGATGATCCCTTTTCACATTTTGAGGGATTTTATTCCTGTTTATTTCATGAATGGGTCACTTTACCCACTTTTATTCAACAAAATGAAAATATGCAACTATAATGTTCCATTTTAGCTTGAGGCTAAAATTGGGAACATTACAGATTATCACAATCATCAACGACGTTGAAGGATTTTAATGGAAGAACATATAAACCTTGTGGTATTATCAATAACCTGCATGTTGAATTAGGAGGCAAAACAGTGAATATTTATGTCGAGGTTGTTGACGGACCCCTTGACTATAATATTTTACTTGGAAGACCATGGGTATATGCAATGACTGCCATTGTTTCTACATACTTTAGAATCATTTCCTTTCCACATAAAGGTACAATCACTGTCATTAATAAATTAACCTTTTTTTCCTCCACTTCACAGGCAACTGGAAGCGTTCCGTTTGTTCACTTACCCCAACTAGAAATTCAGAACATTAGTGTAGGACTCTTAAAGGATTCCACTATTATGGGAACCTTTGCATTACCGTCGCCTGCGACGTTGAAGGAAATTGCAAGTATAGAGACCTTCTACGTGATCTCTTCCACTCTATCTAGCTTAAGGGAGAGTACGGGTGATTCTGATATTTCTACGTTGGATGATGTTTTACCACCCAGCCCTATTGAGATGGCATAACAATCAATCTATTTGGCTTGGGCGGCAAATCCGAAATCAGCATTGCCGAGTGTTTGGGTTGATCGTTCCTTAGATTTTGGTACTCCATCGGATCCATTTTCCTCAAAGTTTTTGACAGATGAAAATATTTTGGAAGCTATGATGTTAGAAGGAGAACCATGGGAATATTATCATCATCGTTCCCATCTTCCTGATTATGAATAAAATAATCGAAGTGAACTATATCACCTATCCATCAAAACTTTCTTTTCGAATTATTTATCGATTAATGTAATTGACTCTGAGTGAAACCTATCAAATATTGAAGAAATGATTTCTATCAATATTTCGACCAAACCTGGCGTTGTAGAAAATATTCGTGTCAGTGTATCTTGTTCTCCATCAGAACTTGATTCATATCGCTCTCTTTTTCATGAATTTCGTGACATATTCGCTTGGTCTTACAAGGAAATGCCAGGCATAGATACTAGTATAGTTGAACACACTATTAAGATGTATCCTGATGTCAAACCAGTGCGTCAACGGCTTCGTTCTGTTCATCCAAATAAATTCATTGCCATCAAAGTAGAATTTGAAAAAAAATTGTGCGCTAGCTTCATTTACCCTGTTCCGCTAACTGAGTGGGTTTCCAATATTGTTCCTATTATGAAAAAACAAGGAACCATTAGAGTGTGTCTCGATTATCGGGATGTTAATCATGCTTGTCCAAAATAAAACTATCCTACTCCCTTTATCGACAAGATTATTGATGGTTATGCTGGATGCGAAATATTCTCGTTCATGGATGGATTTTCTAGCTACAATCAAATCAATATCCACCCAAATGACCAACATAAGACATCATTCATCTGTCCCTAGGGCACATTCGCATATAGGAAACTACCGTTTGGTTTAAAGAATGTTGGGGCAACTTTTCAGAGAGCAATGTATTATGCTTTCAACAACATCAAGCACATTGTGCAACCATATCTAGATGATTTACCAGCGCATTCACGAAATCGGACTGATCACCCGATGCATTTGAGAGCCATTTTATTACGCTGCCGAAAATATAAGATACGCCTCAATCCACATAAATGTGTGTTTTGTGTTGGTTCTGGTCAATTGCTCGGATTCGTAGTCCTAAAAGAAGGAATTTTAATAGACCCACTGAAGCTTCAAGCCATTCTTGATTTTCATGCAGCATCAAACTTACTTCAGATACAGAAACTTCAAGGAAAGGGTAACTTCCTGAGAAGGTTCATTCTGAACTATGCCGAAATGGCTAAAGGATTTACTCGATTATTGAAAAAGGTGGTTCCCTTCCATTGGGACCAAGTTGTGCAAGCTTCTTTTGATGCTGTCAAGGACCATCTTATCCGAGCGTCATTATTGTATCCTCCTAATTATCAAAATGATTATTTCCTATACATAGTCACGGCTGAAACGACCATCGCTATGGTTTTGGTCCAAGTAGAAGATGGAATTGAACATCCGATCTATTATTTGAGTTGTAATCTCAATGATACGGAAGTTAAGTACTCGTACATGGAAAAGCTTGCCTTGGAAGCTGTTCAAGCTGTCCAAAGATTTCACCATTATATCTTGCTTCAAAAAACAACAATAGTTTCGGATTTCAACCCCATGACTTATATCTTATCACGTCAATTGTTGGGGGGGAAATATTCAAAATGGATTGTCATTTTGCAGGAATTTGATTTGGAATTCATCAAATCCAAGTCAAAGAAATCTTTAGTTTTGGCTGAGCTTCTCTGTGACCTTCCCTCTGATAGTACTGCTACTACGTCGGAACCATCTATTCCAGAGACCGGATCATCTGATCCTTGGTATGGGGATTTCATCATTTATCTCCAAACCCAAACTTTTAGACCTAATACCTCTCGCTCTCAATAGCGACGTATTCGATACCAAGCCAAAGATTATCTGATTGTTGTCGATACACTTTATCCTCGTGTTGTCGATACCATTTTAAAGAGGTGCCTCACTCATGAGGAGGTCGAAAATTTGTTAAATGATTGTCATGTTGGGGCTTGTGGTGGACACTTATCTAGATATGCTACCATGCAGAAGATACTCCGCGATGGTTACTTTTGGCCTACTATTTTTCGAGATTGTATCCTCATAGTCAGAAGTTGTCATGCATGCCATATTTTTTATCATAAACTCTGCAAACCGCTAGCACCAATGCATCCTATTGTCTCTATTGGACCAATTACAAAATGGGGTATTGACTTCATGACCTGTAACCCTCCTTTGTCCGGGGGGCATGGTTATATTATTGTCGTAGTCGACTATTTTACCAAATGGGCCGAAGTGATGCCTACATTCAATAACCCAGAACAAATAGCTGCATTGTTTTTCTTCAACCAAGTTATTGCACGGTTTGGGGTCCCACAGGCTATATTTACGAATCATGGGAAGAATTTTCACAACCATATGATGTTTGAATTGAATACCAAGTTAGGATTTTCACATGATAATTCTACTCCTTATTATCCACAATCAAATGGACAAGTTGAGGCTATTAACAAAATTTTTAAAAGAATGCTTCAACGAATGATAGGAGTCTGTAAAAGTAACTGGCATTTGATCTTGTACTCTGCTTTGTGGGCATATCGAACCTCGATGAGAAACGCAACCGGCTTTACTCCTTTTCAATTGGTGTATGGTCTGGAAGCTATCTTACCAATCCAATGCAAAATATCATCGTTAAAACTCGTGATAGACTTGTTACCTAACACCTCAGAAGAAGAAGTGTGTCTCTTTAACCTCATCCATCTAGATGAAACGTGTTGTGAAGCCCAATTGGCCAACGAAGTGCATAAGAGACATATAAAGGCACAATATGACAAAAATGTCTAGCCTCGCATCTACTCAGAGGGCAACTTGGTCCTTCTTTACGATCAAGAAGCTGATGTAATAGGTACAGGGAAATTCGAGCCACTGTGGCATGGCCCCTATATTGTCAAAATATTTCTTGCTAAGGGTGCCTATGAGTTAGTTGATTACAATGGGATTCCATTGGCATAGCCTAGAAATGGGTTGTATTTGAAATGTTACTATACTTAATCATGAGCGTAGTAATTTTTTGTATTATATTGTATATATGTTGTTGATTTGCATTCACTATCTTAATTTGTTTTTAGAATTTTATTTATGTTAGTAATATGCTTTAAATTTTATGGTAGATGTCTAAATCTTCGAAACCATTTGTTGGATATGATAATGGTGCTATTTGTAGTACGCAGAATCTATCCTCTGCAGCGTGGGCCATTTTCGCTCCGAACGGCAAGTTAGTGAGTTTTCAAGGGATTTGTATTGGTAGATCGACGAACAATATCGCTGAGTATAGCGCGTTGATCGAACTTCTCTCTGATTCCATTTCATTTGGTATTAACCACATAATCATAAGGTTAGACTCACAACTTGTGGTATTACAACTTACTAGTGTTTATACTGTTAGAAATCCAACACTTCTTAGATTGTTCCTAAGAGTTCGACTTTTGGAAAGACATTTTGATTTTTTTCAATATCAACACATTTCCAGAAATTTGAACACTTTGACTGATTCATTAGCTAATCAAGTTTTAGACAGACATTTGTGACATAGGTAAAGAAAACATTCACATTATTGAATAGGATTGCGCATTAAACATAGGAAAAACTCTGAAATTATATAGATAGTTAGTTATAGGTTTTTACAAAAATTTTGGCCAAGACACATTGGTTTTTTTACCTCAAAATGTATGCAAAATGTCACAAGTAAACTGGTGGTGCTCATGGTAACATGCTATAGATCTATAAATCCTACAAAGTAACTGCATCCAACAGTTAGGAACCCCAATAGTGTGTCGTTTCAGTCGCATGGGAAGCTCTTTGATCCGACAATCTGGAATCCCGAAGGTCAACCCTTCTATGTGTTGTTGAAGCTTAGCCAGAGTCTCAGCCATATCAAGGTCCTGAAGGACTGCTCTCCCAACAGCCCTATCTACTGGTGCATCTACTTCGTGCTCTAGTTCCTCTACTTGTTGAACATGACCAATATCTGCATTATATTAAACATTTAGTTTAGTCTTGGAAATAAATCAAAAACATTGTATAAACCTTGGAAAAATCAAAAAACATGGTCAAATCATTCTTACCTATTGCACCCCACTGAACACCTTCTGGTATTACTAAATCTGGATCTCCTCGGAAGTCGACGCCTGCGTATGCGTACTCATCGATGGCGACGATCTGTCAATGGAACCAAGCGAAGAATGCAGTAGAGAACACAACGGTCGATTGGCCTGCATGCCGACCAATAAGTTCTACCCATCTCTGCATTTGAGGATCTCTAGGACTATATATATCTAGTGTTACATGTTTTGGATGCATCAGTGGAATCCGTTATAAGCAAAGGAGATAAGGATTGAACCATATCTGAAATTTTTCTTCCTTACTCCCTTTGCCTTGTTCAATTGTTCCTTTATCTGAGATAGAACAGCTTCAAACGAGTTGAAGAATGTTGGCTCTAAGCACTCTAGTGCATACTGCATATACGATCTGTTCACTACATGTAGTGTAACGGTGCCAGCAAGTTTAGCGATCGTGAAAAGGATGGTTCTCAAAGGAAAATCCCTGACATCCCGGATGTTTATTTTTCCATATTTGCTAGGTTCTGCCCCTAGATAGCAATACTGCATAACATAATCCCTCACTGTCTCTCCTCCAACGGTAGACCCTGTGAGAGAAATGGGAAAACCTCTCCTCGACAAACCTGTGAGAAAATAAATGTCCTCAACTGTTATGGGAACCACTTTGTTTTTAATGTGAAACGCCTCTATTGTCGAATCCCATGCTCAAACTAAGAACTCCAAGAGTTATATTTGTTGCCTCATTCCCAACAATTTGAAGTACTTAATTAGTCCACAATATCTTAGGGCTCTTACAGTACCCGGATCATTCAAGGAAATCATATCTTGTTCTTCATGTTCTCTTTCCCTCCATATAATTGTTATTATAATTCGATGGGAACCTGAAATACAACCATAAGATCCATTAGATTCCATTCATTGCAAAAAACTAAGCAAATTTTGGGCACAACATGAAAACAAAAAACTTGAACTATGCACAACGCACTCCCTGGGCTGAGACAGTGCATTGCACATGCAAGTACCCTTCACTGTACCTGCTATGCAATGCAGGTTTCGATATTCAAGGGTGTGTTGCCCTCATTTTGGGTAGAATTTACTCTAGGGGCCTTAAAACCCTAAAAATCTGAAATGAATGGAAATGAAATGAATACCAAAGGGAAGAGGAGGTTCATGGTACAAACCTGGATCAAACGGCGATGAAATTCGTCCACAAAAACAACCGCAATCAAAGACTGAAGATCAGGGGAAAAATCAAGTTCAGAGCTCCAAAATGAAAATGGTAACTATGGAATGGTAAAAATGAATAGTGAAACTACTTTTTATAGTCATTTAATTGTCTGCAAGTTAAATTTATTGCTATGAATATAGTTTTATTATGTTTTTATCATGAAACAGGTATTTTTAATCCATTTGATGTTGTTATGGATAGGAAATACAACTGATGAACAGATTAGTCATGCAGATTTATTCAAAGAATGACTTGACCACAAAGCATACTTTTTCTCCTTATTTTTTCGAGCTTTGTTAAAAATGAAAAAGGATTTGAAGCGCACTTTTATCTCTTTTTCGAGCTTCGATAACAGCGAAAAAGGAACCCTTGGAGTTTTCTTTCAATTCTTTTCAGACTCCGATAATGTGAAAAGATTTCCGAGCAATTGTCGTTTCGAGCTCATTAAAGTAAATAAATTGATATCTACTCAATATAAGTTTAACCATTTTCCGGACTGAGATAGATTATTTACGAAAAAGGAATACCTTGGTTAAACATGACCAAAGAGGTTCTCTCAGATATTACTTTACACTTTTTCAGATCTGAGTGACAAATTTATGAAAAAGTACTTTTGGAGTTCTCTTTCGTCCTCTTTTTCAGACTCTCTAAATATGAAAAAGGACAGGGCTATCACTGTCGTTAAGCTCGTTAAAACATAAAATAGCGACGACCTTGTTGATCATGGCAAGAATCGAGTTTCATTCATCGCTAGACTCGTTAAATTATTAAATAGCGATACTTCATTCGCCCGAAGGGTTGAATTATAGATCAAGAAAATGTTATCCTCCTCAGGCTTGTTAAAAAATAAAGAGCTACTGGTCGACAAATGACCGGGGAAAATTTGGGAAAAGTGAGCAAAGTTTCTTTTTGGTAGCAAGTCGCTCTTGAACATGACACGTCTTTCACTCCATGTCCGTGAGTGTTTGGGTTGGGTAATAATCTTGACGTTTCATTCACACCTATAGTTCATCATACCTTCACTTTGGTTTTGGGTCAATGTTGCCAACTCATCGCAGTGTCGCCGATATGTTCAAGAGAAGTCATCCAGTGATTAAAAACTCATCCTTCTGCAATACTCGTAGACCTTCATTTTCATGATCGTCATCCCTAAAAATTTCTATATCAAGTCATACCCTTGTCTCTGAAATCAGTAACTCTTGTTTTGCAATAAGGTGACTTCCTGTCGAAAAAAAATCAATATCCAGGAAGTTCACTTAGAAACATCAGATTCCAGTACCATGAGGCTTGTTATAGCATCGACAAAATCCTCGCTTCCAGACCTTTGACCGAAAGATTTTTTTTGGTGTTCGACATCAAATCATCTATTCACACCTTATGAAATGTACTGCAGTAACTTTAGGGCCATTGACATTAATGGTGGTTCTCTCGCATTTGTTAACAGCTCACATCATTGGCTGGTAATCAAATGATGTCTTTCCATGTTCAACTACAAATCATATATTCTCATGGCTAGACTTGTACCTGAATGATCGAGTGAACAAGATAAGAATACCCCAGATCTAGTTTCAGCCATATGTGCTGTGATTTTAGGATTTTTGTACACATCATCTATACGATGACCTTACATACAGATTGTCATCCAAACATGGGCCTATATCTATAGGCATGTCTGCATCTGGGCAACATTCCAATGAAGACGACTTTCTGAATTATGTACATGTTATTAGATTGTTTTATGTGTTGAACATGGGAATGCCTACCCTCAGCAATTAAGATCAAAGAGGATATATCATGATGTAATGTATTGTAAGATTGATGCAGGTGACCACTCTGCTTCGTTTCCAGGCTCATCACAGTGTAAAGCATCTTCATCAAATGCTCTTATTATTTGGATCTCATGCTTTGGGGGCAATTGTTATAGGTCAATTTCGGCACCATTCCCAATGACCTGGTTAATTGGACATCATATCGAGGACCAATGATCAAGGGTCTATCATTCCCTATCATTTCAGTTGCAACATGCCCTAAGACAAGAAACAAAACAAATCAAGCAAGACTTTCAGCAAGCAAAGGTTTTCATGGTTTGAAGCTTATTATATAACATATGAGAGCTCACCAATGCAGGCTCTAAGGGGCCTAAGTGCAATGCATATGCAGGTAACCCCATGCAAGGCTACTCTGCAAAGCAGTTCTCGACATTCACAGGTGCGTTGGTCACATTGGGAGGGAAATTCTCATTGTTCTGGAATCTCCACTTAGCCAGTGCCTTCTAGAAGATTTTACATGTGTCAAGCTTCGGATCCAAGTGTCCATTTGACATCTACATGACTGGAAACATGTCTTGCCTATTATTGGAAATTCATTGATTGCAAAACAACCTACAGTTCATCTATAAATTGAGCACAGGTCTAAGTGCTTGAGGAAGAAGAATTTGAGTAGAGAAATGTTGGAGAATTTTCAATTGAGAGCTAGATTTGTGTAGTTGCTGCTGGAGAGATTTATACTGTGATGAGGCTTGGAAATGTTGCTCGAAGGTCACTTCAAATCAATCACTAGGTTGTAACCCCTCCTTCTATCATCAATAAAGAGTATTGCTTATTTTTCCCTATATGCATCTGTATTGGCTTTTATTTTCCATACTGCAAGATCTTAGTTGATGTATATGGTTTATTCTTTACTGATTTAGCTAACTAGCTTGAATATATATCTATATTATTGCATATTTTTATGTTTCAGTGTTCTTTCTTGCAGGAAGCATTCAGTCCACAAACCGCTTGAATTTGAAGCTGCAACGGAAGCGACTGAACAAGTAAGCCTCCAATCCTCTCTATGTATCTGTTCTGGGCTAGGAGAAATAGTCGTATAGTCTTTCACCTGTTGTTCTAGACTAGAAATTGTATAGGGAAGCGTGATTTATCCGTAATTCACAATTCTAGCCCAATATTTATGCTCAAAATTTTGCTATTACATGTATTTATAGTTCTCTAATGGTTTTTTTTCTCACCACCAATGGCTCCATAATGCTCCAATTAGTCAAAAATGACTCTTCATTCACTCAAAATGGGCGAAAATGAGTCTCCTACTCTTTTTCCCAGTTTCACCTAGGAAAGCTCCACTAAAAGTGGAGAACTCCACTTAACTGGAGTTAAAATTGGATAGGTCGCCAAAGATGGCGCGCCTCTATATTTTCTGCTCATTAACCTGTGAAATAAATGTCACGGTTTGGGCGGTGGCCACATGTGCACCCCCAAAACCATTAGTTATAAATAGTTAGTGGAACTCACGGATTAACTGTGGTTTAAAAGGTTTGAACTTTGGTTTAACTATTGGGTTTCGTAGACTGCGCAGAGTTTGTTACGCTAACTTTTATCGCCATGTGACATATGTGGAACCACTGTAATAAACCTTAAGTATAACCTGTTGACTAACATGGTTAAGAACCAATGTGTAGCGCTCGTGGTAAGATCTGTGTGTGCCTGGCGAGAGGTCTGGGGGTTGATTACTGCAGACCCTCACAAAATTTTAGTGTGCAGTTGCAAGGCCAAGTGGTGGCCTCAGAGTTGGCCACGTGCCAACTTCTGATTGGTCCTTCAAACCTCGTACCAAATAACATTATGACACTTGTCAAACCACGACTGGCCTAGTGGAAATGAATATTCTGAGGAATATTCCTTTTTTCCTGATTGTACATTCCACCTTTCTCACTATGCATCCCAGTCAAACCTAGTCAAACTGTCACAATTTTACATGTTTGGCATTTCGATCAGAACGTGATATCTCCCTCATGCGACATCGGTTTTTCGAACCGTTCGCGGCGCCAGAATCAGGAAGATGAGATCTACACAACCATCCTAGTTTCAACCCAATCCTATAACTTTGACTTTTTAGAAAAATTTATGAACTCCTGATTAAACAATAACAATAAAGGGGTTACACTAACAACAATAAGGGACTATACTAGTAATATAGGGACCTAACATGCCTCTCTCCTTCAAAAAATTGTTTTCCTCAATGCTTGAGTAGCTCTGGATAATTTTTTATAAAATTCTCATCCTCCCATGTAGAATCTTCAGTGGCTAAGTTCTTCCACTTGATGGGATATTCTGAAATTGATCGATTTCGTAACTGTCGAGTTCTTATTTCCGTGACTGCTTCAGGTTCCAATATGATTTTTCCTTCCTCGAAAAGATATGGAAATATTGTTTGAACTGGAAATTTGTCAGCTATAACCTTCTTTAAGCATGAAACATGGAAAACTGGATGCACTCGCGAACAAGCAGGAAGCTCCAATTTATATTCCATAGTACCAATATTTTGCAACACCTTGTAAGGACCATATTACTTTAGCTATAATTTATTATCCTTCTTAGCTTGCTTGAGGGACATTTGTTTGTATGGTTGTAGCCATAAAAATACCCAGTCTCCTACATCAAAAATTCTCTTGCTACGATGTTGATCTTCCTTTTGTTTCATTCGATTTTGTTCCAAATTTAGGTTATCCTTTAAGAGTTAGAGAACTTCTTGTTGATGCTCGATGTGATATTCCACTTCTTGAAGCTTAGAATTTTCTCTTAAAGATGATGTGATGTATAGTGGATGATATCCATAAAGTGCCATAAATGGAGTTATTTTTTTTTCAGTATGGAAGAAAGTGTTATAACACCATTCAGCGAGAGGTAACCACTTGACCTGTTGTGTTTTCTTATCAGATACAAAAAAAATGAAGATATCCTTCCAAACATTTATTCACTATCTCAGTTTGACCATAGGATTGAGGGTGATAAGATGAGCTATGAGCTAGTTGAGTACCCAAGAAAATAATTCCGCCCAAAAGGTTCCAGTAAAAATGGGATCTTTGTCACTTACAATATTCTTTGGTTTTCCATGTAGCTTTTGAATTGTTTCCATAAATGCAGTAGCAACTATACTTGCTTTAAATGGATGAGATAAAGCACAAAAGTGTGCATACTTGGTAAATCTATCAACTACCGCCATGATGACACTCTTTCCTTCGGACTTAGGTAAACATGTGATAAAATCCATTGAAATATCCTCGCAGCGTTGACTTGGAATGGATAAAGGTTGTAGAAGACCCGAGGTCATAATTGTCTCAACTTTATTTTTCTGGAAAACCAATCATTCCGCCACAAACTTTTGAATATGGAATTTAAGGCCATCCCAAAAAAAATATTTCTTCACCTTGTGGTAAGTTTTTAAAAGTCCTGAGTGTCCTCCTAAAGGAGAAGTGTGAAATTTCAAAAGAATATTTTCTTTTAGTTGGGAATTCTTACAAATCTATAAGTGAAATTTGTACCATAAGGAATCATTTTTCCAACTAAATGTATCAGATGTACTAGGATCTTGCTGCAACTTTTGAATGAGTTTCTACACTTCTTCATCCTTCTTCCATTCATCCCTTGCTTCGTTTATCCAATCTAGTTGGATAATATAAATGGCACAAAGCAATGCTTCCACCTCTTCATCCTTTCTTGAGAGTGCATCTGCAACAACATTTAGCTTCCCTTTTTTGTAGATGATTTCAAAGTCATAACCCAACATATTTGTGACCCATTTTTCTTGCTCTTCTGAAGATATTATTTGCTTCAAAAATTGTTTAAGACTATCATGATCAGTTTTTACCTTGAAGTGTCTTCCCATTAGGTAAGGTCGCCATTTCTTTAGTGCATCTAGTATTGCCAACATTTCCTTCTCATAAATAGCTTTTTGTAAATACGTTTCATTGATTAGATGACTTTCAAAATAAATGGGTCTTCCTTCTTGCATTAAAATAGCGCCAAATCCGTTTTGTTGAGGCATCACATTCCACAATAAAGGTTTTCGTGAAGTATGGCATAGCTAAGACCGGTGCTAGGCACATTGCCTCTTTAAGATGTTCAAAGGCCTTAGTTGCTTTAGGAGTCCATGAAAATGCATCTTTCTTTAATTATGTTGTTAGAGGAGATTCTATTCTCCCATAATTCTTAACAAAATTGCTATAATACTCTGTTAACCTAAGAAATCCTCGCAACTTCTTTATCGTTGTGGGGAATTTCCATTCCTTAATGGCTTTAATTTTGTTAGGGTCTACCTTAACACCCTCGTGAGATAAAATATGACCCAGATATTCTAGCTCTTGTACTCCAAAGAAACATTTCGATGTTTTTGCATATAATTGTTTCTCCTCCAATAGTTTGAGCACCCTGTCAACATGTTGAACATGATCCTTCCAAGACCTGCTGTAGATTGGTATATCATCAAAAAAATACTAGCACAAATTTTCTAAGGAAGGGTTTGAAAATGGAATTCATCAACCCTTGAAATGTAGAAGGTGCATTGGTAAGGCCAAAAGGCATGACCAAAAATTCATAATGACCCTCAAGAGTTCGAAATGCTATTTTTGGAATATCTTCAGTCTTCATTCTAATTTGATGATATCCTGAACGAAGATCCAACTTGGTAAAATAAATTGCTCCATGTAATTCATCCAATAATTCAACAATCACATGAATGGGAAATTTATCTTTAATAGTGAGCTTCTTGAGCTCCCTATAGTCCAGACATGTGTGCCATGATCCATCCTTATTGTGCACTAATACTATTGGAGCAAAGAAAGAAATTTGACTAGGTTGAATTATACCAGCCTCTAACATTTCTGTAATCATATGTTCAATTTCGCTCTTTTGGACATAAAGATAACTATAAGGCCTAGTGTTTGGAGGAACACTTCTTGGAATCAAATGAATAGCATGATCATGATCACGAATAGGTGGGAGTCCTTTGGGAGTTTCAAACACCTTGGAATGATTGTCCAATAATTTTTGGAGCTCTGGAGAAATAGATGATTTTGATGTTGGAACTTTTAGTGAGCATAATTGCGCAATTACACCTCGTTGTTATTTCTTGAGAATATTTTTATGACATTAGAGCTTATTATCTTTCCCGGCTTCCCTCGGATACCCCGTAATTCGACTTCCTTTCCTTCCAAAAAAAAATTCAAGAAAAGCTTGAAAACTAAAAGCTACCATCCCCGAAGATTGTAACCATTGTACTCCTAGTACAACATCAGCACCTCCCATTGGAATGGAAATCATTGGACTATTCAGTGCATATTCCCCCAAGGTTAGCTTGATATTATGGAATTTTCCAGAGAAATTTATAGTTCCTCCATTTTCAACCATCACTTGAAATTCTGGTGTTGGGTATAAGAAACAATTCAATTCCTTGGCTACCTTACAACGAATAAAATTATGGATACTACCCGAATCAATCAACACTATTGCCTTTTTCTTCTTGTTATATCCTTCTATTTTGAGAGTTTGAGGAGTGGTAATTACTGCCAATGCATTACATGATATGGTCGGACTCATTTCTTCTTATTATAGGGTTGGTTCCTGGTGTATATCCTCTTCTTTTGAATTTTCTTGTTCATTTTCTTCCTCCTCTTCACAATCTATGTAAAATAATTTCTTCTCAGCACACTTATGACCTTTAGTGTATTTTCTAACACAAATGTAGCAAAGCCCTTTTGCTATTTTTTATTCCAATTCTTGTGGTGTCAACCTTGTAGGTTGTGGAAGTCTAGGAGTAGCAAACTTCCATCTTTATAGATGTGAGTGGTAGGCTTACTTGTCGCCATAATTTTACATTCATTTTTTCTTGCCAAACTGAATGCCTACTCCAATAAATCAGGTTCCTAAACACGAACTTCATGTTGGATTTTATCCTTTAAAGTACCTACGAAGACATCAATCATGTGTTCCTCTAGAATATCATTTACCCTTATATTCAATTTTTGGAAGTCCTCAATGTGCTCCACCACTGAACCCTTTTGTTTGAGATTTATCAATTGGCTAAAGAAGGTGTTGCTCTTCGTATCCTCATAATGTGCTATCATTTCCTCCGTAAAAATTGACCAAGTGACAATTTTTTTATGGGATCAAAGCCATCGATACCATACAAATGTATTTTTTTCTAAATGTAAAGTTGCAATGCGTACCTTTTGTGTTTTTTGCACATAATTCAAATCAAAATATTGCTCCATCTATAGTATCCATGTTACGGGGTCCTTGCCATCAAACTTCCTCATACCCATCTTTGGAATATGGTGGTTCTTCCATCCAACATTAGATTCTATGAAATCACGATTAACATTTATTTTGTTCTCATCATGAGTTTCCTATAATATCTTTTCGCCATTAGGAAACATTTCTTGTATCAACTTTGTCAAACCTGCCATGTCTTCTTTTAGATCATTCTTCATGTTTTCCATTTTTCATCAATATTAGCTTCAATGTCATCCATCTTAGCTTCCATGCCAGCTTCCATGCCATCCATCTTAGCTTCCATGTCATTATTTAAGCCATCCATCTTAGCTTCCATGCCTTTCTTCAAACCATACATCTTAGCTTCCACACCTTTCTTCAAAACCTCCATTTAATATTTTGTTGCTCTTTGCGAGAGCGAAATTTGGTGCACTTGCTCGTATAATTTTGATATGTCATGTTGCACTTCTTCGTCTTCATGACTCATAGTAGAGCCTTCTGAAGGCTTAATGGGCGTTGAATTATTTTTAGGGGGCATTTTAGAACATAATAATGATATATATTCTACAATATTCCCTTGGAATCAATTCAAATTTATTCTTCAAACAAGGCTTATGCAATTCGAAAAAGAAAAAAAAGTACATACCTTTTTCCTTCTTTTAAGGAGCTTGATATTGAAACTAGATTATCTATGTGATTTCATATCTTCAATATCTAGAATTTTGTCCTGTCATAGCCCTTTGAATCTTCTTTCAAATGCCATAGGTCTGACCTGATTTTGATTCTTCAAGGAAAAGTTATGCCCAATCTCCCACAATATCCCAATTATGGACTGGTTCGGTAGAGCGAACTTGTATGGCATGCCACATGTCATTGTTTCCTCCTTTGGCTCTAAAATTGATATACAGGAAACTACAGTGATGCAGGGGAATTAGACACTAGCCAGCAATGTAGGAGTTTTGTCCACATGTTGTGGCTAGCAGGGTTTGAAAGCATTTGAATTGTTACAGAGGTGTCAATACCTTAGCTGATTGTATTATTAGATCAGTTAGAGTTGTAGAAGTCGAATAGTTAGTCCATCTGTCATGTTTATAGTTTTTGAATAATTGTAATTAGGCTCTTGAATTACCATAACGGTCCTCACAGAGGAACTGAAAGGACATATGTTGATGTATAAATTGTATTCTCCAGATGGAGAAGGAAAAAGAGAGAGCAAGAGGAAGAGAGATTTCTGCAATAAACTCTGTGTGTTACAATTGTTTCCAGTTAAATGATTTCTAAGCTTGTCATTAGCTGAGAGACTTTGGTCTTTTATTCACAGGTATTGTTTAATTATGCTAATTGAATTTTGTATATCTATATATATATATATATATATATATATATATATATATATATATATATATATATATATATATATATATATATATATATATATATATCTATATATATATATATATATATATATATATATATAATTACTGAGTCGAGTCATTGTATCAACTCCGCATCCATCTGTCTGTCGTTTCTCTTCTATTTATTGAACAACCTTGTTGAATCAATACAACCGCAGGCGAGGTCTGTGCAGAGGAAGTGTGGCCGTAAACACTGTTTAATTTGGTATATTTCCCGCTGTATAAAGAAATAGAGGCGTTGCTTTCGAACCCGGAACCATGGTCTAGGCGCGGGTTAAATGAAAAAAAGGAATAACGTAACCCCGCATTAACCCTGGTCAATCACTGTAGCAAAACTATGAGCAGATTTGAGGAGGCGGATTACCCTCATCGCACCACTTTTGGTGTAAAAGTGGTTTTTCCTGGTCGTGGAGCGATTCCACGGAGTTGTCGACGCGTGGAAAAGTGGACCAGCGCAAAACCGCCTTTCCATATTCTCATCGCACGTTAAAGTTAGTACGAGGACGCCGAGCGATATCGTCGAGAGCCGTCGATCTGGCGCAGCATCATCGGACGGTGGTCACACAAAAAATATGCATGGAATTTAACCTAAGGTACGGGCGTACATTTGATTGGCTATTGATTGTGGAGGTGAGACCCAGAGTCAAGGTCTGTTTATGAGTCATTTATTCAGAAAGCATTGATTTTAATATAAGGTCCAATTATATATTTAATCGCCGAAGGTTTGATATTGGTTATAGTATGCGGGGACAATATATATATATGTGTCAAGAAATATAATATAACATTCGAGAGCTGTGAATAAGTTTATTTTTCAATTTCTTTGAAATTGATAAATAAAATAAAAAGAAATAGACCACGTGGGCAAAGGGAAGAGCTGACAGAGCCACGTCGATGGTTGACCATCTCTCCTCATGGCGGAATTTCAGTTGTTGTTGCGTCATACAGTCTGTCTACTTGTGGAAAATTTTTACAGAAATCCAATTTGATGCTTAGAGAGAGAGTTATGATGATTTTCCCACGGTCACCTCTTTAATATGAAATTTGGGAGCCTGAAAAATCCCTACCTTCCACAGATTATATCTCCGAAAATATTGCAAACCAAGATCTGAAATTTTACATGACGTTCCTCAATATTTCGGCTTTGCTCTATAAAAATTTTAACTTATAAACCTTCGTATAAAAACAGTTATAGTGAAAATTCCACGATGGCCTGTTTAGGTGAAATTCGGGAGCCTGGATAAAACCCTAACTTCCACATATCATATCTCTAAAAATATTGCGAACCAAGATCTGAAATTTTTACACGACATTCCTCCAAATTTTGACTTCACTCCTTAAATATTTTAGCTTCTGAACCTTTGTAAAAAATAAATTTATAGAAAAAATCCCACGATGACTTGTTTGGAGCAGTCAAACCCTAGAATCCAAAGCTCTGATACCAAATGTTATGAAACCAGCTCCAAAAATAGAAGAAAAGAGAGATCAACACCTTATAAATAAGCCACTTCGAGGGGGAAACCTCCTTTACATTACATAAATGAACAATTCTTGGATGATACAAATGGCAAAACCTCCTTCTATATATAAAAGTCCATGGCATCACAATATAATCCTAGCCGGCCTAACAATAATAATCTAAGGGCACAATAATAACAATATTGGGGTTACAGGGGTATAATAATAACAATAAGGGGGTTACACTAACATCAATAAGGGACTATACTAGTAATATAGGGACCTAACAGACTTTCTTCTACAAGGTTCATGACAAGGTCTTGGAGCTTTTAATGATGACAATGCTCTTCATAAACATGACTCTAATTACACTTATAAATAGAAGAAAAACCCTAAATAGACATCAAGAATAAGTCTATTAACCTATAATAAAATTCTTTCTCATGTAACCCATGAAGCAAGTACAACAAATACATTCTATTATCTTTGTCTTCTTCTTTTCATAATTACATAGTCAATATGAAGACTGATCCTAGTTACACTTTTCAACACTCCCTCTTAACTAGGTTGGTATTCATATAGGTACATGGTCACTTTCAAGCTAAAGAATCTCATAAGAAGAATTGGATTGGTAATCACATCTGTATAGCATCATATCAACCAATATTTTCCTAGTGCAAGGCCTTGACTAAAAACCCCATCTCTGAACGAGACAATGGGCTACAATGCTAGCAAGACACATGACTTATAGACACCATAGTCATTGTCTCTCCAAGGTACATACTCCACCCAGGTGTTCCCATAGTATGACCTTCTTGGACTATTCTTCTCTTGGGTAGCCAGCCCTTAAATAACATCAATCCTCGACTACTCTTATCTTGAATGCCCTATCACACTCTTAGAGAGTATCGAATTCCAAATGATTACCTAATCCTCCATTATATCTTCTAGGTGAAGACTAGAGTGATGTGTCTATCCATTCTCTCCACATGGCCTTCACTAAGACTAACGATTGTTATTCCTGGTCTAGTGCATGACACATGTATTAGAGAATCACATACGTCACTCCCTCATAACTCAGGAAGGACATACTTCAAGTTTCTTCCAAGTAAGAAACTTACCACCAGGCTCCCTCTCAACCAGGGTCCAGCAATAGCAATGGTGAGACACCCAGCAGCTCCTGAAGAATTCCTCCCCTTGATGTCATGGATTTTGATATTGAGGAATCTTCAACCCTTCAACCTTTGGCTTCATAGGGCACATATCATCCATCAGTTTCAGTCACGAATCATGTCAACCATCAGAAAGTGATTCATAAATATTTCTTATCTAGTCCACATTTTATGCCATGTTGCTTTCAAATCATCTCCAAGGATTTTGCATCATTTCTCATGATTAGCAGTCCTACACAAATTCATCCAGATAAACATATACATATTAACTTTTTAAAACGAAAGTTACCTCAATGATGATTTTTCACCATTACATCCTCCTGTAGGAATCGACATCCTTTATTCAAATTGACACATCTCCTAATGATATGTTATTTCAAGGGTCTTCTTCTTTACCAAACTTCTATCAGAGTCTACATATCCTCCCAGGAGATATTCTAGTCACATATTCTTGGCTTTCGGATGATAATTTCCTCTTGACATGGTTTCACTTCATGATCTCTTCCTTTCTGCACATCTATATTCCCAGGAACTTATAATATACAATTCCTTGTTCATATACAACCACTACATATTCCGCATGAGGATATATTATGTTGATTTCATCTGACAGTGCACCGAGAGATCCTCCACCAAAGATCATACTTCTAAATATAGAAGTCCATTACATGCAACCATATGACATGACTTCACAGCATCTAGTATTAGCATATAAATGTACATACCTCATACATTTTTCCTATGAGTCATCCTGTAGAAATTTTACTAGAATGAAGATCTTCATTCCCTTGACTTGCTTCATCAATATGTCATCATATCCCTAATTCTATAGCATAGAATTCTTGATGAAACCATTATGCTCTCTGTTGGAACGGAAATCCCTAAGCTGCGAATTTTGTATATTTTTTGTATTAAGTAGTCTAACGCAGGGGTATTGGGGTAGGTCAAAGCCCCGAACGCATTGTAATGGGTCAAAGGGTAGACCTAGAGTCTGCAAACCATGGTTTGCGGACCACGGGATAGCGTAGGCTATATCGATATAAGTAGATGAATAGTTTGAGTCTAGAGGTAGGCATGAATTAAGACTAATGCTATGTGTGAATTGTTAGATCTGTTTTGGGTTGTTTTGGGTAAGGACTCCTATTGGTTGTGTGCATGGAGATCCTCAGTCTTGTTGTGTACGGACCCCCCTAGGCTATATGCGTGGGCTGGTTTTGGTTGTAAGTAGATCTGAATGTTAATGAATGTGAAGTATTGTTAAATTATCTGTGTGTTATGCAAATCAATGATGTTTACTGTAGAAGCGTATTTGTGATGGTTATTTAGCTGTGAATGTATTTGTGGTTTTGCATAAGTATATGTGTGATCTATTATTAGCTGCAATTATAAATTCTCTATGATGATATTTGATAATGTGCACGTGGATGTGAATGTACTAATTATATCTGATAGTTATGTTATGGTTATATGCTAATTATATTGTTAAAAGGCTGCGAATAGACTCATTCTGGGTAAACCTAGCAAGTTATAATATAGATCTGCCCCGAATTCCCTACTCTCTCTCAGGGTGCGAAAACCTTTTTCCAGCACCCTCCCATACTTCTTCGGGTGAGACCTTGGCCTGTGCAAGTACGTCATTACCGAAAGGGCCAGTAGTATAGGGGTTTGTTGGCAAACCTTAACCTCTGAACCTGGGTCAGGACCCCTCAAGCCAACCAATGGTTCCATTTTCAGGACCGGGAGAATTTTGAGAAAGAGATCAGGTAATGCCAAGGGAACATTGGAGACCTGAGAAGCTAGAAATCGAAGACTGGTTCGAAAGACAGATTTAGGAATTTTCTGTAAAAGAGAATCGCAGCACGAAGCTAACTACTGAGAAGGGGAAAGATAAGTACATTTTTACTGAATTATATGAAATTTTATTTGTAACCTTTGCACACGAGCTACAGGAGTGGCTAGCTAGGCTCGTAGATTTCCAGACGTGTTGGAAGGATGAGTGGGTCACACAATGAACTCCAGAATTGATCCAACAGTTGGAAACGACTGACAATACCATCACACATACAGTAGATCACTGGGTGGATAGCGTGCTGGGAGGATTTGTGACAAAATTTGCAATTGATTAGTTCATATCCTATTCTTAAGCAGAGTGGAGATTCTTCAAGGGTTTCCGGGGTAAGTTTTTGAAAAAATTTCCATTATTAATCAAGATATTATTGTGTGAAAAGAGCATTTTGTGCAGCCACACTAAGTGAATGACCTATGATCTAGGAGAGAGTACCACACGAAGTGGTAAGTACTAACGAACTAATCGGGAAGGAGATAGATCTATCTACAGTCCATTAAGAGAATCGGATGTGCATAGTCCTCCAGTTACACCACCGTCCAGTTAGCATAAGGGTAAGAACTCACCCACACCTTCGTCGCCACCATAAGAAGATATGGCCACCCACATGAAGCAGCCCACTTTCAAGGGTGTAGGGGATGAAGATATGGACTGATTTCGGTTGGTCGCAGAGTCAGTATGGACTACGCAGAACGTGGATTCCGACGTTGTAAAGAGAGCGCATCTATCGCTAGCCTTTGAAGGAAGAGCCTTGGATTAGTATATGGGGTACATAGGACAGCACGCAGGTCCATCTATTCAAGAGATTAAGAATGCGTTAAAACAACAGTTTCGAAAGCCTAATTCCTACTCTCAAATAGTGGTCGAATTGAAAGACTTTAGACAGGGGCCCACTGAATTGGTATGGAAAGTTGATCAGTGGTTGAAAATGGTTATCAGAGATGGGGAATTTCAATATGATGATAGGCAGCACAAGGAATGGTTTATCACCATGATGTTGCATCACCTGTGCAGACCTATGGGTCAACAATCGATCACAATGCAAGAGAGGGATTTGGAGATTGTTGTGAAACTAGAAGCTGCGCCGAGGGACGATGCTCAGTTTGGGGTGCAGCAGATACAGGGACAGATGGAGGCAATGCACATATAAATACAGAATCTGTGAAAGGAATGGGGGAAAGAGGCTAGTCCAGACATATGGTGCATAAGATGCAGGGTATCTGGTCATACCAAGGATCAGTTTCCTCTGTTGTCAGACTACATGCAGGCTGGGGGACCCAGCCCACCATGCCCTAAGGAGGTTGTGGGGCCAAGTAGCCCGACAGTATGGCGCATTGATTGTCATGTTGTTGGGATACATGATACTAACCACTGTCCCCGTCTCGGTGCTTATGTCCCAGTATTGAAGCAACAATGGTGTCGATTCTGATCCTCTATGGGAAATGAAGAGCATAATTTCCACACCTATGACCTGATGATAGATCAAGGAAACCTATACAAGGTACAGGCTAACTCTTCTTCACCACTGTCCCCCTTGAGCAGAGGAGGCTCCCCAGCAAGGGGCAGGGGAGGGGGAAGGGGTGGAGGAGCAGGTCAAGGAAGAGGACAATTGATCTGTTACAACTACAGGGAAATAGGGCACTTTGCAAGGGACTGTCTGAACCCTGTGAAACAATCTTGCTGATATTGTCGATAGCTGGACCATGTGATTGAAGATTTTCCAATTCTGATAGTAAAAATGTAAGAAAAATAGTAGACACCTACACAGAATTTGCAAAGGGTTAAAGCGGAACCGCGTGATGAAGGACCAAGTGTAAATGTCATAACGCGCAACAGCATGGCTACGGGAGGAGCTGAAGATAAAGTCGAAGCTGAACCTCCTATCTAGAAAGAAGTTGTCAAACAGGAAAGCCTAGACCTACAGAAGGAAAAGGAGACCTTTGTCACAGCTCATAGAGACTTTACTAAGGATGAGGCAAAAGCCCTAGCGAACCTGAGAACAGACGAGGAAGTTAAACCATTTCTACAAGCCTGTATGAAGCTTCTACGCAACCAGAAGGCAATAGAAAATCTATAAGCACTAATAGACAATTGCACATAGAGAACTAACCCTCCCCCGAAAGTCAAGGATGTGCACAAAATTTACAAGCATAAAAAACGCACTGGCCGGGACATGCGGCTAATAGCACATATTGGTGACTATGAAATGGATCAAGTTATCTTGGACTTGGGGTCATATGTGAACGTACTGCCCAAGAAAAACTGGCAGCGGATGGGAGAGCCTAAGTTGGAATGTTCTACTATCCAGCTATGCATGGATAACCAACATAAGATCATACCATTGGGGAGGCTGTCAAAAATTATGGTAGATATTGTAGGAGTTAAGGTCTGAACTGACTTTGAGGTAATTCAGATTGTGGAAGATGCGGACCCCTATCCTGTGCTCTTAGGACTGTATTAGGCTATAGACAAGGGAGGAATCATCAACCTAAAGAAAAGAAGCATGTTGTTTGAGAATGAGGGTACACGGGTGATAGTCCCACTAGATCCTGCAGAAGGAGAGCGGTATACAGAACCAGTGCGCGAAGAAGAGGATGTGGATGACATCTATAAATTAACCGCTCGGGACGAAGACTGGATCAATCCTATGGCTGATGGTGTGCTTTGCTGGGAAAAGGACAGCGAATGCTTCTCTGACTTAGATGGGGAGATCGAAAATTAGCATAATCGGTTACATGACGTCTCTGCGCTGCGATGTCTCAGAATTACGAAGGACTTTCGGTGTATCTCCTCATAGGTATGGGAATTTCCCTACTTTGATGGTTCTGGCAATATTATAGAATTCTTGTGAATGTTTGAAGCTGAAGTCCCAAGGGAACAAAGGATATGGGCCCTTAATCTAGCCATGCGCGCAACCCCTGCGAGGTGGTGGGACACGCATAAGGGGGCATTCCAAGATTGGGAAGAATGTCACGACATGATGTTCTTACGGTTTGAACCTCTGACTAACCTATGCGTAAAGACTTTCTTGGGGCCAGGGGACCCACACGAGCACTTTTCAGCATGGATGGAAGAATGGGGTGAAAAAGCTACAGAGGAATGGGTCCATCTTTTCATTCGTGCCTTGGGGCCAATCCCGACTGCATGGTATTTAGACACAGAACTACACCAACGCACTCGCCATTGGGAAACGTTGAAGGACAATTTTGTAGGGACATTTGGGTTGGTAGGTGTAATGGAGGCACTCAACAAAGCTCTACAGGATATTGATGCCTTAGTATTTGACGAATCACGCCCTTGCACAACACATGGGGCACCAACATGGGAAACACAGATGCAGAATATTGTCAACTGTCACAATGTATCAATGGAGGAGTGCGATGAAGACCCGCAAAATATCTCTATCCCGAATTCGGAGGGAGAACACATAGTTGTTGGACCCCCACTACAGACCATCGATGTTACTAAGCATCTGAAGCTGTGAGAAGTCAACATTGGAACAGAGAAGCAACCTAAGCTGGCTAAAATCGAGGACTATTGGGATGATGATACTCTAGGAAAAGTTGCAGAAATCCTCACAGAATACCAGGACTTATTCCCGACAAAATTCTCGGAACTAAAAGTGATTATAGGGGACCTAGGGATCATGCGCATCACTTTAAAACCAGATGCACAACCTATGAAGCAGTGCCCTTATCGGTTGAACCCCTAGTACAAAAAAAAAGTCAAGGAAGAATTTGACAAAATGCTCATTGCAGGTATCATCGAAGTGGTCGAACAATCATATTGGGTAAGCCCTATGGTGGTTCAAGAGAAAAATACTAAGGGAGAGATCTGGATCTGTGTTGACCTGCACAAATTGGATGATGTCTGCGTACATGATCCCTTTCCTACGCCATTCTTAGATGAAATCCTTAATAGCGTAGGGGGGCAGGAAGCATGCTCATTCATGAATGGGTTCTCAGGCTACCATCAGATTAGAATCGCACCTAAGGATCGTAGCAAAACTACGTTTGCCACCAAATGGGGATATTTTCAGTATACGGTCATGCCATTTGGGCTCAAGAATGCCCCTGCCATATTTTCACGGGTGGTGGTCGCAGTATTCAAAGATTTCATCCACAAGATTTTGGAGGTATATTTGGATGACTGGACTGTCTTCGGGTTGGTAAAGAAGCATGTCTCAAACCTGTGTCTAATGTTGGACGCCTATAGAAAGCGCCAGATTTCCCTAAATATCAAGAAGTGCATATTTTGCGTACCATTTGGAATCTTGCTCGGCCACATATTTTGTCGACAAGGATTGATGGTTGATCCCGCCAAAATAGAATTTACCATCAATCTGGCAGTGCCTACAACTAAGAAATAGTTGCGCTCTATCCTCGGACATACAGGATACTACAGGAAGTTCATTCAAGGATACGCATTGATCACAGCGCCTATGGAAAAATTGCTAAAGAAGGATGTTTCGTATTTTTGGGATGACGAGTGTCAGAAGAGCTTCGAGCTCCTCAAGGAGAAGATGGTCTCTGTGCCTATTCTCATCTTTCTTGACTAGGCGAATTTTTTCCATGTTCACGTAGATGTGTCAGGAATTTCCCAAGGAGTTGTCCTTATGCAGCCTGGAGACGAAGACATTGACCATCCAGTTGAATTTTCTAGTGGCAACTTTCTGGTGCGGAGCGCAACTACTCCACTACTGAATGTGAGGGGTTGGCCATGGTCTACGCACTGCAAAAATACCGGCATTATTTGTTAGGAGGGCACTTCAAGATGTTTACGGACCACTTGGCTTTGAAGTACCTAGTGAATAAGCCTATGTTAGGGGGGGAGGGGGAATCTATTGGTGGATGCTACTATTCCAAGAATATGACATTGAGATAATTGTCAAACTGGGAAGGTTGAATGTTGGTCTAGACCACTTATCCCAAATCGAGAGCGGCGAGGAACCCACCAACCTTGAAGAAGGATTGTCTGATATGCAGCTATTCGTGATTAAGGTGGTTGATGTGCACTTCGCTGACATCATTCAGTTCCTGACTGCAGGGAGGGCGCCCGTAAAATATTCGGTACAACAGAAGAAAGAATTGGTAACCCACGCAGTGGATTTTACCATCATCGCAGGCCATTTGTATAAGCTGGGAGCTAACAAAGTGTTGTGAAGATACGTATTGGAGCATGAATGGCATGCTATCTTAGCAGAAGCTCACGAGGGCTTAGCAGGAGGACACTACGCAGGGAAAGCGACGGCACAAAAGATCTTGAGAGCTGGGATATGGTGGCCTAAACTACATAGTGACTCTCACGACTATTGCAAATCCTGCAATACATGCCAAAGGATGGGAAGGCCATCGCGTAGAGACAAAATTCCCCTACAACCATAGATGGCCCTATAAACATTTGACAAATGGGGCATCGACTTTGTTGGGCCCATCAACCTACCAGGGAAGAAGACAGGTGTGTGCTACATCATCATCGCAACTGATTATGTAACCAGATGGGCCAAAACACAAGATGTGAAGGATTTCACTGCAGACACCACTTCGCACTTCATTTTTTAGCAGATTCTAACCAGGTTTGGTTGTCTGAAGATCTTAATGAGTGATAGAGGTACGCATTTTGTTAATGAAAAAACACAGGCCTTGACTGAAGAATTTCAGATCCACCACGTGAAAAGCACCCTGTATCATCCTCAGGAAAATGGAGTTGTAGAAGATTTTAATAAGATCTTGGAGTAGGCACTGACCAAGGTTTATAATGCTGATCGTAGTGACTGGGACGTGCACATCCCGTCAGTTCTTTGGGCCTATCGAACCACCTGCAAGAAGTTGACGGGAAACACACCGTTTAGGATGGTCTATGGTAAGGAGGCCATTATGCCCATGGATTATATTGTTCCTAGCCTATGCATCGCAAACTATACGAACATGGTGGAGCTTGATATCATGGAGGAGTGTTTAGCACAGCTTATGGTATTGGAGGAAGATCGTTTCATTGCTAATTTTTACCAGCAGGTTCAGAAGGCTCGAGATAAGGCATGACATGATCAACATATTTGGAAAAAGACATTTGTGGAGGGAAAATTGGTCCTACTGTATGACAGCCAGTTTTCGAAACACCTGGGGAAGTTCCGACAGCACTGGCTAGGTCCGTATATGGTAAAATAAATCACTGATGGAGGAGTTATTCGGCTAGCTACCCTACCCGGTGATATGGTACCAGGATATGTCAATGGCAGCCGGCTCAAACCATATCGGATCAAATGAATATATGGTCGGAGTAGTTGTATGGGGAGGAATACACGCACAAAAGAAGGCTATTACAGGCAGGACTGTGGTACGTGCAGGGACAGATCACAGGTTTGGAGGCCTGGGGAGATGCGCTGGGAGCACAGGGGTGTGTTCAGAGCATAGCAAGTGCGCTAGGATTGTAGAGGTGCGCTGGGAGCGCAGGAGGTATGATGGGAGCGTTGGCATGCGCTAGGAGCACAAGAGGTGCGAAAACTAGCCATTAGAATAGTAAGTCTGGGTAAAAATCAAATTTTACCATTGAAATGAGCGGGCGGTCAGTAATTAATGAGGCGATTTCTGAAGATTTTTTACCATTTAAATGATGGTAAGTTCTGGATAAGTTTCACCCAACTGTTGGTTGATCTCCAAGGTTATAAAAGAAAAATGATAGCTCAAAAGAGGGTTCTGTGTATCTTGAGGTTCCGTGTATCTTGAGTAGTTTGTGTTTTATACAAGTCTGTGACTATTGTGCCTTGTTCATGTCTAAGTGTGCTTCCCCCTCATATAGAAGCCACCCTGAGTTCATTTTTCATGCTAGAATGACTGTATCTAATCCTGTCGAATTTTCATAGCACGTGACCTCGATGGAGAGAGAATTTGAGGAAGTGTTGGAAGTTGACCCTGAAGTGGAGGAGGTTATGTCCACACCAAGCCAGAGGAAGCAGAAGGGGAAAGAAAAGGCACAAGGTTTAGGGAAACCTGCAAAATGGGCTGGGGTGAAGCCCCGCACCTCTCCTCGAAATGTGAAGTCCTCTCGAGCAGTGCCTCGGGCACGTTCGCCTAACCCATTGAAGAGACCCCTGTCTGCTCAAGAAGAGACCTGGATTGCTAAACCGATCAACTGGATATCGCCCTATGTTCGGCCTCGCAGGCCCTCGAAGTGCACGCCTAAGAATATCGATGGCTTGCATACCTATCTGCAAATTCCACTGACTCCGGGTGAGGTCCCCATCATTGGAGAACCCTTTGGAAAACTCCACGAGGTAAAATTTGACCACCATGACCTGGCCAATTTGGAGGCCTTCCCTGAATTAGCACCAGAACTATATCTCGAAAGGGTTTTGGAAGATGACAAGATTAAAATAGTCCCCATGCCATAGGTGCATGGATTGGTTGGTTCTAGGCTCTTAAACCTGTTGAGGATGCCTCATTTTAGCCACTAAAATTTCACATACCGACTTATGCGCCAGCTGATTGCCCTGGTCCATGATGGCAGCCTGTGGATCCAGGATCGACTCCCCATTGATGTTGCGCTTATTCATTGTATTACTGGTCTCCCCATGGAAGGGCCAGACCCTATGTTGCGCATCGGCAAAAATTATGAGAAAAAGATTGCCGAAAAGGTGTGTGAGGATTTCCATGTGGAGCCAAACACTCGAGGGTTCATGATCAGCACCATCAGTGACCCCGGTGCACAGATGGGTACCTTGTTGCTGGCATGAAATATGATGCGCAAATTCTAGGTTGCCACCATCCCTGCATATGTAATTCATCTGGCGGGCCGATGCAAAAAGGGGGTCTGCTACAATTGGTCCTAGTACCTGTGCAACGAATTTCTAGCGAATGTACACGAAGCCCAGGATCAGGGACGAGCATTTTGTTACTCCTGGCTGTTGCTTCTCATCGCGTTGGTCACATGGGAAGCCCCTGAGGACTCGGTCCTCCCTGAGCTCACCTCAGATATGTGCGAGGGGGCACAATATGCGAATTTGTGAGACTCAAAGGACGCACAACATATTAAGGACAATCAAGTCTTCTGGGTCCTATTTCAGAGCGGGCTCACAGTAGCAATCAATTCGCGGTCGCGCTTTTCGCCAACAGTTTATGATAATTACAAAAGCATCACAGCGTTTCAAGTAACCATGCATAATGTAAATATCAGAGGCCGCAAGGATCCAACATGGGTTTCACTCCCATACATGGTTGTTGACGAGGACATTGACCGCCTAATCGCGACTTGGCCTCCACATTGGAAGCTTAGCTTAAAATCAGGTACAAAGGACACTGCAGAGATGAGCACCACGAAGGTCACCCCGCCCGACACCACCAAGTAACCGGAGGACAGAGCAAGAGTACTAGGAAGGGCGCGGAACTGGCATCACAGAAGGGTTTGCAGCAAGGCAAGAGTATTGGGAAGGGTGTGGAACCGACATTGCAGAAGGATTCACAGTAGGATCTGGGTGCAAAAGGTCTGGAGGCAGGAGGTGTTGACTCCCCTCAGGGTACGAAAGAAGCAACGAGCTCAACGGCCGGAACGTGACACAGGACTTACGTTGACAAAGGAGGACCTAGAGCAGGTCGCAGACGTGGTCACCCTGGCTGCAGAAGTCAAATGGCTGGCTCTGGAAGACCAGCAAAAAGCCACAATTGAGACGCTCCAAGCTGAGCTCCAGGCTATGCAACTCAAGACTGATACATTACAAACTAGTATGATTCAGGCAAGCTCGACCCCAGCGACAAGCAGCGCAGTCATCAGTACGCCGGAAAGTTGCCTCTGCCCTCTACCAGGCGCAGCCCTCATACTAAGTCCACGTGACTTAGGAGTGCAAGTCCAGGCCTGCACAAAGGTACAGTTGGATCTCGCCCGACTACCGCATGAACCTTTACAGATCCTTCACGTGTCCCTGTTCGAAGAGATTCAGCATAGAGATCGTCAAGTACACCAGCAGCTCAGTAGAGTTGAGCAAACAATTGAAGAAAAAACTACTGAAGTATCTCAGGCACAGGCTACATGTACCCTCGCCGCCATGCAACAAACAGAGTTGGAACACCTAATTAGTGCGCTCTACGCGGACGTCATTGAAGATATCTCGGCTTCTGCCACCCCTCAGGCCAAGATTGAGGGGTTGGTCACTGCGCTAAAGGCCTAAAGGACAGATATCCAGGCTGTCAAGACAGAGATTGAACAACAGATTGCGGCCTTACAGGCCAAGTTATAGCCTAAGAGGCCACCTGAGGTAAGATCCCAGCGAGCTGCGCTGGTTACAAAAGCCACCAATGTCATCACAAGTCAAATTTCTCAGGGCACAGAACTGTTAGAAACCATTATGCAGTTATGGTGACCCTATCCTGCTCGAAATCAACCAAGCGTTCCACCAGAAGGAAGAAGATTTTGACCAAATGGAGGCTACACTAACCACTCTAGTCCCCACTTAGCGCTTGGCCCGACTGCGCACCAGCCTTGCGCTCAGAGATGACATGGAAGCTCTTTGGAAAAGTAAGAAGACTTTGAGTGGTCACCTCAAGCCATGGGCAGATGAGGCCTTCAAGTTGTCTCAGGATGTTGACATCGTAATTAAGCAACTGAACCAAACATTGGAGAGTGTCATTGCTGCTACAGAAGGCCCAACTTCACAGAAGTTGGTGGAGATAGCCCAGAATGATGCGGCGTAAAGTGAAGGAGTGTTGACCCTATTAGTGGATGCGATCAAGTAGCTTTAGGAAAAGATGCAAAACTCATGGCCACAGTGACTCGGGACGAGTCACAATATTATGTTGGGGGCCTGTTGGAACGGGGCTCCATAAGCTGCGAATTTTGTATATTTTGGAAAATTTTGTATATTTTTTGTATTAAGTAGTCAAACACAGAGGTTTTAGGGAAGGTTAAAGCCCCTAACGCATTATAATGGGTCAAAGGGTAGACCTAGAGTCTGCAAACCATGGTTTTCACACCACAGGATAGCGTAGGCTATATCAATATAAGTAGATAAATAGTTTGAGTCTAGAGGTAGGCATGAATTAAGACTGATGATACGTGCGAACTGTTAGATCTGTTTTGGGTTGTTTTGGGTAAGGGCTGCTGCTAGTTGTGTGCACAGAGATTCTCAGTCATGTTGTGTGCGGACCCCACTAGGTTGTGTGCGTGGGCTGGTTTTGGTTGTAAGTAGGTCTGAATGTTAATGAATGTGAAGTATTGTTAAAGTATCTGTATGCTATCTGGATCAATGATGTTTACGGTTGAAGCATATTTGTGATGGTTATTTAGTTGTGAATGTATCTTTGGTTTTGCATAAGTATATCCGTGATCTGTTATTAGCTGCGATTATAAATGCTTTGTGATTATATTTGATAATGCGCACGTGGATGAGAATGTACTAATTATATCTGATAGTTGTGTTATGGTTATATGCTAAGTATACTATTAAAAGGCTACGAATAGACTCATTATGGGTAAACCTAGCAAGTTATAATATAGATCTTCCCCGAATTACCTACTGTCTCTCAGGGTGCGGAAAACTGGTTCCAGCACCCTCCCATACTGCTTCAGGTGAGACCTTGGCCTGCGCAAGTACCTCATTGTCGAAAGGGCCAGTAGTATAGGGGTTTTTTGGCAAACCTTAACCTCTGAACCTAGGTTAGGACCCCTCATGCCAACACTCTCTTTCTAATCATTTAATTCACAAAGAATTCCATTAGAAAATGTCAGCACCTAATTTCATGATGACCCTTGATCTTGATGATTGTCTTCCATCAGTATTGTTATCAAAAAGGTTTTCCAAGAGTTGTTTTACTAAGAGATCCTACCATGCTTCTATCATAATGCTATACTACTTCCTATCATACCAGCAACAGAAATCACTTTAAAGGAGAAGATGATCTCAATCATAGTGGAGATCCCTCGCTTCTTCTTTCTTAGATTTCTTTGTAGAAGGTTCTTCCCTCATTTCTGATACATGGGCTTCTTCCCTATTTCTCTTGTCCTTTTCAGATTTAGGACAGTCTCTTTTATAATTCCAAAGTTCATTATGTCCAAAGCATCATACTTTTTCCATATTTCTTCTTTTATTCTGAGGACCAAATTTACTGAATCTTCCTTTCTTCCTGAATATTGCTGCAAAGGCTAGATTCCCTTCACTTAATCATGTATCAGTTTTGGATTTCAATATTGTTTCCTCTATTTTACAGAGAGACCATAAATCGTGGAATGGTGTGGCTTCTTTCTTCTCGTATAAAATTGAAGTGAAGTTTCCCCATTCTTCTGGCAGAGCATTCAGCACCACTGTAGTCATCTCAGTGTCAAACATTACTTCTCCTTGTTCCTGCAGTTGATCTCAGAGAGATTGCTTCTCATATAGTACTCATAGAGAATAGCGCCACCAATTTCTCATATATTCCTTTTGATGATTCTAGATTTGATACATCGGAGATGAGAAAGTATTTTATGGATTTTGTAAAAATCCTTTAGGATCTTATATCTCCCTTCATGTATTTGGAATGACTTCATTGTCCTTTTCTTCCATGCGGGAAATTTTGATAACCAGTTTGTTGCTTTATTTGCAAAGAAGAAATTTTGATAGATTCATATGAAGTCATAAATATACTTACTTGAGTAGATGCTTTTCTTCTTCTATCAACTTCCTTGTTGATAATGATGAAGATGATGGCAGGAACTCCCTCTTAGATTGATTTCAAAGTAGGTGATATTCGATCCTTGATGATCAATGATTACTTCATAATGAAGATGCCTTCAATAGTGTTGGGTGGTGCTTAATGATGTGTCTTCCAACAATGTCTTCAATATCAAGAATCTTTGATTTCAAAGATTACCTCCTTGGTAAGTGGATTCTTTGAATAAGGTTGAAAGTCTTCTTGAGATGGCTTGAGGATTTCCTTGCAAGATGACTTGAATTTTCAATGTAGACTTTGAATTTTGCTTTGATGCTTTCTAGAAAACTAAATTTGATCCTTAAGTGTCTTTTTTTCAAATATCCCTTTTTCTTTAGCACCTTAGCTTTGATACCATGTTGAATGTTAGCCTGTGACCACACATGACATGGAAAAGTGTTCCCTATAAGGAAATCACCAGGTCGAGTCGTGCACGCAGGCAGGTCAAGTCGTGAAGGTGGGAAAAACGGTGAATGGGGCAAGTATTCCATGAAAAAATATGAAAGAACTAGGCGCAATCAAAGAGACAAGGCTGGAAAACCACAGCAAGCGAGCGGTGAGGACCGTTGGATCTAAGAAATGATCAACGGCAGAGATTCAAATCGCAATTGCAGATCACAAGTTCTTCAAGATGGACACAAAGGTAAATATTAAAATGAGTGAAATGTGATTTTCGATGAAGCAGGACCCATACAACCTTTATACATCACCCAAATCCGCATGCAAACCCTTGTATTCCGCATTTTCCTTTCCTTTTTCCTCTTCGCACTTTGTAGCGTTTAGCATGTCGCACATCGTATTTTCCACATTTATAACTTACCACTTAAGCACCTGCAAAGTATTTTGTGTAAGTTACGATGTAGTTGGCCCCACCATAGCAGCTCCCCCCCCCCGCCGGCTTCTCATCCACTTGCAATACATATCATATCACATGAAACCTCATACACTTACCGCATAACCATTCGTCGCCTTATAACTTAACCAATGCAGTGGGCTCCATCCTCCTTGCCACGTCATCCTCCATTCAGTGAAAACCACACTACACAGTTTTAAGAGTTTATTGTATTCCCCAAATGCTAAATTCTGCGTTGTGCAATGCGGGCGGGTCCCTCCCCCCGCAATTCGTAAGTTTTATATTTTAATGCTCGCTGCTTATAACAAAATGCTAAGATCTGCGATTTGTGATGCATTCAGCCAAACTTTACCCTTACACATCACTTACCTCCTCCCCGCGCTTCGCACTTCACATCCTTTAAAGTTTACCTCCGTTGTTTAGTGTTAAGAGTTGTGATCTGCGAGCAGCGGTCAGGTCCCACCTTCCTCCATGTCACCTCTTTTCTCCCCGTGCTTTGTACTTTGCACTATTTAGATTTTATCTCTACTACTTCATGGTAAATATTTTCGATTGCGATGCGGTTTTGGCCCCACCATGATACTCCTCTCATCGCGGATATGCCATTCTTCACTATTGTTCCCATTCCATTACTCCCACCATTCCTATTCGTTGGCACACATCCCATTACCGCTAAGCCTTCGGCAATATCTCTGTCACTTCTGCTCCATTCCAATGCATCCGATGGTCCTTGACACATTTCGGACCCCCCCCCTGCCCCCTTAGAACTTTAACTATGGGGGGGTCCGAAATAGGCAGTTTTCATTACCACCCACTCCTCCACATGTCTTCCTCTCATAATTTTGCAACCCCCCTCTCCGATACCGCTTACCACTTGAGACCACCTCCAAAATCTGAATCCTAGTTTTCAAATACAACATGATTCTTTCATTGGTGGAGAACGCGGTCATAGTTTATGCAATCCCTCCAAGAGCTCCCTGCTAACGATTTCAATGTACACAGTTGTTAAGCAGGTAAATCCTCTCTGCGGACAGAGATGATCCCTCTAGCCCTAGAGTGGGTCTAGAAACAAAGATACATTTTATAATGTTGATTCCTAATCACTGAATGAAAAGAAGATGTGGTAGATCAACCTACCTGAAATCCAACACTGTCGTCGTGGCTGCAATGGTAGTGGCCTCTCGCTCCTGCCTTGGCAAGTCACAATCCTTTCGCATTCATGCTCGGATACCTGCACATAGAACAGCAAACAAGAGCAGCATACGACATGATAATTTCACTCATAACAACTAGCCAGTCAAATAGGGATAAGCATATTGAATTAAACATCTAAAATAATACAAAATGGGAACCAGACAATAGTCACGTATATGTATTGATAGAAGGAAGAGTTACAGCCAATGCTTTGACGTCACAGTCTCCTCCACCGGGGTTCAGCCGAAGCACATTTCAAATGCTCATCATGGAATTCAGACGAGATGAAGGCATGGAGTCAAACTCTCTCAGAAGGCATGGAGTCAAACTCTCTCAGAAGGCATGGACTCAAGCTCTCTCAATGTAATTCCTTCTTATTCTATATCTTCAATAGTTCTGCTATAGTATGTTCAATTCTCCAAGTTCATCTAGCTTATGCAAAGAGAGATAGCTACTTTTTATAGAGGAAAATGAGGAGGTTAGGATCGCTACAAAGGTGGGAGGGAGGCCTATCCTTTAGGGAGTTCTCATAAGAGGTGGAAACCATCAACTAAAGGAGGGAGTCTGTCGTTTATTCAATTCAAGCACTCCCAATTACTCATCCTCGAAGTGGTTGGAGTGGAATCTTCGCCTCTATTTTTAAAAAAAAATCCATAAATAGCTCGACACGGGTGGAAAAATAAGACAGAGCGCCAGCGGGCACGGGGTCTAAAAGAAAGACCTTTCCTTCTGATGATAACACAACCCAGAGAGATCAACAATAATTTGGTAATCAACTAGTAAATTAGGGGACTCATGGCCATCAAGTGCTGAACCCTGCCATTGAGGTATAGGTTCCACAAAATGGGTGTCTGGAGTTCCTAGACCAAATTCCCTGATAAGAGCTAAAGTCGGCTATGAAGGTGCACCTACCTATGTGGACTATATAATGTTTCCTAAAGATCACTCATACATATGTTTCGAGACATAGGAACATGATGCTAGTGAATCAGGATCAACAGAGAATCAAAGGGAGGTTGAAAACTACAGAGGCAAACTTCTCTCGAACATATCAATGACATGACTATAATTGGTAGTATTTGACATCAAGGGATCTGAGGTCATGATGACATGGAAAAGAGCAAATGAGAGGTCAAAAGAGATTACCCAAACCCATGGAGGAAAAAATGACGAAATGAGATGTCCCCAACACGACACGAATGCAGACAAGTGCCATGTTCAACAACGACATACTGCCAACATAACTAAAACTTGGTTCCATTTTCCCCCACCATTTTTGGCGAGTACCCCAATTATTATTTTAAAACAATCTTGAAGGGGATAGCATATGCTCGTGCTGTAAGTTTGTCCTTCGGACAAATCCAACCTAGTACATTTTACGAACCCTAGGAAGGAGGAACTCGAATAATGTCATGGTGACGAAGTCCGATGTCATTAGGTTTTAACGAGTCTAACAAAGGGAGAACTTGGCATATTTTCATGTTTAGATAGTTTGAAAAGAAGGAAAAAAAGAAAACTCTATCATTGCCCTTTTTTTAAATAGTCCCTCAAATCCGAAAAGGTAGAAAACAATATCTGAAAGAACCTCTTAGTCACCATAGGCTAAGGTATTCATTTTTCGTAAATAATCTATCCCAGCCCGAAAAATAGGTAAACGTATATTGGGTAGATATCGCTTCACAGCCATTTAACGAGTTCGAAATGACAAGAGTCTCGGCAATATTTTCAATTTTAAAGAGTCAGAAAAGAGCTAAAAGATGACTCCAATAGTGACTTTTTCGTCTTTTTACTTAGTCTGAAAAAAGTATAAAATTTAACTCGTTACTTCATCACTATGTCCTGAAAACCTGTTGCTGCACAAGAGACACGTGTAAAACCTATTTCTCGAAAATAATTATAATAAAATAATCGAAAAATATGTCTTAAAACCTAATTAGGGTTGTAACAAGTTATAAAATGCCAAAAATGGTAAAAATAATTACTTTTCACTTTTTACCTCTTGTGGAGCAATAGTTACCCATTTTACAGTGTGATTTTGCGGCGACGATAGTGGACAATCTAGCAAACCAATCTCAAATCCGTCAGTTCCAGGTAAGAGCCGATATCTCTCCCTTCATTTTAAGTCATCTTTTATAGCTTGCAACTTCCAATTTTGAGTTCTGGGGGAGGAAATGCAAATATTAGGGCACGGTGGTTGGTGCGGGTTTCAGGCACAGACTCGCGCCAATCGCCCAATTTTTTGAACTAGGGCGCACCCATTTGCGTGACTATTTGGGAAACAGCCATGCCAACTGCGTAGACCATTCTTGTGCAAAAATTGAAGTCAAATACCCACTTGTTTACAAATCCAAGCTTCAAAAATGGCTAATAATATTCATATGAATGTGTTTGTAGGTAGAAAGTGGCAAAATGTTAATCGAATGGAAAGAACGGGAACACAACGAAGAGGACGAGCTTGCCATGGGAAATGAGAGATGCATGGAAGCTCTCAAAGACTGTGGACTGAAAATTTTCTTCTTAACATCGTGTCTCCGTGCTCAACCGGAGCTGCTACAGTATTTGATTAGCATATGGGATGAGAATCAGGAAAATTTCATCCTTCGAGATCAGGAACTTGAGATTGATGTTTCTGATGTCTACTTTATAATAGGATTATCGCGGAGGGGAGTAGCACTGATCCTAACCGACACCCAGCCCTGCATGAAGATCATTTCCATGGTGATTGAAAGGGTATATCCAGGGGCATGGAAGGGAACAGGAAGTGGGAAAGTCGATATCTAGACTATCCCAGACTTGGCACTAAAAGTAGTGCTACATACCATCACACAAGTTGCGGGATCACAAGCACCACATGAAGCAACAAAGACACAGTTGCTTCTTTTTGTAGACTGTTTGACACTGACCATCTACAACTGGGCAGAAGCCATGACAATAAACATGAAACTCTAGCTAACAAAATTCAAGAAGACCAAATTAAAGAAATTCGGTTATGGGTCTATCCTGGTATCTTTCTTTCTGGAACGACTACCAATTTTTCAATATCAGGAGGTCATAGTCCCAACACCACCAGCAAGAGAACCACAGATGGCTTGATGGGCATCTCTTATGCCAAGGGCAAGGGGAGGTCAACAGATGTCCTAGAGACCGTAGTTATTTGATTGGCTCCACCGACAGTTGATCGTCATGGAGGACTGGCCCTACTCTGTTACAGATTTTACTAGTGATCCAAACCTCCCACTCCCAGAGGGAGAGGATTGGGATGAAGATTTGGGTAAGACTCATTTTTAATTTTCATGAGTGTTATGATTTTTTTTAACTATGTATGTTCTGACATTAAATCCATGCAGTTGCAGATGTTGGCCCAGAGAGACCCGCGGGCATGTCTCTGATAGCGAGGCGAATCCCTCGCGATTTCGACCCTCATGGCGAGGGAGGCTAGGAAGAGGAGATCGTGCACAACCTAGAGGGAATCACACGTGGAGTCCCGGACTATGCATGATTTAACGATGTTCCTCGCGCCTACCAGAGACATACTGTCGGAGTGACAAGCCACATTCACTGCTTACTGAGACGGCTCGTACGGGCAGTGACATGATACTGTGAGCATCATGCCGATTAGACACCTAGACTTTATATCTGCATATTTTGAGAGACATGGTGTCTCAAGATGTAACAAAAACACACATATTTTTTGAATTTATGATGCACACTAATGCAAACATGCGATATATATATATATATATATATATATATATATATATCTATTTTCCTACATAGATATTTTTCACATGATGATGATCTTACAAATTATGGAAATGTCTATCTAATACAATGTTAGCCAATGTATTAGTTAATGCATTCATTCGTCTAGGAATATGTTGATAAGTGATAAAATCAAAATGTCTTTCCAAAAAACGAATACATAAATACAATCTCAAAATGTATGGGTTTCTGACTGAATAATGACCATTGATTTGCAGAACAACAAGTTGTGAATCTAGATTTACAAGCAATGCGCGTATGCCGAGATTGATTGCCTCGGTTAGTAGTTCAAATACAACACTATATTCAACGACATTGTTTGTAGTCCATCCTAGACAAATACCTTGCAATTCTATCAACTCACCAGCAGGATCATAGATTACCCAGGATGTTGAAGACAAATTCTTGGTACTGCGGGAAGCACCATTCGCAAAACCGACATAAGGGGTAATAGACATCTGCACAAATAAGAAAGACCCAATAAGCAGGAAAATGCTCGCAAAGCACACCAAATCAAAACATGTACAAAAATGAAAAAAAACACCTATGTACACAAATCATGTATGAATGACTCATGCATAATATTTTTTGAGATACAACCCATTTCTGGGTTGTTCTAGAGGATGACCTTCGTAATCAATAAGCTCATAGGCCCCATTCTACAACACACGTTTAATAATGTAAGGCCCATGCCACGTGGGTTGAAATTTGCCTACCCCCAGATTATCATGAGGATGAGATCTCCTTCAACAAAAGAACGAGGGGAAACTGATTGGTCAAAATGAACTTTGACCCACTTTTTATGTGCTTCAATAACCAGAGCAGCAAAGCGACGGGTTTCATCCAACCTTTCTAAATAAAGGAGACGCTCTTCTTCTGGTGAATTGTTCGGCAGTAATTCAATAGCCAACTTGAGCGAAGGTATTTCACACTCAATCAGAAGAGTAGCTTCCAAACCATAAACCAACTGAAAAGGGGTGAATCCAGTTGCACTCTTAACTGAGGTTCGGTATGCCCAAAGAGCTGAAAATAACATGAGATGCAAATTGGATTTATGGATCCAAATCGTACATTGAAGCATGGTAACAAGAACTTTGTTCATGGCTTCAACCTGGCCATTGGCCTGAGAATAGTACGGCGTTGAGCTGTCGTGACGCATACCCAACTTAGAAGTCAACTCTGCCACCATGTAATGCCGAAAATGGGAACCATGATCGGTAACGACGGCTTGAGGGACACCAAACCTAGCAATGATGTGATTGAATATGAATTGAGCAGTTGTCTTACTAATTAGGGGAATTTTGAGGTCTAAAATGGGCCTCCTAAGGAAATAATAAAATAATAGCTAAATCAATAAAATAATATTTATGAATTTGCAATTCAATTTTTACACCACAATCAATGTAACCATGGTTAAATTCTATTCAAAAGTTGTACCAAAATAAAATTAATAAAAAAATTGTATTGATGTGACTATAAATAAGAATGACTTTTTCAAGAAAAAGTCATTATCATTGAACAACTAATGCATTTGTCCTTTGTAATTAAATAACTTAAAATAAAAAAATAAATATAAATTCATAAATTATTAATTATATAATATGTTATTAATTAAAATTTATATTATTTAAATTGTATATTAACATGTAATTAATGTACTATATAAAAATAATATAATAAATGTAATATATTATTTTATGTATGAATTTTATTCAAAAAATGTGAAATGACATTTATTATGAGTATTTTACTTTGACTTTAAAAGTACTTAGAGCACTATATATTATGGCTAACCATGAAAATAATATAATAAATGTAATATATTATTTTATGTATGAATTTTATTCAAAAAATGTGAAATGACATTTATTATGAGTACTTTACTTTGACTTTAAAAGTACTTAGAGCACTACCATGGTTAACCATGAGTTTTTATCCACCATTGAGAATGTGACAAGTAAGTACATTTAATTCAAGCAATGCACCTCAACCATTAGGGATGATGTCATCCCCTAAAATCTGATTGGTTCTCATAAAGTGAATTTTGATTGTACATTTTCCTTAGGAGGCCCATTTTAGACCTCAAAATTCCCCTAATTCCATCAGCGGCAACTGTAGGCATTGTTGCAGCCCATTTGGTGAAGTAGTCCACAGATACGATAATATAAGCATGCCCCTTGGCTGAGTGACGGTTACACGTCATAAAATCGATGCACCACTTTGCCAAGGGACCAATAGTAATGACAGGATGAAGAGGTATAGGCAGCGCATGCATCTTTCGTTGATAAATCTAGCAATCATGACATTTACGAATTGCGACAATGCAATCTTTGAAGATAGAAGGCGAGAAATAACCAGCACGAAGAATATTTTGTGCAGTGGCATAACCAGACATGTGACTGCCACAGGCACCACTATGACAATCATTTAGAGCTTTCTCAGCTTCCTCGAGAATCAAACATCAACGGATAATTGAATCCACTCCAACACGATAGAGCATATCCCCGACTATACGATGAGGTTGCGACTGATGACAGATGCGTCGGCGGGCATCCTTCGTAAACTCAGATCTGAAAGTATAATTATGGAGATAAACAATGATATCACCGTACCACGGATCGAGGGTGCTAATCAAGAAAACCGTATTGTCTGGAATGTATTCCTCAAAACGAGACAGAGGAGAGTCTGAAGGGATGGAACAGATCAAATCAGCAAAGACTAGCGATTTATTCGACTTAGCAGTAGTAAATTCCAAATAAAACTCTTCGAGGATGACAATCCACTTCGAGTACTTGCCCCCCAGCAATTGTCGAGACAATATATGGGTCATTGGGTTGCAATCGAAAATCACAGTCACCATACGCAAAAGAGTATAATGATGAAAACACTGAACTGCTTGAACCGCAGCTAATGCTAACCTCTCAACATGATAATTTCACTCATAACTACTAGCCAGTCAAACAGGGTTAATAATATTACATTAAACATCTAACATAATACAAAATGGGAACCAGACAATAGTCACGTATATGTATTAATAGAAGGAAGAGTTACAACCAATGCTTTGACGACACAGTCTCCTCCAGCGGGGTTCAGCCGAAGCACGTTTCAGATGCTCGTCAAGGAATTCAGACGGGATGAAGGCATGGACTCAAGCTCTCTCAACGTAATTCCTTCTTATTCTATCTCTTCAATAGTTTTGTTATAGTATGTTCAATTCGCCAAGTTCAGCTAGCTTATGCAAAGAGAGATAGCTTCTTTTTATAGAGGAAAAGGAGGAGGTTAGGATCCTTACAAAGGTGGGAGGGAGGCCTATCCTTTAGGGAGTTCCCATAAGAGGTGGAAACTATAAACTAAAGGAGGGAGTCTGTGGTTTATTAATTTCAACCACTCCCAATGACTCATCCTCGAAATGGTTGGAGTGGAATCTTCGACTCTACTTTTAAAAAACATTCCATAAACAGCTCGACGCGGGTGGCAAACTGAGACAAAGCGCCAACAGGCGCAGTGCCCAGTGTTAATCTTCCTCTTCGGCATGAGGGCATAATTGACTACCCGCGCCAAGGCAAAAACAAGGGTTTTTGAATATATGTTCAGGGAATTGTCAATAGAAGGAATATTACTCTCATGTAAAGGGATACAATGATGGTATTTGCAAGCCATGACACTACTTATTAATCATGGAAATGACACTCCAATGGGTGAGATGGGGATTGCAGGGATAGTGACAAAATTTTGTGTAACAATAGCGTAACTAACCATTCTGCAACGACAAGTGGAAATCTTGAGAGTCAAAGAGTGGCGGATACTGAATAGTAGGTGGAATCATATGATGAAGGTTGGACCACTAGTCACTTTTCGCCACTTCTTTGAAGATTCTGAAATTGGGCCTCCTTGGCCAACTATTTTGTTTCTTTTTACTGATTAGATATTGATGTTTTTATGGTAAAATCCTGATTTTACCCAATTCTATTTTGATTTTTCTATTGTAGGAGTGATTTCTTGATGCACGCTCTGATAGTTTGTTAGGATATTTTGGTTTCACCTGTGTGGGTCGATCATGACATAATATTCGATCATAAACCCTCAATGAGAACTCTATATGTAGTGAGTTCTAAGATGAAAGAAAGGTTCTAGAATTTTGAAGAAATATGTTGTAGTTTTGTATGATTGTGCTCCCTGTGCTCTGAGACACATATTTTGGAGATTTGTTTAAACTTAATATGATACAAAGCTATTATTTGGATTCCAAATGGAGCATTGAGTAGTATGTATATGTTTCCTTTTGTTATCACTAATCTCCTTTTATGTGTAATCATATTTCATGTTATGCTTCTATGATGGTTCGTGTAATGTAGTTGTTGGTAGTCTGCAAATTTTATTCATGAATTCGTGTTTGTCCAATGCTCAGGTGTTAACGCTCGTGTTAATTTTGCTACACTCCCTTAATATGCGCTCCATAAACCTTTTTTGTTGTCCATATTTCATTCATATATGTTTCCTCTGAGTTCATAGGGGACAGATTCTTAAATCTCTTAAGCTTGCTCTTGTGGGTTCCTTCTCCGTTCTCTCTCAACGCCTCTGCATATTTTTAAGATTTCTGCTCATTTTTTTATACTTGGCCCACTTAAAAGCCATCAAACCTCGTAACCTCTTGAGCCCTCTCAAAGTATAGGGAATTCACATGAATCGTGTCCAAGGTCTTCTCCATCCATGAACCACCAAAACCATTGTTCTCTTATTCCATATTTTGTTAGAGGCATTTCATACAATTGTTCACATTTAACCTTTGATCTTAAGATGTCCTAGGCATTGGTATTTCACAACTCAAGGCTGTCTCTAGGAGTGACAACATATTTTGCATCATTATCGGGGAGTGAATTATAAAATATTTTCCCTCGGATACAACATTATCTTCACCCTTCAATCAAGTGAGCATGAAGGGTTAAGAGTTGCATAGCCCTCACCTTGGCGACTCCATTGTTTTCAAAGTTCAAGTCAAGTGTAATCTTGGCTTACACCAAGCCTCATACCCGATTAGATACATCTCATTAGAGAACCCCTTATGTATCTGATCCTGAAAATATTATACTTAAGAGAATCTGGAGGGAGAAGCAGGCCATCCAGGCTAACCTTCCCTCATTTTCTCTAGAAGATTTGCCTTCCTCTTATCAGAAATCTGATATCTATGGTCCTGACTCCACAGCCCATGTACTTGAGTATCCTCCAGAAACCTGTTCTTTAGCCAGTTCAGACACAAAAGACGAAGTCGAATCCACTGATACTTCTTTACCTCCCTTACAGCCTACTCTAGAGGTTGAAGAAGTCAAAGAAGTTACAGCTCTTCAAAGCTATTACAGGTAAATATCCTAACCTCCACTCAGCATATCCCTATTATACCATAGCCTAATCATCCTCAGAACTTACCACCACCTCCCCTCATGATTGTATCTCGCTTTCTCCTCAAAAAATATGCTCCATTGGATTTACCTCAAGTATTGCATGACATGCCTCAAGATTACCTAAATCTCTTGCCTCAGTTCACCGGGGAAGATAACACTTCAGTGTAGAAACATATTGAATACTTTTGCACCTTCGCTGAGAATGTGAACGTGGAGCACCTAGATGTGGTGTTGAGGCTTTTCATCCAATCCTAGGATGGAGAGGCTCGAAAGTGGTTCAAATCTCTTGCCAATAATGCAGTCACCACTGGGGAAGAAATGGAGAATTTCTTCACACTAAAATGGGGAGAGAAGAGAGACCATGGATATGTCCTCATAGAGTTCAACGCTCTTAAAAAGATACACAATGAGGATGTAATAGAATTCATAAATAGGTGCAATAAGCTCTATAGTAATCTCCCTACTGAGATAAAGCCTCCCCAAGCAGCTACTAAGGTGGTTTTCGCAGGAGCTTTCGAACATGAGTTTGGGTTCACCCTAAGAGAAATAAAGCCCACATCTTTGGATCAGATCTAGACTGATGCATTTGAGGTGGAAGAAATTTTTTCTTCTACTCGTAAATTCAAAGGGAAGACAGAGCATGAATCCAGAATAAAGAGCAGGCAGGAGGCTTCTACTTCTAATCAGGAGAGGGAGTCACAGGAGTACAGAATTGAAGAAATGAATAAGATGATCAATAACCTCTCAAATAAGTTGGTGAAGCTTTAATTAGAGGCTAAGAATCCCTCTCCTCATCCTAACCAAATGATAAACCGTGGGTTTAATCCCCAGTACTGGCCCCTTCTATAGTTGCTACAGCGGGAAAGGAAGGAGTGGCAAGATCACATCCAACCTCCTCTATACCTGGAAGGGGAAATGGAGGGACAAGCTGAGGAAGTCACAGATAGCCAAGAATATCAATTCGTCGCTTCTTCAGAGGATGAAGAAGGTGAACTCACCCTACACGAAGAATCAAAAGAGAAGGAAGTCCCCCCAGAAGATCGAGATATTGACAATTATTGCAGGCAGTTTGTGGATTTCATGCAAGCTCAACTCCACAAGAAGTGTCACCTTAGGTCCTCCAGGAAGAAAAACCGAGTGCAAGAACAAAGTGAAGAGTCAATACCAAGAGAACATACCTCTTCTAGTTCTGCCAATAAGGGGGAAAAGCCTTTAGAAGAGTCTGCACACCATAAATCCGCTGCAACCACTTCCACAATGCAGGGCTTTGATCCTCCTGCAAACCATAAATCATCATTTGTAGCCTTGAACCTGCCTGAATACCCTAAATATTAGCCCAAAGAAGTCATTACAGAATAATCTCCTATGACCTTTAACCTCCAAAAGGAACTAGAGAAGGTTAAGGTCTTGGTTCCCCTGATCAAGCTCCTAAAGCAGCCTTCATACAAATCCCAAGTGTCCCAATTCATGTTTCCCCATGGCGTAGGCCCTCTCCCTGATAGTGTCAATCTCCAAGAGGAAAGACCCATGGTAGTCTTTGGACCTCATGTAGAAGAGTTGGACTAAGCTACTCCCCCATTATATGAGTCTCTAGTTATACATGACCTATTACTACACAATTGCATGCTAGACTCTGAGGCTTTACATAATCTATTTCCATTGTCTATCATGGAGCAGTTGTGGTTGCAGATTACCAAACCCTATAAAGATATGTATTCTTTTGATTCCAAGAGGGTAAATTTCTTGGGCATGATAAAAGATCTGGTAGTAAATTTAGTCCAGATTCCGGCCAAAAGTGTAGTGATGGACATTATTGTAACCGATATCCCAGCTCGGTTTGGAATGTTGCTGTCCAGATCCTGCGCATCCAAGATTTGAGGGTCCATAAAACCGGACCTCACTTATGCCACTTTTCTAGTTTTCAGTGGGGAGGAAAGAAGGTTATACCGTGAATCCAGATTCATGAAGATGGTCACCAAAGCCAATGGCTACAGAAATTCTCCGGTATATGGTAAGGAGGGTGAATTCTCTTGTCTTATGCTCGAGGAGGATGAGAATTTCCTGCAATAAATAGAGATTTTTCCTCTACTACAAAAGAATCCTATGAGGAGAGAGGAAAACAAGATAGGGACCTTGCAGTTCGATGGAGCTAACTCATGAGAAGGGAATGGGCTTCGGGTACTCTTGATATCACTAGAAGGATGCTTGGTTCCCCTCTCCTTTAAGCTGGAATTCGAAGCCACAAATAATGTGGTTGAATATGAAGCACTGTTGCTGGGGTTGCAGACAGCGCGGAATATGAACATACAAAACCTCAAGGTGTTTTGAGATTCAGAGCTTGTATTGAGACAATTCAGGAACCAATTCCAAACTAAACACCCGCGGCCCAGAGCCTATAGGAACGAGGTATGGGATTTAGTTGAGAACTTATTTTCTATATTTAATATTCAGTTCATGCCAAGGGATAAGAACAGAATGGCAGACTCACTAGTTGTGGTTTCTATTAATTTCTTCAATAATTTTTTCAGAGGTGCTGCTATTCTCCCATAATTCTTAAAAAAATTGCAATAATACCCTGTTAACCCGAGAAATCATCGCAAATAATTTATGGTTGTGGGAACTTTTCATTCCTTGATGGCTTTAATTTTGTTAGGGTCTACCTTAACACCCTAGTGAGATCAAATATGACCCATATATTCCACCTCTTGTACTCCAAAGAAACATTTGGAGTTTTTGCATATAATTGTTTCTCCTCCAATAGTTTGAGCACCCTGTCAACATGTTGAACATGATCCTTCCAAGACCTGCTGTAGATTATTATGTCATCAAAAAATACTAGCATAAATTTTCTAAGGAAGGGTTTGAAAATGGAATTAATCAACCCTTGAAATGTAGAAGGTGCATTGGTAAGGCAAAAAGGCATGACCAAAAATTCATAATGACCCTCATGAGTTTGAAATGTTGTTTTCGTATTATCTTCAGTCTTCATTCTAATTTGATGATATCCTGAACGAAGATCCAACTTGATAAAATAAATTTAGCCATGTAATTCATCCAATAATTCATTAATCATAGGAATAGGAAATTTATCTTTAATAGTGAGCTTATTGAGCTCCCTATAATCTGGACACATGTGCCATGATCCATCCTTCTTGTGCACCAATACTACTGGAGCAGAGAAAGAACTTTGACTAGGTTGAATTATACCAGCCTCTAACATGTCTGCAATCATACGTTCAATTTCGCTCTTTTGGAAGTAAGGATATCTATAAGGCCTGATGTTTGGAGGAACACTTCCTGGAATCAAATGAATAGCATGATCATGATCACGAATAGGTGGGAGTTCTTTGGGAGTTTCAAACACCTTGGAATGATTGTCCAAGACTTGTTGGAGATCTGCAGAAATAGATGATTTTGATGTTGGAACTTCTAGTGAGCATAATTGTGCAATTACGCCTCGCTGTTCTTTCTTTAGAAGCTTTGTCATGACATTAGAGTTTATTATCCTTCCTGGCTTCCCCGCAATACCCCGTAATTCGACTTCCTTTCCTTCTGAAAAAAATTTCAAGAAAAGTTCTTGAAAATTAAAAGCTACCGTCCCCAAAGATTGCAACCATTGTACTCCTAGTACAACATCAGCACCTCCCATAGGAATGGAAAGCATTGGACTATTCAATACATATTCCCCCATGGTTAGCTTGATATTATGGCATTTTCCATAGTAATTTATAGTTCCTCCATTTGCAACCATCACTTGACATTCTGGTGCTGGGTATAGGAAACAATTCAATTCCTTGGCTACCTTACAATGAATAAAATTATGGGTGCTACCTCAATCAATCAACACTATTACCTTTTTCTTCTTGATATGTCCTTCTATCTTGAGAGTTTGAGGAGTGGTAATTCCTGCCAATGCATTACACGATATGGTCAGACTCATTTATTCTTCTTCTAGGGTTGGTTCCTGGTGTATATACTCTTCTTTTGAAGTTTTTTGTTCATTTTCTTCCTCCTCTTCACAATCTATGTAAAATAATTTCTTCTCAGCACACTTATGACCTTTAGTGTATTTTCTATCACAACTGTAGCAAAGCCCTTTTGCTCTTTTTTCTTCCAATTGTTGTGGTGTCAACCTTGTAGGTTGTGGAAGTCTAGGAGCAACAACACTTCCATCTTTATAGATGTGAGTGGTAGGCTTCCTTATCGCCATAATTTTACATTCAATTTTTCTTGCCAACCTGAATGCCTTCTCCAATGAATCAGGTTCCCAAACACGAACTTCATGTTGGATGTTATCCTTTAAAGTCCCTATGAAGACATCAATATTGTGTTCCTATGGAATATCAATTACCCTTATATTCCATTTTTGTAAGTCCTCAATGTGATCCACCACTGAACCCTTTTGTTTGAGATTTATCAATTCGCTAAAGAAGGTGTTTCTCTTTGTATCCTCATAATGTGCTATCATTTCCTCCGTAAAAATGACCAGGTGACAATTTTTTTATGGGATCAAAGCCATCGATACCATACAAATGTATTTTTTTCTAAATTTAAAGTTGCAATGCATACCTTTTGTGTGTTTTTAACATTATTTAGATCAAAATATTGCTCCATCTGTACTATCCATGTTATGGGATCCTTTCCATCAAACTTCCTCATATCCATCTTTGGAATATGGTGGTTCTTCCATCCAACATTAGAGTTTATGAAATCACGATTAACATTTATTTTTTTCTCATCATGAATTTCCTCTACTATCTTTTCACCATTAGGAAAAATTTCTTGCATCAAATTTTTCAAACCTTCCATGTCTTCTTTTAGATCATTCTTCATGTTTTCCATGTTGCCTTTCATTTTTTCTTCCATGTCATCCATCTTAGCTTCCACGTCTTTCTTTAAACCATCCATATTATTCTTCAGGCCATCCAGCTTCGCTTCCACGCCTTTCTTCACAACTTCCATTTCATTTTTTGTTTCTCTTCGCGAGAGCGAAATCTGGTGCACTTGCTATTGTAATTTTGATAGATCATGTTGCAATTCTTCATCTTCATGAGTCATAGTAGAGTAATCTGAGGGCTTAATTGGTGTTGAATTATTTTTAGGGGGCATTTTAAAACCCAATACTGATAGCTATGCTCAATAGGCCTTTGGAATCACTTAAAACTGATTTTTCAAACAAGACTTATGCAATTTGAAAAAAAAATACACACATGTTTCTTGATTTTGAGGAGCTCGATATTGAAACTGAATTATCTCTGTTATTTAGGCTCTTCAATATATAAAATTTGGCCCTGTAGTAGCCCTTTGAATCTTATTTCAAATTCCATAAGTTTGACCTGATTTGGATTCTTCAAGACAAATTTATTCCCAATCTCCCACAATGACCTAATTATGGACTGGTTCAGTAGAGCGAACTTGTACAGCATGCCACGTGTCACTGTTTCCTCCTTCGGCTCTGAAATTGATACACAAGAAACTAAATTCCATGTAATTGTGGCCAATTCTTACAGAATTCCAATCCAATGCTCAAAGAGAGATTTATGACGATTTTTTCATGGTTACCTCTTTGAGCTGAAATTCAGGAGCTTGAAAAAACCCTAAATTCCACAGACCTTATCTTTGAAAATATTTTGAATTGAGATTTGAAATGTTTCCATGATGTTCCTCAGGATTTCGGCTTTGCTATATAAAAATTTTAGCGTCTGAACCCTCGTATAAAAAAAATTATAGCGAAAATTCCACGATGGTCTGTTTAGGTTAAATTCAGGGGCTTGCAAAAACCCCTAACTTCCACAGATCATATCTCCAAAAATATTGCGAACAAAGATCTGAAATTTTTCCACGACGTTCGTCAGGATTTCAGCTTCGCGTTGTAAAAATTTCATCTTCTAAATATTCGTAGAAAAAAAGTTATAGCGAAAATTCCACGACGACTTGTTTGGAACAAAGAAACCCTAGAATCCAAAGCTCTGATACCAAATGTTATGAAACCAGTTCCAAAAATAGAAGAAAAGAGAGATCAACGCCTTATAAATCAGCCACTTTGAGGGGGAAACCTCCAATACATTACATAAATGAACAATTCTTGGATGATACAAATGACAAAACCTCCTTCTATATATAGGGGTCCATGGGGTCACAATATAATCCTAGCCAGCCTAACAATAAAAATGTAAGTAAAAAATAATTAAAATATGGGGGTTACAGGGGTACAATAATAACAATAAGGGGGCTACAATAATAACAATAAGGGACTACACTAGTAATATGGGGACCTAACAAACGTCCCAGTAAATCCCAACAAAATGACCCTTGACGAGCCTATCAAGGATGTGAATATCGGGAGAGAAGAAGACCCGAAGTTAGTGAAGTTGTCAAAGGGGTTCCTGAAGAATACCAAGTTTAGTATCCGAGTTCGTTCCAATCATATAAAGACATCTTTTACTGGTCATACCAGGATCTGAGAAATTTTGGCGTAGATATTATACAACATAAAATACCTTTGAAAGAATATGCGAAGCCTCATAAGCAAAAACTGAGACAGATCAACCCCCTTCTCCTCCCAGCTATCAAGAAGGAAATAAAGAAGTTGTTGCAAGCCAAGATCATTGTCCCTTTTAGATACTCCGAATGGGTGGTGAACCTGGTGCCTGTAATAAACAATAATGGTGAAATTAGACTTTACGTGGACTTCTGCCATCTGAACAGAGCCTCACTCAAGGATAACAATCCCCTCCCAAATATGGACCACATCCTGCAAAAAGTGGTGGGATCCTCCCACATGTCCATGATGAATGGCTTCTTAGGATACAATCAAGTGGCAGTGCTCTTGTAAGACCAAAAGAAGATGATGTTCACCATGCCTTGGGGAACCTTCATATATGCCTGAATGCCCTTTGTCTTAATAAATGTTGGTGCTAAATTTCAGCGTGCAATGGACATTGCTTTCATAGGAGAGTAAGACAAGTTTGTGGTGATTTAACTAGAAGAAATCACCATCTTTTCAAAGAGTGATGTTGAACACATAGAGCACCTTCGATGAACCTTTGAAAAATTTCGCAGGTATGGCCTGTCTCTGAATCCTCAAAAATCCATGTTTTCCCTAGAGGAAGGAAACCTGCTAGGGCACATAGTAACTAAGGAGGGATTGAAGATCGACTTGAAGCGGGTAGAGGTGATAGATATCATTCCCATACCAAGAAACAAAAAGGAGGTACAGGTGTTTCTGGGGAGAATAAATTTCCTTAGAAGTTTCATCCCCAACTACGCCGAGATTATCCAAAACATCATTGGGACGCTGAAGAAGAATAGTGAAATTAGATTGTCTCCTAAATCCAGTGACTCCTTCATCATGATCAAACAGACCTTTGCAGAAGCTCCAGTGTTGGTCGGTCCAGAGTATGGTAAGTCGTTCATGATTTTCTCTTTCGCATCTCCTCACACAACAGTTGCAGTACTTTTACAGAAAAATGCCGAAGGACATGAGCAGCCCATTACGTTCTTCAGCCAAGTCCTGTGAGACGCTGAGCTAAAATATGATATCCTGGAGAAGAAATCTTATGCCCAGGTAAAATCTCTAAATTCATTCCGGATGTATGTGTTACAGTCTACCATAACCGCCTATGTTTCCACAGCAGCGGTGAAGGATATCTTAGTATAGGGCGACATTGAAAAAAGAAGGGACAAGTGGATAGCCAAGATTCAGGAGTATGAACTGGAGATAAAGCCTACCAAGCTTATTAAAGGCCAAGGGTTGGCCAAAATCTTGTCTGAATCCAACTGTCAAGCTCTAGGGATAAATATTTCTATAACAGGGGGAGAGGCGCAGGAGGACATGGGTGCACATCAAGGTATAGAATCTTCCACTCAAAAAAAACATGTGAAGTACCTTCTCTCCCCACGGTATAAATATATAGTGGAAAATATTTTAACGCTGAGATTTCCTCCTAACTATGATAAAGCCAAGTACCGCACCTTAAGGCTGAAGTCTCAGAAGCATATCATGGCAAATGGGCGACTTTATTGGAAGGACCTGGTGGGGATCCTACTATTATGTTTAACAGAACAGGAAGTTGACCAAGTGATGACCGAATTCCATGAAGGGATATGTGGCGAACATTATAGCTGGTGATCCACTGCACAAAAGATTCTGAGGGAAGGTTTCTTCTGGCCTAAACTGCTTGGTGATGTACATGCTCGTGTACGGGCCTACGAGAAGTGTCAGACGTTCGTTGAAAAGCAAAGGTATCCACCTCTCCCGTTGATCCCAGTACATGTTGAAGAAACTTTCAAGCAGTGGGGAATTGATTTCATAGGGGAGATCCATCCGGCTTCTAGCAATCAACATCGATGGATCCTCAAAGCTACATATTACTTCACCAAGTGGGTAGAGGTCATGCCCGCAATAAATGCTACAGATTCAGTGGTGATCAAGTTCCTGGAGGAGAACATAATATCTAGGTTTGGATGCCTAGCTAAAATCATTACAGATAATGCCCAGGCTTTCAAGTTGGCTAAATTTGTAAAAAAAAAATCAGCATTACAACATCTTGCTGGGACACTCCACTGCATACTACCCACAGGGCAACGAGTTGGCAGAATCATCTAACAAGACACTGGTGAGGACTTTGAAGTAGACCATAAATAAAAATCAAAAGAACTTGGATTCTCAGCTCAAGTTCGCACTCTAGGAAAATCGCATCACCACTAAAAGATCCACAGGAAAGTCCCCTTATGAGCTGGTATATGGTAGAGCCGCAGTTTTCCTGATTCAGATTGCTTTACCTGTGGCCTGATTCTTACAAGAAAGTGGGGAGGAACCAAACGACCATATTCAAAGAATGAATTAGTTGGTGGAGTTGAATGAAACTTGGGAACAGGTAAGCCTTAGACTAGCAAAGTATCAAGAAAAAATGAAAGGCTTATTTGACCAAAGAGCTAAATATAGAGAAATACAAGTTGGGTATTTGGTGTTGCGATGGGATATCAGGCGAGCAAACAAAGGGAAATATGGGAAGTACGACCCCCTCTAGTTGTGTCTATTCAGGGTGGTAGAGGACAAATGCAACAATACTTTTGCGTTGGAGAACTTAGAAGGAGACATACTCGAGGCGCCCGTAAATGGGCAGTTCCTCAAGTTTTACTTTCATCACTAAAGAGGGCTAATCTAGCTCATAGTATATATATATCATTTCATTGTATATATCATCCCACTATACTCCATTTTGTTTGCATTTCTCCCATTTCATCTTCCATGTCATCTTCCATTGTTCCGATTTTGTTTCATCCACTGTTTCCGTCTTCCATTTTGTGTCCACTTGACCGTTGGTATAAAACTTTGCATACATCATTGTGCATTTGCGATTCCATGTGCCCAACAAGCATAGGCATTCAGGTCTACAGGATCTCAATGCATTGGAAGAAGCACGTTGTCCCCAGATGGAGCCAAAGTTAGCCTGTGACCACACATGACATGGAAAAGTGTTCCCTATAAGGAAATCACCGGGTCGAGTCGTGCACGCCTGCAGGTCAAGTCCTGATCAATGGCAGAAATTCAAATCGCAATCACAAATCGCAAGTTCTTCAGGATGCGTGCAAAGGTTAATATTAAAATGAGCGAAATGTGATTTACGATGAAGCAGGACCCATCTAACCTTTATACATCACCCAAATTCGCATGCAAACCCTTGTATTCCACATTTTCCTTACCTTTTGCCTCTTCACACTTTGTAGCATTTAGCACGTCGCATATTGCATTTCACACAATTTATAACTTACTGTTTAAGCGCTCGTAAAGTATTTTTTGTAAGTTGCGATGCGGTTGGACCCACCACAGCATCTCCCCGCCCCCCCCCCTCGCTTCTCGGTTGCTTGCAATACATATCGTATCACATGAAACCTCATACACTTACCACATAACCATTCCCTGCCTTATAACTCAGCCAATGAAGTGGGCTCCATCCTCCTTGCCACATCATCCTCCATTTAGCGCACACTGCACTTCGCAGTTTTAAGAGTTTACCATATTCCCCAAATACTAAATTATGCGATGTGCGATGCGGGCGGGTCCCTCTCCCCGCACTTTGCAAGTTTTAGATTTTAACTCTCGCTTCTTATAACAAAACACTAAGATCTGCGATTTGTGATGTATTTGGCCCCACTTTACCCTGCCACGTCACTTGCCTCCTCCTCACGCTTCACACTTCACATCCTTTAAAGTTTACCTCTGTTGTTTAGTGTTAAGAGTTTCGATCTGCGGGCAGCAGTCAGGTCCCAACTTCCTCCACGTCACCTCCTTTCTCCCCGTGCTTCGTACTTCGCACCATTTAGAGTTTATCTCTACTTCTTCATGGTAAATATTTTCGATTGCGATGCGATATGGCCCCACCATGATACTCCTCTCACCGCGGATACGCCATTCCCTCACTATTGTTCCCATTCATTACACCCGCCATTCCTATTCGTTGGCACACATCCTATTACCGCTAAGCCTTCCGCAATCTCTCTGTCGCTTCTGCTCCATTCCAATGGATCTGATGGTCCTTAACACATTTCGGACCCCACCCCCCCCCCCCCCCCCGGCCTTCAAACTTTAACTATGGGGGGGGGGGGGGGGGGGGGGTACGAAATAGATAGTTTTCATTACCACCTACTCCTTCACATGTTTTCCTCTCATCATTTCACACCCCCCTCTCTGATACCGCTTACCACTTGAGACCCCCTCCAAAATCCGGATCCTGGTTTTCAAATACAGCATGATTTTTTCATTGGTGGAGCACGCAGTGACAATTTATGAATTCCCTCCAAGAGATCCCTACTAAAGAATTCAGTGTACACAATGTAACTGATCGTTCTACAACGACAAGTGGAAATCATGAGAGTCAAAGAGTGGAGGATGTCGAACAACAGGTGGAATCATATGATGAAGGTCAGACCGCTAGCCACTTCTCGCCACTCCTTTGAAGGTTCCGAAATTGGGCCTCCCTGGCCGGCTGTTTTGTTTCTTTTTACTCATTAGATAGTGATGTTTTGCTGGTAAAATCCCAATTTTATCCAATTCTGTTTTGATTTTTCTGTTGTAGGAGTGATTTCTTGATGCACGCTCTGATAGTTTGTTAGGATATTTTGGTTTCACCTGTGTGGGTCGATCATGACAAAATATTCAATCATAAACCCTCAAGGAGAATTCTATATGTAGTGAGTTCTAAGATGAAAGAAAGGTTCTGGAATTTTGAAGAAATCTGCTGTATTTTTGTATGATTGTGCTCCTTATGCTTTGAGACACATATTTGGGAGAGTTATTTAAACTTAATATGATACAGAGCTATTATTTGGATTCTAGATGGAGCAATGAGTAGTATGTATATGTTTCATTCTGTTATCAGTAATCTCCTTTTATGTGTAATCATCTTTCATGTTATGCTTCTATGATGGTTCGTGTAATGTAGTTGTCGGTAGTCTACAAATTTTATTCATGAATTCGTGTCTTTCTAACGCTCATGTGTTAATTTTGTTGTGCTCCCTTAATTCGAGCTCCACGAACCTCTGTTGTTATCCATATTTCATTCATATACGTTTCATTTGAGTTCATAAGGGACGGCTTCTTAAATCTCTTAAGCATGTCTCTCGTGGGTTCCTTCTCTGTTCTCTCTCAACGCCTCTATATATTTTTAAGATTTCTGCTCATTGTATTTTACTTGACCCACTTAAAATCCATCAAGCCTTGCAGCCTCTTGAGCCCTCTCATAGTATAAGGAATTCACATGAATCGACTCCAAGGTCTTCTCCATCCATGAACCGCCAAAACCATTGTTCTCTTATTCCATATTTTTTCAGAGGTATTTCATACAATTGTTCACATTTAACCTCTGATCTTAAGATGTCCTAGGCACTGGTCTTTCACAACTCAAGGATGTCTCTAGGAGCGAAAACATTGATAATTTAGAGGGCTGGAGATTAATTCAAATTCTCTTCTTTGATAATTACTTGTGAGCTTACTTGAGTTACTTATGTCTTCTCTTCGTTAGCTTATTTATTTTGTTCATCAAGTTAATTACCAACATACAAAAGACACAAAAATTAGGCTCCTCGAGCCAGGGAAAAACTTCTCCCTCTTAGAGAGTAAAACCCGTAAGGAATTCTTTTATGGATCTTCAAATGACAAGTACCATGACCAAGACTCAGACCCTTGACCTAGGAATGTCTCCAAAACCTTGTCAATGCTTCTTTGCATGCTTCACAACACTGATCCTTTTTTCTTGCACTAACCTGCACCACCACTAGAGAACTCTATCTTTAATTATATCTTCCTTGATTTAGTTTTTGGTTATCAATATACTTCTTCTTATTTCATCTTCACTTGTGATATATTCCTTTTTGTATACTGAATATAGGAAGGTAAATTTCATATTTACCTTCGTTATATTCTCAATTTTATGCTATGATATTCGTACTTCTTTTTATCCTCTATCCAAATTGATATGCTAGGTTCAGTATTGACCGCATCTTCTTTACATTAATCTGCATTTCAGAAACTTTAGGATGCCTTAAGAACATATTTGCACTCTCTGCATTAGCTCTAATGTAACCCAGACTTGGTTCTACTATTGTATTCATAGATATGTCTGCACTTCGGTCCTTATGGATATCCACATAGGGTATTAAGGCATCCACTGGCTTGTTGTATTAAATCCACACATATCACCTAAATATTCTACAGATAGCTCTATCCATAAACCCGCACTAAACCATTTCTGAAATCCGTTGACATATTCAGAACAATTTGCATTCATTTCCATCCTCTTACACCTTCTGAAATCTGCAACTTTTAGTCCTCTGAAATATGCATTTCTATGACAGAACAATCTGCAATATCTTGATGACAAGTGGCCACATATCAAGGTATATATAGGGCATTGGATCCTTCTTTTAGACTGACCACATAGTAAACATTTAGGCCAACATGTAGGCCAAATTTATTACTGGTTATCAGCCACCTTTAACACATCTTTTCCAGTGTTTGAAAGAGATTTTTCTTGAGGGTTTTTAGAGCCTTTCTTCTACAAGGTTCATGACAAGGTCTTGGAGCTTTTAATGATGACAATTCTCTTCATATACATGACTCTAATTACACTTATAAATATAAGACAAACCCTAAATAGACATCAAGAAGAAGTCTATTAACCTATAATAAAATTCTTGCTCGTGAAACCCATGAAGCAAGTACAACAAATACATTTTATTATCTTTGTCTTCTTCTTTTCATAATTACATATTCAATATGAAGATCAATCCTAGTTACACTTTTCAACAGTTGTAACCATTCTCATTGATGTAGGTTTCTTCTTTCCTTGCAATATTCTTCTCTCTGAATCGTCATCTAAGCACTCAATAGCCTTCTCGTAAAAATCCACCTTAGTCTTGTGAATGTACAACCAATCCATACCCAAAATAATATTTTATAATCCCAGCGGAAGTAAATTTACATGCATTAATGTAGACATACCATTCAACTCAAATGCACAAGATCTTACCTAATTATGAACTCGTTTCTTAGTACCTGTAGCCAACTACACCATCCAAGTCTTTGCATGCACTTATTTATTCAAGCAACACTTATACACCAGGTCAGGACCGATATAACTATAGTTAAATCGAGGGTCAATCAAAATAGAAACAACTTAATCACAAAAATTACCTTCCATCTCGATAATAGATGCCTAAAGATCAACTTTCTTATTATCCAATGCTACATATATCCAAGGAATACTTTTTCCAACATCCCCAATTGTTTATGCCTCCATAGCACTGTAAATATGAGGTCTACCACCCTGATGTTGTGGACAATATCTCCTACAATGATCCTTGCCACAAGTCCAACACTACAAAGGCTTCCTACCATCACCCTTATTCTGCTCCTCCGACTGAAATCCCTGTCCTCTGTCAGCTGCATTAAACTTCCTGTAAGACACTGCATTCTCCTTTTCATATGTATCATGAAGTTTTCCTCTCTTTTATCCCACTTTCCTTTATTATTCTCATTTCCTTTCCAATCCTGCTTAGACTCAGTCTTGCACTTTGATTGCTCATAACATTGCTTTACCTTTTTTATGGCTTCCACCAATGATCTAGGCTCATCAAACTCAATCTAGTCTCTGAATGATACTGACAACCCATTGATGAATATATGAATATTTGCTTTCTCATCCTTAAGATAAGGCAGATATCTCAGTAACTACAAGAATTTGCTAGGATACTCCTCATCGGTCATAGATCCTATCTTCAACTCACAGAACTCCTTTGCGCTCTCATCATAGTACCTTTCTATTAGGTAATTCTTCCTGGAAAGTCTCTCAAACTCCCTCTAAGTCAACTTCTCTTCTCGAATGCCTCTAAAATTATTCACATATTCTAACCAGATGTATTCTTTTCCTTTAAGACTTAAGGTATTTATCATGGCTTTCATAGTTTTCGAATAATTATGCAATCTAAAAAAACTTAGTCATCCCAAGAAACCAAACTTTTGCATCTTGTGATTTTTTCATTTCTCCATCAAATGTAGGAGGCTTTTCTTTCTTGAACTACTCTAAAAAGTACTGCTTCTCACTCCTTATATACGGATGATGGCGGTGATGACGATGATGTCTCTCTGAACCAGAACTAGAATAGAACCCATGATCACTACCCTCCTATCATGTGTATCCATAAATCTGTCATCTCTTACTGTATCCTCTCTATCAAACATGTATCACGATCGATACCTATTCCCATATGCCCCATTATTCCTTTCATTTTGTCCATGACTGATCCTAATAAGTCCCTATCTCTACGAATATAATAGACTCTAAAGGATGGTTGCATTAACTTCTACTTCCTTCTCTTGTGCTCTGAAAATTCATTCCTATGCCTCAATCAACCGGCTATTTTTTGCTTTGCAACTTCTAATTTTTGCTTTCAAACTTCTCGATGTATTTGCTATGTCAAGGGAGTGCTCATCGCCATGTTGTTCATTTGATCTGTAGGGAGAGTGACATGAACTGTAGTCCACCATTCTGCTAGTAATATTTTATCTTCCTCTTCCTGTAAGCATACCATGTCATATAAACCAAATATAAACATTATCAAACATACCTTAGTGAAGTTTAGGGGAGGTTATCTCGTATGCACAATCAATCCAAATTAGCATAATATATATATATATATATATATATATATCAACATCATGACAACACAAGGCCACAATAGTGACCATTACGATGTATGCATAGAAACACATAAACAACTGACATGCATGCAACCAACCCTCCCACATTTACCCAATTTCATCAACCTGTCAGGGTAAACATGAAATGAAGAGTTATTATGACATGACCCGACCTCCAAGCTCCAGTTAAGGAAGTGGGGCCTACAAACTGACCATAAACTAACAACTCAAAACATCCCTCAGGATTACAGGACACTCAGGGGCCAAAGGACCACCCCAAGTGATCAAACCCTAAGTTGGGGCTACTTTTCCCATAAATTAACCCCCAACTTCATGGATGACAAGGCCTGGGTGCGGTTGAAGGCCTCCAACCACACACAACACTACCTAAGTGCAGTTGTGACCCAAATTTTCCAGTTCAGAGGGTGTGGTCCCGAGATATGAGCCACAATTCTAGGTTAGCCTATAGACCACTGCCCAAAACTACTTGAGACATCTCAAAATCATTAATGACATAATGAAGATGCTAAACATATAAAATTGAGTCAGAAATTTGACCTAGATAGACCATAACGTACTAGGAATTTCATCAAACACATGGAAAACATGTAAATTACAGGTCATGAATGCATATATGATCATAGGAGTATGAAAATTATCAGAGAATCACTAAGAAGGTCTAATTCCCTCTCATAATAGTTTCAATCACATTTTTTAGTACATGCATTCATCAACCATTCATATATTCATTCAAAAATGTTAAGATCCATAGACATTATACACCATATAACCAACATAGAAACCATGGAAAAACAACCATAATATTAGCAATGTAATCTTTACATATGCTCATAGATCACAATAGGAAAAAGTCACATATTAACATATGAAAAATCCAACCAAGTCAGGGACTTCCATGTACCACCCGGCCATAGATTGGGTTGAACCAAATATCTCTTTCAACCAATCACCCCCACACCATATTCCAAGCATGAATGTTGGATCTCATGGAATAAACCAAGAAAAACAAAATCAAGGCTTCTAGAGGCCAAACTACCTCAACCATCAACCATAGTGATTCCACCTCCACAGTCAGACATCACTAACACCAACCAAATCAGTATCTACCCAACTTGTCCTAGGCTCTAGGAACTAATAACTCAACCCACAACGTTCTAGGGTTCCACAGAATTTGTCCAACCCAACTCCAGGGTCTAGTACCTCAACTCATCAAGGGCTCCAGAGTGTTTGTCCCAACCGAGGCTCTAGGACTATTAACTCAACCCAAGTTGTTCTAGGGTATCCAAAACGTTTGTTCCAACTCACAACCATATGGAATTATGAGCACCAATCAGAAAACAATCAAGTGGAAAAACCCACAACACCATGGCTATCCAGGAAATGGCAAGGCAAGGTTAAAACCATAGTCAATCTAGGAAAATATCCATTCCAATGACAACCCATAACTACAAATTCACATGCACATACCATTCATCCATAAATTAGCAAAGAAATCACATATGCAACTTATTACCTGCAAAGAAATCTAGTTGCAGTTGTTGATCCACCTATTCCCTTGTACTTTCCTGCTTTCCTTTGCCTTCTTTCTCCAAATCCATGATATGCCAAAATGCTCCAAGGATGCTCTAAGAATACTCTAAATGTGCAAGAGCATGATATAGTGAGCCTAATAGAAGAGAGCTCCAACACTAAAATGTCAAAAGGCTAGCAACTGATCCTTATAAGCCTTTTTATCATTGAGGCCTCTATTTTCTTCATTTTCCTTCATTTTTCCTTCAATTTCCCTCTCATGCAAATCTATGACCCTTCATCTCCCTTTTCTCCTATTTTCTTTTATTTTCATAAATAAATTCCAATTAATGTTTTTTTTCCTTTACCAATGCCTTTGTCAATTTCCATAGCCATGAATTAATCACCAGTGATACCCAATCACTATGTTTTACCCAACATTCAGCTTGGAATACATGTCCCATGACCTTGGTCTTATTTTTATTTACATAGAAAATCAACCAGGGGTTGTTACAAGTTGCTCAGGGGGACAAGCAATTTGTTGTGTCAAGGTTGGGAGGAGCCAAGTATTTAGCTATTTATTTCCCAAAATTTTACTCAAGTCAATATTTTTTCCTGTATACATGTTTTATTTACTCATGGAAACAAAATTATTTTAGAATATTTCTTCTTCGGAATTGTTGTGTATATTGACTAAATAATTATTGTAGAAAATTTTTGAAATTGTGAAAGAACACAAACAAAGAAGAGAGTGTATTTCCTTTTTCTACAATTGAAATGTTAAAATAAACATTAAAAGAATATGTTTAGTATATCAGTATCGTGCGTATGACCAGACAAATTTGTTGTTACATAACAGTTTATATAGAATATATTTTCCGTCATTGAAAGAATGTATGATTCAGAATGATTATGAACATAAATAATGTGAATAGAAAAACTAGTTTTCTAAGAAAGAAGGTTGTCCTCAAGTATAAAACCTTCACAAAGTATACATATATATATATATATATATATATATATATATATATATATATATATATATATAATGTAGCATAGTAAAAATATGTTACTGGTTTCCATGAGAAACCTATACTTGTAAATTAACCATGTTTAGAAGTAAAAATAAACACACAAGTATTATATATAAACATACAGTTACAAATAAAAATATTATGTCTTCGCAAGAACCATAAAGGAAAGATAATATCGTCACAGAAAAAAGGAACAATCGGAAAACCCAAGAATAGTCTACATACAATAAATGAAGTTTATATATATATATATATATATATATTGCATAGAATTTAAAATATTGGGAAAAACAAAAAGAAAAACATAATCATACTAAAACTATGGAATTTAAACTTGTGCTTAGGAAATTCCAGAATAGAGATTCATGGAAAAAATGGGTTATATATATGTTGCATGGGTTCCTGAACCCAAGGGTGGGGTTCTCGAACCCAAGAACCGAATTCAATTCGGGTTTTTCCAAAAAAAACCCATAAGAATTGTGCTCTTCTACCAAGAACCGGGTTCTTTGTTAAAAAAATTTGGGTGCTTTTAATGTTTTGGGTACTTGGAACCTCGATAATGTGTACTTGGAACCCCAAAATTGGGTTCTTTAGGATTCTTTGTTGAACGATTTTTTAAATAAAAATTTAAATATAAAAAAATCATGGAAATTCAAAAGGTGAATACATAACCCGTAAAACCTAAAATCGCTTCACTCTTTGACGACGACGACATTTTGTTTGAGACAACAACCATTATATTTGACTATTGATACGACGAGCATTCCCTTGTGTGTTTGGAGCATTCACTAGTGTGTGTGTCGGTGATTGGAGGTTCCCATAGAGACGCAATCCACAGAGATTCAATCCCTACTTGAAGATTCACCGTGCGGCATGAATTAATTCTAATTTTTGTGGGTTCAAACTTCACTGTTTGCACAACAAAATTAGTAAATTAAAATTTGATTCTAAATAGTAAATCGACCCATGATGCAAAGATGGGAAATCTTTCTTATGACGAGTAATAGAACCTTGAAGAGAACACAATAAACAGTCTACTGCCATATATTGTGATTACAAACTCTTGTTTTTCTACTATAATCTCCACATTCTCTCGTGGCCAACCGACATCACTTGCTTTTCTAATCACTCTTTTAACTGTGTTTCTGTTTTGCATTTTTTGTCAAGAATGTAACTTTTTCCCTTCTCTTTCCCTACTAGATTTTTGGACGAAATTAGCCTGGGGCCAAATTTACAAGTATGTGTAAACTCTAATTTTCACTTGATATCAAACTAGAAATTTTGAAATTTCAATGTAGATATTGAATGTTCAATGATGTGCATGTTTAAATCTTTAAAGTTTAAGTCATAAATATTGTAGTTCTACAAATTCATATATATATATATATATATATACCCAACAAGCCCACCCGTCCCCGTTCTCGTCCCATCCCATGTTTCCTAGAAAAATATATATATATATAATTAAAATAAAAAATAAAAATAAAAAATTATTCTATATAAAAATATTGGTTCATAGTTTCATACATGAAACCCAAATGTATATATATGTGAGAAATTCTTGGAATTACTCCCTAAGTTAAGTGCAAATGAAAATATGATCACAATAGAGGCTTTATGCCTATAGCGTGTTCTAATCCAGAAAAAAGACACGAGAATTGTGTCATATATGGAACATAATATAATCAACTAAATACATTGGGGCAAGCATCACGAGCTCAAGGTATAAGAGCTAGACAGTCGGCCTGGAACATAGATAGAAAAAGCTCAATGAGTACGGATATGCAGTTATAAACTAAAGTTTTTTTCAAATATTTTCTCCTTCGCCCAAATGATGAATAGTACCTAGGTCACAAAAGGTACCGAAAAAAATTAGTATCTTTTTATGTAACCAATAGAGAATGAAAGTAAAGCAAACAAACTTTTAATTAAGGGAAAGATGAAAACCGGGGAGAGTTTTACTTATAAACAAGGGTTGTAGGCAGCAATAGTCCCTGCCAGATTTAAGTAGTTTTTGGAATATAGAAGCACAATCTTTAAAAAAAAAATTTAAAATATATATATATATATATATATATTTTCTTTTTTTCTTTTTCTGGTATGGTTTCTCATATTTGACATTCTCCTAGATCAATGCTTGCAAAAAGCGACATCAAACCATTTTAATGAGTGCAAAAGAGTTACATTAAACTGATTATAATAAGTGCAAAAGAGTTACATTAAACTATTTTAAACAGTGCATGAATAGACTATCTCCGTTTCACATTTAATCTACATTAAAAGCTACATCAAACTATTTTAATTGGCGCAAAAAGAGTTACATTAAACTATTTTAATCAGTGCATGAATAGACTATCTCCATTTCATATTCAATCTACATTAAACTATTTCAATTAGTGCATAAATAGAATATCTTTAACCGTTTCACAATATGAACATGGAAAACCTCAGTGTAAAATCTCACACATGAAACTACAACTATTTTAATGTGCAGCTCTGGAAAACATCAATGTAAAATCTCGCACATGAAACTACAACTCTTTCACTGTGCAGCTCCTTTGCAGTGATTGTTTTAGTATAAAAAATTAGACATCTTTCCCTGTGCAGCTCCTTTGCAGTGATTGTTTTAGTATAAAAAATCGAACATCTATATTGTAGGAAACACAGGTATAAGTATAATTTATGTCTACGCTTCGAGCATAATTTAATGTAAATATTTTGGAATGGACTCAAGAAGATTATTGATTGAAATATTCCTCAACTATTCATGGAAATTAAAATTGAAATAGACTTGGGGAAGATTATTGATGGAAATTAAAATCTTATTTGCAAATGGACAACAGAATAGTTGGTCAATAAGTAACTGCCCACGATGTGATGTCGCTAGCCGGTAAATAGCCCATATATCCCAGTCACTTTGTCCGAGAGATCCCCTTTGCCATACACAGCCAATATGGATTCTTAAACGAATATTTCGAACAAGATATTTCAAATTGATTTGAGCAAAATTGGTTTCAATAAACTAAGTGAAAAGAAATACATATACACATGCTTGGAAGAGTGGTCAAGGACGATATTAGACATGGAATTGACATTTTAAATATTATTTTCAATTTTAATTCATTCATTGATTTAGAACTCTAAAAAATAAAATACATAAAACTACACACAAATTAATATAGCCTAGGTGGCTAACACATCAACGTTCTTCTCTTTTCTCTTAAATCCTTTGAAAAAGACAACTATAGTGATTTTTATTGCGTTCATTGCTTTAGAACTCTGACAACTCTAATGCATGTCGGGATGGTCCCATACAAAAAGAAATCACCACCTCTCACCTTGTTAGCCCACCATTTTACAATTCGTCAAAATGTGTGACCCCACCATCCTACAACTTGTCTCTTTTGTGATAGCCCAAATGGACAACAACAAAAAAAAAGGCACTTTGATATAATTTTCTTAACTCCACCATCAATTGAAAGTTTGAGGCATGGAAAAGGTGTCTTCCAGGGCACTGCAATATTTGAAGGGATCATGTTTGCTAAGTACTAGGGTTTAGCAGAAAATATTACATCGAAAGCAGGATTCTTAATGACATGTACTTGGATTAACCCTGAGCTTCAGAAATGTGACTTCATTTATAACCAGAGGCATCAGATTGCTCCTCACTTACACATATCTTACATTTGATTGTTTTAAATCGTAGAAAGGAACAAGCGGGAGATAGAGCAACTGATATTCTGATGTCAGTATTGAATCATAATTGTTGCATTAACTGTTTTTGAGCGGAATTTACTCAAATTAAAGACAAGGGAAAGATACATGATTGTTCTGTATCGGAAGAAGTCTACAATTTATAGGTAGTCCATATTCATTGATATTCTTCAATAGGTTCCTTCAAAGTCACCAAGCAATCGGCATGTCCAGTCTATTCAGCAGCATCAACAAGCTGTAGTAGGCATACCAGGTGTTGTTCCACAACAACCTGTACTAAATAAAATAATTTCTTGTCAAGCACAGCCACCAACTATCAATCATCAACCTACTCCAGTAGCAGGTTCTCAACCAACACAAGCTATGCATTCAGGAGAAGAAGCATCCTCTTCAGCAGGTGAGAATACAGAAGAGATGGAGGTTGACCGAGTAGATGCTAAGACAGGACAATTGGTTCCTAATTGGTTCCTATTGATCGAAACATGGAACTGGTTATCTGTATGACTCAAACAGGTTAAAAAAAATTAGTAAGAAGACATATATTGAATGTCAGATTTAATTGAAGTGATGGAGGATAAAATTATTTTGGAGTGTATTTTCGGTGTTGCTTTCATGGGGTTTGAAGAGGATGAACAAAACGCAAGAAACTTGGAAGATCCTCATTCTTCCATGAAAAATGGCATGGACTCCAGTGAATGGCTTCGAAATTAGGTTGGAATTACCTACAACAATTCTACAGGTATGCACAAATCTGCTCAAATCATAATTAAAATAAATTTCTAAATAGTTATTTTCGCTCTAATATATGCAGTTTGATAAATTTGAAGAAAATTGAACTAGCTGTAAATTAGTTTCATATTACTTTCACTGAATGAGAGAGGCCAAATCAAACCTGCCATTACCATAAGGTACCTGCTACCTACTATCAAATGGTAGCTTACCTACTATCAAATGGTAGCTACCTCAGGAACTGGAAGGTCTCTGGTGCTCAATGTCAGTGTTGTTTATTTGGCACAAGTTCACTACTTGAGCAGTTGTGGTGTCGACTCAACATCTTGGGGATCCAAGTATGCTCATGCCTAAAAATGTTGTTGTCTGTAGTGCGGTCCAATGCAAAATTGTGATGCAGGTTTACAATACTTGCTAACCAACATTTCTTCAATGCAAAAAAACAGGTTTGTAATTCTGAGCTAAGCACCAAAAAAATTGTGATGCGGGCAATAAGGTGGCAATTTAATTGAACATTTTTTGCAGGTGGAAAAAACAGCTATTACAATTGTTTCTTAGTATGATATACTACTCACCAAGAAGTTGTAGACGAACATCTGTTGCAGGTGGAAAACACAATTGTCGCAGATGTGAAAAACAACAGTTGCATGCCGAAAATATGATGACAGGTGTAAATGGACACCAAAATATGATGACAGGTGTAAATGGACACAAAGAATATTGGGATACATGGTTATTATAAAACCTTGGTTATCTTAATATTGCGATAATGGGTTATAATAAAACCTTGGTTATTTACAAACTTTGGTTATTTGCAGACTTAGCTTTTGGCTTTAAAAACATTGCCCATCTTTGAAACTTTGGTTATTGTTAAAATAGCAACCGGATTGCCCATCTTTGAAACTTTGGTTATTGCTAAAATAGCATGCGGATTAAGTGATCTCCTGTGACCTTCAGCAATAAGAAGTCGAAATTTAAAGTTTGGTTAAAATTCAGGTGAACAAACAAATTTGATTGAAACTTTGGTTAAAAACTAAAAATAGATGAAAAAAATTAAGTTAAAGCATGATTAATAGCTAGTCAACGATCCATTGATCGCTTAAAAATAATTTTTCATTACTCCTTATTTGCATCAAAAGATGCCAAAATAAGTTGATTGATCAAATAATGTATGGTATAGAAGTAAATTGAATAATTGACCATATAAAAATAAATCCTAGAAACCCTCACTTAAAAATTGAAAAAATAAAAGAATAAAAAACCTCTCGAGCAAATAAAGGCTAATTTTTTTCATATGCGTTAACCAATAAATAACCCTTGTTACGAATGTATACCAAAAATAAGAAATGAGAAAGAACGAGTTTATTCTACCAGTGAAGAAACCTTAAAGCTATGGTATAGATAGAAAGTATGAAACAAACAAATCACTTTTCTTGTTGAGAATTAAAATCTACAGAAAAACCCCTAAATTTAATCTTCTCCAATATTTCAATATAATAAAATTTGAAATTAATTGGTGAATATTATTATTTTTATTTAAAAATTATTTGATAAGAATAAATTAAACTTATTTTTAATTAATTAATCATTTTTCTTTTATATTAATTAATTATTTTTCTTTTATATTAATATATATATATTTTTATTTTCCTATTAAAATATTTTCTAATATTTTAATATAATAATATTTGAAATTCGTGGTTGAATATTATTAATTTTATTTAAAGATAATTTGATAAAAATAGATTAAACTTATTTTTAATTATAATTATACATCTACAGATATTCATTTTTTATTTTATTATTATTATTTTATTTAATTGAATTGAATTCAATATTATTTTAATTAAAAATAAAATAAAATAAAATAAATTGATAATAATAAATAGATAAATTTATTCAACAATTAAATTTTAACGAAAACTTCACCAACAATTTATAATATGATATAGAAAATAGAGCGATGGCGGACTGTGGCACCATTAGGGTTTTCTCTATCGGCCTCTCATGGCGATCCTCCTGTAGTTTTTCGGCCCTGCTCCTACCCCTTGCGCAGTATTGTTTGGGTAGGCAGCTTCCTCTCGTCTAGAGAGACTTTGCACCTGTTTCGGTGGAGTTTTGGTTATCCTGCCCCTTCACTAATTGGCAGACGGATATCTGCGGTCGGGTTTTTCTCTTGCGTCCGGCTGTGGTGTGTGGTTTTTGCACCCGCACCAATTTTCCCAGGCTGAAGGTTGATGACGGTTACTCGCAGGCGGCGAGCTTGAAGGGCAGAGCCCCTTTTCCTCTACGCCCTTTGCGCATCCGTTTGAACTATGAATACCAGTTTGGTCACACGTGGGTGGATGGTTACTGGGCTACCTGCCATCCATGCATGCATGAGGAGATACAGAGGCAACTTATTCAGAAACGGTGAGAGCCCGAAATCAATACCAATGCTACAATAAACTGGATGAAGCGTGCGATGGCACCCAAGGTTTCTTCTGCATTGAGCTTCCATGTCGCCGCCCTGCCCTCGCTTAGCCCTGATCGTTCGCGCAGATGTGGACTGCCAGTTTCTTTCGCCGTCACTGAACCTCGTGTATTCCCTGGCCCTCTGGGCGCTCACTTCCCTCTACACCGCTTTGCTCTAGATAACAGCGAAGCCAGGAATCGGCCCTCTACAGCTGCGTTCTGTAACAGCCGCCCCCTTCAAGCAGAAGATGCAAGGGTTAAGCACGGATCTGCAGAAAATACTCCTTCTTCTCCTCAAGCTGCGGCTCTTGGGAAGAAAGACTACGCACAGAAAGGTTGCTCAACCCCTTTCGAACCACCTCTGCCTTCCCAGAATCGTCGATACTCTGTCTTTCATACTCAGAAATCTTTGAGCTATCAGGATTTGTTTGGAGGGCGCACCTGGGAGTCCTTACGGGCGGAAAAAAAAATACCAACACTATGGCCATTGGACTCTTCCCACAACTTCTCACAAGCCCCAGCTGCAAGTTCAGGAGAAGGTGGAGAACCAGAGTACCAGCTCCCTCTCGTCTTAGATATGCAGAGGCAAGCAGAAGTCTGATCACTCTGCCTCATTTCAGATCCAAATCTTGCTCCTTTCTAGCAAAACTATGCTACAATGGGTGAGCTCTTCGGATCTTGTGCAGGACCTCAAGCAAATCCTGGAATATAGGCTGGGGATTCCTTATGCATCACAGCGACTCCTCCACGAAGGTAAACAACTTGAGGATCTTTATCCCCTCTCTTTTTACAGCACTAAAAGAAATGCATCCATCTTTTTCACCCTTCGCTTGAGAGGGGGAGCTGTTGGACAGTCATCTACAGTTGTGGCTTTTACATACAAAGATGTTATCCATGCTCAGATACCCAAGAAAACAGCTCCACCAGCTCAAGCTCCCAAGCCTTTTTTGGTGGACAAACTGGAGGAAACCCCCTCCATTGAAATAATGCATCCAACGCTGGATGAGCAAATCCAAAAGTATGCAGAGCATGCCATTATTTGCATATTTAATGGACTATGGCCACACACGGCAGACCTCTACCAATGGATTCACTCTAACTGGACCAACAATTGCAAGGTTCTATTCTGCTCAAAGGGCTTCTTCATTGTAGTGTTTGCTTTCAGTGAGGACTACCAAAAAGCATTAACTGAAGGCCCATGGTTCTGGGGCTCAGCAGGTTTATTCCTCACCCTCTGGTTCCCAGATTTCGATCCTTCTACAGCAGTCATCACCAAGCTCCCCATCTGGGTCAGACTTCCTAATTTCCCGGCACATCTATGGCACTTTGTTGTATTCCAAGGGATTGGTAATACTCTAGGCCGCTTTCTTGCCACAGACACCTCTAGGGGGAAAAAGGGCATATACACCTTCACCAGAATTTGTGCAGAAATAGACATGAGCAAAGGTCTACCTGATCAGATTAATCTCAAAATTGGAGACTTCCATTGGACTCAGACCCTGGATTACGAGAACACAGCCTTTCGCTACCGACATTGCCATCATACAGGGCACCTTCAGAGCTCTTGTCCCTTGATGCCTGCCCAAAAGAAGAAAGCCAATCTTAAGCCGAAATCCAAAAGCTGGAAACCTCATGATCCTCCCCCCATGGATGATATTGATTCTAGCTCGGATGAAGAGGAAGGGGATGCAGAAGGAATGGACGCAAAGCCGTCACAGGATCAGCCATCGACAAGTCCCGAAGAATCTAATATTCCACCAAACTCTCAGAAAAGATCTCATGAGTCCTCTCCCTCGGATTCAGACAAGGAGACCTCTCCGTCAGCCCAACTCAGTCTGCAAATCATGCCAGCTCCGCAGCATCATCTTGGCTGGGTCCAAGTTGGTAAAAAGAAAGGGAAAAAATGTCGAATAGTTTATTCTACCCACGTTGGGTAGAATCCCTTGTTCAGCACTTGTTTCTCTGTTTTTCTTGTTACTTTTTGCTTAGCACTGCTCTCTTCTTGGTTTCTCTTAGGGGCCGAGGTGGATAGTTTATCCTTTCCGGCTGCCCGTTTTCTTGCTTCTCTTGGTTGTAACTTCATATTGTACCATACGTTCTCTTAATAGAATTAGTTTTACGGAGAAAAAAAAAACAATTTATAATATGATTAATTCAAAAAACATTATCAAAATCAATAATCACAAAAGCCTAAAATCAAAGCCTTAATAGCATTCAAAAACAAAAAACAAAAAACAAAAACTTTACAAATTCGTCATAGAAAGAGTCAAAGCCTTAATAGCATTTAAAAACAAAAAAAAAAACTTTACAAATTTGTCATAGAAAGAGCCGAAGCCTGATAAATAACAAATGCCCTGAAGTATTTATGCATTACATTTAAATTAAACATAATATTGAAATAAAAGAAATGAAAAGAACTTTAAAGAAAATATAAACTCTCTTCTTGGATAAATAGTATTGCAATCCAACGGAAAACAAATTTAAATTTCATTATAAAACAGAACTGTTTTTAGTGCGACTTTTTGGAGTTTCAAGTGTCAGAATCCAGTGAAAAAAATTGAGGTAAAATCTTGATTTTTGTTATTTAAATTGATTTTTTTGACTCTATATATGGATTTAGCACCCTCAAAAACCACTAGGGCACTTCGATTGTGCAAGTTTAGCAATCAAACTTCTCTTTTCAATGAATTCCTGCTAGATTTTAGAGAAATTACACCGAAAAAAACCATCGTAAAAACCTTCAAAAAAATCACACTAAAGACTACTCGTTATAAAATCATGAAGAAAATTTATTTTGGAACAAATTTGAAATCAACAAATACATTTCCATAAAAAGAAAATAAGCAAGAAGAACTTCCATGATCACGGAAATTAATTATTACCTCGAGGAGCCAATAACCTCAAACAAAGGTGGCAAACTACCCTTATCAAGAGGAGGAGCCAAACGAATATTCAATAAATTAGGAACTCGTGAAATGAGTTAGGAGGGTACTCTTATGAATACCTTAACTTCTTCTAGAGAAACCCCTGGAGACTTGCAAAATGGTGAATACAATATCTTATGACTTTATTTATACCATAAAACATTTAGAAATTCAAATTCAACCGAATTAATGCGAGAGGAAGACTATACAACTGTTGTGAAAATGAATTACCTTTGGTTTACTTTTACCAACGTGGAGTAAATCCATTAACTCTTATAATAGACAATGAATCAATACGGGATGAAAGAAAGAAAGAAAGAAAAAGTAATTTTAACGTCGTGAGGTTAAAAATAGCTTATAGGACAGATTGCTTTTCTGACTCTGGTAATCGGCCATTTTCTTGTGGAGTTTTACAATAAACGCTCCCAGCTTCTCGACAAACTTTTCACTGAATAGATTATCCGAGGAGTTAGCTGCCATAATACCTGCATAATTTTCCCTACCGTCTTTGAAGGCCTCGCATTCTAAAATGAAATGTTTTTCTGTTTCCACTTTTTTGGAAAAGCAAAAAATACATACTCTTTCCTCCCACCTTTCTTTTGGAGTTGTCTTTAGTGCGATTTTTTGGAGTTTCAGATGCCAGAATCCAGTGAAAAAAATTGAGGTAAAATCTTGGTTTTTGTTATTTAAACTGGTTTTTTTACTCTATATATGGATTCAACACCCTCAAAAATCCTTAGGGCACTTTGATTATGCAAGGTTAGCAATCAAACTTCTCTTTTCAATGAATTCCTGCCGGATTTTAGAGAAATTACACCAGAAAAAGCCACCATAAAAGGCTTCAAAAAGTCGCACTAAAGACTGCTCGCTTTCTTTTGGTCTTTTCCAGCACCCTGTTTCACAACGGAGTTGATGAAAATTAGTCCTTAATTGAGCGATAAGAATTTTAGATCTCCAAAAAATATTGGCCACCTATGTACGCTTTTCGCTGATGATTATGAGTCGAGGTAAACTCTTCAATGTAGTACTTCTTCTTTCTTTCCAACTCTTTCTCCCAAGTGCATTTGTGGAACTTATCCATAACAAAAGTTTTTATCTCTTTACTGTTTGTAGGACACATGCCAAGCAAATACCTCATTTACTAAACCATTTGATATTTTGCCGCATTCAAGTCTTTTTTCTTTTGCGTAATCTATTATTAAAAACAACCCTAGGCCATCTATCCTCTTCCATTTGCTCAATTTTTTTCAAATGTCTTATGACTCGCACCATAACAATTGCTTCAATAGAAACCGTGCCTATTTCACTTAACAAGATAACATAAGAAATTACACTTCTAATTTTGAATTTATTTATAATCAAACACTTGTGAATAATAATGGTGAAAAAACACATTTAAAAAAAAAAAAAAACCGAAAGCAAATTATCCAACGAAAATCATCGTCAAAATGAATGGACGACAGAACTGGGCGGTAGTCATTATAATACACCAAAAAATTTAAAATAAGCTCACATCGTTGATTAAGCGACAGATAATGCCAACCGTTGATCGGGGTAGGTCAACATACAACACCATGGACACTCCCCATGAAGGCCACGTATACATTGGAAGGCTCCAGAAACAAGTCGTAAAACAAACCCTATTCTATTTAACGACAATGTTCAATTTATTAAACAAAAATACCACATTCATTATAATACAAATAACTTGGAACATTTAAAAGGGCTTAAGGGTTATGATTAGTGTATTTAAGAGAAGAGGCTACCAAATCGAGTACCAAGTAGTTTACACATGCCGAGAGTTTCATATTTATATAATAGATGTTTCTAAAGCTGATAAATATTAACATATGTCGAATGTCACTATACTAGTGACATATTTATATGTTTCATATGCCTATGTGATTAGTTCAAAGAACATAAATAATAACATATTAACATAGGTCAAATGGAACCATATTATTAACATATGTCGAATGGAACCATATTATTCACATATTTATATGTTTCATATGCCTATGTGATTAGTTCAAAGAACATAAATAATAACATATTAACATAGGTCAAATGGAACCATATTATTAACATATGTCGAATGGAACCATATTATTCACATATTTATATGGTTCATGTTTATATGCATGTGATTAGTTCAAACCATATATTATTGACATATTTATATGGTTTATATGCATGTGATTAGTTCAAACCATATATTATTGACATATTTATATGGTTTATATGCATGTGATTAGTTCAAAGAATGTGACAATAGTGTCAAACATGATAATTGTGATTAGTTCAAAGAACATAACGTGACACTAACATATGTCGAATGGAACCATATATTATTGACATATTATATGGTTTATATGCATGTGATTAGTTCAAAGAACATGACAATAGTGTTAAACATGATAATTGGTGTTTTGCTTTATTAGTAGAAAGGTATTTCCATTTTAAGATACAATTCAATAAAATCAACAAATTAATGTTCAAACTATTAATATTAGAGAAAGGTATTTCCATTTAAGATACAATTCAATAAAATCAAAGAATTAATGTTCAAACTATTAATATTATTGACATATTTATATGGTTTATATGCATGTGATTAGTTCAAAGAACGTGACAATAGTGTTAAACATGATAATTGGTGTTTTGCCTTATTAGTAGAAAGGTATTTCCATTTTAAGATATAATTCAATAAAATCAACAAATTAATGTTCAAACTTTTATTATTAGAGAAAGGTATTTCCATTAAAGATACAATTCAATAAAATCGAAGAATTAATGTTCAAACTATTAATATTAGAGGTTGTCAGGTACCATTCAATAAAATCAAGAAATTAATGTTCAAACTATTAATATTAGAGGTTGTTTTCTTTTTCTTTTTAGATATAAGAACTTTTCTTTTTAGGGAGTAAATTTGTAAATTTGTAAATTTGTTGTCATCATTTAGTTTTAAAAAAAATAACTTTTGTCTAAAGAAAAGATACAAGTTTATACAAAGAGATAATGTTTTTAATTATCAACAAAGGAACAATGTTATAATGTTACTCAAATCGTTTAATAATTAGAAAATGGCCGATATAACCTTTATTAGAAGTTGGTAATGTTGTTTTTTTTTTTTTTTTTTTTTTAAGGGTAAAATTGAGTGTCTTTGTAGAACTAAACATATCAACACAAAATATTATTTGATTTGACATCATGTAAAGGCCAACATTCATCTATGACATTATTCCACAAATCAGCAAATTGTAGACATCTTCACCAAAGCACTTGGAAGAGAAAAGTTTGAAAGATTTAAAATGATGATTGGACTCACAAACGCCCCTTCATATTAAGGTGGGGAATGTTAGACACCTAATCCTTAGTGATTGGGTGAGAAATTTGTAAATATGTAAATTAAGGAAAATTGAAGAGTTAGAATAGGAAGAGACTTTGGAATATGAATCCCAACTGTCACACTTACTCATGTTATATAGTCATGTTTACATGAATACAAATAAATATTTAGGATTCATTCCTTGGCCTGAAAATTTCACCTGTATCACAACATTCAGCTCCCATGAGGTATACTCAAAAATTTCAATTAAAAAATTTTAATTGCCCAAATTTTCTTCATTCAGAAGCCATATCTCACAAACATGAGACTTTTAGTCATAATGTTGGGATCCTTAGCAAGTGGTGATATTTTTATCTATCATAGTGGCTTCTAGCTCACACCCCATTCCAACACTCTACCTACAATTTAAACTTCAATCAACCAAACAACGGTAAATGACGTTCATACATAAAACATTTTTGCTGCAAAATTTACAACATCCCCTTAAATGATCTCAGAATGATTACACACAAAATAATTCTATCACTTCCAACTAATTTCAGATATATTGAAATGAAAACATCATTGCATTATATATTCGCATCAGAATCATGTTAATCATTTCATAATGCAACCAAATATTTTTTCTAGCAACCCCAAGGGTCAAAGCTGGGAGTTACATAACCGTTTTCTCCACTAAGATACATATCTCTAAATTCATGAGCAACTAGTTTCCACTTTGTTTTCTAGGATGAAGGTTTCATGCCACTCATTTCACTACGCAACAATTCCTTAAGAGTATTAGAAGGCATTTCCTTTCATGGCATTCGGTCATGTAATTGATTGTTCCATACAAGAATGCACGCACTCAATCCACCAAGCATATGTACCATTATGATTAATAATCTGTGTCATAACCAAATCATATCATATTAATTCATGGATGCATCATAATTATTCTAGTAAAATTTACACATTGAAGGCTTATTTCCTTTGTCATAACCCACTATATATTAATGACAAACTTGCTCTCCTATATCAACAATTCCACACAATTCTCACATTGACTAGGAAAAACCAAATCCTCAACTGCATGTTCCTTATCAACAAACTCAATAGTATAGGATGAAATCACTTGTCTTAATATTAGAAGCTATTGGGCCAATACTCATGGATTCATGAACAAAATGCAATCCCTATATTGAATTCATACCTACCACATTTTCATGCAATCTCTCAATGAATTACCGAACACATTTTATCTCATGAGTGTATTATATATTCATTTAGTTTATGTTCAACATGGAAACTCAATGCATGCACATATTACTAAGATTTTATTAAACCTTTATGTGCTGACAATTTTTTTCCTTAACCATACCCCTTCTTGGGCATCCATGTAATACATGCATTAAGTTGAATAAACAAAAGATATGAAATTTAGCTAAAAATAATTCTTACCCAATTCCTTTACATTTTTAGCTTCACTTGATGTTTTCCCTACTTACTTGCCTACCATCAACATGAATTCTTAGTTGAAATCGACTACCATCAACATGCATTATCAGTTGAAATCTTTTCAAGGAGTCCAACAAGCTTTATCTATGATTTTCTTGACCCGCATTTGCTATCTTTTTTTTCCAAAGGAAAAAGGTCATAATTTCATTCATTTATAGAAATGATAAAATTACATTATGTATATATTATGAGTGCGTTCAAAAATATAAAACTGGTTTGGAAACTGGATCCTTCTTTGACTAGAATTATAAAAAAACATATATCAACAATCACAACATGTCTCGAGAGTATTTAGGGATCACTCTTGTAGGTAGGTGTTGTCTAGTTTACTATGAAGCATGAAAAAAAAAACTATTCAAAATACATGAAACATTGTTGTATGATTTTAAGTCTTTGTTTCCCCTGAAGAAATATCCCTGTATGGTTTGTGATAGAAAGAAAAAGTAGAAGTGCCACCTCGTTGTTCCACAATCTCCCAAGGACCTTCTTCCATTATCAGTCCCTCTTTTGAGAGACGATTTGCTTCCTTGTTCCTTTCCCATGTAGATGTGAGAACATGAAAAGAAATTAAGAGTTTTTTAAGTTGTATTGCTTCTTCCAAGATAGGAAAGAGTAAGATATTTCTGCATTCTTAGGTGTTGTTGAGCCAATTGATTATTAACTTGGAACCCACATTTGTTATCATTATCTTCATCATTCATAATTGTGCCCCCTTAAAATAATTTCCATGAGGTTCATTCTCATGTGACTACCTTAGAATACTTGATGTTGCAACACTCAACAACCCCTGAAATAATCTTAATCTCACATGTTAGTCACAACTCTGTCATTTCATCTGCTTACATGCATTCAAACAATGCCTTCAATCATGCACCCAAACATGTACATATTGTCATATATTTTCCATACTTACACATATTCCATTCCATTCATACACATCAATTGTTAGTCAAGTAATTTATGCTTGAGATATAACATTTCAATTCAACAACTAATTCAATCTTATTAAATATTGATTTTAGTATGCCAATTATATATTTAAATATTTTCAACAAACCAAACCTTCTGATGCTTGTGGTGTTTTATAATTGAGTGTACAACTTGATTTTACCTATTAAAAATCTTCCATCTGCATTTATTGCAACAAGGACACTTAACATACTATCATATGCAAAAAATTAATTTGAGTCTTTCTTAAGGTTTTTAACAACCTTGAATTCCAAAATATTTCTAAATAGTTGAGGAACCCTCCCACTTGCATTCCTATGCAAGTAGATTACTTTATTTATGCATCATTAGTTATTAAATCTCATAATCCTATTGTGGACCTTTCATTTAGTTCTTAATTATATTAGAGATATTTTGGGGAGGCTTCCTCATTTCTCTTCACCTCACCACCAAAGGTGGGTGACTTAACCATCTTAATTTTTGTAGGCACCAACTAACTCATGGAAATCTCTACTGCCATTGCTAGGGATTCTTCCTATTGATGTCCCACTATTGTACCAACCTCTAAGACACTTATGTATTCTTTGTTCATTGAGGCAGTCTCTTGGACATCATATATTTCCATTCCCTCATGTTGCTTATAAGGGAAATAATGAAGTGGGGTTCCTTTTTGTAGCCCCCAACATTTCAAAGTTTTTCTCTTCGATTGCTTCTTTCTGTATTGTTGGTTGTTGGCCCATATGTTTGGAGCTTAAATGGGATATCCTTCTTTTGTTGTTAGTGAAGGCATTCACAGAGCAGGTGTTCTCCTCCACAACCCCAACATTACAATGGTTTTTCCTTCTTCCAAACCCTATATGGTTTTACCTCAACTTCTAACTGCTTATAAAAAAATTTTCCTTTTGAATGATGTCATCAATTTTCTTTGGCTCCGTAGAATTTATCTTATCCTAAAATGGCCTTGGTAATCCATTGAGAAAATATTGTATTTTCATTTCTTCATCTTTGAGAAATGGCACATATTCCAATAGTGTTATGAACTTATTAGCATATCCATCCAAGGTGAGTTATCCCAATCTTGGTTTATGGAATTCCTTGATCTTGTCATTATGGTGCCCCTCTATATCTCCAACAATTGGCCCATGTTGCAACAACCATTGCATGTATGACATGTTTTGTAGCAATATTGTGTTTATCTTTGTCTGCTCTTCTTGTTCTCCAATGAGTCTTTCATTTTTTGCTTTGCAACTCCAAAGTTCTTCCTTCAAACGCTACATTGTCTCAATAAGGTCAAGAGATGTTCCCTCTTCTCTTCCCTTTACCTTAGAGGAGATCATTTCATAATTGAGTTGCGTTTTTTCATTGCACATCCTTCTCTTTCTTTTCACTGCTTGAAAGTCTTTTTATATGTTGAAATAACACACAACTATTAGTACCATTAAAATCATAACAATTAAACATGTCTATTAGCTTTATTTCATTTGTTCCTACACCTATACCAACCTACATTTTTATCTTGATGCATCAAACTCAAGTCAATATTCAAGTAACATTAGTGTTTTCATATATACAACAAAATAATTTCACATAAGTTCACATGCATGCATAGATATTAATTTAAAACTTAAATTATTTTCTATACTTGAGGCCATCAAGGTTCAATGTTTAACCTTAGCTATGGTACCACTTGAAACATAGCATAAAAGCTCCCATTTCATTTGTTCTTGAGCCCTTCTAGGTCCAATGTTAAACCATGCTCTACTACCACTTTGTAACATACCTGATGCCTTAATGCTCAATTAAGGATACAAGGTATCATTTTTTTTATTCATCGCGAGCTTGATAATATGCTCTGATACCATTTTGTAACACACCTAACTCCATAATCCTTCATTAGGGTTGTGGGGCATAAAAATTTCTCTAAATCATTTTATCAAACACTTCCTAGACATTATCTAATCACCATCTACAAAACCACATTTTGTTGGGGTATTTCATCAAACAGTTTGTGTGCATTGTTTATTTCCCTTAAACCCTAATCTTCCACAGAGTGTATCTCAAAAATTAAATGGGGCCAAATTCTATAATTTATATGACAAGCACCTTTAGATACTTTCTTTTTCTCCTCCAAGTGTCACAGTTCAAAACCTCTCAGGATGAAAGTTATGGCAAGAATGCCAAGATGACCTATTTTGAGGTATGATTTTAGGAGCATTTAGAAGACCCACTTCCTTAGGGAATATATTTGAAAATATAGTGAACCAAGATCTAAAATATCTACCATGATTTCCTCAAGATTTCCCCTAAATAAGGTCCAAGTTTCAACCTCTAAAATCCCCCAAAAGAAAATTTATATTGAAAATGCAATACCAACCTTATTTCGGGAGCTTGCAGGAAGCTCAAATTTCTTAGAGCATAACTATAAAAATATAGTGAATGAAGATCTAAAAAATGAACCAGGATTTCAATAGGATTTCCCTTCACTACGGTCCAAGATTTAACCTTTGGAACCTGTTGGTGTCCCGTGTTTTGATAGTTTGGAAAATCAAAAGACAAGGCAACATCAGAACCAATCTTTAGAGTTACGGGATCTAGTCCTCCTGTTCTCAGAGAGGGATCTCTCAAAAGTTTGTTTGCAACGGTTTATCTTGTGTGCTTTGAGTATTGATTTTAGACTAGTTATTAAGTGCAGGTGTTTATTTCTTTGATTGTTAGGTTGGATTGAGACAGCAGAACATGAAAGGCCTAGGAAAGATATATAGGACAGTGAAATATCTATTTCATTGGGCAATGGAGTCCAGAAAAGGTCATAGCAAACTCATCAATGGATATGGGATATCAAAGGGAAAATCTAACTTGGCCACAGGATCCTTTTGTTTGTGGAATGAGATGAACATTAATGATTTAGAAAGAGAAGTTTAATTCTCAACAAAGGGAATTCAAAAGAATAACTTGGAAAATAAAGAGCTTTTTAATAGACAAGGCTAACCATGAAATATACAAATCACACCTTAAGCAAATAATGATTTCAAAACAACTTTTAAAATGAAATCTAAGATTCGGGGAACACCCTATTTCCTCAAAGATCTTATTTAAAATGACTTAGAAAACATAAAAGATTCACTGATAATTGCAGTCATAAAAGAGGGAACACCTAAAAACATCTATGATCATAATTATAACGACCTTTAAGCCAACTGCTTAAGTAAGGACAAAGGGCAAGATCAAAACAGACATATTTGATTCACTGTAAGAAAATAACTTCAAAGGGAGACTTCAATAATAGTTTCTAAGTGGCAGCAGAGAAGCAGGGCAAACCATAATCATGTTGAAACCAACTATTCAAACTATTAAGGAAATAAACAAGCATGAAGACTAAAGAGAAAGATTAAAGCCCCTAAAATACTTCAGCAGCAGAAAACATTAAACAGTGAAGGGTGAATAGGTCTAAGGTGCTTCCAAGAGTCATTTCTTAGCCTAAAACTTTCAGCCTACTGTAGTAAGAGATTATGGAACATAATGAAAACAGGGGAAAACATGAAACAGTTCAGAATACTCCACCAACAGCCAAGCTCATGGATCCAATGATAGAGCCTTCTCAAGAACAAGCATGCAACAACATCCTCAAGACTTCCAAGACTCCAACTTCTTCTTCAACTGACTATGTATTTATTTCAGAGAGTTTCAGTATTACAACTTGTGATCAAACAACAACCAATCAACCAACAACTTCTCATCTTCTACAGAAGTATTTATAGAAGAATGAGGAGGTGAGAATTAACAAAAAGATCTCATGGACCATTAATACAGATTTAAATGAATTCTCGGCCTTTTGAGGGGCTCGATGGAGAAGTGTATAGGTGGATCACTATATTAATGTTTTACAATTAATATCAAAGCTCAGTGGGAGTCTTATTTGACTTTGAGGCTCTGTGTAATGTTTGGAGTAACTCTGCAGATATTTGTTGCATTAGTTTCCTGTGGCAGAATTAACTTCTTGGCAGCGCTGGAGGCCGATATTTCTTTAAGCAATAACTTCGCTCTCTGTTTGAAAGGTTTGAGGCAACAGGTGGCTTTGTGGTAGCTGAGGAATCAATTTGCCTCAAATGCAGCGGTGGAGGTCTTTTCTGCCTGTCAAACACTTATAATTTCTCCTGACTGTGTTTTAACTCTGGGAATTAGGCTTTTGATAAGCATTCTTAGCCGTAATTCCCATATCTGTCTTCAATCTTCTGTTCTTCTGTGATGTGTCTTCAAAACTGATACTCTTTTAAATTGCGTTTAAAATGCGGTGTCTTGTCAATGTGCAGAGCCACGCAGGGCTTTTAAAGGCATCAATGCCCATGGAACACTTGATAAAACATTGAATGAAACCCCGCGAATGGTTCTCTTTAATAGCCTAAAGGCGCGGAAAACGTCTTTCCTAGCCTTTGGCCCTTCTTCATTATACAGTGGAAAACCATAAAAAACTCCTGCAAAACACAAAAATAGTTAAGAAATCCTGCGAAAATAGGTTAAACTGCTTCAGAAGGCGGGAGAGGAGCGTAGCCGTTGGATTGGGACATGTGGACGGTCCAGATCTAATCGGGGAATCGCAATCGGCGGGAAGTGGAAAAGGGTGCGATGAGAAATCTCCGATGTGATTGCGCGATCGAGAGGGCAGAAGCGATTAGATGATGACCGTTGGATCTGAGGATCAGATCAACGGTGGAGAATGCATCGGGGAGTCGCAATCGGAGGGGCAAACAAAACGCATGCGATTGAACTTTGCGATGTGATTGAAATCGCCGATGCGATGGAGCGCTGGCCGTTTGATCGGCTGTCGATCAACGGCAGAGATGAACCGGGAGAAAACTTTTATAATATATGAAAAACAAAGTTTTTCCGGCATTGGGGACGGAAAAGTGCATAGAATGAAAATAGGCGCCCGAATGCGAGGCCTTTAATTATATGGAGGATAATATGCCCGGGGCGTATTTGAAACAAGGGCCAATCGCAATCGGAGTTCAGACCGGTTCTTTCAATTAACCCATTTGAAATATTTGTGATGCGATTAGCACCCGGGATCCTTAACACTTGGTTTTTCAAAAAAAACATGAGACCTGGAGTTATATCAAAAGGGAGCCAATCATATTGGAGTTTATATGATGCAAAGCTAATCGCATCGGAACTTTTGGTCTATGGCAAAAGACTTGCGCTGTTTGAAATTGTGCGATGCGATTAGCGCCGAAAAGCTTTGGCGTTTGGTTTTGACGCAGGGGCATGTGGGGGGAAGTGGTTGGGACTTAGCCCAAGGGGCTTAGGTCCATAGTAATAAAACTTGTTTTTTATGAAAATTTTCAAGGTTTTTAAATGGATTTGGGGGTTTCGGCACAGTTCAAAAAGAAGTTTTAAACCATGTAAGGAGGATTTTCATGAATGGAAGGAGAAACTTATGAAAAGTAGAGGAAATAATATGGAAAAAAGGGGAAGCAAATGAAGGTTAGTTATGAGTGGAAGAAGGGGGAAAAATGATGGTTTTTCAGCAGTTTCTTACATGAAATCAGCAGAATTAATGGGAACAACAACGAGGATATTGGACAGAGGCATGAGGCCTATAAGGAGTCTCTAAGAGCCAAAAATTTTTAATGATAAAATTTGTTCCTTGGAGGCTCAAAAAAGTCTTAGCCACCTTTTGGTATAACAAATATTATAGGTGGCTAACAGTGGCTCCACTTGGGGATGGTGCCTTTTTGAAGGCATCAAGAATTTCAGACCTGCATTCTCTGGGAGGCTGACCTGTGCCTGATCCATTGGGCTGCCCTTCTTTGATTGAATGATCTTCTTTTGCTCTGGAAATGCTAACAGCCATGGAAAACAATGGATTTTTCATCAACAAGCTTTCTACCTACCCAATCCTACTGATCTAACATTTTTTCTTTCTAGAGTGCATTTGGATTGGCAAACTCTCTTTCAACATTTTATTCTTTTTGAAAGCAAAAAATCTAATCTAGTTCTACTTCTTATTTCTCCATGGATTCAGATTAAACAGTTGAATCCATATAATTCTCTACCTAATCTACTATCTGTTTGGGATTAAACTGTCCAATCAGATTTCATTCTCTAATTTCTACAACAGAAATTTAAAAACACCCAAGTCAAGATTAAGCTGTTTGACTTGCTGTGATCTATGGCACAAGAACAAGCTGCACACAGACATTATTTTGCAGAAAATTAAATCCAAATGTAAGGCTTGAGATCTGGAAGTTTTAAAGCACTTCCTTCATCTTTTACAGCTCTGTTTGTACTACTGTGTGAGTTGTTTTCTTCATCATCTGGTTTAGATTTTGAGCTGATTAGAACCATTTTTGCATCTTTTTTGACTCAAAAAATAAAACAGATTTGAGTCATCTTTCTTTTGGGAAACTTAGGTTCATTTTTTTAGCTTGTTTGAACCTTTGATTTCTATCCTAAACTATCTACTGATAAGCCAAGATTAGACAGTTTGGCAAATCGAATTCACTATCCTATCAGCAGAAAAATCTAAAGCTAATTAGTCAAGATTGAATAGTTTGACTAACTATAAGTGTGTTTTGAGAAGTGGCCTTTAAGCTTGCACACTTTCAGAATTCATTTTCCTTTTGGCATGGGGCTGTGCCTTTCTTGTTTTCACAATCTGCCCTCTTTTTCTTTTCTTTTCTTTTTTTTTGTATGTTTTTGTATTTTTGGTTTTTCTAACTTTGAATGCAATGGTTAGACTATGATATTTACAATGAAAAAATAAAAATGCTTTGAAACCTAGGATTCTTGGCAGAAGTAATGCTTGAGCATCCTGCCATTGACAGGACCTCCATATAGATCTTCTCCATTCAATTATTTCAAGAAAAATGTATTGTGACCCCTCTCAGCATGAATAATATAGGGCCCTTTCCACAAGTTCTCAAACTTGCCATGTTTTCCCTTCTCTTCTCTTCTTGAATCCCATTTAAGAATAACATTTCCAACTTGGAAATTGTTTGCCTTAGTCCTTTTATCAAATTGCTTCTTCATATTCTCTTAGAATAATTGTGTTCTTTCATAGACTTCCTCCCTGGTTTGCTGTAAAAGGATTGTCTGGTTGATTCTTCTCTGCATATCATTGTCTTCAATCTGCACTTCTTGAAGGAGTTTCATGACTGGCACTCCCAATGAGGTTGGAAAGACTGCATCCATGCCATAAACTAACTGATAGGGGGACATGTTTATTGATTTCTTTGTGGTCAACCTATCAGCCCATAAGGCATGAACCAGTTTACTGTGCCATGATTTCTGATTTTGCTCCAACAGCTTTTTAATGATATTAATGAGGCTTTTGTTGGAGGATTCAGCTAATCCGTTCCCTTGGGGATAGTAAGCAGTGGAATGGCCCAAGGTTATGTGGTATTTGTGAAAGAAATCAACCATCTTCTTAGATTTAAAAGCAACAGCATTGTCTGTTATGATTTTTCTGGGACAACCAAATCTGGATAGGATGTTTGTTTCAAGAAACTTGATAATGATAGAGTCATTAGCATTCTTGGATGGTATAGCTTCTATCCATTTGGTAAAGAAGTCAGTAGCTGTGAGGATACATTTATGCTGAGCTGAGGAGGATGGGTGAATTTCCCCAATGAATTCTAAACCCCATTGTTGAAAAGGTGCCTCAACTTTGATGGGATGTAAGGGTAAGGGAAGGAGTTTTCTTCTGCCATCAAAGATTTGACACTTATGGCAAGACATAACCAGCTTTTGAGTGTCCGGGAAAAGGGTAGGCCAATAGTAACCAGATCTAAGAATTTTTTTTGTTGTGGCCTTCCAGTAGAGGTGTCCTCCACATTCTCCGTCATGCATTTCATGCATGATTTTTCCTGCATCATCTTCAAGTAAAAATTTAAGCAAAATTCCAACAACATTTTTCCAATATAATACTCCATCTAATATGCAAAAACTCAAAGCTTTTTGTTTTAGAAATCTAGCTTTAGTTTTAGACAAAGAAGGAGGGGCATTTAAATACAAAAGCACATAAATAATGTCAGCATACCAAGGAGAATTTAGAAATGTTTCTTCAATAAAAGGAGCATCAGATTCTTCTATTTCTTCCAACACGTCTACCATATTCATGTCTAGTGCTTGGAAGTTAGACTCAGCCATAAGTTTTGCTAATCCTTGTCCTTTAACTAGTTTGGTGGGCCTAATTTCTAAGTCATATTCAAGAATAGTTGCAATCCATTTTCCCCTTTTACCATCAGGTTCTTGACTTAGAATGTCCTTGACGACAGTATGTGGAACAAAAGCAATTATGTGAGAGTGTAAAATATAGACCCTAAAGTCTTTTAATGCTTTCACTAATGTTAAGGCTTGCTTCTCCATGATGTTATATTTGAGAGGAGCATCTCTTAAGGCCCTACTAAATAAATATATTGGTTGTTCTTGCCCCAAATCATTCTTTTGAAGTAAAACTGCAGCTATTGTATGTTCAGATGCAAAGGAAAAGATGTAAAATCTTTGGTAAAATCTGGACTAATCAGGACTGGTGCTTGAGTAAGAGCTTGTTTGACCAGTTCGAACGATTGTTTAGCTGGTAAAGTCCATTTTACACCGACATCTTTCTTAAGCATGTTTGTAATGTTTTTTAATAGCTCAGCAAGATTAGGGATAAACCTCCTCAGAAAATTAATCTTTCCGATGAAAGATTGCAATTCTTTGAGGCTCCTCGGATGGCTGATCTGCAATATGCCATCTATCCTAGTAGGGTCTATTTTGATTCCTTCTTCCGAGATTATGTGGCCAAGAAGTTTACCTTCTTGGAGACCAAAGAGTGTTTTCTTGGGATTCAATGACAAGCCAAATTTCCTACACTTCTCAAAAACTTTTCTCAAGTGAATCAGATGTTCTTCGTCAGTTTTTGAAAAGACAGTTATGTCATCAAGGTAAATAATTATGAAATATCCAATATCTTCAGAAAAAGCTATGTCCATGGCCCTTTGGAAGGTGGCCCCTGCATTCATTAACCCGAAAGGCATTTTGACATACATAAAGGTGCCCCAAGGTGTGGTAAAAGCAGTTTTGATTTGATCACTTGGGAGCACTAACACCTAGTTGTAACCTGAGAACCCATCTAAGAGCGATATCCTTTTAGACCCAACTACCTTCTGAAGTATATGATCCATATTGGGCAATGGGTAGTTGTCTTTTAGGGATGCTCTGTTTAAGTTTCTGAAGTCGATACAGAGCCTGATTTCCCCTGTTTTCTTTCTAACAGAAACTAAATTTGATACCCATTCTGAAAATCTAATGGGTACTATGATTCCAGCAGCATGCATCTTTTCGATCTCTGCCTTAACTAAAGGTAATTAAAGTGGGTTTATCCTCCTCAGTTTTTGTTTAAAAGGCTTTTGATTTTCCTTCAGGGGGATCTTGTGTTGAATTATGCTGGTATCATAAGACTTCAGATCTGTGTATGCCCAGGCAAAAACATCTTTAAACTCTTTGAAAAACTCTATATATTGCGATTTTATGTGAGTTGGAAGAGTGCTGGACAATTTAATCATCTTGGGTTCTGTTAGGGAGCCTATGTTGTGTTCTTCTACGTTTGTTTCTACAGGCTCCATCCTTGGTTCTTTGGCTACATCGTTAAAATAGAAAAGGTGTTCTAAAGGCGTGAGACCTCTTGGAATTTGATCATTTTTACATTCTAAAACTTCCAGGTCTTTTTGGTCCATGTCGTCAATTAACTCTGCTTCAAACGGACTCTCGTAATGATTTATATCAGCAGAGTGTGTTATTTCTGCTTCTGGGATTTCTTCGATATATAAAAAGTTTTCCTTATGGCTAGTTTCTGATATTGGTATACTAAAATCATTTTCTGATTTCAAGAAATCATCTATGTGTTTTTCAGAGTCAAACACCTACCAGTGATCTTCGTTATCAGGTACAACAGGCCTGTGTTTTAATTTTACGATAATTTGTTCATTTATTTCAGGTGTTTGACAGTTACTGGCATTGAAAGAGAGTTCATTTTCCAAATGATTAAACGCTCTAGGAATGAAAATAAGTTCATATTTTTCAAAGGTTTTCAATAAATTGAGGGTAGCGTTCCAATATTCCCTAAGCCTCAGATTTATGGCTGAGTGTTCTCCTTTGATTTGTTTTATGATAAGTCTAAGATTGATATCTTCTGGGCTTGTATCTGTTTAAGTAATTGTAAGCCTAGGAGAAGTGCCTCATACTCGGCGATATTATTAGTGCATGGGAAATCCAATTTATATGAAAAACTCTGATTTGTATTTTGAATCCACACACCTGCCCTTGCACTTGTCTTATTACAAGATCCGTCAAATTTTATCGTCCAAAGTATGTCTTTCCTATTTTCATTTTCTTGTTGTTGTTGATTGGTAGTGTTTCGAATTTGATTTAGGGGAAGATTGGATTGTTCTGGTGAACTGATTGGGTCTATGTTCTCTTTATCTTGTTGAGTAATTTCATCTTCGTTACATAAGATAAAGGAATCTAAACTTGACTGAATGGAGTAGATTGGAGAGTTGTTTGGTTTGTCTATGTTGCTCACCATGTACTTCATGTGAGATTCCCTGTATAGCCTCTTGTTTTGGTTAAAAACAGGGATGGTAGCATAAGACATGTCCATTTGAAGGCTTCCCTGAAGTTTGGCTCCCCAAGATCTTGATAAGAGCATGCCATACTTAGGGGGAATGTTAGCTACAACTATATCCATAACTAGACTCTTAGCAGGAATTTGAGCTAAAGTAACACACAAATATTTGATTAAAACCAAACATTTGACTCGGCTTGAGTCGAAATAATACAAATATTTGTATGGTTTAGTAATCTCTAAGCCTAAACTCTCCATTACCACCTTGGGCATCAGATTGTGCGAAGCTCCCGAATCTAACATGGCATTATGTAAAATTTTCGCGTGTATGTTCAAGCTAACATAGAAGGGAGGGACAGGCCCTTCTTAGTATTTTCCTTCTACTTCAGGACCAAATAACAACTCAGGTTTGTCGTATGTTAAGTTCAAGGTATCAGTATCACTTCCTAAGTTCAAAGCTTTTAAACCCTGGTTTTTGTACATGTCTTGGGTTACTAGTTCAGCTAGGGGAATGGAAATTTTTATCTTAGCAATCTCTCCCTCAAGGCTGAAAGGAATAATTGACTTGTTGATATTTACATCAGCCCTCTCAATTGAATTATTTTCAGCAACCTTGATTTGCCGAATCTTGTTGGGACTGGTAATTGGGACAGTTTTATTAGGACCACTAGTTGAGGTAATAGGGGTACTCTGTTCATCATTTGGCTGGACACCTTTGTCTTTGTTTAAGTCTGGTTTTTTAGCCGAAATGTTGGTTTTTTCTGTTGTCCTTTTGGGCTAGTTTTATGTGTTTTTCTTGACAGCAGTGCTAGTGTTTTTTTCTTTCGAATTATCTATACTTCCCTTGCTCCTAAGGTCATACTGTTTATGTACCTCCATGATTGCATTTTCAAAACCCAATCTATAGTCATCGGAATCTTCATAGGTGTTTGTATTTTGATCATAAGAGAAGAAACCTTGTTCTTCCTCAGTGAGGAAAACCTCATCCCCACTGTCTGATCCAATCAAGTTTACACGATCTTCTTCCATCCTTTCCAACTCCCTATCTTCCTCATATTGATCCACATAGTTTTGTTGGAAGGGAGGTCTAATCTGTTGGTCATTCTCGTTCTATTTGTCTTGATTGTTTTCTCTTCTATAATTCTGCTTTCTATTTCGAGGAGCAGCTTGGTTTTGATTTACTTGTGATTTCTTAATTATACTCATCTCTTTCATCATTTCTTCCAACATCCTCTCCATTTTTTAGCTTGAAGTAGAAGGAGTGGACTCTTCTCTGAAAGACACTCTCTTCTCGGTTTTCATTCTTGCTCTCTTCTCCATTAAGTTGACTTCCACAGAAAGAACACCTCTTTGCATATCTTCAAGAGTTGCAAAATCTCTCTCTCTTAGTGAATAGGTCATGTCAGAGTCAAACCCTTCAGGAAACTTGCTTAAAGCTGAGCCTTGTGGAGGTTTTAGTTCTGGGGAAAGGGCATTATACAAACTATTAAATCTAGTGCAATAAGCTTGCACACTTTCCCCAGGGTTTCTATGGAGATTTTTGTAATCAGAAAGGACTTGGAGAGGATTCTTCTTCACTTCCCATTTGTTTAAGAACGTTTGATGGAAGCCTTGGAGATCATTAATACTATGGGGGGCTAAACCTTTAAACCATTTTCTTAAATCTCCCCCCAAGCTCTGAGCAAATAACCTAAGCTTGACAGAATCATCATCAATTTCATTTCTGTCAAAGTAGTCATTCATTTTGTCTACATGTTGTGATGCAGTTGTAGCATTGTTAGCATCATATAATGGAATTTTGGACTGATAGTCCTGTGGGAGATTTTTTAACGGTATAGGAAGGACTAGGGGAGCATACCATGCTGCCATGATATGTGGTGGGGGTGGATTCACAAGAGGGGGAGTGGGTTGAAGTGGAGTGGTTTGGACAGTGGATGTTGGATGGACAGATGTGGATGTACCGGGGATAGATTGTTGAGCTGACCTTGGATGAGAGACACCTAAATTTAGAAGGAAATGTAAATCAGGTGGTGTAGTTTCTCTACTACCAGGTTGTTCACTTTGTTCTGGGGATGAAAGTGAAGACTCAGATTCTATCTGAATTATATCATCAAGCGACCTAGTTTTAAAAGGATTTCTAAAGAAAATTTTATCTTAGAAGACTTCCTAAGTATACTTTCAGGGTTGTCAACTTCTTCCAGTGGATTTGGGTTAGGGTAGGCTCTAGTATGAATCTTTCTAGGAGCCACTATGCTATGTTTTTCAGACCTAGTTTGAAAAAGAAAATTTTTAACCAAATATGACAATCTTTTAAGAGGCTAACTGATCTTTTCAGAAGAAGGAAAATTTTAATCTTAAAGCCTTCTAGCTGAGTTTGTATGATGCTTTTAAGACTTGGGGTCTTCCCAGTGGAGTCTTAAGGTCTATTTTTTAGGGTTGTGGAGTCGCCGGGTGGAGATTTTTAGCTCTTTTGGAGGTAAAAGGTTTTATGGTCCACCGCCAAGTTTATTATGAAGCCAAACTGAAATTTTTTTCGGGTTTTCTGAGTTATTTTGGTCTTATAGGTTATGAGAATGTCCTAAATCTATCTTAACACTTAGTAGGGTGTCAAAACACACAAAGTTCACTCTTATGGCTTGGTAACTGAATCCTTCAAGGTTTTGATAAAGCTTTATAATAATCATAAGGGTTACTTAGTTTGTCACTGATTCAAAAGGTCCTATCATGATTACCATTGCTTGGTCGTGCTTGAAGAAGGTCACTTATGTTATATTAGACGGTGAGTGTTTTGTTTTGCAGATTTTACTCAGAGTCCCACCGTGATCGCCATTATGTTGGTGTCTCGTGTTTTGATAGTTTGGCAAATCAAAAGACAAGGCAACATCAGAACCAATCTTTAGAGTTACAGGATCTAGTCCTCATGTTCTTAGAGTGGGATCTCTAAAAAGTTTGTTTGCAAAGGTTTATCTTGTGTGCTTTGAGTATTGATTTTAGACTAGTTATTAAGTGCAGGTGTTTATTTGTTTGATTGTTAGGTTGGATTGAGACAGAAGAACATGAAAGGCCTAGGAAAGATATATAGGACAGTGAAATATCGGTTTCATTGGGCAATGGAGTCCAGAAAAGGTCATAGCAAACTCATCAATGGATATAGGATATCAAAGGGAAAATCTAACTTGGCCACAGGATCCTTTTGTTTGTGGAATGAGATGAACATTAATGATTTAGAAAGAGAAGTTTAATTCTCAAAAAATGGAATTCAAAAGCATAACTTGGACAATAAAGAGATTTTTAATAGACAGGGCTAACCATGAAATCTACAAATCACACCTTAAGAAAATAATGATTTCAAAACAACTTTTAAAATGAAATCTAAGATTCGGGGAACACCCTATTTCCTCAAAGATCTTATTTCAAATGACTTAGAAAACATAAAAGATTCACTGATAATTGGAGTCATAGAAGAGGGAACACCTAAAAACATCTATGATCATAATTATAACGACCTTTAAGCCAACTGCTTAAGTAAGGACAAAGGGCAAGATCAAAACAGACCTCTTTGATTCACTATAAGCAAAGAACTTCAAAGGGAGACTTCAATAATAGTTTCTAAGTGGCAGCAGACAAGCAGGGAAAACCATAATCATGCTGAAACCAACTATTCAAACTATTAAGGAAATAAACAAGGATGAAGACTAAAGAGAAAGATTAAAGCCCCTAAAATACTTCAGCAGCAGAAAACATTAAACAGTGAAGGGTGAACAGGTCTAAGGTGCTTCCAAGAGTCATTTCTTAGCCTAAAACTTTCAGCCTACTGTAGTAAGAGATTATGGAACATAATGAAAACAGGGGAAAACATGAAATAGTTCAGAATACTTCACCAACAGCCAAGCTCATGGATCCAATGATAGAGCCTTCTCAAGAACAAGCATGCAACAACATCCTCAAGACTTCCAAGTCTCCAACTTCTTCTTCAACTGACTATGTATTTATTTCAGAGAGTTTCAGTATTACAACTTGTGATCAAACAACAACCAATCAACCAACAACTTCTCATCTTCTACAGAAGTATTTATAGAAGAATGAGGAGGTGAGAATTAACAAAAACATCTCATGGACCATTAATACAGATTCAAATGACTTCTCGGCCTTTTGAGGGGCTCGATGGAGAAGTGTATAGGTGGATCACTGTATTAATGTTTTACAATTAATATCAAAGCTCGGTGGGAGTCTTATTTGACTTTGAGGCTCTGTGTAATGTTTGGAGTAACTCTGCAGATATTTTTTGCATTAGTTTCCTGTGGCAGAATTAACTTCTTGGCAGCGCTGGAGGCCGATATTTCTTTAAGCAATAACTTCGGCCTCTGTTTGAAAGGTTTGAGGCAACAGGTGGCTTTGTGGTAGCTGAGGAATCAATTTGCCTCAAATGCAACGGTGGAGGTCTTTTCGCCTGTCAAACACTTATAATTTCTCCTGACTGTGTTTTAACTCTGGGAATTAGGCTTTTGATAAGCATTCTTAGCCGTAATTCCCATATCTGTCTTCAATCTTCTGTTCTTCTGTGTTGTGTCTTCAAAACTAATACTCTTTTAAATTGCGTTTAAAATGCAGTGTCTTGTCAATGTGCAGAGCCGCGCAGGGCTTTTAAAGGCATCAATGCCCATGGAACACTTGATAAAACATTGAATGAAACCCCGCGAATGGTTCTCTTTAATAGCCTAAAGGCGCGGAAAACGTCTTTCCCCGCCTTTGGCCCTTCTTCATTATACAGTGGAAAACCATAAAAAACTCCTGCAAAACACAAAAATAGTTAAGAAATCCTGTGAAAATAGGTTAAACTGCTTCAGAAGGCGGGAGAGGAGCGTAGCTGTTGGATCGGGACATGTGGACGGTCCAGATCTAATCAGGGAATCGCAATCGGCGGGAGGTGGAAAAGGGTGCGATGAGAAATCTCCGATGCGATTGCGCGATCGGGAGGGCAGAAGCGATTAGATGATGACCGTTGGCTCTTAGGATCAGATCAACGGTGGAGAATGCATCGGGGAGTCGCAATCAGAGGGGAAAACAAAACGCATGCGATTGAACTTTGCAATGCGATGGAGTGCTGGCCATTTGATCGGCTGTCGATCAACGACATAGATGAACCGGGAGCAAACTTTTATAATATATGAAAAAACAAAGGTTTGAAACAAAACAAAGGTTTTCTAGCTTTGGGGGCGGAAAAGTTCATAGAATGAAAATAGGCGCCCGACTGCGGGGCCTTTAATTATATGGAGGATAATATGCCCGGGGCGTATTTGAAACAAGGGCCAATCGCAATCGGAGTTCGGACCAGTTCTTTCAATCAACCCATTTGAAATATTTGCGATGCGATTAGCACCCGGGATCCTTAACACTTGGTTTTTCAAAAGAAACATGAGACCTGGAGTTATATCAAAAGGGAGCTGATCGTATTGGAGTTTATATGATGCAAAGCTAATCGCATCGGAACTTTTGGTCTATGGCAAAAGACTTGCGCTGTTTGAAATTGTGCGATGCGATTAGCGCCGAAAGGCTTTGGCGTTTGGTTTTGACGCAGGGGCATGTGGGGGGAAGTGGTTGGGACTTAGCCCAAGGGGCTTAGGTCCATAGTAATAAAACTTGTTTTTTATGAAAATTTTCAAGGTTTTTAAATGGATTTGGGGGTTTCGGCACAGTTCAAAAAGAAGTTTTAAACCATGTAAGGAGGATTTTCATGAATGGAAGGAGAAACTTATGAAAATTAGAGGAAATAATATGGAAAAAAGGGGAAGCAAATGAAGGTTAGTTATGAGTGGAAGAAGGGGGGAAAATGATGGTTTTTCAGCAGTTTCTTACATGAAATCAGCAGAATTAATGGGAACAGCAACGAGGATTTTGGACAGAGGCATGAGGCCTATAAGGAGTCTCTAAGAGCCAAAAAAATTTAGCGATAAAATTTGTTCCTTGGAGGCTCAAAAAAGTCTTAGCCACCTTTTGGTATAACAAATATTATAGGTGGCTAACAGAACCTCTCAGAAGAAAACTTATAGAAAAAAATCCATGACTTGTTTGAAGAAGCATTCAATAATCCCAATTTCCTCATATATCATATATCCAAAAATATAGCTAACCAAGATCTAAAAGCGTCCCAATATTTTTCTAAAAGCTTCTTGGGAATACCAACCTTTAAATCAAGGGAAAATAATATTTATTCAAGCAAGGATGACATTTCTCCTAGCCCCTCTTGTATCTTTTCCTCCTTGTCAAGTTTCCATCCCTCTCTAAGGCATCATAATATGTTGGCTACTCCCTTCCTTTAGCTATAATTTTTTATTAATAAAATAGAAAAATACACCAGATAATAAATTTTAGCCCACGATATAAATGTGGGCAACCCAAAATTACAAGTATTTAATTACACCACAAATTTTGGAGAAATGAAAAGGGGGTGTCACAATTTTACGGAAAAGGGAATGTCACAAATTTTGGGGAAATTTTATGGCCAGGCCTGACAACCCTAACATTTGGTTTGAGTTACCTCGATGACTATCGACTCAACCATTTATAAGTTGAAATTTCTCATGTCATACTACAAATTACCTATGTTCAACCCTTACACACAACCTCATATTTTTATTTCTACCTTGTATGATCACTAGCTGAACTGACACCTAAGATCCATGTATGAACTTGGCTTCCTACATGACTTAGAGATTGGTTCTCAAATTTTTCATTCTGATACTAGGTTAAATTTTTCATGAACCTAACACTCAACACTTTATTAACCTAGTTGATTACAAATCTATTGAATAAATGCACAACTCGGTTCTTAACACAATTAGCAGAAGCACAATTACACCAATCTCAATCACAAGTGACACATACAAAATATTCCCACTAAAAAATTCTTTATTAATAACTCGATCAAAACTTACTTTGGCTCCCATCTTGGGATAATGACCCAACTAAAGAAAATACAAGTATAACATACCCTGGATATGATCCAACTAATCGGGCCCTATATCTGTCATTGATCTCCTTGACTGATTTGGATCTCTTATGTTACATTGTTGTACCTTCCTCAGACTTGACACACTAGAATGGAAGTCCTTTTCCACTCGCCACTAAGATGCATCTATCAATGTCTTGTGTTGTATGATGTGTCTTTCTCCTCTCCCTATCCTTGTTTTTATAACTTTACATTTAACTAAATCTCTAGAATTAATATTCAAAGTGATTGGTGACCATGATTAGATCTCACATCACTTGAAGTTAATGGTTGAGATTAAAACATAATCACTAAAATGAATACTTTACTTTTCCTAAGTTTCTTTACCTCAACATCTAACATAATTAATTATGTGCTTTTCCTAAGTTAGACTTAGGTTAAGCTACAATAGCAACTTTCTCAACACTTGAGCAAGCGTACCAAGTAGACTTTTGGTGGCTTCTATAAGCCTAAATAGTACTTGCCCAAACTACAAACATCAACATTATTAATCTAGACTGTGATGTAGCAATGAATGGAAAATATTGTTCATTAATGGAAAACAATACTTGAGATTATGTACCTCTTTCTAAAGAAGAAAACTTGTTAATTGTAAACGGATGTATATAAATAAGTATGCATCAAATTGAAGTGAGGAAAGACAAAAGACTGGACCAATGGCCAAATGATTTTCTTAATTAGCAAGAGTTGATTATACTAAAACCTTTGTCTTTGTATCCAATATGAATCTATGTTATGAAACCAGCTCCCAAAATAGAAGAAAGAGAGATCAACGCCTTAGAAATCAAACACTTCGACGGGGAAACCTCCTTTCATTACATAAATGAACAATTATTGGATGATACAAATGAAAAAACCTCATTTATATATATATAGGAGTCCATGGGGTCACAATATAATCCTATCCGACCTAAAAATAATAATGTAAGGGCACAACAATAACAATAGTGGGCTTTTATGTGGCACAATAATAACAATATGGGAACTACAGGGGTACAACAATAACAATAAGGGGGTAACACTAACAACAATAAGGGACTACACTAGTAATATAGGGACCTAACATGCCCCTCTCCTTCAAAAAATTGTTGTCCTCAACGCTATCTCTGGATACTTCTGTATAAAATTCTCATCCTTCGATGTGGAATCTTCAGTGGGTAAGTTCTTCCACTTGATGAGATACTCTGAAATTGATCGATTTCATAACTATCAAGTTCTTGTTTCCATGACTGCTTCAGGTTCCAATATGATTTTTCCTTCCTCATCAAGTTCTAGCAATATGGTTTGAACTAGAAGTTTGTCCCTATAACCTTCTTTAAGCATGAAACATGGAAAACTGGGTGCACTCGAGAAGAAGTAAGAAGCTCCAATTTGTATGTCATAATACCAATATTTTGCAACACCTTGTAAGGACCATAGTACTTTGGTGATAATTTATTATCCTTCTTAGCTTGCTTGAGGGACATTTGTTTGTATGGTTGCAGCCGTAAAAATACCCAATCTCCTACATCAAAACTTCTCTCATTGTGATTTTGATCTCGTTATTGTTCATTCAATTTTGTGCCAAATTTAGGTTATCCTTTGAGAGTTGGAGAACTTGTTTTTTGATGCTAGATGTGATCTTTCACTGCTTGTACCTTAGAATTTTCTCTTAAAGATGATGTGATGGAGTGTGGATGATATCCATAAAGTGCCATAAATGGGGTCGTTTTTGCTGCAATATGGAAGGAAGTGTTATACCACCATTCAGCCAGAGGTAACCACGTGACCCATTGTGTTTGTTTATCATATACAAAACAACTAAGATAACCTTCCAAACATTTTTTCACTATCTCATTTTTCCCATCGGATTGAGGATGATAAGATGAGATATGAGCTAGTTGAGTACCCAAACAAGAAAATAATTCCGTCCAAAAATTTCCAGTGAAAATGGGATCTTTGTCACTTACAATAATCTTTGGGTTTCCATGTAGAATTTGAATTGTTTCCATAAATGTAGTAGCAATTGTACTTGCTTTAAATGGATGAGATAATGCATAAAAGTGTTCATACTTGGTAAGTCTATCAACTACCACCATGATGGTACTCTTTCCTTCGGAATTGGGTAAACCTGTGATAAAATCCATTGAAACCTCCTCCCAACTTTGACTTGGAATGGATAAAGGTTGTAGCAGACGCGGGGTCTTCATTGTATCAACTTTATTTTGCTGGCAAACCAAACATTCCGCCACAAACTTTTGAGTATCATATTTAAGGCCATCCCAAAAAAATCTTTCTTCACCCTATGGTAAGTTTTTTAAAATCCTGAGTGCCCTCCTAAGGGAGAGGTGTGCAATTCCAAAAGAAAATTTTGTTTTATTTGGGAATTCTTACAAAGATATAAGCGATATTTGTACCATATGGAATCATTTTTCCAACTAAATGTATCAAATGCAATGGGATCTTGCTATAACTTTTGAATGAGTGTCCATACTTCTTTGTCATTCTTTCATTCCTCCCTTGCTTCGGTTATCCAATTGTTGGAGAGGTAAATCCCCTCTTCAGACAGAGGTGATCCCTACTACCCAGATTGGGTCTAGCAACAATCAAGTCACGCTAAGACGCAGGTCTCTAGTTACAAAATGACAAGAAAAGATAAGTTTCCTACCTCAGGTCCTACGCGATGGTCGTCGAAAGAAGGATGATGTTTCCCATCCTCCGCTTCAGCAAATCACGATCCTTCCGCTTAGCGTGTCCGAACACCTGCACATATGCGAAGAAACACGACAATATACAGCATAGAATCTGAATCTTGTAACTAAACATCAGTCAGAGAGGATGTAACTCATTGCATCAAAGATCAAGATACATGAGTGAAACCATAATCAAAGTCGCTTATCATTAATAAAACAAAGGAATGATACAACCTTAAGCTCTGACGCTAGATCTTCCTTCGGTAGGGTCGATAGCGAAGCACGTCTCAATGAAGCTCGTCGGGAATGGGACAAAGCTCTCTCTCTTCGGCTTGGCTCTCAAAGGCTGTCTGGCGATAGTCTCCTTGCTACAGATTCAGCTCTTAGTTCTATGACCATTAAGGCTAGCTTGCAAAGGGAAAATGGCAAGCTTATATACATGGTGGAAGGGGAGTTGGGATCCCTACAATGGTGGGATTGGCTTTATCCTCAAGGAAGCTTCCTTGATAGGTGGAAAACTACTTCCCCTACATGGAGATCCGGAGCCAAACCTCCCAACTCATTTTAGAGACTCGTTCAGGAGTTGGTTGGAATTAAACTTTCGCCATTTATTTAAAAAAAACAATCCTTATTAAGCTTGGTGCGAGTAATACACCAGGACAGAGCGCTAGTTGGCACACCCTCTTTGGTGGATTTCCCCCATTGGCGCGAGGGCTGAACTGGCTAGTTGCGCCAAGGCCAAAAGGTCTATTTTTAGGGTTTTTTACAGGAAATTGTCTTCAAAGGAATGATGGTCTGTGTCAAGGGAATGCCATGAAAGTGGTTTCAGGTCATGTCATTGCTCACAGGTCACGGAAAAGGCCCTCCAATGTGCAGGAAGGGGGATTGTAGGGATGGTGACAAATTACTGTGTAACACCAATATGGTTGGATAATAGAAATGGCACAAAGCAATGCTTCCACCTCCTCATCCTTTCTTGAGAGTGCATCTGCAACAACATTTAGCTTCCCTTTTTTGTAGATGATTTCAAAGTCATAAACCAACATCTTCGTGACCCATTTTTGTTGCTCTTCTAGAGATAGTCTTTGTTCCAAAAAGTATTTAAGACTATCATCATCAATTTTTTCCTTTAAGTGTCTTCCCATTAGGTAAGGTCACCATTTCTTTAGTGCATGTAGTATTGCCAACATTTAATTCTCATAAATAGCTTTCTGTAAATACTTTCCTTTGATTAGATGGCTTTCAAAAGCAATGGGTCTTCCTTCTTGCATTAAAACAACACCAATTCCATTTCCTGAGGCATCACATTCCACAATAAAAAATTTTGTGAAGTCTGGTGTAGCTAAGACTGGTGCTAGGCAAATTGCCTCTTTAAGATGTTGAAAGGTCTTAGTTTCTTCAGGAGTCCATGAAAATGCATCTTTCTTCAATAATGTTGCTAGAGATGATTTTATTCTCCCATAATTCTTAACAAACTTGTGATAATACCATGTTAACCCGATAAATCCTCACAACTGCTTTATGGTTGTGGGGACTTTCCATTCCTTAATGGCTTTAATTTTGTTAGGGTCTAACTTAACACCCTCCTGAGATACAATATGACCCAGATATTCCAACTCTTGTACTCCAAAGAAACATTTGGAGGTTTTTTCATATAATTGTTTCTCCTCCAATAGTTCGAGCATCATGTCAACATGTTGAACATGATCCTTCCAAGACCTACTGTAGATTAGTATATCATCAAAAAATACTAACACAAATTCTCTAAGGAGGGGTTTGAAAATGGAATTCATCAACCCTTGAAATGTAGAAGGTGCATTGGTAAGGCCAAAAGGCATAACCAAAAATTTATAATGACCCTCATGAGTTCGAAATGTTTTTTTTGGAATATCTTCGGTCTTCATTCTAATTCGACGATACCTTGAATGGAGATCCAACTTGGTAAAATAAATTTCTCCATGTAATTCATCAATCACAAGAATGGTAAATTTATCTTTAGTAGTGAACTTATTAAGCTCCCTATAATCCAGACACATGCGCCATGATCCATCCTTCTTGTGCACCAATACTATTGGAGCAGAGAAAGAACTTTGACTAGGTTGAATTATACCAGTCTCTAACGATTCTACAATCATACATTCAATTTCGCTCTTTTGGCCATAAGGATATCTGTAAGGCCTGATTTTTGTAGGAATACTTCTTGGAATCAAATGAATAGCATGATCATGATCACGAATATGTGGGAGTCAATTGGGAGTTTCAAACACCTTGGAATGATTTTCCAAGACTTCTTGGAGATCTGGAGAAATAGATGATTTTGATGTTGGAACTTCTAGTGAGCATAATTGTGCAATTACGCCTCGTTGCTCTTTCTTCAAAAGCTTTGTCATGGCATTAGAGCTTATTATCTTTCCCGACTTCCCTGTGATACGCCGTAATTCAACTACCTTTCCTTCCGGGAAAAAAAAATAAAATAAATAAATAAATAAAATAAAATAAAATAAATAAATAAAAATAAAAAATAAAATAAAAAAATAAAAAAAATAAAATAAAAATAAAAATAATCAAGAAAAGTTCCCGAAAATTAAAAGCTATTGTCCCCAAATATTGTAACCATTGTACTCTTAATACAACATCAGCACCTCCCATTGGAATGGAAAGCATTGGACTATTCAATACATATTCCCCCATGGTTAGTTGATATTGTGGCATTTTCCAGAGCAATTTATAGTTCCTTCATTTGCAACTATCACTTGACACTCTGGTGTTGGGTATAGGAAGAAATGCAATTCCTTGGCTACATTATAATGAATAAATTATGGGAACTACCTGAATCAATCAACACTATTACTTTTTTCTTCTTGATATGTCCTTCTATCTTGAGATTTTAAGGAGTGGTAATTCCTGCCAATGCATTACAGGATATGGTCAAACTCATTTCTTCTTTCTCTAAGGTTGGTTCCTGGTGTATATCCTCTTCTTTTGAATTTTATTGATAATTTTCTTCCTCCTCTTCACAATATATGTAAAATAATTTCTTCTCAGCACACTTATGACCTTTAGTGTATTTTCTATCACAACTGTAGAAAATCCCTTTTGCTCTTTTTTCTTCCAATTGTTATGGTGTCAACCTTGTAGGTTATGGAAGTCTAGGAGTAGCAACACTTCTATATTTATAGATGTGAGTGGTAGGATTCCTTGTCTCCATAATTTTACTTTCATTTTTTCTTGCCAACCTGAATGCCTTCTCCAATGAATCAGGTTCCCAAAGGCAAGCCTCGTTTTGGATGTTATCCTTTAAATTGCCTATGAAGACATCAATCCTATGTTCCTCTGGGATATCAGTTACCCTTATATTCATTTTTTTTAAGTCCTTAATTTTCTCCACCATTGAACCCTTTTGTTTGAGATTTATCAATTGGCTAAAGAAAGTGTTGCTCTTTGTTCCTCATAATTATGTATTATCATTTCCTCCGTAAAAATTGACCAAGTGACAATTTTTTTACGAGAGAAAATCCATCAATACCATACAAATGTATTTTGTTCTAAATATAAAATGAAATATGTACCTTTTGTGTGTTTTTCACATTATGGAGATCAAAATATTGCTCCATCCGTAGTATCCATGTTACGGGATCGTTGCCATCAAACTTCCTCATATCGATCTTTGGAATATGGTGGGTCTTCAATACAACATTACAGTTTACGAAATCACAATTAACATGTATTTTGTTATCATCATGAGTTTCCTCTACTACATTTTCACCATCATCAATCATTTCTTGTATAAGCTTTGTCAAACCTTCTTTCAAACCTTCCATGCCTGCTTTTAGATCATTCTTCATGTCTTTCATGTTAGCTTCCATGTCATCCATCTTGCCTTCCATGTCATCCATCTTAGCTTCCATGCCATTCTTCAAACCATCCATCATAGCTTCCATGCCTTTCTTCAAACCATCCATCTTAGCTTCCACACCTTCTTCAAAACTTCCATTTCATTTTTTGTTGCTCTTTGCGAGAGCGAAAGTTGTTGCGCGTGTTCTTGTAATTTTGATATATCATGTTGCATTTATTTCTCTTCATGAGTAATAGTAGAGCCTTCTAAGGGCTTAATGGGTGTTGAATTATTTTTTGGAGGCATTTTAGAACCCAATACTAATATCTATGCTTCAATACACCCTTGGAATCACTTCAAACTGATTTTTCAAACAAGACTTATGCAATTTGAAAAAAAATACACACATTTTTCTTGCTTTTGAAGAGCTTGATATTGAAACTAATGTATCTCTGTAATTTCGAATCCCTAAGATTTTATCTTCGGTCCTTTAGTATCCCTTTGAATCGTCTTTCCAATGCCACAGGTCTGACCTGATTTGGATTCTTCAAGACAAGGTTATGCCCAATCTCCCACAATGTTCTAATTATGGACTAGTTTAGTAGAGTGAACTTGTACGGCGTGCCACATGTCATTGTTTTCTCATTCGGCTATGAAATTTATATACAGGAAATTTCAGTCTGTTTAATTTTGACCACTTTATACATAATTCCTATCAAATGCTTAGAGAGAGAGAGTTATGACATTTTTCCCAAGGTCACTTCTTTGAGATGAAATTCAGGAGCCTACAAAAACACTAACTTCAACATATCATATCTCAGAAAATATTGTGAACCAAGAACTAAAATTTGTACACGACGTTCCTTAGGATTTCTTCTCAAATGGGTTTTTTTTTAGCTTCTGAAACTTCGTAGAAAAAAATTTACAGCGAAAGTTCCACAGTGGCATGTTTGAAGTAGAGAAACCCTAGAATCCAAAGCTCTAATACCAAATGTTAAGAAACCAACTCCCAAAATAGAAAAAAAGAGAGATCAATGCCTTATAAATCAACCACTTCGAGAGGGAAACATCATTTACATTACATAAATGAACAATTATTGGATGATACAAATGAAAAAACCTCCTTTCTATATATAGGAGTCCATGGGGTCACAATATAATCCTAGCCGACCTAACAATAATAATGTAAGGCCACAATAATAAAAATAGTGGGCTTTTATGAGGCACAATAATAACAATATGGGGACTACAGGGGTACAAAAATAATAATAAGGGGGCCACACTAACAAAAATAAGGGACTACATTAGTAATATAGGGACCTAACAATCTCATCTACCTCGTTCTAGCCCTTGTATATTCATGTAAATGGGTGGTCCAATAAATTGATGTTAAGCCTACCTTTTCACATGGGATTTACAATTAAGAAATTTACATGGAACAACTTGTTGACTATATAAAGGAGGAGGAGATATAGTCATAAAAACAATTCTAAAACACCACAAGATATGTGTATATCTTTGTTATTACACACAACACACCCATGGAGAAAGATGAACCATTTTAAGTTTCCAACTAAATTGACTTAATCAACATAACTAGAAAACCATATGATTTTGGTAGAGAGTTAAGAAAACGTTTGTTAACACTCAAAAATCATACAAGCAAAAGGCATTAGAAAATGTCAAACATAAGGTACAAATAAAGATTTACAAGGAAGAAATACATTATAGGAGCTTAAAATTTTAACTTTTCCTAAGGTCAAGCAGGCAAATTTATTAAACTACACACAGGAAGCACTGACCCCAAGCGATCATTGCGGCTTTTTCTTCGATACTTATGAAGATCATCGCGGTTATCCCTCAAAGAGTCGTGCGGTCCTGAGGATGCGGAAAGTCACCATCTGGGACCACTTGGCACACTTGGAGAAAAAGATTCTCACTCACGCTAGCCAAGTACATCTACCTTGGAGCCACCTTGAGGCATTAGTGAAACACACAAAGGAATCATACGCCCACTCTTGTGTCAACATCCATCTTGTACCAAGAGAGGGAGGGAAAATTTGAAATTTATCTATAAAAACCAGCCATGGGAAGATAAATATGAGAACACATTTTTATGCTAGCCAAGTTGCTCAGAAGCAAACCAACTTGTGTTGTCCAGCAACAAGAGGATTGGAAGAATTCAGTTGTTGGCCATCCAACACCTCAATCCAAGAGAGAATATTTCACCACGTGTTCGTCGATCTACCATCCTTCAAGAGGGAAGAGAGGCTTGTTGAAAGCTTGAGGGGAAGAGACCCCCTTGTCTTGGATATTGGAGCTCTGTAGCTCTAAGGATCCACTACAACAGATTTATCATCCTATATTCTACTACTACCAGCACCTAATAAAGGGAGAGATCTCTCCATTTTTGAGTTATTAGTGTGTTTGCTCGATTGAGCATGTTCTTGTACATGTTATTTTGTTTTTTTTTCTTTGTTTATGTAGCATGCTATGTTTCCATTTAACTTAGCTTATTACATGTTAAACTTGTTCCACTAACGTTTGACAAACCAATTGAATTGTGACTTACGTGTAGGAAATAAGCCTCCCTATTGAGCATAGTGTATTTCATCCTCCCATGTGTCAAATACACTACAATAGGAATGGCGACTCCACTAGATTCTTTATTTTGAGCTAATGGTTGTTGATGCAGGTCCTCTCTCCTACTCAGACTTGCTGCAAAACCAATCTTGCTTCCTCTCAACACTTTTCAATCACCCTCAGTGAGAAATTTGGCTCGGAGAAGGCAAAATTTTTCAGTCTCTGTAATCCACGGGCAATCTATTTTGATAGACGTGTGGTCTTCGTGCCTGAGTGAAGATAATTCACGCGGTAGGCAGTGAACTCAATTTTCACTTATTTTTCTCAAATTTTGTAGTTGTAAGGTGTTGGAAACCCATAAGAAATTTTTTGTCACTGTGCTCTAGAAATTCATGACTGGTTAGGACACTTTTTGCTGGAATTAACCTAGCAAATAGCTTGTTTTAATTTTAGTTTTTTATCATTGTAAATCACATATAGTTTAAGTAGGGGAAAGTAAGTGGCCTTCAATCCACATATGCTATCTGAAAAAACGATTTTCTGGTAAAAAATATTGAACACATAGAGTAATTAGTGGAAAAATAAGTGGCCCATACATCCACACATCTTTAGCTAATTCTTGTTTTTCAATTTTTGCATTAGGATTCGGAACCAGGACCAAATTATCGAAAAGAAACCAAGTAATCTCTGCCAACCTTTCACCTCACGGTGAGCCTGGGTATGAAAATGAACTTTCTTAATATAATTTTTCATCTCCCTATAGTGCAAAACTTAGTCTAACTAGGCAAGGTGTAAGCGGCCCATAATCTGCACATCATTTATTTTTTCAAGGAACAATCACACATAGCGTAATTAGAGAATGATTGTAAAGAATCACCGCATATCCACATCTCATGATACTTTTTATTGTACAATCCAAAGCACACACGAAGCATCAGTACGTATTGGACCAAAATACACCCAGTGTGTTGGAACCTTTGTCCTCTTCTTATAGTTACTTCACCAACGAACACCATAAGAAAATTAATGCTCTCTAAAAATAACCTCTAATCGAACTCACTGGATTCTCCCCACAGGGGCCAAAAAATAAATTATAGTTCAGGTTAGGACCATTAGGGGTAGGCATCCAATAAGCCATCGTGGTTATTCTACATTTTGTGTGAGGAGCTAAATCTGAGATCTTTTAACTAAACCTAGAATTATCATTTCAATTAAACATAATAAGAAGGAAAATAGTTTATTTCTAGCTCAAAATTTATTTGATGATAAAATACAAGTAAAATTCATTTACAACATATTAAACAAGTAAGATATTTCATTTCAGAAATTTACATAAGTAATCAAAAATCGAAGAATACTTGTATCAATAGCTTGGTTAAGATGCTCCTAATTTTTTTGAGACGCTCATGTTGGCCTACCCGACTGGATTTACCTCCCAACCAACTAGGAATGATTTTCTAGCCCAAGGAACCTCCACAGGCTCCCTAGCACTCCGAGCCCAAGTCCAACCAGTTGTAGTGTGTCCAAGTTAGAATCAACACCCTCCAATAGATCTAAGTTTGATTCCTCTCATTTTCTCTCCATCTCTCCCTTCTCTTCTCCACATTTATCCTCCAAAATAAATTTCTCCAATGCCAAACAAAGACCAAGGATCTCCCCCTCTCCTCTTACCCTCATTCCCTTTTATGTCTCTTCCTCTCATCCACCTCAACTACCTACCATTAATTCCATGACTACCACCTCATCCTTTTAATTTATTAACCTTGACTTTCTTACCATATCTTATCCAAAAGTAGATATGAATATAGATATTTTATTCAAAAATAATTGGGAGAAGATCATACATTATCTAAATGTAGATTTGAGAAGACATATTGGGTATACAAAATCTATATATTTGATTTAGAAATAAATGAGAGAAGACCATACTGTATCTAAAATTTGATTTGAGAAAACATATTGGGTATACAAAATCTAGATATTTGATCTAGAAATAAATGAGAGAAGACCATACATTATCTAAAAGTTGATTTGAGAAGACATATTAGGTATACAAATTCTAGATATTGGATTTAGAAATAAATGAGAGAAGACCATACATATTCTAAAAGTAGATTTGAGAAGACATATTAGAAATGAAATAACAAATAATAAAATTTGTATCAGTAAAAATAAAATAAAATTACAAATTCACAAGTGTAGATATTACTAAAAAATTATAAGTCATTATTTACAAATTAATTAAACACTAATCAAAATTTACCTTACAGGACCATTACATATACCCCTCCTTCAGAAAACTTTGTCCTGAAGTTAGAATGAAAATGACACAATGAGTTTGAAATAAGTTTAAAAATAAACTGTAACAAAATAAAGAGAGATATAGTAGTCAAATTAAGTCAATAAATGATACCACCTCCCATCAAGAGTCTCCAATCTAACTTATAACCTCTTATCCTTCCTAACGTAGTTTCTCTCCCATCATATCCATCCTCTGCTGCAATATACTATGGCATCAGTTATACCGATCTAACCACTGATAAAACCAATGTGGTGGAAGCGTCGACTATATTGACCTAACTTCCCTAGTAGGTAACTGGAAATCGTCATCACACGTCCAAGGGAGGGTGTCCATCACTACCCTCCCACGATTCTAGGCTTGGAGGTTACACAGTGGGAAATGCCTCCACCCCTCCTCAAAACCAGGGTCAACAACCTAATATGGACCACACTACAAAGCTGGTTGGATACTTGTCAGCGAATAATCTAGTCAGGTAGTCTTGTCACCTATATCATTTACACTTTACCCATGTCATGATAGTGCATATCAAGTAGATACAAAATGTAATAGAATAATGTACATCATACCATTCCTCGTCGGATATGTCAACATTTCCCATCGAAAGCGTAAATCTTGGTAATCATATAGTTCTTTCCAATCTGTAGTTTAGTTCTCATTCATGCATATACATAACAACAAAAACATATATAGATAAGTGATCTTAATCCTCATGTTATTAAGTCCAACATCCATGTCTCAAATTTTTCACCCATAAAAACATACTGGAAATAAATCGTACATTAGATCAATCATAATTTTGATAAGTCATTCATTAGATAAATCATATCCCCTTAAGTCATACATCAAACAACAATAACTCTGAGAATTCATACACTAGATAAATCATAACCAATTAATTCATACATCAGGTAAATCATACATCAGGTAAATCATACATCAAATAATTCATACATCAAATATTTTAATCAAAAATACCTAATATATCTAATGATTTATATAAGTAGTTTCATCTGTCCAACTAAAATGCAACAATATTACACAGTGTTCAGAAAATAACATGGAACTACAAATAAAGTCTTAGCATAGGTACCTATATAAGTCAAAATGGGCATCACAGATGCTCAAAAATGAGGGGTAGTCACGATGTATAGTCTCTGCATCCTCCCAGGTATCAGATTCTGGAATATACTTGTCCCACTGGACCTTAACCTGATCCACCATGCGACGTTTGAGATGTCAAACCCTACGGTCCAATATGCATAATGGTTTGACCATTACGGTTCCCACGTCCGAGACTTACAATTCCTCCAATCTAGTTTGTGAGATTCATCAGAAACGTAATGTCGTAAAATAGATACATGAAAAACATCATGAGTTTTATGAAAATGGGGTGGAAGTACAAGACGATAGGCAACTGGTCCAATATTCTACTTGATTCTAAAAGGTCCTATAAACCAAGGTGACATCTTTGTCCCTTTCCCAAACTGTATGGTGCTTTTTTTTGGTCGAATAAGAATAAAAAATTGGTCTCCTACCTCATAACTACGATCAGTCCTATGTGAATCGACATAACTCTTCTGTCTATCTTGTGCTTCCTTTAACCTTTCCTGAATCTGTCGTACCTATTCCTCCATTTCTTGTACCAACTCCGGCCAAACTATTACTCGGTCCTCTAACTTTTCCCAACTCAATGGCGTCCTACATGGCTTCCCATATATAGCTTGATAAGGAGGCATCCTAATGGTACTTTGGTAACTATTATTATAGGAAAAAACTACCAATGGTAAGTACCTTTCCCACTGAGTCTGATTATCCATGACGTAAATTCTGAGCATGTCTTTCATAACCTGATTTACTATTTCAGTCTGCCCATCTATTTTTGGATGATTGCAGCGCTTAGGTTCAACTGAGTCCCCAATGCTGACGACAAACTTAACCAAAACCTAGATGTGAAGCGAGAGTCTCTATCATAAATAATCATTGTGGGTAACCTGTGTAGTCAAATAACTTCACTTATAAAAACTCGTGCCACATTAGTAACATCGTAAGTGTCTCTCACTAGAATGAAATGGGCACTTTTGGTCAATTTATCAACTAAAACCAATATAGCATTGTACCTTTGTGAAGTGAGTGGAAAACCTACAAAACAATCCATATAAATGACCTCCCATTTAGACATAGAGATGTCATGCAGTTGTAGGAGTCTTGCTAGATGGTGATGATCAGCCTTCACTCATTGACATTCAAGACATTTGGCGACAAACTGGACTATGTCGTGCTTCATGCCTGCCCAAAAGAAGAGTTTCTTCATGTCAGCATACATCTTCTTCACTCTAGGATGTGCACAATAGAGTGCTCTATGTGACTCTTCAAGGATGGTTCTTCTTATACTCCCTTCCTTAGGGATGTACATTCTTCCTTGAAATCTCAATATTCCATCTAGTTCAAGGACATAACCCTCAAAATTTGGTTTTATCTGCTTCCCACTCTGGAGTGACGATATAACCTTCAGATACCAACGATCTTCAAAGAGTTTTTCCAACACACGTTCCCTCAAATTAACCCTCAAGGGTACTAAAGAGAAGGTTCGTGGTCTCCTTCTTAGTGCATCAGCCACCACATTCTCCTTTCCCTTAATGTATGAGATCCCAAAAACACACTCACTCATGAATTCACTCCATCGTCTCTTCTTGGCATTCAAATCTCTCTGAGTGAAGAGGTACTTCAATCTCTGATGATTAGTTCTTAACTCAAAGTTTCTCCCAATGAGGTAATGTCTCCAAAGTTTTAAAGCTAACATCACTGCTGTTAATTCTAAATCATGGGTAGTATAAAATTATTCATGTTTCTTCAACTTTCTGGATGTGTAAGCTATTACTCTGCCTTCTTGCATCAACACTGCTCCCAATCCTTGCTTTGAAGCATTTTTGCAGATAATAAAGTCCTTTTCTATGCCAGACACTTAAAGGATCGGTGCACTAGTTAGCAATCTCTTTAGTTCAGTGAATGCAATGTCACATTCATACGTCCATTCATACCTAACCCATTTTTCGCTGTAATGTGGTGATGGGTTTTGAAATCTCTGAAAACCCTTCCACAAATCTTTGATAATAACCTGCTAGACCCATGAAGCTACGCACCTCATGAGCATTTTTCGGCACTGGCCAATCCATTATGGCCTTTAATTTTTTCTCGGTCAACTAAAATCCCTTCTCCTAAAATGATGTGCCCAAGATAATGAATTTTATTTTGAAAGAAGGAACATTTTGACAATTTTCCATACAATTTATTTTCCATTAAGCAGGTTAGCACAACCCTTAGGTTCTCTTCATGCTCCTTTTCATTCTTGGAATACACCAAAATATCCTCCAAAAATATTTGCACAAATTGGTCCAAATATTTCCTAAACACACCATTCATGAGACTCATGAATACTGTTGGTGTATTGGTTAAACCAAATGGTACAACTATGAACTCGTAGTGCCCAAACCAAGTCCAAAATGCAGTTTTTGGGATATCACCTTTTTTAATCCTCAATTGGTGGTATCCAGATCATAGATTGATCTTTGAGAAAATTGTTCCTCCCTTCATTTGGTCAAATAGGTCGTCTATTCTAGGTACCGAGTACTTATTATTTATTGTGGCTCGATTCAAGTCCCTATAATCTATGCATAGCCTTAAGGAACCATCCTTCTTCTTAACGAAAACCATTGGTGCACCCCAAGGTGCAATACTAGGTCTAATAAATCTTAACTCTAAAAGCTCTTTTAACTGCATCTACAACTCACAAAGTTCAGGAGTTGTCATCCTGTAGGGTGTCTTGGAGATTGGTTCTACACTAGGTTTTAAGTCGATTGTGAAATCGATCTCCCTTAGAGGTGGTAATCCGGGAAATTCCTTAGGGAAAACATCCTTGAATTCTCACAAAACTAGGTACTCATCTAGGGAGGGTCCTTTTTGGTCACTTACAACCTCAGCCACATATAGTTTACAACCTTTTCAGAGATAATGTTTTACCTGCATTGTGGAGATGAATCGTAGGGACACTCCTCTCTTGATACCACAAATCGCATTTGACCTACCTTCATCATCTAGAAAAATCACCTTCCTCTTAAAACAAACTATCAAAGCTCGATGAGCTTCTAGCCAGCCCATTCCGATGATTACATCATACCTCCCCAGTGTTGTGATGTATGCCTTTAACTTAGTTGTGCACACCTCTAGGTTCACTTGACATTGATCAGCATTAGGTCTTACCGCTTGTTTTATCCCAGAAGCAATTTCGACTTGTTTAAAGTCATCGTGCTCATAGGCTGCCAACCCAGATTTTTCTAATGCAAGTGGTGAAATGAAAATATCTGTAGCACCAGAATCAAACAAAATTTTAACTTTTACATTGTTTATCATACCCGATTTTTCTACCATAGCATATTGGTGTTCAACTTTTTGGTTATCAACTGCTGCATAGATTCGGTGGTGGTTGCTTGCTTCCCCCATTGGTGCTTTTCCTTCTCTATGGTTTTTACTGGTTTATAACTCGAGACAATTACGTTGGTAATGAGGTCCCCCACATCCCCAATAAGTGATGCGAGGTAGACTCCGAACAGAATGTTGTGGAGTTCTTTGGAAAGAGAACCTTCCCCTAAGTCCCCTACCCCTGTTTGTGGCTCCTCGTGTTTGAATATGATTTTCATGAGTCCTTGAAGTTGTCAGTGAAGTTGCACTATAAACCATTGAAATCCCCACTTTCGGTGCTCTAGGTACAACCCTATTTCCATATGATATGTGTACATAGGTGATTTTTTCATTATTGTGCATGTTTTGGTTTGATGTTCTTTGTGAGCTTTTTTCTGCTTATTGGGTCTTTTTTTCTATGCAGATGTCTATTTCCCCTTATGTCAGTTTCGCGGATGGTGCTTCGCGTAGTACCAGGAACTTGTCTTCGGTAACCTGGGTAATTTATGATCTTGTTGGTGAGTTGATTAACTTACAAGGTATTTGTTTAGGACCAGCTACAAACAATTTTGCTGAATATAGTGATGTTTTGGAACTTTAACCGAGGCAGTTAACCTCGGCATACGTGCGTTGCTTGTGAATTTGGATTCACAACTTGTTGTTCTTCAACTTAACGGTCATTATTCGGTTCGAAACCCATGCATTTTGAGATTGTATTTGCGTATTCGTTTACTTGAAAGACATTTTGATTTTGTTACATAGCAACATATACCAAGACGAATGAATACATTAACAGATGCAATAGCTAACATTATGCTAGATAGACATTTGTGCAATTTATAAAAACATAATCATATGTAAATAAGACCCATGTAGAAAAAAGATGTATATATATATTATTTGTTTGCAACGTGTGCATCATAAAACCCAAAAAATACTATATGTCTGTTTCAATTACATCGTGAGACAACATGTCTCTCAAAATGTACGGAAATAAAGCCTAAGTGCCTAATCAGTGTGGTGCATCGTGAGACAGCATGTCTCTCAAAATGTGTGGAAATAAAGCCTAAGTGCCTAATCGGTGTGGTGCTCATGATAGCACGTCACCGCTCGTACCAACTGCCTCAGCAAGCGGTGGATACGACTTGGCACCCCTACAGTGTGCCTCTGATAGGCCCGAGGCACATCATCCAAGCGAGCATAGTTTGGAACCCCACGGGTGCTCCCCTCTAGGTTTTACACTAGCTCCTCCTCGTCACCCTCACCATGAGGATTGAAATTGTGAGGAATTCGCCTCGCTATCGGCGACATACCTACAGGACGTTGTGGGCAAACATCTTCATACATATAAGAATAACTGTCAGAACATGCATATATACCAACAAATATAAACTTGTGAAAATAAAAATTGAGTCTTACCTACTTCTTCGTCCCAATCCTCTCCCTCCGAGAGCGGGAGGTCTAGGTCTCCAGTGAAGTCTGTGTCGGCATAGGGCCAATCCTCCATGACAATCAGTTATCATCGGAGCCAATCAAAAAACTCTGGCCTCCAGGACATCTGTTGGCCACCCCCTACTCTAGGCATTAGTGTGGCCCATCGGGCCATCCGTGGCTCGCTGGGTTGTGGCATCGGGACGATAACCTCCTGACACTGGAATATGGTAATTGTTCCAAGAAGAACGACACCAGAATCGATCCGTACCCAAACTGCTTTAGTTTTGTCTTCTTGCACTTAGTGAGCTATCGTTTGATGTTGACAGTCACGGCCTTGGCCCAGTTGAAGAGAGTCGGGTTCATACACTCTAAGGCAAGAAGTAGTTGTGTCTTCATGGCCTCATGTGGTGCCTGCGATCCCGTAGCCCGTGTGATAGTGTGCAACACTACTCTTAGTGCCAGATCAGGGATGGTTTGGATGTCCACTTTGCCACTCCCTGTTCCTTTTCGTGCCCCTCGGCACACCCTGTCAATTACCATTTCCATGCTTTCCCCTGAAGGACGGGTACTGGTCAAGATAAGGACTGCACCCCTACGTGACAATCCAGTGATGAAATACACATCAGAAACTTCGAGTTCAAGCTCCTGATCCCGAAGTACAAACTTTTCCTGATCTTCGTACCAAATGCTTATCAAATATTGAAGCAATTCGGGCTGAGCCCAGAGACATGGTGTCAGGAAGAACTTCTTGAGCCCACAATTTCTAAGGGCGTTCATGCATTGTTCATTTTCCATGGCCTGTTCATCCTCCTCACTATGTTCTCTCTCTTTCCACTCAATTACCATCTTTTCTGCTTAGTACCTGCATGCATTATCCATATGAACATTGTAAGTCCCCTTGGGCATTAAAATTTGTAGTAAAATGGTTGCATTTTCTTGAAATTAAGGCAGATTTTGGGTTGCGCGGTTGGCGTGACCCCTGTGTAAAAAAGGGTCGATTGGTGCAGGTCCGTGACCGAAAGCCGCGTCAACCGCGATGCTATAGTTTTTACAAATCCTCCCCTAAGGAATCCAAAATGACAATCAAATGTAATAAAATTTAGCTCAAAAGATGGCAAATGTTGTCGGCTCTTACCTAAAACTGACGGAATCCAGATTGGTTCACTGGATTGTTCACAATCATCGCCAGAATATCGCAATGAAAACGGGTCACTGTTGCTCTGCAAAGAGGTAAAAGTGAAAAGTAAATAATTATTTACCACGTATGGTCTTTTATAACTTTTCGAAATCCTAAAATAGGTTTTAAAACATATTTGTCGATATATTTTCATATTATTTTCGAGAAATACGTTTTACACGCGTCTTCTTGTGCAGTGACAGGTTTTCACATGGTTATGACGAAGAAACGAGTAGTATTTTATACTTTTTCGGACTCGGTAAAAACACGAAAAAGTCACTACTGGAGTCACCTTTCAGCTCTTTTCTGACTCTCTAAAATTGAAAAGATTTTTGAGTCACTTGTTGTTTTGAACTCGTTAAATTGATTGCGAAACGATATCTACCCAGTATACGTTTACCCCTTTTTCAGGTTGATTATTTACGAAAAAGGAATACCTTAGCCTATCACGACTAAGAGGTTCTCTCAGACATATTTTTCTACCTTTTCGGATCTGTGAGACTACCTACGAAAAGGGACTGCTGAAGTTTTCTTTTCTGCTTTCTTTTCAAACTCTCTAAACATGAAAAGATGCCGAGTTCTCCCTTTGTCAAACTCATTAAAACTAATGACATCGGACTATGTCGTCATGACGTTACCCGAGTTCCTCCTTCCTAGGGCTCGTAAAATGTACTAGGTTGGATTTATCCGAAGGACAAACTTACATTGCAAGCATATGTTATCCCCTTCAAGCTTGTTTTCAAAAATAATTGGGGTACTCGCCAGAAATAGTGGGGACAAATGGAACCAGATTGTAGTCGTGTTGGCAGTATGTCGCTCTTGAACATGGCACTTGTCTACATTCATGTCGGGTTGGGGATATCTCGTCTCGTTATTTTTTTGCCTCCATGGGTTTGGGTAATCTCTTTTGACAGCTCATCTGCTCTTTGCCACGTCACCATGACCTCAGATCCCTTGATGTCAAATACTGCAAATTCAGTGTCGTGTCGTCGATATGTTCAAGAGAAGTTTGCCTCTGAAGTTTTCAACCTTCCTCTAATTCTCTATTGGTCTTGATTCACAAACATCATATTCCTCTGTCTCATGTCGATGATGTGGGAAACATTATGGCCCACCTTCGATCCAGGTCACTTCCTGTCAACACCAGCTCGTTATCCAGTAAGTTGATCTAGGGACTCCCTTCAGGTACCTTGGAGCCTGCATGCCTCAATGGTAGGTTCTTCGCATTCGACGCAAGGTCCACATCATTGGCCTTTGATCGACTGACTCTGTGGGTGTTCGACGTCAGATCACTGTTCACATTTTGTGGATTTTACCTTTCATATCTTGAAAGCCATTGTCATTATCGATGGTTTCTTTCACATCTGTTAACAGCTTTCATCATTGGCTAGTAATCAGACGATTTTCTTGCATGTTCAACTTCAGCTCACATATTTGCATGCTTGAATTTGTACTTTGTTTGGGTCAAGATGGGGCGCAAGACCCTGGGTTTTTTTTGATGAAATCCAGGCCGCGGGTTCTTTGTGGATTACTATGACTTATTATATGACTCTTCTGATTGGATGGCTACGACCATACCTGAGTCTACTTGTTGATCCCTACTTCTGGATGGTTATGTCCATACCTCAGATCTCATTGTTTATGTACTCTATTATGGATGGTTGCGCCCATGCCACATGTCATGTATTAGATGTATAAGTTGTATTCGTACTTGCAGGATTTTCTGACAGCAGTGTTTGGGTCGAACGTGTTCTCATAAATCATTTCACCCCTCCCTCTCTCTCGGACCTCATGCTTTAGGGGGCATCTGTTACACAGCATTTTGTCACCATCCCTGCAATCCCTCGCCCCGCATATTGGAGGGTCTTTCCCGTAACCTATGAGTAGTGTCATACTCTGCAAACACCTTCTTTTCATCCTTTTGCATAAGGACATCATTTCTCCTGTTGAAAATTTCCTCAGAAATCCCATAAAAACCTATGTTTTGGCATTGGCGCAGGTAGCCAGTTCACCCCTCGCGCCAGTGTGGAGGATGTACACTAGAGGCCGCACCAGCTGGCGCTCTATCTCTTTGTTGTGCCTTCTCTAGCCTTTTTGGGAATGTTTTTTAACAAATTAGAGGCGGAAGTTTCCTTTAACCACCTCAGGTATGAGTCACATGAAGTCGTTAAACTTGATGAGCCACGGATCTCCCTCTTTAGGTAGTGGTTCCTCCTCCCATGGAACACTCCTTGAAGATAGGTCTCCCTTCCATGACTATAGGGATCCTAACCTCTCCCTCTCCCTCTATATAAATAGGCCTTCTCCCTTTATGAAAGCTAGCTGGACATATAGCCAAGAAGCTGAACTTGGAGAAGAGATACTATAGATGAGTAATCGCTATTGAGAAGGTAGAACCAAGGAGAATTCCGTAGAGAGAGCCCCGTCTGAATTATCGACGAGATTTTGTGAGACGAGCTCCCCTGGAACCCTTTTGGAGGAGACTGCAACATCAAATCTTGGTTGTACTCTTCCTTCCTTTCAATAATATACTCGACTATGGTATTGGTTCCATCATTGTGTTGTGTTTATTGATGTAATTGATTTAGTCTTCTTCAACTGAATGATACTTACGGATGTGAAATAGTATGTTGTATATCGTCATTTTTTCTTGTGTATGTGCAGGTATTTGAGCATGAGAACGAGCGGATCGTGATCTGTCAAACCAGGAGCAAGAGGCAGCACTCTTTCGACAAAAAAAGCAATGCAAGATATATGATAAGTTATCTATCGAATCTTCGTCCATTCGTTAACTAGGAATTGATGTCATAGCGTGTCTTTTTTGTGGCTAGATCCACTCTAGGGCTAGTGGGATCACCTATGTCCGCAAAGGGGATTTACCTCACCAACACAACACCACATATGATTCATCTCATCATGGATGGGAACCATGACTCTTGTTGTCTGCTCATCTGTCATTGGTGTCGAGATCGCTACAACTACAACGGTAGTTGTACCATCAACAATGCAAAATCAATCAGTCTGCACCCTGTCGTCCTCGTCTGGTTCCACAACATCAACTATGGAATCATGTTCATGTCTGTCAACTAGCTCTATTAGGCCCGAACCAACTCCTCACGGCCTCACACAAACCAACTCCCCCTTAGACGCCTTGTTCCATTCAGACGAGAATATTCTATAGGCCATGAGAGATCCATATTGTCAGTACAGAGACATCTTCGCATAGGATTATTCAGAAATGTCAGGGCTTATCCCCACCATCGTAGAGCACCATATTGACACCTCGCCTAACATACCACTAGTATGCTAGAAACAACGTCGATTGCACCCATCTAAGGCAGAAGCGATCAAGTGAGAAATCGACAAGCTTCACAAAACTGGGTTTATTTACCAAAAATCTTACGCATTGTGGGTTTCCAACCCTATTCCCGTCATGAAAAATAGGGCACTATTCGTGTTTGTACTGATTTCCAAGATTTGAACAAAGCTTGTCCTAAGGACAAGTACCCTACCCTGCTCATCGACCAAGTCATTGATACTTGCGCCGGTCACGAGGCCCTGTCCTTCATGGACGGGTTCTCAAGGTATAACCAAATTCAAATCTGACATACCGATTGATACAAGACAACATTCACCACTCCTTGGGGCACATTCACATACTAGGTTATGCCATTTGGTCTTAAAAATGATAGATCCACCTTCCAGTGGGCCATGAACTATATCTTCCACGACCTAGCCCAACTTATCCTCGCTTACTTGGACGACCTCACCATTCGATCCAAGAAGCGAAGTGATCATCTGGAGGATCTACGGTTGGTATTCCAAAGATGATGACATTACAACCTGTGTTTGAACCCTCTTCAGTGCATATTTTACGTTAACACAGGTCGGCTATTAGGATTTATCGTGTCCCAACAAGGGATCCGAGTGGAACCCCTCAAGGTCCAAGCCATCAAATAGGTGCCATCACCAAAAACCCTCAAGCAACTCCAAAGATTGCAGGGGAAATCCAATTCCTTGAGATGATTTGTCCCAGATTACGCCACTTGTGCGCAAGGATTCCTATGCGTCCTCCATCAAGATATCCCGTTTCAATGGGACGATCAAGCCCAACAATTGTTTGAGGTGTTAAAAGACACATTGTCTTTAGCCCCATTGATCAGCCCACCAAATTATAACAAATATTACACCCTATACCTGTCAGCATCATAAACTGACATAGTTGGGGTGTTAATCCAAGACGAACCTAATGGTAAAGAACACATAATTTATTACGTCAATAAGAATCTATTGGGCCTCGCCTTAAGATATGAACCTGAAGAAAAAATTGCCCTAGCCCTTATACACGCAGTACAAAAGCTTTGACATTACATTATCCTATGGACCACAACAGTCATCGCAGCTATCAGCCCCATGAGATACTTGCTAACCCACCATCTAATGAACCACAAATACACTCGCTAGGTAGTCATATTGCAGTAATTTGACCTGCAGTTTAGCTCCCCCAAGAGAAAAAAAAAACTTTGATCTTAGCTGATTTCATCACTGACCTCCCAAGTCAAACTAAATGATCCCCAGTCAACGACTCACTACTTGATGAACACTATTTCTAGTGACGATTGACGATCCTTGGTACGATGATATCCTCTTATTTTTAAGAACCCAAAATTTCAATCCAAAGCTCACACGCGATGACCAAAGGCGCATACACCACGAGGCCCCTCAATACCTCCTTGTAGGAGACGTCACTTATCGACAAGGCATCAATACTATCCTACGACGATGCCTCACGCATGACCAAGATGAGATGGCCTTAATGACTGTCATAGTGGATCTTTCAGTGGCCACCTCTTGGGGATGGCTACCGCCCAAAAATTCCTACAGGCAGGTTATTCCTAGCCCACCTTATTCTGCGATTGCATTTAGGCAGTCAAAAGGTGTGAGCGATGCCAGCGCTTCACCCACAAGGCAAGAGCACCTCCCGCTCCTCTGCACCCGGTCATCATAGCTGGTCCCTTTTGAAAATGGGGAATCAAATTTATTACTTGCAACCCTGCGTCATCTGGAAACCACAAATACACAATTGTAGTCGTCAACTATTTTACCAAATGGGCGGAAGCCATGCCCACATATGACAACACGGCAAAATCGTTGCACGGTTTCTGTTCAATCATGTCATCGTACGATTTGGTGTGCATAAGGAGTTAGTCTCCGATCACAGAAATCATTTCTAAAAAGAAATATTCCTAGAGCTATCTCATCACCTAGGATTCACACATGAATTCCCATCACCATATTATCCTCAGTCCAATGGACAGGTAGAAGTTGTCAACAAAGTGCTTAAAACAATGTTACAACATATGGTGAATAACCATAAGACAAACTGGCACCACATGGTTTTTTCAGCCTTGTGGGCATACCATACTGTTGGGCCTCATATATGCCCATGTTTCATCATGCAATGTCACTGTTCATACCCTAAAACCTTAGGTTTTTAACCCATTATGTGCCTTAATTCCATAACTTGCCGTCAAATACATACCATGGTTGGTTATCATTAGTTTTCTTAGATTTTCTATGATTAATCCATGATTTACTAATGACAGTTTTGCTAATCTCATTTGTTACAGTGTTCCATCGTCGAATTTCTTCACAAGCCAATAGAGTACGAGAATGGCTAATTTAGGGTTGTGACACTTTCAACATGCTTCCAAAGAAACCGAGAGAGGTTATTTTCAAAAATGATGTTATAATACCTTTCCATAACTTGGATTTCACCCAAGTCACTCATGTCGGCCTCTGGAAGGAAATTAGTAAATTTTCCCAAATTTGCAACAAATTTCAAACTGCCAACTTTTGCCTCGATTTTTGTGCATCTGAAGGAGAATGAAGAAATTCTAGAACATCGGTTTTTGTCCCAGTATTGAAAATATTTTACATCCAAACCCGTTTTCTAAATTTCCTTACAGTTTGGGAGATCTAAAGATTTCTTTGGGGCCAATTTATTCGAAAAATCCAGATTTGTAAAAATCTTCCAAAAAATCATGTTTGGGATTTTTTGTACTTAGCAGTCAAATTCCAGATTCGTGGGGGTCAAATACAGTTGGTTATCTCAAGGTTCGATGATCCATATGCACACCAGTTTCCAGACCTTTCTAAAACAATCCCATCTCATCCACATAGCCACGAATTGTTGGACAGTTGAACATCAAGTCAATATTGAACGATGTAATCAAGTATGAATGGATCGAGTTTAATATAGGAATATTTTCGATTGATCTGCGCAAACTATTTGCTATTTTTTAATTATGAGGTTGTCTATAAATCATGCGTTAAAGGGATATTAGGGGGAGTCATGAAGTTAATCAGACACTGAGATTATTTGTTATCCGAGTCAAGTTGTAAACTCTGTTTTTAATTCAAGACCATTTCTACCATGATCTGAAGCATGTGTTGATTGAAGCTGTGGAGTGAAGAAATTATGTATGTTTAAGTTAATTTTATGAGCATCCATTTACTTCTATAAGTTCACATCCTAGGTGTGGCAAGGGCCCACCACAGGCTGGGAGTTTTGTTCATTATAGGTAGATTTTTAATTAGCTGTGTGATTTCTATTAGTTTTGATTTCATAGTTGCATTTCTAATTCCGATTAATCATCTACATAGTTAAAATTTCTTATTACAAGTTCGATTTCCCTATATATGATTGTGTTTCTGGTGTGACTGAGTATTGTCTTTCTCGTCCTAATGTGATATGCGTGAACATCCTTATATGAATGATTTCATAAAATTTGTTTGATCCCTATTCACTGGAATTCTCTCAATCGAATTGCAAAGGAGCGTTGTGATTTAAATCAACATGAATCCATACTTCATCGTAGTACTACGATCCACACATTAAAACCATTGGACAGGTATCCATATTAATTTACGGATACAGAGTGAATCCTTTGTTCTCCCTTCAAATGCCAATCATAGTGAATTAATTGGATCAAACGTAGAGCTGTGTGTTAACAATGTTTCAAATCTTGTCCATATTCGTTCACGAAGTTAAATGATAACGTTTTCAAAGTTTCTGTGTTGAAATAAGAGATCACAGACCTCGAATTAAATGCATAATCCCCACGTAAGGTTGATTTCCTTACATCTACAAGTGTCATTTAACTAAGGTATAAATAACAGATTGATTTAAAATTACTTTTGGAAAGCTTGTAGTGGGACAGTGAAAACTTTGAGTAACCGCGATATTGTTCTGATCTTGAATTGCTTTCAAAAAGACTAAGAATATTCCCATATATGTGTTTGTAGAATTTTGATTCAAGTGTTGTTTGGTTTTAGGAGTGTTTTTAAAATTTTGTAAGATAGTGAGTATAATTCCAAGTGTTAGTAGAGTGAAAGAGTGAATCTTGTCTTCAGAGTGTTGAAATGCATTAGAGCTAGGACTGATAGATGTATGCAAGTTTAATTACAGCAAGGGTGTGTAAGTTTTAAGTTGAGTAAAGGTAGTTGAATACATGTGGCTTACTTTTTGAAATAGATCTCTAATATTAGGGTTTGTTGGGTTTTGAATTGATTATTTTTGAAAGTTGGCATTACCTTAACAATTAGCAGTGTGGCTCATTTTCATTGAAAAATCATAGTTCTGGTTTGTTTAAATAGATTGCTCGAGCTTAGTTCATTAAAGGAGTGAGAAGTTAGGACTAGGGTAAATTTATGTTTGATGCAAATCAAAGTAGTAGTGTAGTCTTTTATTGTATTTCTCTGTGTGATCCAATAGTGTTTCATAGTTCTGTCTTTGCTTTTCATTTCATTTCAGAGCTAGGGTTTGATGAGTTTTCGGCTACAACAAGATTCTGTGTTAGTTTCATAATTAGATTAAATATTGCTTGCAAGAGTGAATAGATTAGGTCTTTCAGTTATCAATTTCAAAGTGTAAGTTGCAAGAGTAAGAAGGTTAGGATTTTGAATGCAGTTCTAAGCTACCTAGTCATTATGTGAAAGTTTTACTTGATTAAGGATCTGCTCTGTGTTTATTCACAATTTTATTGAAGTAAAGTTTGTAGTAAATAACTAGGTTTAATTTAAGTACATATTCTTTTTAAGTATAGAAGTTAAAAATTGATTTAGAGATAGGTTGAATGATTCCTTACTTAAATATCAAGTTTATTTTCATACTCTAGTTTAGGTTAGATGCCTTGATCCTGCGTTTCCTGCACTTGCACCTTAAATCTTACGAGTCCCGAATTGATAATTTAATGTTGGAAACTATAAAAATATGATTTCTCCAACATGCACGACAATTAAAAACTCAACAAGATTCACACCTTTCCAACTATTGTATGGGGTAGAAGCCGTGATTCCCGTTGAACACAAAATCCCCAACTTAAATGTCGCCATAGAACTCCTCGATGATACCCATCCTTTAGAACAATGGTTTCTACAGTTAGAAATTGTTGATGAAAATCGATGAGAATCACTCCAATATAGTGAGGCAGATAAAAAATGGGTAAAAGCATCATTCAACTGCAACATCACCCTAGTTCATTTACCGAGGGAGAGTTAGTCCTCCGCTACGATGTTGTGAAAGAGGCCCTAGGACCCGGGAAGTTCAAAAAATTATGGAAAGGTCCTTATATCATAAAACATTGCCTCCTCAAGGGGGAATACCTCCTGTCAGAGCCCGACGGTACATGCCTAGCTGACCCCGTCAATGGGCACTACCTCAAAAAATTTCACCCATGAGGGCAAGAAGTCTCAGCCTTAGAGATAAGATGCATGTAGCATAATTTTTTGATATGATCACAATCATCAAAGAATTGTTCTAAAAAATGCTTTGGTGTCACAGATGGATCATCCTCCCATCCACTATTTTGGATTCGTTGATGGAGCCTCACGATGGTCTAAAAATCTAGCAGCATCCACTTGGGCCATTTACTATCCTAACAAATCGCCATTCTTCGGGACTGGAAAAACCATGTCACAGTTTTCGTCCCCCACCCAGCTGTTCGCTCACTGTTCGTGCAGCAGGAGCTGGGTGAGAGACGAGGCAACTGGATGGCATGTCTTCAAGAGTATGACCTAGAGTTTAAATCAGCACACACTGTCAAAGGACAAGGACTCTGCCAAATGGCTGCGGAGGCTGCAAGCTCACACGAAGTTGAAGAAGAGTGTTGGGAACAGGAAATCGACATGTATCAGAGTGACCACGCACCTCAGCAGAGAAACCCTTCTTGGTACTCTGACATTTTGGAATATTTAGCCCATGGCATCTTGGACCCTGTTTTGACTACCCGACAGAAATGCACATTAAGGCTTAAGGCTTCATCTTACCAGTTAATCCAGGGTAAGACTTTCAAGAAACATCACGATGGAGTTCTATTACGCTGCTTGGAACATGATGAAGCACAGAACTTCCTGACTGAACTGCACGACGGACCAGCCGGAGGACATTTTGCAGGCGATACCACCGCCCACAAAATAATGTGCGCAAGATAGTATTGGCCAACCCTTTTGAGCGATGCGCATGCGTATGTCCGGAAGTGTACCCAATGCCAGAAGTTCACAAATCGGGAAGCGCGGCCAGCCGCTCCCCTACAGTCAGTGGCAGTAGAGGAACCCTTTCAATAGTGGGGTTTGGACATGATTGGTGAAATCCTACCTCACTCCTCCAAGCAACACCGGTATATTCTCACTTCTACCGATTATTTCACCAGGTGGGTCGAAGCAGTACCATTACACCAAATCAACGATCAAGAGGTAATAGAATTTGCCACTCATTCTATCATTACCAGGTTTGGCATTCGACCTTCCTTAGTTTTTGACAATGCAACTTATTTTTCATCCTTTAAACTGTATGATTTTGCTCTGTAAAATGGTATTGTGCTTAAACATTCTGCAAATTATTACCCCCAAGGAAATGGGTTAGCCGAGTCAACTAATAAAAATCTCATCCGCATCATCAAAAATACTATGTTGTCCCACCAGCGAAACTGGCATCACGCCCTCCACAATGCCCTTTGGGCTGACCGTGTCACACCCAAATCCTCACTCGGCACCTCCCCATATTTTCTTGTGTATGGAAAAGAAGTTGTCCTTCCTCCCCACTTATCTCTCCCTACCCTTCAGTTGTCCCAAGAAAGCCATGGTACCCCATGCCCCGCCTTGCAGACCCGGATCAACACACTACTAAAGTTGGAGGAACAGAGGCAAAAAACCCGGGAAAAATTCTCCATCCACAAAAGTTGGATTAAGAGATGGTTTGATAAAAAATTCGTAGGGAGTAAAATTTTTTAAGTAGGAGACCTAGTCCTTAAGTGGGATAAAGCTCATGAAGAAAAGGGAAAACATTCCAAATTCCAAGCCCTATGGACAGGTCCATTCCAGGTCAAGGAGAAATTGGGTTCCCACACGTTTAGATTGCAAACTCTACAGGGAAGAGTCGAGGTCCTCCCGGTGAATGGGCATGACCTCAAACATTACTTCACTTAGTAGCCCTTAGATATAGCCTACCCCTGTACCATATTTCATGGTTTTCTGCTCTAGTTTTGTTTGTTAAAAAAAAAAAAAACTCAAAAAGATGGAAGGCCTTGTCGGAGCCACACAATTTGCACACTGCACTAGGTTCTATGTTGATGTGAAGCCTTTCCTGAAAGACACAAAGGTGGTGAAATCTTGCCTGTAATTGACACCCAAAGGTATTACATGACCTATCTCAAGAGACCAAGCGCAGGTAGCTCACCTAGCGGGTTTGAAAGGGTGTCTATGAGAAGAAAGTTCGACACAGCGGCGACTAGATCGAAAGGGAACAGAGTTAACTTCGGGTGATGTAAGGACATCTAGGAAAAACCAAAGTCCTCATATCAGACCAGGAGCAACCTCTCTTGCAAGTAAAATAAGTCGGGATCCCTCATCCGCCCAGGCAAAAATCTCCCCTCTCAAATAAGTTCCCTAAGCACACCTAAATAAGTGCCTTAGGCACATTCAAAATAAGTGCAATAGCACACCAATAAAGGGTAAAGGATTGAGAAAGGCTTCCTGCACAGAGAGGCGATGTGACGACTCCGCCAGGGTACTGACCAGGCTTGCTAGCAGCGGAACAACGTTCATGACTCCTAGGCAGTGACTCCGTCGGGACCGCGAGGTTCGCAGGCAGCGGAGCAACACGATGAGGACAAAATAATCGTACAGGACCGTGTGGCCACCTGAATTTCTCCAACCCTTTCAGTCCGGAAACCTGAAGAAATGAAACTCGGTTAACCAGCACCCAAACAGGCTAGCAGGCCAAGCAACCTCGCAAAGTACCAAAGGCAAGGTAGTGGGGACCTTAAGGTGAAAAGAACAGCTAGTGAAGGCCCCTCCCTCCCCCCACCAAGGCAAACCATCGACAGAGACTCTGGGTCCGACCAATGAATCACCATTTGTTGTAGCCTCTACAACACCCTCAAAAAATCCACACTTTAAAAAAAAATTGGAGCCCCTTGAGCATAAAGAAAAGTTAAGTTAAAATCCGGGAGGGTTAAGTCACTTAGTCACAGATTTTTGAATTTTTGGAAAATCGCGACCCCGAGGTCGCAAGGTCCCAAGGTCGCGAGGTCACACCTCCCTCAGACCACTGCATAATGCGACCTCGCGACCTCATTAATGGCCCGCACGCACGACCTTTTTATAAATAGAAGGGTCGCTAGGTTGCATTATGCACGTTCAGCGGATAGAAAGAAAACACTTCTGACATGTCGACTGGAGCGCGATTTTCCCAGGTAAGTTGTCGTTTTCCTCCTGCTGTTTCCTTTTTATGATTTTCTTACCTAATTTTCCCTACCTTAGCCTTTAAATTTCCCTCTTTCTTGGCCCTTATTTTCATTTGAGACTTGAGGCTTCCCCTTTTTGCTCTGACATTTACCCTGCTTGTATAACATTGTCACTGTTTCCCATCCAGACCCTTATGGCTTGTGTTCTGCTCCAAAAGCACTCCCCCTACTCTATCTTGGCCCACTTAGCCTTGTAATTTTGAAGTTAGAGGGAAATATACTTTACACAACGTGTGCCAAAACCCCGGCAAGCCCTAGCGCGACTTGCGACCCTGCGACCCCAGTCGCTGAGTCGCCAGGTCGCAAATCGCCCTTCATTCTATTTTCATGCGACTTCGTGACCTAGCGACCCTGCAACCCGGTCGCAGGTCGCAAAGTCGCACTTCCGTCAGTTTTCCTAGCATTTGCGACACAGCGGCCCCGCGACCTGGTCGCAAGGTCGCACTTCCATCAATTTTCCCACACCCAGCGACCTCGCAACCTGGTTGCAAAGTCGCAAAGTCGCAAAATCTTCGAGAATTTCAACATAGTGACCTTTGCGACCCTGCGACCCAGTCGCAGGTCACTAATTCAGCCCTTCCTGTGTCCCCAGTTGAAATAATTAATATTTGTAGCTATATTTGTATTATCATGGCATCTTTCTTATCCTGGGACTCTTTCATGAACATGAAAGGTGAATTCGAAGAAAACTTAGAGTGTGTCCCTGTCTCCTCAGATTCAAGCAACATGGGACCTCCAGTGCCTCAGAAAAAGAACAAGAGCCTGAAAGCAGAGGACATAGAGATGGATATACCAATTTCCCCGCCCCCGATCTACAAAGACACCCTGCGCACATTTTCCAAAGGGGACAGCATGCGTTGGTACCAAGTGTACCAGGAGTTTGCTCGACAGGAATTCCCAGAAGACCTCCCTGACCGGGAAGCAGACATACAATTCAAAAGGTCAAGGCTCCATCTCGTAGGTGCCCACCCTACTATATTCCCATGCGCGGAGGTTACATAATGGATTATACAGAACACTGACCCCAAAAAGTGGGTAATCAGGGACTATGAAGGCAAGGCTTTCTCGACTCTCAAAGGCTCGGATGCTCAAGTTTACTATGCATTGCCTGAACGAGAGGAGAACTTCACGGAAGATTTGGCCATCGCCCATGCAGTTCCCATAACAGACACTCTAAAAGGGTGGTGGGAGGAGCCCGAGAAATTCAAGGCCAAGAAGGATCAATAATATCCAGTGGAAGGCCTTAAGAAAGTGTATAAACTAGTGGCCGCTATGCTTTGCAGGTTGTACGGGCGCCCCGATGCCACCACCTTCAGCGGTACATGGGAAACCCTAATGGAGTATGTCACTGTCCATGGCACCCGGTTCAACTGGGCCAGCATACTGGTGGTCTCTCTTCAAACAAAAATATCCTTGGCACTGGTACCAGAAGATGGATATCCTTCTGAATTCTACATGGCCTCCTACTTGTCGGATGATGTTCGTTCGAGGTGCAACTTTGAGGGATGGTGGCACAATTTGGATCCAAAGCAGGCATGCACAATCCACTTAGAGACAAAGGTATTTTGGGATTCCAGATACAAGCAGGAAATAGAGCCGATCTCTCAAGTTTTCATCCCAGCTCTCTATAGAAATTTGTTTGGCCAGGACGCTCCTTGCATGTCTTGGCAAGCCAAGGAGACGTTAGGCAAGGTGGCGCATTGGTTCCCACTTGTCGAGTACACATTCATTCGAGTCTTTGGTTCGTACAAGGCTCCCCATGCTATGCCCCGATATGTTATAGATAAAATGCTCATTCAACAAGTCTGTTTCCAGATGACTTCCGGTTTCTCTAAAGTCTTGACTAAGGGAAAGAAGAAGTCGTGGCCTACGCTACCCCTCACTATCGGTACATGCACGGTCAAAGATTTCAGAGAGGTAGAGGCAGAAGCGGAAGAGATGAAAATTTATCGCCTTGGGTCATTGGACCACCGGACATATGACAGAGAGAGGATAGTCCCTGATCACTATAAGCGGGCTAAGTTCAAGTGGAACTACCAGCACACAGAATGCCCGGGCGAAGATGAAAAAAGAAATTGGTATAATGCAGATAGGCAACTCACTCCAGGGGCGTGGTCTGATCAAGAAGACCCAGATGACCAAACATTGGAGGACAGAAGTCGTGAATTAGGAGGCGCTTCTTCTTCTCAGGCTAAGAAGCCTAAAACTAGTACAGGGCACAATACTGCTACCCAGCAGAAAGAATTAGAAGCCAAAGCCTAGCAAGAAATGGAGAAGAAGATGAAATAAGATGAAGAAAAGCGCAAAAGGAGCCTGAGGTTAGAGCAGAAGAAGAAGCAGGCAGAAGAGGCCAGGAGAAAAAAGGAGGAACATGAGGCTGAGGCTGAGGCGGAACGACAACTCAAGAGAGAGTTAGATCAAGTGGAGGCCGAACGCCAGAAGAAAGCAGAACAAGAAGTGGCAACGGAGGCTGAACGCAAAAGAAAAGCAGAACAGGCAGCAACGGCAGCAGCCAAATGTAAAAGGAAAGTCGAATAGGAAGCAACGGTAGAAGTAGAGCGCAGGTAGAAAAATAGAACATGAAAAAGTAGAAGTAGAGCGTCTGCAGAAAGAGGAAGAAGAAAAGAGAAGAAAAGAAGAGGAGAATAGAATACTAGAGAACATCGAGGCATCTTTCCAAGGTGCAGGATCAAAAACAAAGCTACCACCCCTGGAGGTACCTATAGTCAGTACACGCGCTACACTCTCTGATGTGAGTTCCTACGAAGCGCAAGAAGAGGAAGTATTCAATCTTACCAGGCTCACATATGATCAGTTCTCTTTCAAGATCCGACAAGAGAAAAGAAGATGCCTGGCACGAAACCCTTCTGCCTCATCTACAGTCGCAACGGAGAAATATATAGTCCTAGACACTAGGACTAACCTAGTAATGATAGCATCGGCCAGCACAACTTTCGCCGCGGCCACAGAGGAGAATGTAAACAGAATGAGCAGAGAGATCCTCTCTCTACAAAACAAGCTACAAGAAGCAGAGCGGAGGGAGGCAAGGGCAGAGAAGGATAGGGTAGCATTGAGGGAAGAGATTCAGCAACTCCAAGACAAAACTGCCCCTATCAACGAAGTACCGCTCACCGTCCAAAAAGAGCTGGATGTATTAGAGGCCACCATGAGACAGGTTTATGGGGAAATGTTCACTATAAAACAAATAGTTTCCCCCTTGGTAAGAGCCCAAGAAGAAACCAAACAGAGGAGCGAGCAGCTGAAGGAGGCCTCAACCACTTTGGATAGAATGATAGAATAGACAAGCCGGTACCCCCAGGCTCCCGAAAACCTGCCAAAGAAAGACTGGATCCACACACAAGATGCCAAGATCCAGATCCGGATTAAAATGTAGTCTAAAGATAAGCTATCTAAGGACTTAGACAAGGTGATGGCCGCATATGAGCATCCGATCAGCGGCATTGATTCAATGCACACTCTACATCACATTCCATCGCTAGGTGCATTGGGCGAGGAGAAGACATGGGAACAGGTGGATCAGGAGATCCAGACATTTTTGCAACCCATCAAACAAGTTGCTGCCACTTCCGATCTTGCAGCATCACAGGACAACTTGAGGAAGTTCATTGTCACACCAGTCTAGATCTACACCAAACTGGCCTCCCTATCCAACCTGGTCATGCAGAAAAGAGAAACTTTAATTCCTAATGCTTTGGAGTGTCTGCATCGGTTGAGAGAAGAAGTTCCCTTGATTTCCCCTATAGCGACGGATTATCGTGCATGGCAGAACTTCCTTAGAGAACAACAAGTTGATGCTCCCGACCTCACGATCGCGCGCACCTCCTCATGATAAGATAGCAGTAGGTTGCAGGTCGCACTTCGCAGCTAGGTCGCAGGGAAACTCAATAGTTGGGGAGGCGAAAATTCAGGAAGCCCAAAGGGAAAATTTTGGTCTATAAAACTCCCTTCGGGAAGAATGTAAAAGGGATATTTTTTTTGGGACTCGAGCTGAGTACACTATATTACCAGGATTATACAATTTGAGCATGAATACAAGCATTTTGAAAAATCCCTTTGTGGATCTGGTGTTGACATATGTATGAGCACTATTGAGTATTATATTTTCAGTTTCTGAACATCTTTAGATTAAGGGAACTGTATCTTCAATTCATATCACAATTTCATAACAATTTTCTGAGTATATGTTAATGGTGGTTGAGTTCATTTCACTTTCTTAACGAATGTTGATGACTTTTTTTATTAGCATTTGTGTTATCATTTAAAACTTTTAGGAAGTGAAGGGTGTTCCTTCCATAAGGAATTGTTTCTTTTGTGGTCAGAACAGTTTACAAGCATGACCCTAATGATGTGTTGTTAACAACACTTTCTTCGGTACTTATGCTTTATTATTTCCTCTTGCTACTCATAGTGTTATATGTACATTTAATGCATCAATCATATGTCTTGTATCATTTTATTAAGTGTGTATCCATAGGTTTATAGAGTTTAAGCGAGACCCAAAGAAAGGAGAAATCAGCGGTAGTCGGACCCACACCCTGGACGGGATCCCTATTCCAAACGGTTCAAGGTCTAATTGGGACTTTTTACCGGGGAGATCCCCTGCTGTTGGCCAGACAGATTTTCCCGTCAACAGAATTGGCGCTAGAAGGAGGGCCTGAATGGCATCCTCCCAGCACACAAGTAATATTCCATCACAAACTCCCCAAGGGGAGGTCATAAATGATGATATTATCCCTCCTCCTTTAGAAGATGTTTAAGGGGAGGAGGCTCCATATTATGAGGTCACCAGGGAACAGTTGAGAACCCTGCATCCAGTTGCTCGCAATCTCATCAGGAACTTGCAATTCACCCCAATCATGAGTTTCTTGACCCATACTAGGACTGCTGCTGCTAACATCACTCGCAACGGTGCCCTTGTAAATTCTCTGCCTCAGTTGGTAAATTTGATGGTTGAAGACCTCGCCACCGCTGTTTGGAATAACAAACCGATTCCTGAACTCCAAGTCAGCGAAGAGGAGGAACCTGATGTGAATGAACCCCATCTTGACCAGCCCAACCAAGCCCAACATGACAACAATCAAGTCTGCCCCTCGCCAGCAGGAGGCAAGGGAAATAGAGGCCGAGGGAATGAAGGCGAAGGAAATAGAGTCTGAAGAAATGAAGGCGAGGGTCATAGAGGCCAAAGAAATGGAGGACATGGAGTTAGAGGTAGGGGAGATAGAGGCTGTGACCAAGGATGCCATGCCATGCACCGCCTTCAAAACCAGAATAGGAAACCCATCTCCAATTGGGGATATCTCAGGAATATGGCCAACTGTGAAGGATATCAGGATGAGCACTCTCACCATGGGGGGGAAGCATCCGCGTCAGGCACGGGGAGTGAATCTGAATCTTAAATCAGGTACCATGAGCATGCCAGGCGGGTGCAACCACTTGCTTGGATGGCCCAGTTCCCGTTAGATCTTTTAGCCCCCTCCATGACATGCCCAGGCACCCTGAGAAGCATCTCGTAAAGTTCGACCCTGAGAAGGGTACGTTGGCCGAGGATCATATAAGCAACTTCTATCTGTCATTCAAATCATGAGGTTTCAAACCGATGACATTTCTTGTCGCCTTTTTCCACACACTCTTGAGAACAAAGCGGCCACCTGCTACCGCTCCTTTCCAAGTGCCTCCATAACCTCCTGGGACCAATTCTGCCTTATTTTCTTGCAGAAATTTTTGGAGGAAAAAACCCCTTCCATGCTCCTTACGGAGTTAAGTACCATTAAATTCCAGAAGAAAGAAAAGGTCAGGGATTTCAATCAGTGCTTTGCTACCTTTCTGCAAAATTTTCCCCCCAACTTGGTGTTGGATGACTCCATTACCATAGAATACTATACAAAACCTCTCCCCAGGGATATTGTCGTCTTTGTAAAACGTGAAGCTAGGGCCACCTTTGCGGAAAATTATGTGGCCGCCCTCGCTGTAGAAAAGGACATGCTTTCTATAGGAGCCATCGATCACGAAGGGAGAGATGACCACAAACCCACCGCGAAGAAAAGTCACTCCTCCACACCCAAGACCGCGGATAAGGATAAGGATGCTTTTGACTTCGAGAGTATAGCAAAGACCCTTAAGCTATTGAAAAATGAAGTCTCTGACTTGAAGAGAAAGGGCATAGAATCTAATACTGGCACTAAGGCGCAAAAGCTCTTTTTCAAAAATAGTAACCCGAACACCAGCCGACCTCCGTCTAACCCAAACACTATTCTCGATGTGGAAGAAATAGGAAAAGATAACTTTTTTTCTTTCCACCAGGCTGCCCACTCTGAAAAAACATGCCCACAATGGATTGTCAACATGACTGCAGTAGTAAGTCATTTTTTGGATGATAAAACCCCAGGGGATGCAGGGGAGGATGATGTTTCTGATAATGAAGAAGATTTGCCCCCTAATGAAGAACTGGGATCCTCTATTATTGCGTTTGACATAATCCACAGGGAAAACAATCATACCATCACTGATGTCAATATGGCAGACAATACTAAGGTCAAAACCGTTCGAAATTATGGCCTCAGAAGAAAAGTATTGGTCCTCGAACAGTCCTTTGAAGAGAAGAAGAGGGCTTTCTTAAGGAAAATTCTACCCCCTGGGAATGAACAACAAGCTATTCTTGAGAATCCCATGACCAAAAACACCCGAGTAAACCAAAAGATCAAGCTCTCGGTGGGGTCGCCCAAAGCCACTACCGAGCCTAGTCCTCATTCTGATTCTGGTTACAACATTGTTGATGACATGAAAAAAACCAGAGCCAACATCTCCCTCTACAAGCTTGGCCACATCACCAATCAACGAGAACTTATTCTCAAAGCCTTTGCCAACACCTCAACTACTAAGCTGATGAGCAATACATCTACGCAAGCTAGTCTGAGTGTCCAGTCTATTGTAAATGCAATAAATGCAAATTCTAGGGGATCCACTCCTCCCTTCCTCTTATCATTTGAGATTTTCAACTTCAACGTCCATAATTGTCTAGTTGACTCTGGTGCGTCCACAAACATCATGCCCCTGTCTGTTTGTAAGAAGCTGAACATCCGCCTGGAGAAAACTGACGCGAGAATCATCCAACTTGACAGATCGCAAGTGGCAGGTGTATGAGAGTTGAATAATGTCATCATCCACCTTTCGTCTGACTCTAGGGTCCACCAATGTATAGACATTGTATTTGTAGACATCTCGGAAACCTACGGCCTATTGGTTAGCAGAGACTGGTCCAGCAAGCTGCAAGGGTATTTTGCCACCGACTGGTCCCACCTGTGGCTTCCTTACAAGGGCCAGAACAACCAAATCAGGGTCGAAAGCGAACCTTAAATGAAACATACTGTGACTGATTTGGATGCTACTAACTAACCTGTCAGCTTTGCCCAGGAAGAGCTTGGCATGTGTTTCTTGGAGGCCATTTTTGGATGTTACCATCCTCCTCAGTCCCTAGTGGGCCCAGAGATCCAGTCCACCAAGCCACTCATCACAGAAGACCAAGCCACCCCCGTCTTACACCAAGCCGAAATCCCTTCCCAACCCACAACTCCGGAGGAGCCAGAAAATGACGTGAGGACCCTGTATTATGACGGTTACAAGACCCATGACGGAGCTGGCGCGGGGTGCGTCCTGCTAGACCCTCAGAAGAACAAGTTCTTGATTTCGTGTCAGCTAGAGTTCCAGTGCACCAACAATACTAATAAATATGAAGCTTTAGTCCTCGGACTCAAGAAGGCACTGGACTTAAAGGTAAGATGCTTACAGGTCATCGGAGACTCTGAGATCATCACTCGGCAGGTACGCAATACCATGCATTGTTTGTCTCCGCACTTAAAAGCTTATCAACAAGAGGTATGGCGTCTTATTTATGCTTTTGATGCGTTTGGAATCAAATCTGTCCTTAGAATGCATAATGCAGCAGCTGATACTCTAGCTAATTTTTCTGCTAGATTTACCCCTCTGAGGGACGAATTTTCTATTGAAGTAATGTATAAACGCTCTGTGCTAGATAATATTACTAATTTACATGTCTTTGATGATGACCAACAGATATTGGAATTCATGCTCAACACCAAAGTGTTCAAAGACGCGGTAATAGATGAGGCGGATCACGATCAAGCTTTGCAGGAAGAGCATGATAAACGAAAATAAAACCCCATGCCCAAGGGGATAGTGTCACTTGAAAATATCTTTGATCTACAAAGCCATTTCCGCGAGCCCCCAAATACCAAAATACAAATTTCCACCTTGGCACATCGACAGGTGAACTTAGGATCAAATGAGGATCCGAAGTTCATCAACCTTGGGAAAGACTGTTTCGACCAGGAGAGGCAGGCTTTCACCTAGCTATCCCAGAAGTATCGAGACGTCTTTGCTTGGACGTATGATTATTTACGCATGTATGATACGCGGATTATTCAGCACGTGATACCTATGAAGGAAGGAGTGAAGCCTTTCCAACAAAAGCTAAGAAAAGTGCATCCTACACTGGAACCGATGATTCAAAAAGAACTTAAGAAGCTTTTGGATGTGCGCATCATCTTCAAAGTTCGCCACTCCACTTGGGTGTCAACTTTGGTCCCGGTACGGAAGAATTCTGGTGAGATCCATTTGTGCGTGGACTTTCGAAATTTAAATCGGGCCTCAGACAAAGACAATTACTCGGTGCCTCCTATGGAACAAATATTGCAAGTCGTGTACGAATCTGAAATGTTCTCCTTATTGGATGGGTTCTCCGGTTACAAAAAAGTGCTGGTAGCTGAGCTAGATAGATTGAAAACTACTTTCCAGACCAAATGGGGAACGTTCATTTTCAGGCGCATGCCTTTCAGATTAATAAACGCAGGGGCAACTTTCCAACGGGCCATGGATATAGCTTTCCGTGGTCTGATAGGATGGAGTGTGGTGGTCTATTTGGACGACGTCACCGTGTTTTCGAAACACCGGGGCGATCATTTACGCCACCTCAAGCAAATTTTCAAAAGGTGCAGGAAGTACGGGATCTCACTCAACCCAAAGAAGAGTGTTTTCGCCGTGTCAGAAGGGAATTTGCTGGGCCACATTATAACTAAGCAGGGCATTGTTGCAAATCCCGAGCGAGAAAAATCCATTGCCCAGATTCCACCCCCTAGCAGCAAAAGGGCCATGCAATCTTTCCTTGGGAAAATCAATTTTGTACGTAAATTCATATCAGATTTTGCCCAAATAGTCAGGCCTTTGCAAGGGATGATCAAGAAGAATGTGATTTTCAAATGGAATCTGCCAGAGAAGGAGGCTTTCAACAAAATCAAGCAGGCTATAGCTGAACCACCATCTCTCCAAAGTCCAGATTTTAGCAGAAGCTTCATCTTGCATACTTTTGCTTCGGATTCATCACTTGCAGCTGTCCTCACGCAGAAAGATGCAAACAATGATGAACAACCTATATCCTTCATGAGTACTGGTTTGCAGGGAGCTGAACTGAATTACCCTGAGATCGATAAGCAGGCTTATGCAGTCTACAAAGCAATCAAGCATTTCAGGCCATACATCTTGAAAAACCATGTCACAATTTTCGTCCCCCACCCAGCTGTCCACTCACTGTTCGTGCAGGAGGAGTTCGGTGAGAGACGAGGCAACTGGATGGCATGTCTTCAAGAGTATGACCTAGAGTTTAAATCAGCACACGCTGTCAAAGGACAAGGACTCTGCCAAATGGATGCGGAGGTTGCAAGCTCACACGGAGTTGAAGAAGAGTGTTGGGAACAGGAAATCGACATGTATCAGAGTGACCACGCACCTCAGCAGAGAAACCCTTCTTCGTACTCTGACATTTTGGGATATTTAGCCCATGGCATCTTGGACCCTGTTTTGACTACCCAGCAAAAACACGCAATAAGTCTTAAGGCTGCATCTTACTAGTTAATCCAGGGTAAGATTTTCAAGAAACATCACGATGGAGTTCTATTACGCTACTTGGAACATGATGAAGCACAGAACATCCTGACCAAACTGCACAATGGACCAGCCAGAGGGCATTTTGCAGGCGATACCACCGCCCACAAAATAATGCGCGCAGGATACTGTTGGCCAACCCTTTTCAGAGATGCGCATAAGTATGTCCATAAGTGTACCCAATGCTAGAAGTTCGCATATCGGGAAGCGCGTCCAGCCGCTCCCCTACAGTCAGTGGCAGTAGAGGAACCCTTTCAACAGTGGGGTTTGGACGTGATTGGTGAAATCCTACCTCACTCCTCCAAGCAACACCGGTATATTCTCACTGCTACCGATTATTTCACCAGGTGGGTCGAAGCAGTACCATTATGCCAAATCAACGATCAAGAGGTAATAGAATTTGTCACTCATTCTATCATTACCAGGTTTGGTGTTCCAACTTCCTTAGTTTTTGACAATGCAACTTATTTTTCATCCTTTAAATTGTATGATTTTGCTCTGTAAAATTGTATTGTGCTTAAACATTCTGCAAATTATTACCCCCAATGAAATGGGTTAGCCGAGTCAAATAATAAAAAGCTCATCTGCATCATCAAAAAGACTCTATTGTCCCACCAGCGAAAATGGCATAACGCCCTCCACAACGCACTTTGGGCTGACCGTGTCACACCCAAATCCTCACTTGACACCTCCCCGTATTTTCTTATGTATGGAAAAGAATTCATCCTTCCTCCCCACTTATCTCTCCCTACCCTTCAGTTGTCCCAAGAAAGCCATGGTACCCCATGCCCCGCCTTGCAGACCCGGATCGACACACTACTAAAGTTGGAGGAAGAGAGGCAAAAAACCCGGGGAAAATTCACCATCCACCAAAGTCGGATTAAGAGATGGTTTGATAAAAACCTGCAAGGAGTAAAAATTTTGAAGTAGAAGACCTAGTCTTTAAGTGGGATAAAGCTCACGAAGAAAAGGGAAAACATTCCAAATTCCAAGCCCTGTGGACAGGTCCATTCCAGGTCAAGGAGAAATTGGGTTCCCACACGTTTAGAATAAAAACTCTAGAGGGAATATTCGAGGTCCTCCCAGTGAATAGGCATGACCTCAAACATTAATTCACTTAGTAGCCCTCAGAGGGCTGTCCTACCCCTGTACCATATTTCATGGTTTTCTGCTCTAGTTTCGTTTGTTAAAAAAAAAAAAAAACTCAAAAAGACGGAAGGCCTTATCAAAGCCACACAATTGGCACACTGCGCCAGGTTCTATGCTGATGTGAAGCCTTTCCTGAAAGACACAAAGGTGGTGAAAGCTTGCCTGTAATTGACACCCAAAGGTAGTACATGACCTAGCTCAAGCCACCAAGCACGGGTAGCTCACCTAGCGAGTTTGAAAGGGTGTCTATGAGAAGAAAGTTTGATACAGTGGTGACTAGATTGAAAGGGAACAGATTTAACTTCGGGTGAAATCAGGACATCCAGGAAAAACCAAAGTCCTCATATCAGAGCAGGAGCAACCTCTCTTGCAAGTAAAAAAATTCGGTATACCTCATCCGCCCAGCCACAAATTTCCCCTCTCAAATAAGTGCCCTGAGCACACCTAAATAAGTGCCTTAGGCACATTCAAAATAAGTGCAATAGCACACCAATAAAGGGTAAAGGATTGAGAAAGGCTTCCTGCGCAAAGAGGCGATGTGATGACTCCGTCGGGGTACTGACCAGGCTCGCTGGCAGTGGAGCAACATTCATGACTCCTAGGCAGTGACTCCGCCGGGACCACGAGGTTCACAGGCAGCGGAGCAACACGATGAGGACAAAATAATCATATCGAACCCTGTGGCCACCTGAAGTTCTCCAACCCTTTCAGTCCAGAAACCTGAAGCAATGAAACTCGGTTAACCAGCACCCAAAAAGACTAGCAAGCCAATCAACCTCGCAAAGTGCCAAAGGCAAGGTAGTGGGGACCTTAAGGTGAAAAGAATAGCTAGCGAAGGCCCCTCCCTCCCCCCACCAAGGCAAACCATCGGCAGAGACTCTGGGTCCGACCAGTGAATCGCCATTTTTTGTAGCCTCTGCAACACCCTCCAAAAAATCCACACTTTAAATTTTTTTTGGAGCCCCTTGAGCATAAAGAAAAGTTAAGTTAAAATCTGGGAGGGTTAAGTCGTTGAGTCGCAGATTTCTTAATTTTTGGAAAATCACGACCCCGCGACCCCGAGGTTACAAGGTCGCGAGGTCGCACCTCCCTCAGACCACCGCATAATGCAGCCCTGTGACCTCATTAATGGCCCACACGCATGACCTTTTTATAAATAGGAGGGTCACTAGGTCGCATTATGCATGTTCAGCGGATAGAAAGAAAATGCTTCTGACAGGTCGACTTGAGCACGATTTTCCAGGGTAAGTTGCCGTTTTCCTCCTGCTGTTTCCTTTTATGATTTTCTTGCCTAATTTTCCCTACCTTAGCCTTTAAATTTCCCTCTTTCTTGGCCCTTGTTTTCATTTGAGACTTAAGGCTTCCCCTTTTTGCTCTAACATTTACCCTACTTGTATAACATTGTCATTGTTTCCCATCAAGACCCTTATGGCCTGTGTTCTGCTTTAAAATCTCTCCCCTTGCTCTGTCTTGGCCCACTTAGCCTTGTAATTTTGAAGTTAGAGGGAAATAGACTTTACGTGGCGTGTGCCAAAGCCCCGGCAAGCCCTAGCGTGACTTGCGACTCTACGACCCCAGTCGCCAGGTCAAAAATCGCCCTTCATTCTATTTTCACGCGACCTAGCGATCCTGCGACTTGGTCGCAGGTCGCAGAGTCTCACTCCAGTTGGTTTTCCTAACATTTGCGACCCAGCGGCCCCGCGACCTGGGCACAAGGTCGCACTTCCGTCAATTTTCCCACAACTAGCGACCTCGCGACCTGGTTGCAAGGTTGCAAAATCTTCGAGAATTTCAACATCATGACCTTTGCGACCTTGCGACCCAGTCGCAAGTCCCTAATTCATCCCTTCTTGTGTCCCCAGTTGAAATAATTAATATTTGTACCTACGTTTGTATTATCATGGCATCTTTCTTATCCTGGGACTCTTTCATGAACATGACAGGTGAATTCGAAGCAGACTTAGAGTGTCCCTATCTCCTCAGATTCAACCGACATGAGACCTCCAATGCCTCAGAAAAAGAACAAGAGCCTGGAAGCAGAGGACATAGATATGGATATACCAACGTCCCCGCCCCTGATCTACATAGACACCCTGTGCACATTTGCCAAAGGGGACAGCATGCGTTGGTACCAAGTGTACCAGGAATTTGCTCGACAGAAATTCCCAGAGGACCTCCCTGACCGGGAAGCATACATACAGGTCAAAAGGTCAAGGATTCATCTTGCAGGTGCCCACCCTGCTATATTCCCATGCACGGAGGTTATAGAATGGATTATACAGAACACTGACCCCAAAAAGTGGGTAATCAGGGACTATGAAGGCAAGGCTTTTGCGACTCTCAAAGGCTCGGATGCTCAAGTTTACTATGCATTGCCTGAACGAGAGGAGGACTTCACGAAAGACTGGGCCATCACCCATGCATTTCCCATAATAGACACTCTAAAAGGGTGGTGGGAGGAGGCCAAGAAATTCAAGGCCAAGAAGGATCAAGAATATCCGTGGCAGGCCTTAGGAAACTGTATAAACTGGTGGCCGCTATGCTTTGCAAGTTGTACGGGCACCCCGATGCCACCACCTTCAGCGGTGTGTGGGAAACCCTAATGGAGTATGTCACTTTCCATGGCACCCGGTTCAACTGGGCCAGCATACTGGTGGTCTCTCTTCAAACAAACATATCCTCGGCACTGGTACCAAATGATGGATATCCTTCTGAATTCTACATGGCCTCCTACTTGTTGGATGTTGTTTGTTCGAGGTACCACTTTGAGGGATGGTGGCACAATTGGGATCCAAAGCAGGCACGCCCAATCCACTTGGAAGCAAAGGTATTTTGGGATTCCAGATACAAGTAGGACATAGAGCCGATCTCTCGAGTTTTCATCCCAGCTCTCTACAAAAATTTGTTCACCCAAGACGCTCCTTGCATGTCTTGGCGAGCCAAGGAGACGTTAGGAAAGGTGGCACATTAGTTCCCACTTGCCGAGTACACATTCATTCGAGTCTTTGGTTCGTACAAGGCTCCCCATGCTATGCCCCGATATGTTACAAATAAAATTCTCATTCAACAAGTTTGTTTCCAGATGACTTCCAATTTCTCTAAGGTCCTGACTAAGGGAAAGAATAAGTCGTGGCCTACGCTACCCCTCACTATCGGTACATACACAGTCAAAGATTTCAGAGAGTTAGAGGCAGAAGCGGAAGAGATGAAAATTTATCGCCTTGGGTCATTGGACCACCAGACATATGACCCAGAGAGGATAGTCCTTGATCACTGTAAGCGGGCTAAGTTCAAGTGGAACTACCAGCACACGGAATGCCCAGGCGAAGATGAAAAAAGAAATTGGTATAATGCAAATAGGCAACTTTCTCCAGGGGCGTGGTATGATCAAGAAGACCCTGAAGACCAAACATTGGAGGACAAAAGCCGTGAATTAGGAGGCGCTTCTTCTTCTCAGGCTAGGAAGCCTCGAACTAGTACAGGGCACAACACTGCTACCCAGCAGAAAGAACTAGAAGCCAAAGCCCAGCAAGAAATGGAGAAGAAGATGAAAGAAGATGAAGAAAAGTGCAAAAGGAGCCTGAGATCAGAGAAAAATAAGAAGCAGGCATAAGAGGCCAGGAGAAAAAAGGAGGAACAGGAGGCTCAGGCTGAGGGGGAACGACAACTCAAGAGAGAGTTAGATCAAGTGGAGGTCGAACGCTAGAAGAGAGTAGAACAAGAAGTGGCAGCGGAGGTTGAACGCAAAATAAAAGAAGAACAGGCAGCAGTGGCAGTAGCCGAACGTAAAAGGAAAGCCAAACAGGAAGCAACGGCAAAAGCAGAGCGCAGGCGGAAAATAGAACATGAAAAAGCAGAAGTATAGTGTCTGCGGAAAGAGGAAGAAGAAAAGAAAAGAAAATAAGAGGAGGATAGAATACTATAGAACATCGAGGCATCTCCCCAAGGCATAGGATCACAAACAAAGCTACCACCCCTTGAGGTACCTGTAGTCAATACATGCGCTACACTCTCCGATGTGAGTTCCTACAAAGGGCAAGAAGAGGAAGTATTCAATCTTACCAGGCTCACATATGATCAGTTCTCTTTCAAGATCCAACAGGAGAAAAGGAGATGTCTGGCATGAAACCCTTTAGCCTCATCTACAGTCGCAACAGAGAAAGATATAGTCCTAGACACTAGGACTAACCCAATAATGATAGCATCGCCCGGCACAGCTTTCGCCGCGGCCACGGAGGAGAATGTAAACAGAATGAGCAGAGAGATCCTCTCTCTACAAAATAAGCTACAAGAAGCAGAGTAGAGGGAGGCAAGGGCGGAGCAGGATAGGGTAGCATTGAGGGAAGAGATTCAGCAGCTCCAACACAACACTGCCCCTATCAACGAAGTACCGCTCACCATCCGAAAAGAGCTGGATGTATTAGAGGCCACCATGAGACAGGTTTATGGGGAAATGTTCACTATAAAACAAACAATTGCCCCCTTGGTAAGAGCCCAAGCAGAAACCAAACATAGGAGCGAGCAGCTGAAGGAGGCCTCAGCCGCTTTGGATAGAATGATAGAGTGGACAGGTCGGTACCCCCAGGCTCCCGAAAACCTGCCAAAGAAAGACTGGATCCACACACAAGATGCCAAGGTCTAGATCTGAATTAAAATGCAGTCTAAAGATAAGTTGTCTAAGGACTTAGATAAGGTGATGGCCGCATACGAGCATCTGATCAGTGGCATCGATTCAATGCACACTCTACATCACATTCCATCGCTAGGTGCATTGGGCGAGGAGAAGACATGGGAACAGGTGGATCAGGAGATCCAGACATTTTTGCAACCCATCAAACAAGCCGCTGCCACTTCCGATCTTGCAGCATCACAGGACAAATTGAGGAAGTTTATTGTCACACCAGTCTGGATCTACACCAAACTGGCCTCCCTATCCAACCTGGTCATGCAGAAAAGAGAAAATTTAATTCCTAATGCTTTTGAGTGTCTGCATCGGTTGAGAGAAGAAGTTCCCTTGATTTCCCCTATAGCGACGGATTATCGTGCATGGCAGAACTTCCTCAGAGAACAACAAGTTGATGCTCCTGACCTCATGATTGCGCGCACCTCCTCATGATTAGATAGCAGTAGGTCGCAGGTCGCACTTGGCAGTAGGTCGCAGGTCGCATTTGGAAATAGGTCGCAGGTCGCACTTTGCAGCTAGGTCACAGGTCGTAGCTCTCATTCAGGTCGCAAGGCAGCTCAACATTTGGGGAGGCGAAAAGTCAGGAAGCCCAAAGGGAAAATTTTGGTCAATAAAACTCCCTTCGAGAAGACTGTAAAAGGGATCTTTTTTTTGGGACTCGAGCTGAGTACACTATATTACCAGGATTATACAATTTGAGCATGAATACAAGCATTTTGAAAAATCCCTTTGTGGATCTGGTGTTGACATATGTATGAGCACTATTGAGTATTATATTTTTAGTTTCTGAACATATTTAGATTAAGGGAACTGTATCTTCAATTCATATCACAATTGCATAACATTTTGCTGAGTATATGTTAATGGTGGTTGAGTTCATTTCACTTTCTTAACAAATGTTGATGACTTTGTTTATTAGCATTTGTGTTATCATTTAAAACTTTTAGGAAGTGAAGGGTGTTCTTGCCATAAGGAATTGTTTCTTTTGTGGTCAGAACAGTTTACAAGCATGACACTCATGATGTGTTTTTAACAACACTTCCTTCGGTACTTATGCTTTATTATTTCCTCTTGCTACTCATAGTGTTATATGTACATTTAATGCATCAATCATATGTCTTGTATCATTTGATTAAGTGTGTATCCAAAGGTTTATAGAGTTTAAGCGAGACCCAAAGAAAGGAGAAATCAGCGGTAGCCAGACCCACACCCCGGACGGGATCCCTATTCCAAACGGTTCAAGGTCTAATTGGGACTTTTTACCGGGGAGATGCCTTGATGTTGGCTAGACAGATTTTCCCGTCAACAGAATTGGCGCTAAAAAAAGGGCCTGAATGGCATCCTCCTAGCACACAAGCAATATTCTGTCACAAACTCCCCAAGGGGAGGTCATAAACGATGATACTATCCCTCCTCCTTTAGAAGATGTTCAAGGGGAGGAGGCTCCATATTATGAGGTCACCACGGAGCAGTTGAGAACCCTATGCACAATTGCTCGCAATCTCATCAGAGACTTGCAATTCACCCTAATCATGAGTTTCTTGACTCATACTAGGACCCCTACTGCTAACATCACTCGCAACGGTGCCCTTGTAAATTCTCTGCCTCAGTTAGTAAATTTGATGGTTTAAGACCTCGCCACCGTTGTTCGGAATAACGAACCGATTCCCGAACTCCAAGTCGGCGAAGAGGAGGAACCCGACGTGAATGAACCCCATCCTGACCAGCCCAACCAAGCCCAACATGACAACAATCAAGTCCACCCCTCGCCAGCAGGAGGCGGGGGAAATAGAGGCTGAGGGAATGAAGGCGAAGGAAATAGAGTCCGAAGAAATGAAGGCGAGCGTAATAGAGGCCAAAGAAATGGAGGACATGGAGTTAGAGGTAGGGGAGATAGAGGTCGTGGCCAAGGACACCATGCCATGCACCGCCATCAAAACCAGAATAGGCCACCCATCTACAATTGGGGATATCTCAAGAATATGACCAACTGTGAAGGATATCAGGATGAGCACTCTCGCCATGGGGGGGAAGCATCCGCGTCAGGCATGGGGAGTGAATATGAATCTGAAATCAGGCACCACGAGCATGCTAGGCGGGTGCAACCACTTTCTTGGATGGCCCTATCCCCATTAGATCTTTTAGGCCCCCTCCATGACATGCCCAGGCACCCTGAGAAGCATCTCCCAAAGTTCGACCCTGAGAAGGGTACGTTGGCCGAGGATCATATAAGTAACTTCTATTTGCCATTGAAAATCATGAGGGTTCAAACCGATGACGTTGCTTGTCACCTTTTTCCACACACTCTTGAGAACAAAGCGGCCACCTAGTACCGCTCCCTTCCAAGTGCCTCCATAACCTCCTGGGACCAATTCCGCCGCATTTTCTTGCAGAAATTTTCAGAGGATAAAAACCCTTCCATACTCCTTATGGGTTAAGTACCATTAAATTCTAGAAGAAAGAAAAGGTCAGGGATTTCAATCAGCACTTTGCTAGCATTCTGCAAAATTTCCCCCCCAACTTGGCATTGGATGACTCCATTACCATAGACTACTATACAAAAGCTCTCCCCAGGGATATTGTCGTTTTCGTAAAACGTGAAGCTAGGGCCACCCTTGCGAAAAATTACGCTGCCTCCCTCGCTGTAGAAAAGGACATGCTTTCTATAGGAGCCATCGATCACGAAGGGAGAGATGACCACAAACCCACCGCGAATAAAAGTCAGTCCTCCACACCCAAGACCGTGGATAAGGATAAGGATGCTTTTGAATTCGAGAGTATAGCAAAGACCCTTAAGCTATTGACAAATGAAGTCTCTAACCTGAAGAGAAAGGGCATAGAATCTACTACTAGCACTAAGGCGCAAAAGCCCTTTTTCAGAAAGAGTAACCCCAACACCAGCAGACCTCCATCTAACCCAAACATTGTTCTCAACGTGGAAGAAATAGGAAAAGATAACTTTTGTTCTTTCCACCAGGCTGCCCACTCTAAAAAACCATGCCCACGATGGATTGGCAGCATGACTGCAGTAGTAAATCGGCTTCTGGACGATCAAACCCCAGGGGATGCAGGGGAGGATGATGTTTCTGACAATGAAGAAGATTTGCCCCCTGATGAAGAACCGAGATCCTTTATTCTTGCGTTTGACATAATTCGCGGGGAAAACAATCATACCATCACGGATGTCAATATGGCAGACAATCCTAAAGTCAAACTCGTTCGAAATTATGGACTTAGAAGCAAAGGAATGGTCCTCGAACAGTCCTTTGAAGAGAAGAAGAGGGCTTTCTTAAGGAAAATTCTACCCCCTGGGAATGAACAACAAGTTGTTCCTAAGAAGCCCACGACCAACAACACCCGAGTAAACCAAAAGAGAAAGCTCCCGGTGGGGTCGCCCAAAGCCACTACCGAGTCTAGTGCTCATTCTGATTCTGGTTACAACATTATTGAGGACATGAAAAAAACCAGAGCCAACATCTCCCTCTACAAGCTTGCGCGCATCACCAATCAACGAGAACTTATTCTCAAAGCCTTTTCCAATACCTCAACTACTAATCCGGTGAGCAATACATCTGCACAAGCTATTCCGAGTGTCCAGTCTATTGTAAACGCCATAAATGCAAATTCTGGGGGATCCACTCCTCCCTTCCTCTTATCATTTGAGATTTTCAACTTCAACGTCCATAATTGTCTAGTTGACTCTGGCACGTCCACAAACGTCATGCCCCTGTCTGTTTGTAAGAAGTTGAACATCCGCCCAGAGAAAACTGACGCGAGAATCATCCAACTTGATAGATCGCAAGTGCCAGCTGTAGGAGAGCTGAATAATGTCATCATTTGCCTTTCGTCCGACTCTAGGGTCCACCAATGTATAGACATTGTAGTTGTAGACATCCCAGAAACCTACGTCCTATTGCTTAGCATAGACTGGTCCAGCAAGCTGCAAGGGTATTTGTCCACCGACTAGTCCCACCTGTGGCTTCCTTACAAGGGCTAGAACAACCAAATCAGGGTCGAAAGTGAACCTTATATGAAACATGCTATGACTGATTTGGATGCTACCAACGAACCTGTCAGATTTGCCCAGGAAGAGCTTGGAATGTGTTTCTTGGAGGCCATTTTCGGATGTTACCATCCTCCTCAGTCCACAGTGGGCCCAGAGATCTAGTCTGAACTAACACTCGTCATAGAATACCAAGCCACCCCCGTCTTACACAAAGCCGAAATCCCTCCCCAACCCACAACTCCGGAGGAGCCAGAAAACGACGTGTGGACCCTGTAATATGACGGTTCCAAGACCCATGATGGAGCTGGCGCAGGCTGCATCCTGCTGGACCCTCAGAAGAACAAGTTCTTGATTTCGTGTCAGCTAGAGTTCCAGTGCACCAACAATACTGCTTAATATGAAGCTTTAGTCCTCGGACTCAAGAAGGAACTCGACTTAAAGGTAAGATGCTTACAGGTCATAGAAGACTTTGAGATCATCACTCGACAGGTACGTAATACCATTCATTGTTTGTCTCCGCACTTAAAAGCTTATCAACAAGAGGTATGGCGTCTTATTTCTACTTTTGATGCGTTTGGAATCAAATCTGTCCTTAGAATGCATAATGCAGCAGCTGATACTCTGGCTAATGTTGCTGCTACATTTACCCCTCTGAGGGATGGATTTTCTATTGAAGTAATGTATAAACCCTCTGTGCCAGATAATATTGCTAATTTACGCGTCTTTGATGATGATTAACATATATTGGAATTCATGCTCAACACTGAAGTGTTCAAAGACGCAGTAATAGATGAGGCGGATCACGATGAAGCTTTGCAGGAAGAGCATGATAAACGCAAAGAAAACCCCATGCCAAGGGGATAGTGTCACTTGAAAAGCTCTTTGATCTGAAAAGCCGTTTTCATGGGCCCCCAAATACCAAAATACAAAGTTCCACCTTAGCACGTCGACAGGTGAACTTAGGATCAGATGAGGATCCGAAGTTCATCAACCTTGGGAAAGACTGTTCCGACCAGGAGAGGCAGGCTTTCACCCAACTATCCCAGAAGTATCGAGATGTCTTTTCTTGGACATATGATGATTTACATACGTATGATATGCGGATTATTCAGCACGTGATACCTATGAAGGAAGGAGTGAAGCCTTTCCAACAAAAGCTTAGAAAAGTGCATCCTACACTAGAATCGATGATTCAAAAAGAACTTAAGAAGCTTTTGGATGCACGCATCATCTTCAAAGTTTGCCACTCCACTTGGGTGTCAAATTTGGTCCTGGTACAGAAGAAGTCTGGCGAGATCCGTTTGTGCGTGGACTTCCGAAATTTAAATCGGGCCTCAGATAAAGACAATTACCCGGTGCCTCCTATGGAACAAATATTGCAGGCCATGTCTGGATCCGAAATGTTCTCCTTATTGGATGGGTTCTCCGGTTACAACCAAGTGTTGGTAGCTGAGACAGATAGATTGAAAACTACTTTCCGGACCAAATGGGGAACGTTCGCTTTCAGGCGCATGCCTTTCGGATTAATAAACGCGGGGGCAAATTTCCAACGGGCCATCAATATAGCTTTCCGTGGTATGATAGGATGGAGTGTGGTGGTATATTTGGACGACGTCACCGTGTTTTCAAAACACTGGGGCGATCATTTATGCCACCTCAAGCAAATTTTTGAAAGGTGCAAGAAGTACGGGATCTCACTCAACCCGAAGAAGAGTGTTTTTTCCGTGTCAGAAGGGAATTTGCTGGGCCACATTATAACTAAGCAGGGCATTGTTGTAGATCCTGGGTGGGCAAAAGCCATTGCCCAGATTCCACAACCTAGCAGCAAAAGGGCCATGCAATATTTCCTTGGGAAAATCAATTTTGTACGTAAATTCATATCATATTTTGCCCAAATAGTCAGGCCTTTGCAGGGGATGATCAAGAAGAATGTGATTTTCAAATGGAATCTGCCAGAGAAGGAGGCTTTCAACAAGATCAAGCAGGCTATAGCTGAAGCACCATCTCCCTAAAGTCCAGATTTTAGCAGAAGCTTCATCTTGTATACTTTCGCTTCGGATTAATCACTTGCAACTGTCCTCACGCAGAAAGACGCCAACAATGATAAACGGCCTATATCCTTCATCAGTACTGGTTTGCAGGGAGATCAAGCAGGCTATAGCTGAAGCACCATCTCCCTAAAGTCCAGATTTTAGCAGAAGCTTCATCTTGTATACTTTCGCTTCGGATTAATCACTTGCAACTGTCCTCACGCAGAAAGACGCCAACAATGATAAACGGCCTATATCCTTCATCGATGCGGATTTAGGGAGCTAAGGCCCAGATTACCACAGGATACGATACGCGAGGCTTATGAAGTCTGCAAGCGATCAAACATTTCAGGCCATACATCTTGAAAAACCATGTCACATTTTCGTCCCCCACCCGATTGTTCGCTCACTATTCTAAAAACGGTATTTGGGTGAGCGAACCGTGGATGGCATGTCTTCAAGAGTATGACCTAGAGTTTAAACCAGCACACACTTTCAAAGGACAAGGACTCTGCCAAATGGATGCGGAGGCTACAAGCTTACATGGAGTTGAAGAAGAGTGTTGGGAACATGAAATCGACATGTATCAGAGTGACCATGCACCTCAGCAGAGAAACCCTTCTTGGTACTCTGACATTTTAGGATATTTAGCCCATGGCATCTTGGACCCTATTTTGACTGCCCGGCAGAAATGCACAATAAGGCTTAAGGCTGCATCTTACCAATTAATCCAGGGTAAGCTTTTCAAGAAACATTACGATGGAGTTCTGTTACGCTGCTTGGAACATGATGAAGCACAGAACATCTTAACCGAACTGCACGACGGACCATCCGGAGGGCATTTTGCAGGTGATACCACCGCAACAAAATAATGCACGTAGGATATTATTGGCCAACCCTTTTCAGAGATGCACATGCGTATGTCCAGAAGTGTACCCAATGCCAGAATTTCGCAAATCGGGAAGTGCGGCCAGCCGCTCCCCTACAGTCAGTGGCAGTAGAGGAACCCTTTCAACAGTGGGGTTTGGACGTGATTGGTGAAATCCTACTTCACTCCTCCAAGCAACACCGGTATATTCTCACTACTACCGATTATTTCACCAGGTGGGTCGAAGCAATACCATTACGCCAAATCAACGATCAAGAGGTAATAGAATTTGTCACTCATTCTATCATTACCAAGTTTGGCGTTCCAACTTCCTTAGTTTTTGACAATGCAACTTATTTTTCATCCTTTAAATTGTATGATTTTTCTCTGGAAAATGGTATTGTGCTTAAAAATTCTACAAATTACTACCCCCAAGGAAATGGGTTATCCGAGTCAACTAATAAAAATCTCATCTGCATCATCAAAAATACTATGTTTTCCCACCAGCGAAACTAGCATAATGCCCTCCACAACGCTCTTTAGGCTGACCATGTCACACCCAATTCCTCACTCGGCACCTCCCCGTATTTTCTTGTGTATGGAAAAGAATTCGTCCTTCCTCCCCACTTATCTCTCCCTGCCCTTCAGTTTTCCCAAGAAAGCCATGGTACCCCATGCCCCGCCTTGCAGACCCGGATCGACACACTACTAAAGTTGGAGGAAGAGAGGCAAAAAACTCGGGTAAAATTCGCCATCCACCAAAGTCGGATTAAGAGATGGTTTGATAAAAAATCTGCAGGGAGTAAAAATTT